>JAKEPQ010000871.1:52102500-53302500 GCA_024500445.1 Entomyzon cyanotis
CAAGGCCACAGCAGCTTGATATCCTACAGCTGCTTATTCAGCTTCAGAATAGAAATGCTTGTTAACAGTTTTATACCTTGTCTATAGGTAAGTATAAATACTGGATCTACACAAATCAGGAAATCTACAGCCTGTCCTGACCTTACCCTGCAAAGGTCTGCTTTTGAATTGTAGCTTTTATGTTACAACACATCATGTACAAGATGGTACAGTGAGTACTCTGAACAAATGTCTTGTCAGTGGACTTAGAAGTGATTCTATGGCTCAAGAATGCAGAAGGGCGCACACAAAATGTGGAAATTGGAAATAAATTTAATTTCTTCCAAGCTATTATTTCATTTGCATTCAGAACCGCATATTTTTGCAAGCTAAAGGTCATTTGCTAAGCAGACAATATTTTGTTTTATTGCTTCAATAAGACAAGCAGTTCTCTTTAATTACAGTTACCAAGTGGAAAAGTTAGTCAAACTATGTTCTAATTTTCAGTTCTACATTTTTTCGAGTTAATTGCTTTCCCCCCCACCCCCGCTATGCAATTTTTCTTCTGTGCTTTTTGTGTCTGTTTTATTTTACATGTTGCTTTTATTAAAAGAAAAAAAATTGAGCTAGCATTTACTTTTCTGACCAGCAAAAAGACATCTGGTGAGCATCATTATGAGTTCTAATGCATGTTTGTAGCAGGATTATTATTAATAAAACACTGGAAAAGGTGGTATTAAGTTAACTGGTCCTTTTATTTATCATTAATCTCTGAATCCTGAAGAGCTGTATATCTGTACTCTGAATCAGAGTACACACTTCTTTCCGAATTATTTTTGAGGTCTGGAATACAGATTTGTTATAAACGACAGCTTCAGCTTTCCTTTATATATTTCTTAGAAGCACAGTTGCATTAAATATTTCTTTAGTGTCTGCCAACAACAAGATTTTCTAAGTCATCTGAAATATAAAACATTCATTTCAGTAGCTAGAAGGAAACAGTATTTGTAAATTTCCCCAGAACTTAAAAGTGATACTTCCTGTATGTTAACTGACACCACAAAAGAGGTATCCAATTTCAAAATGTGTTCTTTCTCTCTTCTAAATGTGAGCTGGTGTTTCTTGGAGCTGAAGGAGAAGAAGAAGAAGAAAAGTCCTGTTTTGTACAACCTGCTTTTCAAGAAGGTGAACTGAAATTTTGCTTCCTTAAGCGTGTCATGAGGTTCTTTTTCAGAAGTGAAGAATGAAAATGAGACCATATAATGTCTTTCCAGACTAGTTCTCAATAATAAAGTGTATTCATGGAAAGAATTAATTTGATAGGAATAGGTTCAGATTTGTCACTGGTTAAATTCCAGCCTGTGTATATAGGATCTCATTTTGTCTGTGGGTCAAGAACCCAGGCCTCAAATATTTCTCAAGAAATTATTTCAACCAATAAATAGCACTTTTAAATTGCATATTACTTAGTGCAAGTGCTCCTCTTGTGCCTTAAAGCTGACTGAAGTTCTGAAAGAAGTAAGCCTCAGAGTAGTCTCAAACTCAGATATATGCTTTAGTGGAGTGAAAAAAGATTTTCAGCTTCAGGACTCAACAAGATACACTATGTGGATTGGCCAATATACAATGATAAAGAACATTTGGAGGGCAGGAGGCAGGCAGGAAAAAACAGCGCATATGTGAGCAAATAAAGTGTAAAGGAGAGCATATTACAATATCTGTTTTGTAATCTTCAAATCCCTTTCTCCTCTAGCTATTATAGTCCATCAGATGGTTCTGAAATTGGTTTAGTACCCTTATACTAAAATTTGATCTTTTTAATCATATTTCAGAAGTAACACTCTTCAGTCTTATTAGTATATGAGCCAAAAGACAGAGCTCTGTGTAGAACAGGAATATTAAAAAAATCAGGTTAATTTCACTCTGCTTATATCTAAGAAGGTTGTAATGAGGACACAAAACTTTAAGGCTGTTTTTAGAAACAATTTATAAATAGTACTACAATAATTTATTCAAGTAATTGCGGCTCACAGCTGAAAATAATTGGTAATTGCAATGAATGATTACTATTCCGTATTTCTAAAGAGCTATTATTCAAAACTGTAATTCACTTTTTGGTTGGCCTTTCTCTTATCAGTCCTTTGATACTGACATGTTTCAAGTTTCCTCTGGCTGGAAAAGTCAGTTTCAACTGTAATTGCCTCATCAAGTATAGAACCTCTGCTTTGGTCCTAGAAAGATATGAAAAAATGAGCCCATCCTAACTAAATTCAATATTGCCATGTGGAAACTAGGCTATTAGAAGACAGAAAAATTAGAAGATATGACAGGTGCTTGGGCATAATTTTTCCTTCACTGCCAAATACAAGAAAATAATGAGAAATCCTGTAACTGAAGACATAGGAACCCCTAAAACTCCGGTTTGCAAGATGAGAGAGATGGAACAGCTTCAGACTTTTCAGACTAGCAGTGCCAGAGTTTACATGTTTTCCACATGCAACCAATCACAGCTAACAACTACATTTAAGAAAAATTAAAAAATCCAACCATAGGTATGCAAAACTTGGTAGCAAGGGATAGCTTTCCCAGCATTCTGCAACTTTGAAGGACAGGTTCTACATTTTTTCACTAATCAATGTCTGTTATCATTAGCAAAACTGGAAAGGAACTTTTCCTATTAGGAAAACCAAGGATTAAGGGGAGAGGAGATGCTTCTTCCCAATCATTTTACTGCAACAAAAAATCTTCTACATCAGCCAGCATGACACTATTATCATAATTTCTACAAGCACAGGCAATAGTGATCCTCATTCCGATGGGAAGCCCAAGCCTTTCCAACATGCACAACATAGGGATTGACTTCCTGGTCAGCATAACTCAGGAAAAGCAGCAGTCCAGTTTTCAACTGTATTTTGCTAGCGAAGTTTCCTGTCTATATCTTATTATGTGAAACCTGAGGAAATCACAGAACCACAGAATACTGTATTGGTTTGAAAACAAACCAGTGGGAGATCACAAGTCAAGACTGAAATTAAAAATAAATGAAATAATACAAGGAAAAGCACTGACAAAGTCAGATACAACCTAACACCCTGTTAGGGTGGTAGTAGCAGTCCAACTGAAGTAGTCCAGTTGAAGCAGTGATCCTGTGAAGGTCTAGTCTCCAGCTGAAGATCCAGTGGTAGCTCTTGTCCTCTGGGAACCCAGTAGACAGGGCTAGCTCAGGCAGTTCCAAGGCCAGGTTATATCCAGGTGGGAACACCTGGCTCCTCCCTCCTGGGCAGAGCATCCCACAATGGGATGAGATAAGTCCATGAGTCACACGGTGGGTCCCTGATGGCCCATTACCTGTCATCCGGGGTGGGTCGTTAGCAGGTGATAGCAGCTAACGGCCCACAGCTGGTGGTAATAGAATACTTAAACACATCTATATTGCAACCTAGGACAAATACACTCAATTGGAAGGCACCCACAAGGATCATTGAAGTCCAACTCCTGGCCCTGCAGAATGTCACCATGTGCCTGAGTATGTTGTTCAAACATTTCTCAAACTCTGTTAGTCTTGCTGCTGTGACCACTTCCCTGGGGAGCCTGTTCTGGTGCCCAACCACCCTCTGGGTGAAGAACCTTTTCCTAGTATCAGAAACAACAGGATTACCAGTGTGACAGAAGTGAACCTCAAGAAGTGGAATGCTAAGGAGGAGAAAGCTACTTTTAGTTTAGATTCTAACACAAGATGAAAGCTCAGGTGAAAGAAGAGTACTTGTTCAACCCCAAAATGTCACAAGATATGAAAAAGAGGAACCAGGGCTGTCATGGGGGAACACTATGCTACAGAGAATACTTGTATAGGCAAGCAGAAAAATTTTAAAGACAACACTAAGGCACAAATTAATTCTGTCACAAGCACCAAATAATGCCCAATGTATACTCACCTTCCTAAATGATCTGTGAGAAGTCATGCACAGGTAATTTTTTTCCTGCTGAAATTTTAGGCAACATAAACTTCTCCCCCTAGCCCCAGCCTAGTTCGTACCCTTCTATCAATATTAAGTATGATATATAATGAATCTGTTTCATCTGTCAAACAAGAAATTGTTTATGTGTTCATAATGATCCAATGAAGTGAAAAATGCTTTCAGACAGCTGACTTATGACAATTAAAAGCACTTTATAAAGCTTCAGGTGAGTTACCCTATGGCCTTACTGTAAGAGAAAAAAACAAAAAAGCGTAGCAGGCAAGAGTAGAGTAGCTTCAGGAAAATTAGTTGTTTGGTATCTAAGACCTCATCAGCCATACATTCAATTTTTGGTCATGATGGTTGCCACCCACCATGGAAGGTTCATTAGAAATCAATGTTTGCCTCAGGTACTTCACTGGAGACATCAGTGGCTCATTAACTCTGCTCACAATGGGTCATTGGGCAGAAGAACTGAGGCATAGAGACACATTTCCATTCTGCAGGCTGTATGTATGGAACTATTTTAAGAGGGAAAGAATGATTTGGCATCACCCCAACTATTATATGGTGGGTTTGCACAATTATTAACAGTGTGAGGTTAATTTGGATAGTTGAAGTCTTCTGGAGATTGCCAACTATGCAACCATGAGTGGAATTTGAAGTGAAGATAATCCTAAACATGTTTGCAGCCCAGAAGACTCAAGCCAGGATTTATGTTAATTTTGTGTTAAGATACAAGATTGTAAAGTTCAGTAAATACTTTGCTGACAAGATTGTAACCCACTTGTTGATGATAATAATAATCTGACTTAAAGCTTTACAATAACCTGACTTAAAGCTTTACAGCCCTCTAGACCATATGGTAAACAACTGAACAATATTTACTTCATGCTTTAAAGTGCAACAGCAATATTAGGAAGAATAGAATAATAAATTTTTAAAAACCCACCCAATTTTTTTTTGGATCTTGAAGGATTATGAATTAATCTCACTTGAAGACAAATCTTTGAAAAACAAAATATTTTTCTAGTGCATATGTAATGTGTTGCAAGATTTTTTCCTGTTTGACTGATTGCAAATTTAAATTTCTGTTCCACAGATTTGTTTGTAAGCTCATAATTCAATTCTACAAAGATCACACCAATAATCTATCAAACATTTAATTTCAGTGTAGAAAAGTATGGTGATATTTGTCAAATTATTAAAAAAAACCTTAATGAAGACACATCAAATGCTGATGAAATGGAGTTTATGGAAGTCCATGGAAGTCTTTTGTTCAGATTGATTTTCAACAATTTTCGAGAGCTGCAAGACTATAATTTAGAAAGGAGGCCCATAAACAAAAGGATTTCCAGCCTATAGAGTCATGCCAGATACCAGCAGGTTTATGTAGGGTGTTCATTTTTCCAAGAGCTAAATTAAAAAAAGAAAAAAAAAGAGATTCTAAGCAGCAGTTGCTTTTCCTCCTGATAGTTTCTGATCTCAAGAGGAAAAACAATTTCAGTTTTACAGTCACTCTCTGCCAAGCCAGCTGCAGTCCAGTGGATTTTTTGGGTTTTTTGGCATGATGGTTGTGAACACAACACACCTCAAAACTGGAAAAGAATAGCATACGTATGTATCTTCAACAAGGAGGTATGCTTCCCACATGGACTCTATGATCTGACTTGCACAATGTTTAAATACTCTTCACCCCTCATACTCTGAGCCAGAAAAAGCTGCATTTGCTTCTTGCACCTTCCTTCCACCATTAAATACAAGAATGCCATCGACTTTTATTTAAAAGGATGGAGATGACATAGATGTATTTCAAATAACTTGAGATTCCAGGATGTTATTCTTGGTGCTTTTCCTTATCTACCATTCACCATGGATAGAACTTTAGCAATATCCTACTTGCCTAAAAGAAGAATTAAAAAACATGCTCTGACTTTATGTAAAGCCTCATAAATAGTCTCTTAATCAAAAGTCACAAACCTACCAATCTTCTGGGGGAAAAAAAGAAACAGCGAATTGGGCTTTTTTTTCCTTAATTCTATGAAGACAAAAAAAAATCAAAACTCTCCTTTTACTTCAGTCTCTATGTTTTCTTTTAGAGGAAGGTTCTAAAAAATAACCAATATGTGAATTTGTTGAGTGAACAGAAATTTTGTGACAATTTTATATAAAAACGTGGGCAAATTTGATTCCTGGATCATTACTATCTTGCCTGCTAAGATGACAAGCTACAGTCAACCACGTCCTGTTTCACTGTCACAGCACATTTCCAGTGTTCCAAACAGCAACACATACAAGAGTGTGAACACCAGCTGCAAGTGTCCCTGGAACAACAGGAAACAGCTTGAGCTGAGAGGAGCTTGTGCCTTTTGCCACAGAAAGTATGGATTTTAAAAGACTTTTTTTAAAATTAAGAAATAGACCACAGCATTTCAGTAGGTAGTCCTGTACGGCTGATACGAAACCTCCCATAAAGAGAATGATTTCTAGGGACCCAAGATCATGAATCAGCCCACTAGGTTCATCTACAGGAGATAATCCTGTCAGGAATGGTAGCATCCCTAAGGGGTGATAACAAAGCTGTTGACATTAGGATATGGCCCAAAGCATGCACTGTAAGGTACAGCAGCAGTTGCCAAAAGTATGGCTTCTGTCCTGGAAGCCCTGAACTTGATGTGGGAGAAGTGTGGGGGACAAATTCACTAGCTGGATAAAGTCCAGAACCAGAACTGCCTTGCAAAGGTTGAGTGAAAACAGTCATGGGATTAACCATACAGAAGTATTTTTAAAACTGTCTCAAACCACGGGATTCATAGGCATCCTTCACAGTGCTATACTCTAACCACCCCCATTACTTGAAGCATTTTCCCCAGACCAAAAAGGTAGGCAGCTCCAGTTTCTTCATTGTTAACTTTAAATGAACTTGCATGCTTTCACCTTGTCTAATTCACTGTCCTGTTCATTTGTGTTTCAAAGTCAGTAACATTTCAAGTATCAGTATTTAAAATATGTACCTATTCAAAGCAACTACAAGTCAAATCTGGAAGGAAAATATAAAACAATGTTGTCCCCTAAACTAACACAATCTGTTTAAGACAAGCCTATGAATGCACATATAAAATATAGCCATAAAGTTACTTTCCTGAATGTCTTGCAAGACGCTTCATGGTTTATATTTACAGATTTCCAGGATATTAAAATTTGTTTTGCCATGAATCAAGTGATTTTAAAAAGGATTGTAATAACAGGATCTAACAATGGCCTGCTTCACACTATTTGTTCCACAGCATGAGCTTGGATTGCTTGTATAAATCTTCTCACAAAAAATCTCTTAAATTCAATGTTGATAAATGCACCTTCACCCAAATCCAAGAGCTACAGAAATACAAGCCAAGATGAATCTGTTTAAAAACAAAACTAAAGGAATTTTGGTTATCTTTTTCATTATCCCTCATGATGCTTAATTGTTTTTTTCACATGGTTAAAGAGTTTCTTCTTTTCACTTAGAAAACAGTATTTTAAGGGTTTTTTTAAACTTTAAATTTTATTCCAATTGCATTTCTAGTGACGTGAGTCTCTTAGATGCTTTAAAAGACATCCATCGCCTTTCATAGCCCTCTAAAATCATAAAACAAAGAAAAATGGCAGTTAGCTGGTTAATAAGGATAAGTTTCTGATTTTTTTAAAGTACAAAGTATTTACATTTGTGACATGCAACAGGCACTGTGATAAATGTAAACTTTTTGTGACAATAAGCAATGAAATCAGATCTCAACCTCGTACCAACAGTTCACCACCACTGTAAATAACATGTTTGAATACATTTTTGGCTTTAAGATTAATTTTAGTTATTTCGCTTTGTCCTCCCTACGCAAAGCAACAAAGAACTATGTATCCCATTTCATGGAATAATTGAAAAACACATCACAATGCATAAAGGGTTTATTTTATCCCTGCAATCCAGTATCATCAACTTAGATTTCTAACCAGGGAAGCCACCTGCTGACATTCACAGCATTAATCTATAGTGTTTATTCTTACCAGCTCTGTCTCAAAACCAAGAGTCAATTTTATAAATTTGTCCGTATGCATTGCCTTTGAACACACCAAAAGTCCTGGGTTTGGGGTGCTGCTGTTGTTTCAAATCCAAAAATCTTTTTCCTGGAGCCATTAAACATTCCTGATAATCTTACTTATCTTCCCCCAACATGCCTGCAGCTGCCATTATAACCTGTTCTGTCTTCATGGCTTTTGTTTTTTGATAGTATAATTTTACATATATTTGATTAGACATCTTCCACGTTAACAGTACAATAAGCACACTTATATAAAGAGTGTAGATAAAGAAATTACAACTACTTTAATCTAAAATTGTGATACACAAGTCTCTGAACAAAGTAATTGTTGGTTTTGACTTCAGCTAAAACAAAATATAAGAAACTCAACCTGCATGAGGTTTTGAAGAAAACAAAAGCATAACACAACAGCACAGCAGAGAAATACACAACCTAGGGCTTGATTTCTATTAAAGAAACTACAAATGAAAAATTGAAAGAACCATAGAAGTAAATTATGTTAACACTTACACCTAGTCATGTTTCCTAAAGATATTTTTCCATGGCTTCTTTAGTATTTGCCACCACATAGTGAACGCCAAAGGCCTACTGACATACATTCATCATGTAGTTGTAAATAAAGTACACTAAATAGTTTCAGTTTAGATATTATCTGCGAATTACGTTCAGCAAGCATCTAAAATATTTTAAAGTAAGCATTATATTTTTAACCCTTTTTCTTTAAAAAATATTGCAATTTACATAGCTGTCTCTCATTTTGGGAAGCAAAGTCATTAATTTAACAGATCACACAACAGATTCCCAGCAATATGGTCTGTCTGAAGATTCACATAGTCACATTTGTGGAAATGTTTGTACATGAAAATATTTAGGAAATACCATTTCTTTTGCAGTTGTATTTTTAGCATAAAATTTCTTTTCAGATTTAAATAAACATTAGGAAATTCTTCATAACACTACAATTCAATAAAATAATATTTAAAAAACTATTTGTACTGTTTCTCTCCAACTGTTTTCTTTAGGCAAACTAACATTTTCTAACTTAACTTTTACATCGCCAAAAGTTAGCAAAATATTGCAATGTTTAAGCAGTAGCCACTGGAAAAAAGTATTAAATAACAATGGTGTATAATGTTTGGTTGTTTTTATAAAGCTTCAAGAACATTTTTGATTGCTACTAGACAGGTATTGTAACACAATTATTTACAAAAATTTGCAGTCTGATTTTGTTCAAAACAATATTCTCTTAAAATTTAAATTTTTCAGTGCAACAGTCTGGTTGCCAGACATAGCACCTGGTTAATCATGTAGCACCTTTGTGTGAAGTTTCTTTTTTTTACTTTTCAATCAAAGCCCTGTCTTTCCCCAAAATTGTCTCTATATGAATCTGCATAGTCAAGCTGACAATGAAAACCTTTAAAATTAGTTTTAAAAAGCATTTATGACATGAATGAAACTATATACTACTATTTTATTGATATTTGAGTGAAATTGTGTTATCACCAAGATGAAATGGATGGATAAAAGAAGACATCTCAAAGCACTGAATAGGAATTTTCTCCAATTTTCTCCAAGCCTACTCAGCTTGCTACTGTTAAACACCTTACAGAGCATGCTTTGCAAGGAAACACCACATAGAACCATTTAAAGATACCTCTGACTGCAAGGCCAGATCTGAAAAAGAGGAACAATAAAAAAGAACTTTATATTGTTGGGGTTTTTTTGGTTTTTTTTTCCAGTATTTAATTGTTATGTTGGGATCTTAAGAGAAATGAGTCAAAGCTAGCACTGATGTATAATGCTCTTGTTGCGTAATTTCACTGGAGAAGGAATCTGTACCAACAAGCCTGACAAATCTCCAAGCACACTTTCTACAAATAGCCTTAGAAAGAGCCATTGAGTGTGGTTTGTGGATTTACAAATAGCAGCTTTAGTCAGATTTCTATGCTAGGAAATGGAACTATTCTGGAGAGACACGTTAGCCTAAACAGTACACTTTAGAATCTTAAATGCTTCTGTAGGACATGGATCTAGAGTGAAGTGATTTACATTCTACATTCTAGCTATTAATTTTACAAATAATATATTTGGGAAAATAAAGGGAATAAATACTTAAGAAAAGTAACAAGTAGTAAGATGCAGACAAGTAAAATAATTTAAACTCAGAGATCACTGGTACATTGAGATTAATATCCATTATTCAGGATGTTTAAAAGGTTGAACAACTTAGTAATTGAACCTGTACAAAATTTTTATATAAAAAAGTATCAAAATCTGTGATCAGTTTCTTTGAAACTCCACCAATACCTACCAATGAAACACCTTATTTCATATAGTTAACTATAGCAGACATCGTTTAGTGCTTTAGAATTTTCCATTCTCAAAAGAACTCAGCACTCATTTCAATTATGACTTGCTACTTACTGGTTTAAAGTACTAATATTTATTTTTCTGATAAGTTTAATATTTATTTTAAAGACCTTTACAAAGAAGAACACTTAAAAAAAGATTCAACGCTGACTTAATCCTCTCTCCCTTTTTCACAGCCAAACTGAGCTCAAACACTAAATTAAGAAATATAGTTTTACCAGAACCTAAAAGAGAATCTTGCATAAATCTTTATTCTGCAGAAACATTCACTGATGATGATTCAGTACAAAACAAATAAAAAACCCTGCGGCATTTAGTAACTCATCCGAAAGGGACAAGCAACTTTTCAGGTAACTTCAGTAGCTTTTCAGCTTTTTTCAGTTTGAGCTGGCTTACCAACCTCCTCTACAATGTCAGCTTGGCATGGACTCTGCCACCACGAGTCACCTGAAAGCTGAGTTTTATGCTTATACACCAAGACCATTACTATAATATTTCAAGAAAAGTGCAATTCAGAAAAGTTTGTAAATTGATACCGCAATAAAAATTCCTTTATTTTTTGTACATACAAAAGCACCCAGTGATCCCCCACTAAAAAAAAAGAGCTCAACAGAGCAAATGTCCAATTAAACTGACCTTTTGGAGTCTTCTAGCTTTTCTGAAGCCCCCAGTGTGCTTATTCTTTTGTTCGTTAAAAACTTCACAAGAGCCACCAGTAACATGACACCCTGAAACTTCATTTTCGTCACCTAGAAACCAAATTTAGAAACTTAAAATGAAAAATGCAATCTTATGAAATGAAACTGCCACCAATTATTTTATCATAGCACAATGCTATGTACTCTTAAGATACTTCTTAATAATTTGTACCAGCGATTTTTTCACTGTATTTCAGTTAGGGAAAAGGAATGACACTCAAGATCTGACTTCATCATTCAGTACCTGTTCTTGTAAATAAACCAGTTGTAAAACTCGCAACTTCCTGTATTTTGAAAACCATATATTCACTACAAGTAGAGAATCTGCTAGATTGCTTTCTATTCATTACAAAATGTGCAATTTCTCTGCATAGAGATATTTGAGTATGAAGCATCAGTGGCTAGAGTTTCTCCTTCTTATTGAAACATCAATGCTTTTGGTACACTTTGTTTATATAAAATAACCTGAAGTTCTGAAATTTGTTTTCAAACACTTTGCAAGCAAACCTAGCAAGTTGATTCTGCACACACGCAGTCTCAATAAATTCAAATAATATAAGACATATTATTTATGAAAAGGCACCATCCACAAGAATGCACTCTGTCAAAACGCAGTATTTTTCATTATGTATTTTATGAATTAACACATATTTAATTCTTCAACACTGTCAGGATGACTTTTATAAGAACTAAATAATAAACTTCTGAATCATTTGAGAAAGTAGCTTGCCTGCCTAAGATGAAAAATTCTGATCTATCTTATAAACAATTAAGCTTTAATTACTCAAAATTTAAGGAGAGAATTTTTCCCAAATGTCATTCAATAAAGTCTACTTTAGAGCATTTGTTAATTTTTCATTTCAAAGAAATGGATGAGATCAGTTAAAGACAGTTTAATTAGTGATTAAAGTGGCCTAAATTTAGCTCCTGCTAACTAAGTTTCTTTGATTACTTTTGGAAAATACTGAAGGCTACTATCCCTATTTAGTATGCATACATAACAAAGAATCATTTGTTTTTCCTCTGTCAGCTACTTGAATTCTTAATCCTTGAGGTGACAAAACTACATCAAATTACAATCCATTACTGACTACTCATTTTAAAATTGTAATCTCTAAACTAGTCAAAATTTATTGCAGTAATTTTTGTATAATAGATGTAAACCTGGGTTTCAGGTACAACTGTTGATTTAAATTCAATATTTAAGTACATAGTGTCATGTAACAAAGAGATAACTAATAACTATGTTAATTTTATTTAGTATTGCTCTGAGGCCCATCATTGTTAATCACTCAGGAATTCTGATTGCAAGCAGAAGAGGAGAAAACATCTTGCCACACAATAAAGAAATAAAATTACCACTTTTATGTGAAAACCAGAACTTTTAAAGATGCATTTTGAATCTTAAAAAAATATGACAACCACAGGACTTCACAGGATGAAAGGAGATCATGTACTCCACTGCTTAACTACTTTGAAGTAGTCTCTGTTAATTTCCATGAAGTTATTTCTGTCACTGTAAAAGGAAAATCCATGACTTTTCCCTTCTTTTAATTATCTTTTTTCTGAGGGGTAGCTTGGGTTGTGGTCTGACAGTGAAAAATGGTGTAATATTCCTTTTCCTACTTTTGCCCTGAATGCTCATACTCTGCAGCACTTGTCCCACTTGGGCCTAAAGTCTTAAGCTCTGTGTTCTTGGACTTCTTTCCAGTTAGGGTTCACTCCTGTGGGTTCTTCGTATTTACAGGAAAGCAGGAAGAGAGGATAATGTCCCTCATCTCTGACAATCAGCTCAGGGATCTTAGGTACTACATTAATAAGGGCTATTCTTCGATATTCTGTCCCTGTCTATCAGGACTTCTCAATCGCTTTCCAGCTTTTCATTCCTATAGGTCTCAAGCTTCACTATTTTGTTTTTTTCTGATTACTTCTTTTTAAAGCAGTTGCTCAGGCACAAATAATGTGTTTTCATCTTTAGTACCTTTTGCTAGAGGACTTTAAAGTTTACAACTTTTTGAAGCAATTGCATCCAGTGTTAGTTATCCCTAAACTAAGTTCAAATATGCAGGTAACTCCTCCCACTGTGGTCCATTAGATCCCCCAAATGCTTTCTAAAACACTGCTCAATGATTGGCATCAAATCCAACAACTGAGCCCTCTGAAGTATCATCAAAAATTGGAATGATTTTACTTTGCAATTTAAGCTTCTACTCATTCATGATAATTTTAACATCAATGAGAAGTTTTGAACCACAACATTGTCTTCAAAATTCTGTACTTCTATTGAATTAAAAAGCAATCATTTGGCACAATGAGCTAGTTCTGCTTGATCAAATAAATCATATCTATCTAAAAATTTTTCTTTCTATAATATTGTTCTCTACCTTAAAAATAGTTATGAAGTGCCACTTAAATTAAGCTCTCTACTATTTTGTACTTCTCCGTAGAAGGATTTAACTCAACAATGAAGAAATTAAGTTCAAGTTTGTCATCATTAGTAATCCTTCAGATACACATGCACAGAATATTTCATACCTTGTGGTGTTATTATTACTGTAGATATTATCGAAGCATGGGCAAAACCCAAGTTTTTATTACACAGACCATAATTTCTTCAAGTCTTCTGAAAACTTAGGTGCCCCCCAGGTCCTCAGAGAGAACCTGTTAATGGTTTATAACAATTTTATGTAGTTTGTTATGTGCTCTTGGACAAGTGTTATCAGGCTTTGCAAATTTGACTATGTCAAAATAATACTCAACCTGTTCCTCTATTCAAAAATACTTGTTGCTTTTTGTTTTAGTAATTAGTTGAAGTTCAACTTTTTGTGAAGATAAACAAAACAAGGAATCAAGGAAGAAAGTTTTCTTCTTCATGCCTCATTTGTTTTTTAAAAGTTCATAATAAAATGTCAATAGAGGACATTATACAATATTTTTAGTGAGCTTATCTTCTTCCAAAGCTGAAAAAACCAAAATGCACAGAAAATCTAAGAAGTTTTCACATGTGTGCTTTTAAAGACATAAACAGTATTTTAGCACCTAGCACCATAGCACCTAGAAACTCAGGTAAAACTCATTAATCTAAATTCAATGCAACGGTTTCTTGCCCCTGATAACAGAATGATATTCCAGATTCCCCAGCTTAACACTGACTACATTAAAGTACAATGGGTGTTAGTTTAAGTCTTTTTGCCAGTTAAGATAATATTTGCCTCCCACATTACCATAAATATATAAAATTCACTCAGATAAACCTTAAGTTTATTTTTAAGACTGGAAGCAATGCTAAGTCTGAGTTCAAATTTCTAAATTGTTTTAGTCTGATAAAAGCTTAAGAGAGTATACCCTTGCATTCCTTGTCCATTATTATTTATTGTTGTAGCTTTGAGATGAAGAGTCACATGACCTGGAGTAAGATGAAAGTAAGCAGCAGTATTTATTTCAGCAGAAAAACTGGGCAGCCTTGAATGTGCCCTACAAAGGAACCTGAAGCTTGCTACCAAATAAGTGATAGGACTTGAAAATTTGGTTTCAGATTAGCCTGCATATTACACTTCTACTTTAAAATGAAATGTTCCAAGAAATTTGTGGAAATAAATCTTATCAAGTCTTCTTGTCATTAAAGACACTGGGTGAAAGTGCCACTGACATAAAATAACCACAAAAGAAATGGGTTAGAAAAATGTTTGATATTTAAAGCATTTACAGATATAATATTTTATATGGCTATTTGATTACTCCTAACCATATATATTTGATCAATGAAGAGAATTCATCAGATTTTAAAAATACACTGGATTTACCAGCTTTCAAATAATGTACAATATACAGAAAAAAACCCCAAATGTCTATTTATTTACTAACAAGGGCAAGAAACAAATTATCTTTAAAAAAGAAAATTGTTAACCCATAATTAATAAAAATCAATTATTCCATCATAGAGAGTCACAGGAGTAAGTGCAATACAAGATTTTCATTTTCTTCCACAAAACTTGCATTTTTAGGGAAAACAAAACTTGTCTTACATTATTGATTCCTTCCATTTTTACGTGAGCTCATTCAAGCTGTCAGACCTGAGGTCCTACTTGACTGCATAAAAGATACACAAAGCTGAATATACCATACTTGGGAAAATGGCCAGTAATGATAAGACATAAATACTATTAAAATCACTACAAACACAAATTGAGACTTACAGACATTCCTAACACAAAAGATAAAAAGTATAAATATTGGATAACTTTTGTTTGTTGAATCCTGTTCCTTTTTTTCTGTCCTGTAAAATCAATTATTTTAAACAAGTTGTCCAGCATGAACATAAAAGTGTGACATGCTAGAACAGTGATCATAATTTAGTTGCTAGAATTTAAAAGTCATAATTAAATGTAAAATTAACTGGAATACCTATGTTTAAATATAGTAAATAAGCCTGATAGAGTTCAAGAAGCATTTGGATAATGCTCTCAGGCACATGGTGTGACTCTTGGGGCTGCCCTGTGCAGGGCCAGGAGCTAGACTTCGGTGATCATTGTGGGTCCCTTCCTTCCAGATTAGAAAGCCCTGTGATTTTTCTCCTTCCCTATTTGTTTCCATGACTGTTTAATAAAAACCAGACTGTTCTTTGACATTAGGAACTATTTGAGGATCATCTTCTAGTACATTGACACATGGCAAAAACCCATACACTGTGAGTTCATATATTTCATAGAATCATAGAATGCTTTGGGTTGGAAGAAACCTTAAAGATAATCTTGTTCCAACTCCATTGTAATAGACAGAGACATCTGCCACTAGATCAGGTTAGTCAAAACTCCATCCAACCTCACCTTGAACACTTCCAGGGATGAGGGGTCCACAGCTTCTCTAGGATACCTGTTCCAGTGCCTCAGTACACTCAGAGTAAAGAATCTCTTTCTAACATGTAACTTAAACATACTCTTTTTCATTTTAAGACCGTTCCCCCTTGTCCCATTACTACATGCCCCCATGAAAAGCCCCTCTCTAGCTTTCTTGTAAGCCTCCTTTAGGTACTGGAAGGCTGCTCTTAGGTCTCCTCACAGCCTTCTCTTCTCCAGGCTGAACATCCCCAACTTTCTCAGCCCATCTTCATAGGAGAGGTGCTCCAGCCCTGTGATCATCTTTGTGGTCTGCTCTGCGCTTGTTCCAACAGGTCAACTTTTTTCTTGTGCTGGGGGCTCCAGAGCTGGAGTTCTCAAACCCAGATTCCTCCTACAGCAGGCAGTTCTTCATTCCCCCAGTCCCTGCTTTCACCTGCTGCAACATGGGTGGTGTGGCTGAAGCACTTGCTGGTGAAGCCTGGGGCAAAAAAATGTGTTGAGTATGTCAGCCTTCTCCACATCCTGGCTAACAAGTTCTCCTTTATCATTCCTGAGAGTACCCTATTTTCCCTACTCTTTCTTTTGTTGCTGATGCACCTAAAGAAGGTTTTTTGTTTACCCTTGATAGCCTTGGCTAGATTTACTTCTGATGGTGCTTTAGCCTTCCTAATGAGATCCACGAATGTTCAATTTCTCTGTATTCCTCCCAGGCTACTTTTCCCCGCTTCTGCTCTCTGAAAGCTACCTCTTTGTGTTCAAGATGGTCCAGGAGCTCCATGTTCATCCATGCAGGCCTCCTGGCATTCTTCCATGATTTCCTCTTTGTAGAGATGCATTGTTCTTCAGTCTGGAGGAGAAAATCCTTAAATATCATCCAGCTCCTTTGGGTACCTCTTCCCATGGTACTCTACCAAGCAAATCCCTGGTGAGGCCAAAGTCTGCTCTCGTGAAGTCCAGGTTAGTAAGCTTGCTGTATGCCCTCCTCGCTGCCCCGAGGATCTTGAACTCCAGCATGGTCACTGCAGCCAAGGCTGTCCTTGAGCTTCACATTCCTCCACCACCTCCTTGCTGGTGAGAATAAGATCCAACATAGCACCTCTCCTTTATGGCTCCTCTATCAGTTGGAGCAGTAATTCATCATTTATGGGTGTACATTTACACCTATATAATATACACCTTTATCTACTGTTTTTTTAACTGTGACAGAAATTATGTACTCCAGATATTAAAATACAGGTGTAGTGAACTCAAAACAGCAGCTCAGAGTTCAGCAACTTATTACTCACAGATATAGGCACAGTCATGGTTTAACATTTCCACTGAATCTCGTAAGTCTGATAGCAAGTTTGTTGAGCCCTTTAAGTTTATATAATAGTTTTATATAATTAATTGAAGCACTACTACAGAAATTTCTAGGGAAAATAAATCACTAAAATATACCATTATAATTACAAATATTCAATCCCATGGAAAATTGACAAAGCTCAAAATATCAAAATCTGAAAATGATTACCCCAATGCAAGTTAGGAGCATCTTTCAGGGAAGTTCTTGAGATTCAATATTTTAGTATATATTTACACTGAAATACTTTATGCTAAACCAACCTGAAAATGCTTAAGTATAAAAAATACTCTTAAAATTATTATTAAAAATTAAGATCAGTTACATATAAAAAAGTAATTGTTGAAAAAGATGCTTACATTGCAACTCTTGCACGTCTTATTTCATCTTCATCACTGCACAAGTTAGAAATTGCTAACTCAAATATTTTTTTCCACTAGAGATTTTATGAGCTCAACTGCAATTTTAGTAACAATTTTTACTTGTGAAATAAAAAGAGTTTGAATAAGGGAACCTATGATGAGGCATTACTCATAAACAATTTACAAGAGCACCACAACATGTAAAACAGAAGACCTTGGTTTCTTAAACAGATTTGAATAGTGACAGAAAGTTAGAAGATTAGGATAAAAGATGGCTCAATAGTACTTTCGTTGTATACGGTGAACAGTTTCCTTATCTCTTATGACTTTGTGTTTGTAAGGTATGGGAAAACAAATAGGTGTTCTTTTGAATTCTATGCACTTATTTATTTTACTCAGTAATAAAGTCAGTACCATAGTATTTTCTTCTTTTTGTGTATTTCTGAAATATTTTTCCTTTTGGAATAGTAGTTCATTTTGCAATTTAGTTGCATGAGTATATCTAGTGCAGTATGATATCTTCTGATTTTCCAGCTCTATGTAGTAACTTACCAGTAGTATGAGCACAGGAATTCACATTGGTGCAGGATTTTTCATGAGCATGCTGCAGCAGCCTATTCACATCATCAGAATCTAGAGCTTCTCCAGTGTCATCTTTTTCATCACCGGATACATTTAATGGTATGCTTTCAGGATGTTTAGCTGGTTTGATTTTTTTCTTTACTGGAAAATCATTCACTGAAATAGACTTTTTCCTACTTTTCTTAGGAGTATTATGTAGTTTACAGAAACTCACATCATGTAGGTCCATGCTTGTAAAAGACTCTTTGCAACAAACTTCAGGAGGATTCTGTGATCCCTTTGGTACTCGTATCTGTACTTCATTTTCATTTAAATTAGATGATGAAAAGAAGTCTTCGTAAGAAGCCTCTTCAGTGGAGTAAGACTTGCTACAGGTACTGCTACATGTAACTGCTTGCAAGAACCCCCCAGAGCCTGATGCACCCAGTTCTGAGGTAGCCAGTTTCAAATCACGTAATGTTTGTATTTTCTTCCTCTTCTTGTCTTTGAGAATACAATCATTTCTGTCAACAGCAAAGCTTTTATCCAGTGGACATGTATTTAAGTCATCACTATTCATAGGTGAATTAGAAAGACTGTCATTCAAAGCAGGAACAGTATTTAACTGGACTATTTTTTTGGAAGGAGTAATATGACCAAAGCCCTCAAGAAGAGAACTTTCCTTTGCAATTGAAGTAGCCTTGCTCTGCTCATTCTTCTGACTTTTCTTTGGAAACTTTAAATGTTTCTTTCCTAAAGACAATCTGTCATCCAAAGTGTGCTGTATAATCTGTTTCTTTGTTAAACTTCTGGCACGGCGTTTTGGTGTTAAGCTCTTCTGCTCATTGCCATGTGATGGAGAATTCACTGATGCGCTCATGGATACACGAATATCAGTCCAAGTATTACAGGCATGTTCTGCTACCTTTGTTCTCTGTCTCTTTAATTTCTCGGTTCCCCAAAGATAATCATAACTTGAGTTTAAGGAGTCTTCCATTTGTTCTTCTGCAAAACAAAAAAAAGTGACAACATAAATGTATTGAACTATTAAGATGTTCACTCATGTAGCTCAACAGACTTCACAATAATCTCTCTTACACCCTAATACGCCAAAACACACGAACAAACCTCTAACTTTATGAGAATAACTTTATGAGGTTCTTACTTTGCTAACAAATTATTTTAATGCATCTGAAACCATAAAACATTTAAAAATCCAATTTATTTTTACCCTTGTTATTTCTTCAAACCTGACTACTTAAGCTGAAAAATACATTAGGCTAACATTCAAATTCAAGTTTTCAATTGAAAATTTGGAAGACATTTCAATTCTTTGAGGTCTCACCCTCATTCAGATCTCTTTTTAGCTTCCTACATCACACTGTTTGGTGTGGGCTCTGTGCTCCATATAGGATCATTGTTAAGAGCAGAGAAGACTGATACCATGTCAGGACAAGAAGTCATTAATACGGAATGGTATGAGTAAAGAGGAGGAAGTGAAGCAAGCAATGCAGAAGTAAGGCAGAGCATTTACCCACTGGGATCCCTCTTGTTCCATTTTTCTTGACTTCTTAGTACAACATACTTTGTTCAGTTAAGAAAAGCTAAGATAATTCAGCTTTAAATATAAAAGATTGAGAAAAGAGATACAGTTCCCACTTCAGTATGCTGTACTTTCCAAAGTAAGATATAAAGGACATGTAATATTTTTAATTTCTCTAATATATTAAGTTGTATTAGCTACCTGGTAGCTGCACATCTTCTGAACTAGTTAAGACACAAGTGGAAAGCGGGCAGTCTCCTGGTGAGGTACCTGGAAGTGTTTGAGTCATTTGTGAACCTAGGAATACCAAAAAAGCTATTAGATATTTGTAAGCAGTTTTTCTAGGTAACTCAGCAGCACATTCTTCTGAAACTAATGAATGATGTCAAACCATTTAGAAGTTATAACAGATATTTCTAAGGCCTGTTGAGACATTCCACTAAAGAATCTGTGAAATCTTGCAATTGGCAGCCAAGTCTTGATATAGCAGAAATGCTTTGAAAAATGTTTGAAAGTTTACCTTAAAATTCAAAGAGAAAATAAATATAAACTTCACTAAAATAAACTGAGATTTAGTTTTTCATCCATCTCACAATTATTTTTGAAATTAGAAATTGACAGTCTAGCTGACATACACATCTTAAAACTTCAAATACTCCAGATTCCCCCCACCAAAATTATCATAGATCATGTAGATGTTCTACATTCAACATTTTTTATAGTAACTAGCAAAACTTAATGACTTAGACCTTAATATTTTCTCAGTAAGGTAATGCAAACACTAAAAAAAAAAAAATTAAGAACTACAATCTAGGTTTAATTCACCAGAATATGCATTTTAAAATCAACTAGATTTAATTAGATTATTCAAATTAATTTCTTTTTTAATTCCTGTTCTTCAGTGCCTGGACAGGCATCAGTTTTGGGCTCCTTTTTAAACTGTTGGTGTGAAAGTAATATTAAAATCTTTGTCATGCACATGATCCACATTAAATTTTAACAGGAAATAATATTTAGAGTCTTGCTGTAAAGTTTAATCAAGAGATTAAAATTATCAATTTACATGGCTAGAAAGTCTAGATTAAACGTTAGTCCTCTTGAGCAGTCCAGTGATAAAAAAATTATTTTGCAACCACTGTGTTCCAGACATGTAATCAAGATATGAAAAAAATTCTCAAAGCGAGAGCACAAGTGCACAAAAAAGTCGGCAATAAAACCAGCAGCCATTTATGCATATTTATAAGTATGAAAAATTCAACTTCTTACCAGTAGGAGAAAGATTCTCTCTTTTTTCCTTGATATCCTTTATTCTTCTTTCCCTTGCATTGCATTGATCTTTTATCTTATTAACAGGGCTGTATATAAGTGAACCGTTGTCTGTAAATAATAAAACTGGTACCTCTGTTTCTACACAAAGAAATTATATTTACATATTATTATTTAAATGCTGTAACAGATTCAGATAAAGTTTCTTCTTTTTTTCAAAAAACTTGGCAAAAAGCAGTTTTCTTAGATCTAAGATCATGTGTTGATTTTGCTTAGCCCAGAAAAGATGGGCAGATGCCTTACAGATGCCTTAACACAACAGAATTGGAAAGAACCCTGTAAAAATTACATCAACTTCATTTCTCATGGCAAGATGAAAAAGACTCAAAAAACCCCAACCAATAAACACCAAAGCCCCATCAAGTACTTTAAAGAAATAACTTCAGATATTTAAAACTTAGTAAAAAATTGTTCTTACCAGCATTAGCTGCTGTCTTTTGTAGAGCTAATTCTTTAGCCATTTGGTGCAGTTTTCTCTGAAGTTTTCTATCATTTTCTGGAGTTCTTTCAACATAGTCTTTTGGTTGCATACATTTGTGCTACAAGACAGACAAACCTATTAATTATATGTATAAAAATGCCAATATAATTAACTACATCTCCTGTTTTGCCTACCACTTTGTCACAGCATTTATTATTGGTATTTATGCTGCTTATCACCACCTCGAGAGTTACAGGTAATTGTAGAAGTTACCATTTTGCAAAGTAAACTTTAATATTAAATAAGAAAGAACCTAACAATTTTTTTTTTTTTACTTCCAGCAAAATTAAAGATTGAAAGGTAGTTTTTTAAAATACTAGTATTAGTTACACAAGTAACAAGTTACACAAGTTACACTGTGAAACACAAGCCACACATTAGTCATGTTTTTTGGATTAGTCATCAGTATATAATTTTAATTTAAATCTTCATTTTTGTAATTACCAATACAAAAACTCGATTTTTAGTATATTTTCTTCAAATGTCACATGATCACAGCAACAGACTATCATTCAGTTCTTACTTGAGTGGATAGGTAGAGTTTACAGAATGTTCTGAAAATAAAAGTTCAAATGCCTGAGGTCAGAAAGTCAAGTTCAAACATTAAAGTTTACTATTCTGGGCCTATTTTAAAAAAATCACACACTTACTTTTTTGATTGGTAGTAAAAGTCCTTCATTAGTGTCTACTGCTGGAAATAGGGATTCATCAACATGTACTCCAGTTTCTCGACACCTATACAACAAATTAGAGAAAGTTTGGTGTTTTTTTCTCTTGATTTCGTCTGTTTATTCTTAGGAATGAGAACCTTTATTGCAAGAAGAGTTGTCTGAGCCCTGTAGAAATGAAACAGCAATCCTTCCTAAGTGTGTAACTTTAACGTTAGTACTGTAATGCTACCCCCCCCCTTCCCCAAATCTATCTATTACATGCCAAATATGTGATACAATTTTTTGTGCCAATTATGCCCCAAATTGCAGCTCTGAAACAGCAAGATTCCCACTCACGCTATTTTCCACACCGTTCCAATCTGCTGGATGGTGCTCCCAGCAGCCGCGCGTGGCTCTGGTGACACCTAGCGATGTGAGGTGTCAAACTACACAGTGCGAGCCTGTACTGGTAAAGCCTCATCCTTCCTTAGTCGGGTTTGAATGGACGAGAAAAACAAACCACTGCAGGTTGTCAAACTCACTGAATTTAGAGTTCTCAGGACCATCAAACAGAGATAGTTAGAAGCTGGACTCCAGGGACTGTTATTAAATTCTGGATAATAATCAGCACGGATGTAAAGTTACATTAACTCAGAGATTTCATTGATTCAGAGAAGTTAAATGAGAAAAATTTACCATTAAATCTAAGAATTTTTTACCTGCAGACAAGTTTGAATGTAAATGATTTATATAACTCATTTATGAGATGAGTTACCCTACTAAGAAAACACAGGTAGAGCTTCACAATTATATATTTGATGTGGAAGTAATGAGTGTCCCCAGTTTGGACAGATTGTAGCAATTCCATCTTATACAGGATTCTTCTTGTTCCTGGGTTTTGATTTTTTTTTTTTAGGCTGAAGTATTTGTGTTGAAGAAGCAGTAAAAACCATTTTCTTAGTGACCACAAAGCTGTTACTCATTTTGCATCAAACTTTAAATTTATTTGCATGATGGCAAGTCCATGACTTCTGTTCACTATTTTTAAAGTTGGACGTATCTATCATTCTTAGAAAGAAAAATAAAAAAAGCAAAAGCAAACAAATTTTTAAATTTAATATAACTTTATCTGCAGTTGCAAGTTTTTTTTATTTCCAATTTTCACCTTAAAGAGTTGTCTTGTCAAATTACTTCCTGAACTGTAGAACTGCATACAGTTTAGGCTCAAATATATGTTCATCCCATAAAGCAGAAACTTCCAATAAACGTTTGAGGCAGATCATTGGAGAGAGTACTAGAAATCCAGGAAGAGTTACACAAGGCAATAGTCACTAAATACTGCACAAACTCTTCAATTATTTCCGGATTTTATGGAGAAATCTAAGTACTACAGCACTTTTCAGCTCCTAAGGCATGTTCCTCTGAGAGGCTCAAGCACTGCTCAGGGGAAGGCAACACTTGGGTACAAGTCTAACAGGTTGGAAGTGAGGTCCACTAGCTGTTCAGTGTGAGAGTATTTTGCACAAAGCAGAAGAATCAGGAAATGCTAGAATACTTGTTTATTATTTGCTTCCCTGTCTGGTATTTTCAGAGCTCTAACATCAAAAAGTAGCATCCAAATTAAATACCATATATTGCAGCATCCTGCAATATCCTCCAGCACCTCCAGCATCAAGATTCCCAAGAACATGTAATAACATAAAACCACAGCCAAACATTCCCAGTTTACTGTGTTCCACAGATGTCTGGTTGTCAGATGGTCCGATGCAATATTATATTTGGGTTTCAATAAAAGGAAGTGTTTAATTGCTTCAGCTAATTTTTAAACCCATGTCAATCTTTACTCACTATGATTCTGCAACAGGGAGTTCTACAACCTAACCCAGTGTTACTAAAATCCATTATTTACTGTTTTCTCTGAATCTGCCTTCAGGTGTATTGATGTAATGCTTTCCAATTCTTCTACTGAAAAAGAAAATATACATTTATTTCCCATTGAGCCTGTCTATGCAAACCTTTTTGTTCACAGTAGTCTCCCTTCTCCACTTCTTTTCCAGACTGAAGCATTCTTGTCTCTTCAATCACATCTTGTAAGAAAACTATTTTATAACTTCAGTCAAGCTCATTGCCATCCTCTGGCAATATTCCAAATATAACCATGATAAAATCCTGTCATTCCATTATATGAAGTTTTATGTTCTATTTAATTTGATTTTTGACTACTGGTGAGGTGACAACGCCACGAAAATGTCTAATATAAGTCCCAAAATGTGACGATCATCTTCCTGATATGCTTAAGAGGACTGCTGTAAACAGTCTCCTTGACACCAGCAAGAATTTTATTCCCTTCAGTCTTAGCTTCTTAACAGAACTTCTTCCATGTAGACTCTTTTTTAAATTTAAGCAGTCACAGAAGTTCTTGGGTTTGGTGTTCCATTATGAACACTTATTTTGTACTGTAGACATGCTTACAAAAAGGTTCTCTGACATAGTTTGAACACCATCCACAAACCAATTAAACCCAAGCAATAACTAAGACACTTGGTTTTGCACTGCACTTCTACAGGAGTCAACAAGCCCCAGTCTATGCTAGATAGTTGACACACATTTCTGACCATTCTGAGAATGTTCCACTTGCTATTGAAGGAAGCAGCTGGTTAATAAAGCCATCTTTTCTAGCAATGCTCAAACTTCAATTCATAGGAACTCTGCATTATTTGCTTACACAGTTATCAGGTTCAAACTAAGTTTCCATTAACACAGGACCATGATTTTACCAGCACATAGTTATTAAGTCCTTCCTCTTTACATTTTTCCAGGATTCAATAGACTGTCTTCTGCCTACCAGTGTCTCAGGCATGCAATTTAGTCAGGTTCCCTCATCGTATTACAAAAACCAAAAAATAACATGTATCCTAACACAGACTCATTTTAATTTTCTACTGCTTGTACCTCATTTGAATAACCCTATGACAAGTAAGAATATTCATTACTATCTCTTATATAAGCTTTTACCACTCCTGACCTATTCTTTGCCCAAGGATATGATATTCTCATGAATTCTGCTTACAGTATGTACCAATCTAAGACATATGTTCTTCTGTACCTTTTGGCATTTACTTTAAACTAAAGGGCAAAAGAAAAAGATTACAGAGAAGTTCCATCATAATTCACAGCTTGAGTCCTCCTCTGCAATAAAATACATCTATTTCACATGATTCCCCCAGTTCAAACAAACCTCATCCTGTAATCTGTGTACCAAGATCTTGCTTTGGTCAGAAAGTGATAATAGGAACACTTAAAAAATACCAGGAAGATGCTAGCTCTCTCTTTCCTACCAAACAGCCCAAGCTTTCCCTCTAGATGCTTTCTCTCATCTTTTCCTTTGTTGCTGGTATCCAGCAAAAGTTAAAGTTTCTTGAGGCTTTTACACCTGGATTTCAAAGCTCCATGCTGTCCCCTAGTATATCACATGTCCAGTTGTGTCTATGCCTCAGCTTTTTACAGTGTTCATCCACTCAGTGCCTTCCAGTGTAGCAGGGGAGACTCTTGTGGTGGAACTACTATAACAGAAACAGTATTTCTGTATGACACATCCTAGACTTCCCCCTGTGAGGCACTCTCATTTTTCCATTGCTGATGCTACTCACCTGGACTTTTATGAGATCCGTTTTACTACAGCACATCCAAGTCCTCAAATAGTTTATAGTTCATGTGACTAAGATTTCAAATTCTGTATTTATACACTTAGCCACCTGAAGAGCATATTAAATTTTATGGCAGTATTGAAATCACCATCATTGACAAACATTCAAATGCCACCACATCCCAGAAAGACATATTCACATAAATAAAATTTTGCACTGCCCTCATTTTTGGGAACTTAAGGTATTTCTTCCTTGGTGTTAAAGCTGGCTGGGTTGTGTGGTTGTAACTTCTATAGCTGACATACTTAAAAAAAAAAAGGAAGAACCTTGCCTCTGCAGATCTGCATACATTTCTTTCTTGGCTAATGGACTGGCATCACAAGTTTTCTGGTTGTACTGCCCTACATTTGGGTGGCTATAAACCTTAGATTTGCCCTCCCCCCTTGTGCCCCCACTTCTAAAAAAAACCCTGAAACTTCTGCACTTAGACCCCTATCTCTCCATGCATATTACAACTGGTATAGCTAAGGCCCCCTCTATTTATAGTCTTATTTCCATCATCACATTGATGTATCAATTGGGGTGTTTGAGTATAACACATGCATTTTCATAAACTCTGTTTTTATATGTCATCTGAAATCAGTTGGGTCGCACAAGAACTTTGTAAACTCAGAGAAACAGCTATGGCATAGCAAATTCTCAAGGACTGGTTGCACAGCTGAAATTTTTCTTTGATTTTTTTTTAAAAAATAAATTTAACTTTTTCCATATGGTAGAAGAGAAACTTCAAGCAGTTCTGCTCTGAATCTGCCAAATGTCTTAAAAGCCAGAATACATATGGATCTTTTTCTTTCTTGCTAGGATATACTCTGTTTACAGGATTTAAATACAGAAGCAGTACAGTGCCCTTGATGAAGTGCGCTTTTTAATATGAAAATGGAAGAATCCTATTCAACATAAATATCTGGTCTTCACTGCCTATGCATGCCATCTGAGAGCAAAGGAGTAGAACACTGAATGATTAACAAACATACTATGAGAGTACTTCAACACATTCATGTTTTAAGACTTAACATTTTACCTTCTGAAGCGAGACACATGCTTTATAATAGGAATAATGTCATACAGAAGTTATAATTTACTCATAGGCTTATCACTATTTCAAGTACATTAATAAAACGGTGTCTGTCTTTAAGTTTTTCAATAAAACAATACTAGAATCTCTTATCTCTGGAACAGGCCACATTCATTATAACCATGAGTACTCACTTTTCCACCCAGAGTACAGAAACTATTTTTACACCCATCTTCTGTGCTTTTTTCCACGTAGTCAAACGTCCATCTTTGAAGACTACATGGGTCACGTGTTTGTTCAAAGTTTTTGAAACCTACAGAAATACACAGAGAGCTCATATTTAAGTCTGATAATTGGAAATTGCTAATAAAACCAGCTAGTGTAGTCCATTTTTAGTGTATAAACCATTATTGTAAAAATTTATTCTAAACATTATGTCAAGGACTCTTTTGATCTTTCCCATCTTCACAAAAAGCCTCAAGCAATCAAAACTCCAGTCTCATTAGTCAAGCTAATGCAGGCTAAAGGGATAAAGTAGCCTTTTGTTTTCAAATTTTTTTTCTAGGTTACCATTTTCCCTACTAGCTCCCTACTCTACCTGTATCAGTAATCTTGCAACATTTTTATTTATATAATACAACATAATTTCTTCTGCAACAGCCAGTACAGAAAGCAGATGCCACTATCTAAAGAAATAACAAAATATCATTTCGGCAGCAAAGAATTCAGGGTTAAAGAGTACAGATAACCTCATTTTTAAACTGATTTTTGTCGATAAAATCACTTTTCATTTTGAAGGAAGGCTGAAGGTACTACAAACAAAACTTGTATGGGAATGCTTTAAAAAATGAGAAATACAGAAAATTAAAGTCAACACAGATGATCAAATTGTCAGCCTCCATTGGCAAGCAATGTTTTCAGTTCTAGATACTCCATTCTTCACAAACAAGGTTTCCTTTGTGGAGACTAAGCACCCTACACAGAACTGCTTGACCAGTTGTGATTGTTGATGTGCTGAGATCAACATAACTCATTTTTTACTGCAGCATCCTCGCAGCCAAATGAAGATAGCTCCGTAGCTTTCTGTTGCACTTGGTTCACAGGATCTTGGGTCTGCATCTAGCTTTAAAGAAACTATTCAGCTTTTACAAACATTTCTGGTGGCAAGATGATTATGACTTCTTAGAAGACAAATCCCCATGATATTTAAGTATCTAGGTATACAATAATCCATTAATCTCTTATGGAATAAATTAGGACTCTAGATGCAATTGCTTACCTATTTTTGCCAGTATCTGGCTCACAGCCCATGTCCCAAGGATGCTTGATGTAGCTTTGCCTCCAAATTATGTAGGAGTACCACCTTACACCTCCCTCTCACCTTTCCCATCTCCTCCCTTAACCTGCACATCTGCTGCTGCTCAGCTGAACATATTTTGAGATGTCTCAATCAACAATCTAGCAAAAAACTAACTAGAATTTAATTTCCTGACCCAATGAACCAAGTCAGCTTACTTATGTGCTCAGCCAATATCAGGGAAGTGTCTGGAATACGGCAGGAGCATGACCAGCCCTATTCAGTCATAGGGATCTGCTACATAGGCTCATCTGTATTGTCTGCCTGCACCATATCTGTTTATTTTGACCATTTTGAGGAATTTTGAAGCTTTATGCTTCTGCCATATTTTCAGCGAGAAAAATATCTAACATCATCAGAACAGAATTACACAGATCTGATAGTAGAGCATAGAAATATTTCTTGTTCCTTTTACTTGAGTTATTTATTGAGAGTTGTGTTTACTTTAATAATAAAACTGGTTATCCCCCTGTTCTGTCACACTCACTCAGCTTACTTCATAAAGAAAGAGAGGCTTTGGGGGTGGAGACCAGCAAGATTTCCTAAATTACTGTAAGAGACATCTACACATACCCATTTAAAGAGCACTGGGAGTCCACACAAGTATTTTTTAGAGCATGATGTGGGCTGTAAAAATGTCCATTAACCAGTGATAATGGGCAAGAAGGGAAGATGCCAGTTTGACTTTGGTCTCTGGTTGAAATGTTACAGCTGGCAATTAAACATGTTTTGTACTTACAAGTCAACTCTATCTGGTATGGAAAAAACCACTGAGACATATACCGAAACTCTTGGATGTATTTTTACTAGCACTTTCTGGAATAGATCCAAGTTTGTGGCAGAGTGAATGGAAAAATAAAATGTCATGCTACATGAGTTAGAAAATATTGGACTAAGAGCAGCTGCTTACAAGATGACAAAACCATAACAATATAAGTTACATAGTTGTAAAACACAGGTTTTCAACACTTAGGATTTGCTTTGCCCACAGTATGTAGCAATCCCAATACTTCCCAAGAAATGCATGCTACCACATTAATATGCAAAGAGGTCTGTAGATGTAGAAAGGCTTTAAATGCATTTCCCATCTGTCAGTAGCAGGAATTTTACAGCACATTGGTCTATTCTCAGGTCTGTGATTTTCTTCCTTCCTGCCCTTTAAAAACTCATACTAAAAAGAAATATACATGACAAGCAGAACAAGCAAGCTAATTTATAATTAAGATCTTTCCCATTCTATTTATTTCAAAATGGCCTCCTTACTTTTGCTCCCATATCAAGAAGTTGCTGTTCGAAGGTTTTTGAGTAATTTTCTGTTCTGTTAGATGACCAAACTTCTACAAATGCAGAAATACCTGAATCAAAAGAGAGAAAACAACAACTAAGAAGTACATACTATGGTAAAACTGGTTAAATTGCCTTTTCAATTAAACTGCCTTTTATATATACTGCATTCAGTTGCAAATATTGCTTTTACTAAATTGTCAGATTTTAGCAGCAGAATGTTTTTTTTAGTATGTCTCCTAAATTAGTCACAATGGAAATAACTCAGAAGTCTGACACTAGTTAAACAACTTTTCACTTCATCTATTGAAAACACATTACCAGCTTAATAAGCAATGCATTATCTTTACATGACTGCTTACCCCAACCATTATTTAATGCTGCTAATCTTCAGATTAATTAAAAATTTGAAAACCAGTTGATATACTACAACTTACAGAACAAAATGAAATCATCACAGTAGAATTATTCCTTTTCCAAACTCCAAGAAAACTCTGCAGAAATATTACTTAACAGTTCCCAACTCCCTTCAATTTTCACTTTCTTCATATTGAACCACCCAAAATTAAGTACATAGGTTAGGGACTGATAAAATTTCATGTCAGTTGGCTTACGTAACTTTAGGTCTTCAGATTTAATTAGCTCTCTTTATTAAGCAGACTAACAAACTCTTAAAGGAATCAAAATCAGCCATGGTTGAGAATATCTTCAAACAACCAAAGACAGACGTATTGACAAGGAAGGATTAGCAAGTAAAACTCATAACCATCCCTTCAATAATTTCACATAGAACAGGCACTAAACTGACCTACAGTTCCACTGGCCATGCCACTTTCCCATTCTGAATGGCAAATCAGGAAAATTCCCAAAAGTGGAGAAATGGCAGTTCACTAAAAACAACTTTATGCAAACTGCAGACCAGACAACTCCCAGAACTCATGAATAAAATCAAGAGTTTCAATTTAAAAGGGTCATCCTTAGCAAATATTGCTTAATTATCTTAGCTACTAAGATAATTAAGCATGCCCTTCTGATTAATTATTATGTAGTCTCATCTGTCTCCTTTCTAAATGAAAACCAGAACAATGCTTCAACAACAGCAGTACTTTAATAAAGATTAAAATATTTTTACAATTACTGGAAATATTTTCACAATTACTGGAAATATTTTTGACAGATAAGAGAAATATGAAATATAAACCACTTCCTCGTGCAAACCACGGGGAAAAATTTCATTATTGGTACTACAACTTCAGATATAAATGGGAATTTAAGACAAGTCTACTCTAATGTGCTTTTAATTGTGTTCATTCTACTACAAGACTGGGGTGGATTCTGCCAGAGTTGCTTTATTCCTTAATTCTTTGATTGTGAAAAACATTGCACTTGCATTTGAAAAGATAGTGCATTTCTCCTACATCAAATATTTTAGAACTTTCATAGCTAAAATTCGCATAGAAAAACAGACTGTAACATTTCAGTAAAGGTCAAACTAGGAACTTAGAGGGATGCTACTTCAAAGCTCCGTGCAACTGCAGTAGGATCAAAGGTGTATTTTACAAAAATTGGTCAATTTTAGCGAATCAAATATATTACAGCAAAAGGCGAGGCTTTTTGTAGTTTTTGTACAGATGATGGAAAGGAAAATGAGGAAGTGCTTGGCGCTTTTTTGAACTAGAAGAGCTCTGAGTAGATATCGGTTCTTGTAAACGCCAGCCTTAGAAGGTCTTAGAGAAGGCGGTGATCGCAGAGCAAAACGGCCATGAGAGGGCAACTTGGCGAGGCAGAAACTTTGAGATGCAGAAGGAAGCCACGACTGACCGGGGTAGGAAGAGCAGAGGGGTCGCCGGGCAGTGTCCCACCGGAGGCACCCTAGAGGGGCAGCCCGAGCGGAGGGAGGCGGCCGGCCCTGCCATGCCCGGCAGCCACGCAGCGGGGCAGGGCCTGCGCCCGGGCCGGACAGGCCTCGCCGCCGGGATCGGCCGGTTCCCGGTGGGCCGGAGCAGCCCGCGGGGCAGCCCTGACCACCGCCGGCCGGGCCCCCACAGCGGCCCGCCACCCGGCCTGCCCGGCCGCTCTCCGGCTGCCCAGCCAGGAAGCGCCGGAGCAAGAGCCGCAAGGAGACAGGGGGCAGGGGTAGCGCGGAGCCCGCGCCAGCCCGGTGGCTCCTCTCGGCCGCGCCATGAGGAGCCGCCGCACGGCGGCCGAGCCGGTACCTGTCAGGACGGGCTCCATTGGCGCCACGGCCCGGGAGGCGCCGGCGCCCGCCACGGTTCAAATCCGCCTCCGCGCACGGCCCGCCGCGCCTGCGCACGAGGGGCGGCGGCGGGCGGCGCTGCAGGATGCGCAGCAGGATGCGCAGCGGCTGGGCTGTGCCGCGGGCCTGGTCGGAAATGCTGTGTGCTCGGCCCGGCTCCGGCCCTGCCCTGCGCCGGGAGAGGGCTGGCACGGCCGAGTGCTACTGGAAACAGTGCCACAGAATTAATTAGGTTGGAAGAGACAACTCAGATCATCGAGTCCAATCTGGGGCTCCACACCACCTTGTTAAGTAGACCATGGCACTGAGCGCCACATCCTTGTCTTTCCCTAAACATCTCCAAGGACAGTGACTCCACCACTTCCTGGGGCAGCCCATTCCAATGTCTAATGACTCTTCCTGTTTAAAAATTCTTCCTAATATTCAACCTAAACCTCCCCTGGCACAGCCTAAGCCTATGTCCTCTCATCCTGTCACTAGTTCCTGGGAGAAGAGACCGACCCTCGGGTGGCTACAACCTCCTTTCAGGCACTTGTAGAGAGCAGTAAGGTCCCTCCTGAGCCTCCCGCAGGCTAAACACCCCCAGCTCCCTCAGCTGCTCCTCACAGGACTGTGCTCCAGACCCTTCACCAGCTCTGCTGCCCTTCTCTGGACTCGCTCTAGCGCCTCAGTGTCCTTGCTGAACTGAGGGGCCCAGAACTGGACACAGCACTCGAGGTGTAGCCTCCACAGTGCCCAGTACAGGGGGAGAATCACTTGTCCTGGTCCTGCTGGCCATACTACTGCTGACACAGGCCAGGATGCCATGAAGTTTTGACAAAGCCAAACACTAACTGAATTTGCTGTGTCACCATTCGCCATAAGGAGTCCTAAAGAGGCATTCTGGAAGAATTTTAGTTTGTAGGAAAGTGCATTGGAGAGCTGCTGGTCTCTCAGCTCTGGTGGCCCAAACTGCAGTGTCTGAAATGAGAAAAACAACAGAAAAAGCCAGCAAAATAGGGGTTAGCAAAGAGCACTGTGAGACAGTATTTACCAAAGCATGTAAAACTGCTTGAGAGCAACTGTGCTATTAACTATAGTTAAGGAACCCTAACAGGAACTGGCTTTGGTGCTCAAAGGCTGGAGTGTAGCAAATGATACCAGAGAGGAGTTAGAGAAAAACTCATGGTTTCCCCAGGAAAAAAAAGATAAAATTTATAATAAGATAAGGGAATTAGTGAGTGTAAGGAGATTTATTGTGAGAAAGAAGGAATATATTGAGAAAAATGATGCTGCACAGCTTTATTATGCAACTCACACAGCTCAGAAGTTGTACATGTATATGGTTGTACAAATTGGTGCTGTTCTGAAATCTTCAATGTGTAATTCTAATTTCATTATCTGAAAACTAATATAGCTGACGTGGAAAAACAACTGAGATGCAAAACAAGGATATTAAGTGATTTCCATATGAGAAATAGCTATTCAGACAAGGACTTGCCAGCTTGGAAAAGAAACAGTGCAAGGGAGATGTGCTAGGGGTCCTTAAAATCATGATTGTGTGCAGGAGGTGAACATGGAGGGGTACATTCCTAACAAGAATTAGTGACTACCAAAAGAAGCTACGAGATAGGGCCTTCTCAGAAGAGATGTTTCCACATTGCACCACATGAGGCTGTGGAAGTGTTCAGAGTGCTGGCAAACCACATGGTTTCTGGAGCCAATTCAACAAATTCATGAAAACTGTTTTAAGACTATCAAAATTGTACAAACTCACCTTTTCCTCAGTAAAGCCCTGAATTGTATATTGTTGGACTCTGAGAAGGTACAGGAAACACTCCGGGTTTTCCTTTTCTTTTGTTCTTTTTCTTAGTAATTTCCATTGGAGAGACCCAAAAAAGGCTTTGGTGTGGTCCATTATGGCCATTCTTACTTTCATGGAGAGACTCAAGTCTTGACTCCTAAGAGTCTACCAAGCAGATGGCTATACTAATGCTTTTAAAAGATACGTTAATCTAGTATGTAATATTTTGGCATTGAGACAGTTTGTTTCATTTCCAGGGCATTAGTATGGCACTAGATCTGTGGCAAGTGTTTAGCATAAGTTCTTGGGTGCTTCCTCTGCTGAACGTGTGACAGACTTCCTTTCACTTATGTATTCACTATGTGTATAAAGTAACCAGTCAATCTACATACATATGTTTGTTTGTATTTACTTATCCTTTGTACTTCTGTCAGTATGTTACACTGTTCTTTGCTAGGCAATAATAAAATGTTTTTACTGAGATTCTCAACTGTGCCTCAAGGAAAAGGGAGTCAAGTCTTAACGCAGTGTCTATGAACATTGATCTGAAGGCAATTCCAGAAGTGGAGGCAGGGGAGATTTAAAGGTACATAGAAAATCCTCCGTAAAAAACCCACAGGCAGTGTTTGAGCCTTTAGCTGAAAGATTTTATAGATGCTAAAGGCAAATATGCTGGAATGTGCAATTATACCTTTATGCTCTGATTCTACACTGGTAGAGACAACGAAAAGTAGTAATTGCAAGAAGATGTAATACATTATCAGAGCAGACTAGGACTACTCATGAGAACACTGTGCTTGGGATGCCCACCTTTTTTATCATGAAAATGAATACACAGAATACTGAAATACTCCCACAAATTCACAGTTTTGTCTTAAACAGTTGGAGTTTTGACCTCAGAATTACTTTAGGATTTACAAGAACTTAGTTCTCAGATGGTGACTAAACTTCAGAACTCTACTGGTATTTAATAGTTGTCTGTTCTTGTGCCAGTATTGTCTTGTGGTCAGTTATTCCTCAGCATTTATCATCCTCTAGTACATACCGAAAGCAGCACTACATTTTTCCAGCTTCTATTTTGCTAGTTTTAATACATCAGGGTGTTTTAGCTTTCATGCCATAATGAGCTCCTGAAAATGACAATGAATGGGGCTTATTTACATTATGTAAACAATGTAAATGCCCTCTAAATAGATTTGTTGTTTGCCTTGACGATATGCAATTTCATGGTGTCTATAAAGCTAGGAATATAGCATTAACTATTAGATTGACATGATTTCTCTACAGTCAGTACTTCCTATGACATACAGGTCATAGAATGCTGCACTAGGAAGAAAGAGTTTTACAGGTTGATTATATTAAGAAAGGAAGGAACTGTGAAGGTTACATTTCAGTTGACTTCCTAATCAAAAAGAGGTAATAGTCCCAAAAACGTAAAAGTCCTATGAACACCTAAATGTTTCCCAGCCATCCAAACAACCTTGAAAAACTAAAATAAATCCAGCAATGCAGTAATTTTCCAGAGTTAGGTAAAATATAAAAAAGAGCTGTATTCTCAAGTGTTTCTTTGGTAATTCAAAAGATTCTTTCTCAGCCAGCCCTTATTTGATTGATATGAATTGGGTGTGAACTTTGGGGTTGTATTTTTTAACGCTATATCACGGAGACAATTTCTCAGACATGGAGTTCAGTTGGTGGGCTATGTATTACTCCCTAGGACTTGACATTAAGCATATGAAAGATTCCTAGAACAAACAAGGAGGTTTGCTGTTATTAAGTAAATTCTGATTTTGTATATTGATTATTAGATGGTGTTTGTTTATTTGGTTGGGTGGCTTTATGAGCCTATTTCCAATTTGTTCAAAGAACAGCTTTTACTTTTTGTATTTATTTTTTTTAATCTTAAATTTCCAGGTGTGAATTATGTCCCAGATAAACAGTTGGGGTGCACTGCTTCCTCTAAAGTAGTAAATCCTAGTCAGTCAATCAGTTTTTATATTTAAGACCTGAACACATGTATAAAAACTGGAGTTATCATCTCTACAATGCTACTTGACCATTACAGGTGCAGAGATGGGAAGCCGTGCTTTGGAGAAGGTACAAACTTGCATGCTGCCTTCATGGAGGAAGCTCCAGAAATCAGCTCTGATTGTCCACATCAGCTGTCATTGTCTCCTCTGATGAGGCAGACTCCTCGTTTTCTCAGTAAGCCTAACAGCTCTTGTCTATGCCTGTTTCAGTTTGAATGTTGATTTTTAAAGTAGCATACAAAACTGTGCAGTGTTTTGGTGGCCATGTTCTGTGCCATTAATATTGGACTGATAGATATACTTTACATACTCCACCCTGGGATCCTTTTCTCAGGACCACGTAACTATTCTGTGATGGACTAATATTTCCAGCTCATGAACTCCGGGATTGTAACTGTTTGTTTATTAGTTTCCAATTTCATTGTATTCCAATACGTGACATCATCTGATTGTTTCTATATTCCAGTCTGATTCTGTTTTAATAAAGCCTCTGTTCAGGCCATCTGCAAATTTCATTAGCACACCCTTTTTTATTTCCAAGCTCATAATTAAAATAGTGTGATGGAATCTTAACTATCTAAGACAGTTAAGCTGGAGTTACATTGCATCTTCACTCACCTCCAGGGTCTCCATTAGAATCTTCTTTAGTTCTCCCTCTCCTGTGACACATCTTATTTATCTTCCCCACTTAGTACTTCTTGACCAAGCCTTCTTCTTCTTCATATACAGCAATAATGTAACATATATCAAACGGTTTATTAAAGGAACATAGATCTGATCTTTGTTACCTTTGTCCAGAAAACAGTTTTCTTTTGAAAAAGAGGTTAACATGATCTTAGGAATCCTGATTTATGCAATTGACAATTTTTGTCCCTTCGCTATGCCATATGTTGCCCCTGAATGCCTTTTCCTTTCCTTTTTCCTGTCCTAGTTGGTATAAAAGTCAGCAAAATTATTCCTGACCAGTTAGCACCAGGAAGACACCTTTGGGCCCAGGAATGCAGCTGATTGGAATTGAATTTTGATAACAAACAGAAGAATTACAGACAAGGAAGCCAAGTGAAAGTGGCACCAATATAGCTCAAAATTGGGGCTATAGTAGTGAAAGGAAACTCTTGTATTGCCATTTTTTATACCACATAGTAGTCTGGCAACATGTTAGCAGTATTTTGTGCTGAACTGTTGTAAGTAAGATGGAGGAATCATGCCTCAGTAGCCTCAGAGGCATTCTAATCTCTTTGCTTCTCCACAAGCAGAATGCCTTCTGAGATTGCCAACAGTGGCTTGTTTGTTCTCCTGTTTTCCTCCTTTGGCTGGTGCTTAAAAAGGCATGTTTTAACTTTCCACTTCTGTTTTGCAGAGTAGTTCATTCTAAACAGAGAAGAGGAAATTCCTGTCTTATATTTTCCCTGTCTATTTTAGTATATATTATGTAGACTATTAGTACATATTAGTAAAAAAAAAACCCAAAGAGAAAATAGTTTTTTAATAGCCATAGTGAGCAAAGTGGAAAAAAAAAAAAGGTTGCATATGCTTGTCAGATGGATGTATATTTATCATTGTCAAAAAAACTTACTGCTACTCTCAGTCCTTATTTGTGTTTCATGGAACATAGGAAAAATTATGAGGGACATTTATTTCCTGTCACTAAGAAAGTGTAATATTATGGATCGTGTAACCTTCAAAACTGTGGAATGTTCTCATCATTGAGATGATTTTGTTCATTTTCCAGTGTGAAGTTCATGATTACGAAAATGACATGAAGTAAGTATTGAAGTGAGAAAGTAAGTTTTCCTTTTCCTATGAAGTAAGAAAAAGTTTTCCTTTTTCAGGAAATGAAAAAGTAGTTAATATTTTTTTCTTTTAGCTGAGGCAGTGACCAAATTTATTTTCTCCCTCTGCCCTGTAATTTAAGAAATCACTGTTTTTATATCCACAGCTAATGTGCTGACACAGCACCAGTTTTATTTTGCATTTGATAGAGACCTATCCTTGTTAAGTTTTAACTCACCCAGTAAGACAATGTTTATGACACACTATGACCCCAAAGGCCTATTGTGGAAGAAAAAGACAGCAACATGCTGAAAAATAGCAGCCCATCATGTAATTGAGAGCATGACTCAAGCAGGTGTCTGTGTTGTTCATGCTGGCATGGAAGGCTTATGCATTTCCCCTCTGAGCAGTTTTCACTGCCTGCAGTTCAGGCTAAGACTGCAGCTGTGAAGGGGTGGAAAAGCCAGTTTATCTGACCTCTGTACTAAAATTCTGTTGTGAAGGTTTGTGATTTTCCCAAGCAATGTAGATCTGGAGTACTGAACATAGGCTTCTTGCTTTTCGTACACCTCTGTGGAGATGCAGATCTGGACTATGGAAGACAGCTTTAACAATGAGTATCCCCAATGCCTCATGATCCTACTCTCACTTGGCAAAGCAGCTCAAAAGATACTGTTAAAAAATACAGACCTCTTGTGAGTGTTGAGGCGGGTCTTCCTTAAACATCTGAGACCAATTTAATGTTTCCATCTCCACAGCTCCACAGCTCACCTGAGTCTCAAGAAAAGCGATGGTAGCGTATATTTGGAGTTCAGGCTGTGAATTGAGGCAGGATTCACATTTGCTGCAGCTGACTCAGATCCAGAAGCAGTGGATGCAGCAAAGAGAACAATAGTGTGAACTTATATCTCCCTGACATGAATGACCAAAGCTCATTTGAAGGATTCTGAAGTGCTTTACTTGCCGACTAGATCTTCTGAGTTGTATTAAGGATGAAGTGGTACACACAGGAAAGGAGCTTTCTGTTACTGTCCCTTTGGGACTAGGCAGCAAAACAAGGACTATTACTATACTTGTAACTGTAGTTCACCTACATCCTGTCAGCAGAGCTTGTCTCCCAAGTTGTGTGAGCAGAGGTACACAATAGATTCCGTATGGTTTAGAGGCCCTCAAAATGGTCTGGAAAACAGCTAAGTGGTGGTGGGTGTGTAAAAAGCAGTGTACAGACTGATGAGGGACCTGGAGAGGGATGTTGGGGAGAGGCTGTTCACTCTCATTTCCCAGTAAAGTACAGGCATCAAAAGAAATCCACAGAAGTCATATTCATAACAAAAAGAAAACGTGGGGTTTTTTCCACACAAGAGGAACTTAAACTGTAGAACTCCTAGCAGCTGGGTGTTGTGGCTGACAGAAGCGGTCACAGAATTCAGGTGAGTTTCAGTTATGCCTGGTTCAGGAAATCCTGAAACCATAAATAGGCTGAAACTCTATCTGAGACAAGTTACTGGGTTAGGTAAATTTTGACTGAGAATACATACTTGTATGTTTCTAAAGTTTCAAGTTAGATGCGAGAGCCTTGATGCTGTAAGAAAGGAATAAATTAAATTTGTGAGTGACTCCAGCAGAGGGGTAAAGTCAGTACTCCTGAGTTTAAGAGTGCCATTCAATAGGGATCTGAATCAACTCATGGGAATCTTGTTGAATTCAACGAGGGTATATCCAAAGTCTTACACGTGGACAGGAAGGACATCTGGCAATAATAAAAGTGTGGTTTTGGTTCTTTCTGTACAAGGAAGACATGGGGAAACTGGAGTAAGTTCAGTGAAGGGCCATCAGGATGGCTGGAACATTTGTCTTTTGAGGAGAGACTGAAGTAACTGGGCAGGCAAGCAATGGAGCAGGTTTTCCAGATGGGTTGTGGAATATCTGTTCTTAGAGGTGTTTGAGAGCACAGTGCAAAAAGATGCAAGCAGACACTGTCTGAGTTCAGTGTTGCACCTGACTAGACAAATTCCCAAGATCCCTTCCAATCGGATTTATCCTTTAATTGTAGGAATTTTCAGCTGGATCACCTCCCTGAATTAAGTCAGTGCATGACTTCTGAGCAACAATGCCTGTGTGAAGTAGAGGACAGGGGCACATTATCGAAGAAGGAGCGGAAGCTCATCTGTCTTGGACCAGGGTAAGGTGTTGTGGAACTGGTCCATGCTGTCTTTCACCTTGTGCTGTAGACCAGAACAGTGTTCTAAAGGTGGAATGAAACACCTGGAACAAAACCACCTGCAATCTGATCATGTAGAGAAGGAGAAGCCTGCTGCCTTCCTGGGACCTGAGTTAAAGATGTGATGACAAAATTTCATACCCTGCTAAGACTCTCAGATTATTACCTGCTACTGATTTTTCATGTAGGCAATGGTGGAGTTGCAACAAGAAGCCTGACGGCAATCAGGAGAGACTTCAGGGCCTTGGGACATGATGTTAAGGTATCAGGAGCAGAAGTAGTGTTCTCTGTCCTTCCAGTTGCAGGAAGAAACTGGAAGAACCAGAAAAACAATACCTGGCTCTGAGCCTGGTGTCACAGTTTTTGATCATGGGTTGGTCTACATGACACTGAACATGCTGGCAACAGATGGGATACACCTGTCTCAAAGGGGAAAAGGATCTTTGCATAGCAGTTAGCAGAGCTCACTGAATGAGCTTTAAACTGGATTTAAAATGGGAAAGGAATAAAACAAGGCTCTCTAGAGATAAGTGTGGGGGTGGCATGCCAAGCTTTGAAGGATCACGTGCTAGTGAGGTCCACGATGTGCTGATTACATGGAGTACATTTGAAATGTCCTTATACAAATGTGCACAGCCTGAGGAATAAGAAAGAAGAACTACGGGCTTTGGTCCTGTCCCATATCTATGGCATCACTGGCATAAGATAAACCTGATGGTATGAATCCCATGACTGGGGTGCTGTGATGGACAGTTATAAGCTTTTCAGGACAGATAGGAAGGGCAGGTGATTCCAAAATGTCATAAGTCAAGTGGCACAGGAGACTGGCTTGGCTGAGCAGGGATCTTCTGCTAGGTCTTAGGAAGAGGAGGAAAATGGACATTGGAAACAGGCAACAGGGGAGGACAGGCAACAGGGGAGGAGTACAGAAATAATGGTCACCGCAGTAGGGACAAAAATTTTTTTTGTAAAATCTTGATTACAGTTGGGAAAGACAACAAAAAGGACTTTTTAAGATATGTTAATAGCAAAAGGAGAATCTGAAGTAATATTGGTCTGTTGCTGTTGGCATCAGTCACCTCATAAGTAGGGACATAGACAAAGCAGAGATGTTGAATGCCTTTTTTGCCTGTTTTCAACACTAGTAATGGCAAGTTGAATATGAGTCAGTAGTGCCCTGGCAGCCAAAAGGGTGAACCATGTCCTGGGGTGCAAAAGGGTGAACCATGTCCTGGGGTGCATCAGGAACAGCATTGCCAGCCAGTCAAGGAGATGATTGTCCTCAACACTTCACTGCTGTAGCCCCCGCACTATTGTGTGCAGTTTTGTGTATCTCAGTATAAGAAGGACATCAAAGTATTAGACAGTCTTCAGGTGATGCTGAAAGTTCTTGAGGGCAAGACTTGGGAGAGGCAGCTGAAATGACTTGGCTTGTTTCACCTGGAGAAGAGAAAGCTGAGAGGTTACCTTATGGCAATCTAAAACTTTCTCAAGGCAGGCAGCAGAGAGGGAAATGTTTATCTCTCTCTGGTGATCACTGAATGGAATGAAGATGTGTCAGGGGAAGTTCATATTGGAATTAGGAAAAGGGTCTTCACTGAGAGGGTGGTTGGTTACTGGAACATGCTCCTGAGGGAAGTGGTCACAGCACTAAGCCTGACAGAGGTCAAGGAGTGCCTGGTTGCTCTTAGTTGTATGTTTTACCTTTACATAGTCCTGTGAGCAGCAGGGAGTTGAACCTTATGGGTCCCTTCCAACTTGGGATATTTTAAAATTCTGTGAATAATGTAGTACTAGGAATGCTGTATTCCAAAATGCTATAAAGCACTTAGTTTTTAGTGCAGCATTTATAAAAGGTACTGATAGAATCAACTGGAATTCTCATTATTTAATGCCTTTTTGTGTTGTACATTCTAACAAAATGATTGATCCTGAGAATTAATTTGTTTGTATATTTCCCCCCTCTTTATCAAATATGTTTAAAAAGCATCTAGACTAAGAACTGCAAAAGATTTTGCATACTTCCAGCTCTGCTTAGCCAATCTGTTATCACTGGAAATGGGTGAAAGAAGGGCAGCAGAACTAAATGTAATTCTCACTACGTGCGAAACTACGTTGCAGGCAAGCAGCAAAGGAACAAATAACAAATGTTAGATTAATGTCCATTTATGTTCAAGTAGAGCAAACCCATTCTGATTGTTTCTATTGCTCATCATAAATTTTTGGTCATGAAATACTGAATGAATCTTTTATGCAATTGTAGTGAAACTAGTAATGATTGTGGGCTGGCTAATATTAAATGCAAAAAAATTCAGGAATTGATTATGAAGGAGAAGGAAAATGGCAGATGGGAGACTTGGGAGTGCTAAAGATTAAGCCATTTGCTTTTCAGTTGTGTGAAGTTGGATTGTAGTTTCTCTTTCATCAAGGCAGAGATAAAATATATTTGGATCATCAGAATACAATGAAACCTATGAGAAGAGTCAGCAACTTTGTCAGACTGTTCAAAACATAACAAAAAAAGATAAAAGGGTGCTCTGCAGTTAAGAGTGAGCTACAGATACATAGATCACTTAGTAAGGATTTGCAATATAAGCAGTATTTGTTATGCAATAACCCAATGGATATGAAAATTTAAAGTGACACAAAGATCTACTGGAAAAGCTGAAGCGATCCACAGACTGAAAGATACTGAAACTCACGGATGGATAAACAGGACTGTTATTTGACTTTTATAAGCTATCCCAAGGCTTTAGATCAAAGATTGTTTGGTACAAAGTCTAAGAATGAGATAATTTTGAGGTGGTTATCTAACTTACGTTTCTGCATTCTTTCACACAATGCAGTTTTGATACAGTGTAACACAAAGCTAGACATCATGTGAACTAAGAGATTACCTTGTTCTTGGTTCATTATGTTAATTTGCCACACATATGTTACATTTCCACATGCCTGTTGATAAAGTCAAAAATCTATTCTTTCATGAAGCCCAGCAGCGCTGCATAACATTTCCGAAACTAATTTCTATTCATCTAGTTGAAGTTTTCACATCGGTTTTTGTTGGCTGGAAATTACCACTTGACACTCATGAGGATATGGCTAGCCATGAAAACACTTTGGGCATGAGTAGTAGGCTTTAGACCCATGACTAGACTTTTTCTGATGATTTTGGGTGTCTGTCTTTCAGGGTAGCTATTATACAGAGCATTTTTGTTGCTAAGGTATGGACCTGTAGAGAAGTCACTATGGAATTCACCTGTTAATTTGTAGCCTAGCAGATTGTTCAATAGCTGCCAAAACCTAACTGCTCTTACCTAGAAACAAGTGAATTATTGATTACCCTTTTTTTGCTGACTCTTGAAAAAAGATTTTACAAGAGGCAAAGTATGCGCATGAATTGTTAACAGTTAAATGGCAAATTCACTGCCTGTTTGTGGCCTATGTTAACTTCTTGTATCTTGGTAAGTTACTGATGGTCTTAGAAAATATCATCTGCCTTCCTCTGAAACAAGACATATAGAGAGGTTTGGGTTGAACATCTCAAACTGTTAGCTGGTTTGGAAAAATGAGGCCTAAACCCAGCCTTTTAAAAAATGGCAGAACATCAGGGCAAAGAAATAGCTCATGGCATTCTCATGTAGGACTTGCAGAGAGCAGTAAAATTGTGTCAGGCAAAAAGGAAGTGAATATATTACTAGGAAAAAAGTTGCATCACTATACTTGCTCAAATAAAAAGTACTATATAGAATCTCAAATGGGATTGTAAAAGTATTCATGCTCTAGGAATATACTCAGTGATGTGGAATTCATGTGCTTTGCCTTCCAGTTGGAACAAGGAGTTCTTGCTGGCAATATATTGGGTTATAAAGAGTATTTTAATGTCTCTTAAGGCTGAGGAAGAGACAAAGCGTTCTTACAGAAAGAAACTTTGGGAGCAGCAAAGCTTGGGAGAAATAATAGAATGAGTGAGGTTTGTGTCTATTTGAGCAAGGTCTATGTCCTTTTTATATCCTATAAGGATTTCCTACTTGGATCTAGTATGTGGATGTCATATTAGAAGCCTAGAGCAAATATTACTGCGATGATGTATGCTTTCCAACACTTTGACAAGTCTACTACAAATTAGACTCATCATAATTGTAGCATAGTAAATGTCAAGGGCATTTTGAATTTTACAGCAACAAGAAGGATAACATTTGTCTCCTCTTGTTTTAAATGCAGAGACCTTAAGTAGTTGGGCACACAATTTTCATATTGTACATCCATGGTAAAATATCTTTGAAGGTGAAACAGGCTTAGGAAATTATCCCTTGCATACACACTTGGTAATACCGTTATTTGCTGTCCCCTTGTTATGGCAGTAAGATGTTCATGATGCATAGTTTTCTTCATAGTTTACTTCATTTTGTGATTTGATTGAGAAAAGTTGGAGGGCAGGAGAGGGGCAGAAGGAACTCTTCAGGATGAGAAACTTCTTAAGTGTGCTTCGTTGTTAAAGACAGCATATTATCAACTACAGCCTCATTTTTGACAGTGGTGTTATGCATGGCCTCTCTTTTTTGCATTATTCAGTGATGATCCTTGTTTTTTCCAGACTGTGACCCTATGTTGTATGAGAAATGAATTCAGGACTTTATTCATATCTGGCCTCAGAGAGAAAAAGGAAAATCATGTCCTAGTCCCAGACCTGTCTGTGATCATAACATCAGAATCACTACATCCTGACTATGAAGCTAGGCTATGGCATGTGTTGCTGCAAAAGTTATGTTTAATTGCTGAACACAGGAAGTGTATGTATTTGGGGGTAGGGGCTGGGGTGGAGCAAGAATGAAGAAAGAAACTTCTTCTGGGAAACAAGGATATTGGGTTTTAGAAAAGTAGGCTACATCCATCGCATCACAAGAAAGAAGTATGCCAGAATATGATCTTTACATGTATAAAAGACAATCAATGCTTCTGGTTACAAAGAAGAAATCAGGAACATGATCAAACTTAAAATTCTGTGGGAAAAGCAGTTCCTTCATTTTTTAAACAATTCTTACACCACTTTTCAATATCAGCTGAGTTTCAGAAGTCACCTAGAAACTAGAAAGAAAGCAGCAAGCACTTTTTGTAATAGTTTTATTTTACATCATAGGAACATTGCTCTTGCTCTCCTGATCTGAAAGTAGGCTATCTGGCCAACAGAGATAAAGACATTGTTTATTAAATTCAAGGGTAACCAAAGTAATTCATAGATAAGGATCAAAGGGTTTCATTTCTGAATATGAACAGGTACCAACAAAGTAGCATGGGGGAGCTCATGTAAACATATTTACTTTTTAATGTGAGAAACCTGCAATGATATATTTTCAAGATGTCAGGAGAGGCATCTGTTTTCTTAGTCTGATTTAATCCTTCCTACTACCCTGAAGCAGAGGAATGCAATCAGAATTAATTAGTTACTGTTTGTTCATTGCTTTTTTCCTAGGTGTCCCTATGTTCTCTTAAACTCAGCAGGAACATTTGAACTCAAGTTTCATTGTTTCAAAAGGCCATAATTAATTGTGATTAAATGGTGCAGCTCTGTTGTTTTGACCAAAGCATGGAGTAAACATAATGGAGTTTTATATATTCTTTAAGGAAAGAGCTTTACTCTCTCATTAACAGCATTTGCAACCAAAAGGAAGCAGAGAGAGCAAAACAGTTTCAGGGAAATGAGACAGTAACAGGGAAGGAACATGGCTGAGATCCAGGTAAGATTGTTAGGAAGGAAGCAGGTCTTTGGCAATGACTGTTGGCTACTACACTTCTTCACAAACATTAAAAAACTTTAGGAAAAAAAATGTTACAAGAATCATCAGCAATGTAGTTTGCTGAGTTGGTCAATTGCTTTTACAAAGCAATACCACTGCTTACTGACTGTGAATTCTAATAGAATCATAGAATGGTTTGGGTTGGAAGGGAACTTACAGATCATGCAGTTCCAAACCCCTTGCTGTGAGCAGGGACATCTTTCACTAGACCAGTTTGCTCAGAGCTCCATGCAGCCTGGCCTAAATTCCTATTACACAGGGCAGAGAAAATAAGACTTTCCTTAGTACTGGAAAAGAAGTGTTAAATTGCATGTGCAAATATTGCCTGGCACCAACAGTGATATCCTAGATGCTTCCTGCTCACCAGCAATGCCATCTCTTTCTCCCACCTGAAAAGAGGTCAGTCTCTGCTCGCTGCAATGTCTACTTGAGGTCTAAACTGAATCTGTCCTTAAACAAATGTTGTAGTGGAAAGCCATAAATAAATAAATAAGTAAACAGAGATTTCTACAGACCATAAAAAACCCCCACCCAAGCTCAGAAATCAACCAAAAATTTTTGTGTTACTTCCTAATGGAGAAAACTAATGCTCACTGCCAGAATGCTGAGTGTATTTTCCTTTGACACACTATCATAACATCTGCCTTTCTGCTCTTTTGACCTTGCCATTGTCCTGCCTTTTCCCTCTTGAAAAACAAATGAACAACAACAACAAAAAAAAGCAGCTTATTTGGGACCAGGAACAGCAGCTGCAGAAATGCCAGTATTTGCAGATACGTGCCCCTTGGTTCTTGGCCAGCAGCTGACTGGGGCATTCAAAGAGGAAGGTGTGTAAGTGAGGAGGTCAGTTCTGGAATATTCATTCTTCTTACCCAGGCTGCTTCTCTGGATCCAAGAGAAAATAGAAGCTTGCAGCAATACATGTAACGTGAACAAAAAGTGGGACACTTGTAATGAGTGTACCCATAGCTCAGAAAAATGCAGCCCTAGGCATAATGCTGCACTAGGCTCTTTCTGTTCTCTCATAGCTCTTCTGGAGTGACAGCTCTCTTTCTCAAAACAAATAAAACTCTGGTGCCATGGTACGAACCTGCTGCTCACAGAGTGGGCTTGAATGTTTTTCTAGTATCTATGGCATTTCTGAGTGCTTGAGATGTCTGTAATGTAGTCTTCTCTTGTCTGCAAGAAGGTTGATATTCATTCCTTAACTTGGCAGTAGATGTGGACTTAACACCCCATTGGAGATACATGGAACAATTCAAACCTTTCACTGTGAATAAAGACTGGGAGTGAGATAAAATGGAACATTACCATGCCTGATTTTGCTTCTCTTTAGATAGAGCTCTCTTGGGGCTCAGCCTCTTTTTCAACTTTCCCCAGACGCACAAATTGCCCCTTTTTTCACATACTGACACAATGTGGTCAGTGTGGTTGGTGAAAGGCAGGAGCATCTGGGACAATAAAGTGAATCAACTGATTTGGGAGGTATAGACAAGAAGGAGTTGAAAAACCAATAGGAAGGCCTTTGGCATCTTACAGATACCTGTGAAAGAGATTGCTTGTACAAGTACACCCAACTCTGTAGGGTTAGATTAGATATTCAAAGGACTTGCTTCATGGATGCAGAAAGCACATAGTGATCTGGAGCACTATGGCTAGGCTGATTCATTAAGAACCTAGCTAAGTATTGGCTAACATTCTAGATCTTCCCAAGAAGCAGGGAATCATAACCATTTTTGGTATGATTTTTATTTAGATGGTCTCCGTTCCTGCAGAGATTGTTTGTTATGATGTATGACTTTGCTGGGTATAGTGCAGCTGTTATCTTGGAGATTTGCCAGTGACTTTGTTATAATATTCTGACAGACTATTCCACTTCAGTGGAGGTAGCAGACTGATATAGATACTGAAGTATTTCCTCTGTTTATTTTTCTGTCTGTTTTTAACTAATTCAGGGTCACCACACTTTTATATAAGAAGCATGGTAGATGTTGGCATAATGGTCCTGATATTGGTCTATAGAATGCATTGGGTATTTTAACTTTTTTAAATGTGAAGTTACAAGCTCTTCTATATTCATCTTTGTTTCTATTTGGCTTATTTATTTATTTTAATTTGTATTTATCTCATGGATAAGGATAATTTTCAGGATCCGGATTATGACAGCTAAATAGAGTCCCAGGATCTGAATAGGAAATGAGGTACCCTCTGCAGTGTTAAAGTTTTTTTTTCCTGTCAGTCACTGAAATTTCTCTGGCTTACTGGTCCTGGGGAAACAAAGCCAAAGAAGCACTACAATTAGCATTAGGTCATGAAAATACATTTTGATGATTTTAACTTTAAATGTTCTTTTACAATATTAGAGTGCTTTAATTAATTTAATATTAAATCTGACCTAATAGAAAGTCATGAAAGGCTGCTTCTAACAGTTCTTTCAACTGAAGAACTGAATTTGTAAAAGCCATCTGTTTCCCAGCCTACCAACTTTTAAAAGTGAATTATATAACAAGTTAAACAAACTTCTACCTTTAATGAGTTAAGGCATTGTTTCTCCAGCTTGTTAGTCCTTTTTTTTCTTCAGCCGATTAATAATTCTTTAGACGCTCTGCCATAACACTGAAGACATATATAAATGTGCTTTGTGTTTTTGCTTGCTGTCCTACAGCAACTCCCTCATGAAATCTATAGACCTGTGCACAGTTCTTCACCTTTGGTTTACTTGTATTCTGTTGTCTTTAGGAATAGGTAATTTTATTCATCCCAGGCCAGCAATTGAGCTTGCCTAGGTTGTAGCTTGGAGATTTTTTTCAAGAGGTAAAGTCAAAGAAATGGGCATATTGTAGGCTGGTTTTTCTTCTGTGTGTGACTGTCTTTCTAGATTTATTAAATTAATGTCTAGAATATAGTGTAGGTCTCCAGGTTCCTTCGAATATGCAGCCTTAGGAAGTTTTAAAATATGAAGATAATTTTCATTTGGGAAACTGTAAAAATGATACAATGACCTTCTTAGATGTCCTACCAGACTCTTTTATAGGTAGGCTTATATAGGTCTCTTTAGGTATTAAGTTTTTGCCAAATACTTCTTTTCTTCTGATGCTAGTATATATACTGCATTGAAGCATGCTGAGAAACTAAAGAATTCATACATAAAATTATCCATTTTAAATTTAGTGGGTAGTCTGCAGTATTAGTCTGCAGGTGAGCTGATTACAACAAAGATCCTGACTCTGCATTTTCTTGCTGTCTGCATAAAATATCTCTGCTGTATTCAACAAGGAGAATGCTGTGGAAATTGGGACTAAAAATTCTGTTTCTCAAACACTGTAAAATATTCTGCAGTTAAAAGTGAGAAAGTTAAACCCACCTGACTGATAGGTGTTTGCTTTAGAAAAGACTGAAGAGCCATGGGTGTGTATCCCACATTAGGAAGATGTATCTCATAGATCTGCAACCTTCCCCTTTTGGGAGGATTTTGACAGAGCCTGACTGTACTAGCAGGTCTCACTCATCTCTGAGAACAGTTCAAAGGAGTTCCTGAGATCATTTCTGCTGATGCATGATGCTGAGATGTCCTCTGTCTAGCCACAAATCCTACTTGCAAACACACACAATAGAGCCAAGCAAGTAAAATCTGCTAAGTTCTTGGTTGTTAAAATACCTTCTTGCATCCATCTAGAAATAAAGATTAAAAAATACAAAGGAAGTTCACGCTTCAATATACCAAAAGCAATATAATTATTTAACATCTTGTTGTTTGTGAAAGAAATAGTATCAAACCAGTACATACTTTTAAGGAAAATGACAGCAGCTTTGGCATAGAAACAACTAGATGGTGCTCCTCTGCTTTGCAATTTGTCAGGGCTGCAAGACAGGTGAATTAGGGCAGGAAGATGTGATCTTTAGAAAAAATTGTGTAATCAGAATCATCCTGTTCATAATGTTTGTTACAGATGCCTAAAAACATTTGCTGAGTTACAATTAAGGTACTAATTTAGCAAAGATAGAACAACTGCTTTGCAAAACATTATAGTCTTTTCTTATAGTAAATTGAGGGCTTAGAAGAGTAGTTATCCCCACATATATCTTTTGTAACATAAGTATAATGCATAGAAAACATATGATAGCATTTCTTTTAAGTACAATACAATAGCATTCCTTTAAAAATACAATAAAATAGATAATAAATACAATAAACAATAAAAAATACAATAAAACATTTAAAAATTATTTATTCCTGAGAGATTTTGGCAAATTAATTATGTTACTTTTTAAAAGCAATCCGAGTTGCAACGACAGCCACAAAGAGGGAAAAAATCCTAGATCAGTGACAATCTGAATGAAGCCCAAAAGTTAAACTATTTTTAAGTGAAATACCACATTCAAAAGGATGCCATTAACTTCACAATCACAATTGCCATTTAAAATTATGTATCTCGTGAAGTACTAGGACATCCTAAGATGAAAGAATAGATTTTTTCTGTTTTCTGTTCACTTAGTATGTCCTCCTGACTATGAGTTTTATGTAGTCCATGTTATGGCTTGGGAGGCTGTGCATACTTTCTCAGATTTTGCTGATATTTGGTGACAATATTAACAGTCAAGATGAAAACCTATGGGCCAGGATATTAAAACAGACTGATGAAACGCAATAGGAAGGGACAGAGATTCATGTTATTGTCTTAGTAATGAGCAACTGTCCTTTGTTTTTTTTACATAGTAGAAAAATAATAATGTCTTCTGGAAAGAATTCTTAAAAAGAAATTTGCAAAGCACTTCTCATCTGTTCTTTTCAGAAAGCTGAAATATTTTGCACAAGTGAATGAAAGTTACTATGTCAGTGTAGGTATCTTAAGGCATGTAAAAAATCATAGTAATGTGTTTGATGTGGGAGGCATTACCTCTTCTCCTCTCACTCATATATAGGAAAATAATTTAGTTTGTATAAATTTTATAGCCTTATTGTCTTAATATTTTACCACTTGTTTACATACCAATAATAAAATTTAAAGTTCCTGGAAATAGTTTGAGCTATCGTGCATTTTATCTACTTATATTCTTGTAATATGAAGCAGCATTGCCACTTTTATGCTCTGGCATGATTTAATGTGCATAGTTCTGTAGAACTTGTTATTTATCATGCTGAAAGACAAATACATCCCCCATAGAAAAAAGGAAAATGACAAAATGCTACTGTGTCACTGCTTGCGCTTGAGAAGGGTGTTATTTTCCAACAGAAAAGGTTAGCTCTGTATAATTTTACTAAAAGCAGAAGGTGGTGAATTTTTCAAGCTGCTACTAAGGCAGTTTCCAGTTTTTACTGATGACCGTGTCAAGTAATCATGTTCATAAACCAATCAAACTCCAATTAATATAATCTTTTCCTTAGCGACCCCAGAGTAACGGCATATAGTAGTATCTGATTAAGCAGTACATCAAGTTTTTCTAGCCATACTGGTCATTTGTCACTGCCAGATGTAGAGAATAAGGTGAACTTCTGTCTTGTAGACCCCTGTCTTTGTACTGAGATCCAGCATTTTTTTACAAATTGAGAAGCTGAGAGATTTGAAAATAACACATAGAGAATGGGCATTCCTTCTCTGGACCCTTGACTGTATTGCCTGCTGATCAAATGACCTCTTTATTAAGTAATTTATTGAAATACTGGTAGATTCTTCAACTGATGAGGTAGGCTTTATACAAAACAATTCCTATGCCTTTTCCATGATGACAGGATGCACCAGGGCATTATCCAGCTACTCCCCTCACTCCAGACTTCTGCCACACCTGTAATCTTCCGGTGCAGTCAGACCTAATCTTTTCCACCATTTCTTTGCTTAGTCCCAGGTCTTTCTTTGCTTCTCCATTAGTCTTCCTGTTCTTCCTGTGCCTGCATTCCTGCAGCTATGGCACAGTATGTGGCTTGCCCCAGTTCCCTCTAGTGGCACAGCTCCTCCTGAGATCTGTCCCACTGCCTCATCACTTGCCCTTTCCAGATCACTTCCCAATCTCAATGTCCCAATGCCTTCACAGATAATTTTGCTCACTTGCATCCTGTTCCCTGACTCTTGTTTTTTCCCTTGCCTTGCCATGTTTATGCCAACCCAGTTGTAGTTTCACTTTTTAACTTCTACCATTATGTGATTGTTATTACCCACAGCGCTTCTAGTTCCAATTTTGAACTGCTCTCCTTCAGGTGGGCCTTTTTTTTTAGTCCCAGTTCACTATCTCATGCCCATTTAGGTTCATCTTGTTTCTTTTCCCTTTTTGAATGTTAACAGTTCCTCAGTGCTCAGTGAACGCTGAAGAGAGTGCTCATGCTCTGAGTAGAGATGAACAGAATTTACTCCTGGATTCCTCATGGTCCACAGCCATCCAAACTATCAGAAAGTGTTACTCTGCACTGGCTGAAGCTGCCTTACCCAGCAAAGGCAGCATCTACACCAGCCCAAAGCATGTGTTAATGTCAACATTCCAAATTTTCCAACCTGGACAAATTTAGATTTGCATGAAATTGAATAAGGAACATTTTAGAAATATGTCTTAAGTCAAAACATTTGAGTACCAGATCTTTACAGGACAAAGAGCCTTCAAAATAGTTTTTTCTTGAGTTTATAATAGAACTTACACTAGACTTACCCTCAGGAGAAGCTGATTAAACTAGACAAAAACTTTTCCAAGGAGTTTATTCTCTGAATTAAAAAGTTTCAGTTGAGACTGGTAAACTTTTGCAAGATTATATGCAACTAAGTGCAGAGTACTAGGGACATGACAACCAAATTGAATAACAAACAGACCCACTATTCTTATCTATAAAAATGCAAGAAATTGCCTGATGTAGAGAAGTAATTTAGTATATTACTTTAGTGTTCCATATCCCACCCTAATGTTATCTGTCTTCCTTGTATTTAAACTGTGAAGATACTAAACACTGTGTTGAACAGTCTGAGAACGGCCTCAGGGTTCAATGGTAATACTAATATAAGAGAGTAATGATAAATCTCTAAATCTCTTGGCGCATCCTAGGAAATACATTCCCTAGTCCTTATTTTGAAATTCAAGACTAGAAGGTGTGTGAGCAGCCATTTATTTTCCATTCTAGTTTAATCCATTTGGATATAAACTTAGGGGCTTTTTTTCTCCTCTCTCCTTTAGACCTAATGATAATTAATTTAAAGTTTTGAACCCTAAGGTGTAATAACCATTCAGCAGCCACAGTTTCAATTTTATAGTAACAGAGGTGGGTGTTCTTAGCACTTATGTTTCCCAGGTTTCCCTTGGCTTTTGTTATAGCTAATTGAAGGGCTTTTTTTTATGGATGGTCTAGAGTTGTACGGTAATTAAACTGTTCGGATTTTTTCACTGGAGAACTTTATTTTCTCCATTGATTATGGACAGAATCCATAGAGATTTTTTTCACAAAGCTTTAAAACTGACCTCTCATATGAGCAAATCATCCCCTATTTGATGCTGAGTGAATTCTATGTCATAATATGGTGATTATCTAAGGAATATTCAAAATTATTTAAAGTAGTAATCAAATACTGGTCAATGGTTAATCATGATTTAATTAATTGTTTTCTTACCCCACTGATAAATTACTGAATATTTACAGCACTGTAGTTGCCTTAGAGCATGCATAATAAGCAAAATTAACTTTTCTATCCTGTAAATTTCATGGAATTCTATACCATTGCTCACTAAAAATGTATCCCCAAATCTTTACAGGTTTGAAATCTGCATTATCATACTTCCTAAAGACAAAGGTACAGCCTTTGAAGCAGTATTCAGTATAGAATCAATTTCTGGCCTAAAACATTAATAATATATTAATTTCAATATGTTTATACCAAATGCTGCACTAATGAGGGGGGCATTTCAACTTTTTGTTTTTTCCTTTCTGTTTTGAATACAAGGATATTGATGTCACATGGATGGTGGTTATCATGTTGGTTTACCTTTGTAGAAGTCATTCTGCATATCAAACTCTAATAGATATGCAAAAGTCCATGCAAAATTGAATAAACAAGATATCTTTACTAAATATCTTTCCAATTCTAACCAGAAAATTTGATTTTATGTGGAAAGACTAAACCCACTACTTGCTACTGATTTTGTCTTTGTAGATTCTTTGTACTGCATGAAAGGTCTTATGCACAGTCATAAGTTAATTGTTATTTGCATGTTATTTTTATTTGCCATCTGTTTGTTCAGTCTTATCTGACTTTTATTTATTTATTTATTTATTCATGCTCAAATTAAGTATTATGGGATTGTTTTTAAATTTCTTTTGATCATGCCTTATCCAGGTCTTTTTCTCTTTTGATCATGAAGAAAAATATAAAACAATCTATTTGTGCAATCCTTTCAAATAAAGATAAAACAGATACATATCCAAAATACCTTTCCCAATATGGAAAGCACAGAGGGAATGCATCACCTTTTTCAAAGTTGACCTTGTACATATTCAAGGAATGTAAATAGGAAAAAAACCCAAGAGAGTAAGCAAAAAATTGTTTTCAAACTGTTGCGTAAAGGACCTTCAAGGTGATATAAAGTGTTTTTGACTGGTGACATGACGTGCTTAGGATGCACATACATAACATCTATATTTTTATAACACTGCTGTGTAAACAAGTTTCATTAGACATTTGGCTAACTTACCTTATATCCAGCAGATTTTTTTCTGCTTTAAATTCTGACTTAGAAGGAATCTGGTCCCGCAGTTTGTACCTGAGCAAATTTTAAATGTGTATTTCTTGCCTTCATAAGTATTCTAGAATGAGTTCTAGAATATTTCCTACACAAATGGAATAATTAAATGGTAAATAAAGGTCAGAAAAAAAGACTCTACTTCTTTTAAAGTAAAAAAATATTATTATTTAAATATTAGCATTAATGCTTTTTCCTTTATTCCTTAGTTCAGGATTCCAGCTAATGGTCAAAGAGAGAGAAATGGAGGTAGAATAAATTTATATTCTGCTTTTATCTTTGTCTTTTCAACCACAAGGATTCTTTCTGATTTATTTTAATATCACCATGCATCTCTTGAAGTTCAAAATTCAAATTTACATCAAAGGAACCTTCCTTATCTGCCCAAGTACCTTTGCCATATTTTTATGATAGTCCAATTATTTGATCTACTTTTATATAAAGAGATAGTATCAAGCAGGACATTGGGGGGTATTTACAATGACTAGCTTTAGGCACAGGAGGCTAATTTCTCTAGACTTCCTCAGTATTTAGTAGAGATTCCTGTATGAAATACTTCAGAGTAGGAGCCTAGTTTAATTTGTTCTGACATGCCTTCTAGAGGAAATGTTCTCCCTTGTTTAAAGTCTTGTGGCTCCTGTGAAGCCTGCCCTACCCTCTGTCCATACTTGTTAATTTGAGGTTATGTTTCCAAATCTGTGCTTTACAAAGAATAGACTGCTGAAAATTTTGAAAGCCCCAAATTAATTTGGATGAACATTTACAGGTGTTATATTTTCTTAACAGACTTGCCACCTTGGTAAATATGGTCGTATATGTAGTTAGGGCCCAATTATGACACATCAGTTTTTTAAAAGTCATCATACATATATTAGATGTTCATTATAAGAAGTATATGCATTATATAATCCATGTTTTCTATACTGACTGTATTACATACCTTAGACAAATGTTAAACACCACTCAGTCTTCATATTTAGACTCTAGTGCAATCTTCTAATTTCAGGTCACATTTTTGAAGAGCTGAGTATATAGTGATTAACGATCCTCTCTCTTCTCTGTACTATTATTACTTTAGTGAAAGTATGAACATTAAATAGAAGTCACATGAGAGTATAAGTATTTCAAAAAGTAAATATGTTCTTCTTCAAATTTTCAGTTTTTGTTTGAAAAAGTCTCTCATGGAACCCTGCCAAGCAGATTCATAACAAGCTAGAGTTTGCTCTCCTTAGGTGTACAGTTGTGATTATACTATTTGTCCTGCTCACTTTTTCTCTGAATTTTAAACTCCACAATCTTAAAGTCACTGCAACCAAGGCTGCCCTTGACTTTCCCATCCTTGGCCAGTTCTAAGCTCTGTGAGAGTACTAGGTCCAGAAGAGCATATCCCTACTTAGTTGATCCCCTTCATTAGGAGCAAGTCAACTTTTTTGAGAACACACCCCAGAAATCTCCCAGATTGTTTGCACCAAGCTGTGTATTTTACCAGCAGATATCAGAGTGGCTGAAGTCCCCATGTGTACCAGAGTATGTGAAAGTGTTATGTCTAAAGAAGCTTTTGTCTTGGTATTTCTGATCAGATGATATTTAACAGATACATACCACAATGTCACCTGTGTTGGTCTGTCCTCTGATGTAAAAAAAATTGCCCAAAAAGCTATTGCAGCACTTAATCATGGAAGCCATTCCACTACATTTCTCTATCTGATATAATTTCTCTATGGGTATACAAGAACTGGTAATTCCTTGTAATATTTCCCACACTGCATCCATTTGTGTAGAAGCACTTGGTACAGGCTCCCACTCATGATACTCTTAGCAGCAGAATGCAAGAATTTCCTCTGGACACATTCTCTTTTTCCCCGTGGCTTTCACTTCTCTTCAGATTGTAATAACTCTAGCTATTAGTCATGGACTAGGAGAAGAAAATGTTCTTTAGATGAAAGCAGTAAAGAGAGAATTAAAATAGCACATTCGTGCTCCTATGAAGTAAGCAAGCATATGGGTCCTGATGAAGCAGCAGTTATATATTAATGTAAAGAATATTTTATACACATGTTCTTGTAAAGTGTTTGACTGTATGGTACGGAATACCTTAACATCCTTAAAACACTCAAAAATCTGCAGTAAGAAGTATAGTCTCTGCTTTGGAGGAAGACTTGTAAACTGTGCTATCACTGTTCATGTCTCCACAAACAAAGTCTTGTATCAATCCTTGGCAAAGTTTTGAGGTTTTGAGTGAGATGGTAGTTAATAACAGATGTTTTCCTTTTTAAAGTATTAAAATCTGAAAATATATATAGTTCAGGATTAACCTTGTAAATTGTGAAAAGTTCTTGCATCAATTATTGATATAGCAAGGTACTTCAAATTCAGTGTTTATTTGTGACTTGTCCCTGGCACAGTGTTATTACCTGGCGTGCTTTAAAGGCTGTTACTGCACTTGCACTCTGTGCAGGAGAACTGGAGTAACTGTACTTTTAGGGTAGACCTCAAAAGAGAATATGCACCAAATTTAAGTATCTGCTCAAATCTCACCTCATCTATTGAAAAAGACTCAAAATGAACATAAGGAGGGTTTTTGGTTTTTTTTTTTTTTTTGTTTCTGTGTGCAGTGTTTTTCTGCATTCTATGCAAGTTTATAGGTATATCACTGAATTTTCTGTGTATCTGGTGTGTTTCCATCTTTTTTAATTACATCAAAAGAAAAAAAAGGCTTACAATGTTTTAAAAGGTATAAAACCATAAAAACGGTTAAATTCTGAAGCCAAATTCCTATTTTGTATGAAACCGTTAAAGCAGCAGAGAAAAAAAAAAAGTGACCTAAGGACCTCAACCTTTCACTTCCACAAAGAATACCCTTCTCCAAGCACCTGTCCCATCTGTCCTCATAGGAATAGCAAAACATGGAATAAGTGAAGGTAGGCTCTGACAGATTGTTGACTGCCATGATATTTGGCAGAAGCCAGAATCAATCTCTGATCGGGAGAAATTATGTTACCTACGAAAAGACCAGTAGAGGATAGAAAGGCAGTTTTATATGTGACTGAACAAAGCACAGATTCAGCATATTCTTCCCCTCTTTCTCAGCTTTACAAACAAAACTAGGAATACTTTTTCCAGTGTAGCATATTGGAAGGCATTGTTTTCCACAAGGGTACTGCACTTGGTTGTAGGTACCATGGGAGAAAAAGACTTGTGAACATGGGTAAGTGCTCAAAGGAATCTCCAGTGTCAGTTTTCTCTCTTCAAGTCTATTTTCTTTCTTTCCTGTGTTTTCCCAAGGCATGTGTTTTTTCTTTGTTTATGTACTATGACTTCTTCTGTCCTCTTCCCTACTCTGCCTACACAATAGCATTTTCCTTTTTATGTTTTATTCTTTCACCTCTCAAGACCTTCACCTCCTCCAAATGTGTTGCTTCTGCATCAAGACAGAGGAACACAACCACAGGGGAAAAAGAAAGCAGTTAGTTCTTCAAAGAACTAGACTGCAGCCTCACTCCCAAACCTGGGTACATATTTCTGGGTATGAAAGAAAAGCAGATGAAAGGCTGGTGAGATTTTTTTGGCTGTTGCGTTGTTTAGGCAGAAAACTCATAGGAGAAAAGAGAGGAGCTACCAAAGAAGGACCAGGCATACCTTGGACCAGTCTTGGCAATGTGCTCTTGAGAAAGGAAGCTTTTGGGACTGAGAATTCCAGGGCAGAATAGTAAACCAAGAGACATATTTAGTTCTATGTTTTCTATTTTTTAAATGTTGATGTAAATAAACAAGATTGCATTATCAGCATCTCCTCACACAAACAATCAGCAAGTCCCAAAGTCTGGCTTAGATCAAAAAAAAGGGTAACAGTATATATTTATGCAGAGTGAATAATACATGAATCCCTTGCTCTCCAAGTGTAATATTGTGTTTTTTTAGAATGTTGTTCATTGATCTATATGGCACAAACAGTGAGAGCAGGTCAATATGTTTGAAGATAATTAGGAATTGATTAGCACGTGAGGAGCCAAATGAAGAGACACATTTGAAATTGTTGAATAGACCAAACCTAGGTGCAATCTCCTTGGATAGTGGTAGCATGCACCAGCTGTCTATGCTTATTTGGTAGTCTACTATGATTCCTACATGCTTTTTAGTCACTGCTTTTCAGGATGCAATCTGTCATAGTTGTGGATTTTACCTCTACTCTTGGTTGCTACAAATAGAACTTTGCATTGTGCATTAGTAAATTATATACTGTTTAAATAGAAGCCAAATTTAGCAAGTGAGAGAGACCAGTCTGCATGATTCCTTTTCCTCATCATTATTTATCACTCGGCTTACTATGTGGTCGTAATAATTTTTAACTAGCTCACAAATGAAGATTTTAAATAGAACCAAGCCTTGAACTGGTGCCTTTGGGACTCCCTGAGAAACACTCCCAGTCAAAGGAAAACTCTTCAGTGAGAAGAGTTCTTGAAGGTATTTCAGTAAGATAGCATCTAACACTGGATCTTAACTGCACTGCCATTACATCCAAGTTCTTAGCTTTCCTTGTCTGTCAGTCTTTTAGCATGATCACAGAAATGGTCTGTCCCCTTTTCTGAGACTCTCTTGAATTTCCAGAATGAATCTGACTTTGCTCGCTTAAAAGTTAATACTTTTTAAAAGGTATTTCAAGCTCACTTGCATATGCTAACTTGCATTTAAGAAATTTCCAAATAAGAATGATTTCTGGCATTTTTGTACCCTACTTCATCTCTCTTCACCTCTCCGATTCCACTTCATGAAATATAAAAACGACAACAACTACAACAACAAAACAAACAAAAACAAACAAACAAAACCCCAAAACCAACCAACCAAACAAACCAAAAAAAGAAAAAGCAAACCAACCAAACAAAAAAGCTACCCCATAACCTGTGTGGCTTTGCTGGGTGGTACAATATATAATACAGACCAGAGAGAAACAGTGCACATCCTTATAGATGACTCCAGGGGTCAATCTAAGATTCAATGTATATACTGTCCATGGTAACTCTTAAACTATTTACCACATGCTTAATTGATATCATATGATGATCGTTTATTAATCACAGTGTAATGCAGTGCACATCAAATTGTTTTCAAGTCCATATATTAAGTGTATATAATTCCATTCATCAGTCTTATGAAATAGTGAAACCACTTTTGTTTGAAAAGGCCTGTTTTCCATAAGATCTAAATTCTTGACATTAATTGCACTCCTGCTTAAGTTTTTGGGTTTCTCCACAATTTTGCTAGGTGATGATGACAACCTACTTATTCACGTGTTGAAAACTTTTATTTCTTTTAGATGTTTCCTTAGCTGACCGCATAGCTAACCTGAAATTTCCATACTTCCTAGTGTTTTTAATGTGAGTGTAAATCATACTAGCTTTGTCAACTAACCATTTTAAGACTCTTAATGATGAGACATGCCAATGTAAACCTCTTTATCAGTCTTAGACCTTATAAAAAGTAATGGAAATTAAATTAATTCTATCTGATCTTTTTCTGAGCATTTAGTACATCACCATTTGGGAAGATACTAGTTAAAATGAAGAATAGTGAAATAGATAGAAATACAGAACTGGCTAAAGAAAATATGATAACACATTGGTTGAAAAAATAATTGTGATGATAAGAGATTGTAGATTTCGCCATGTATTGGTTTTGGAGGTTGATCTCATATAATAGTTTAATTAAGAAACTTGGCAGAAATAGTAGGAATGTGGTAATGAAATTTGCTTATGACAAAATTTGGGAAGTATTATCAATACAAAGAAGAAATTGGATGACCTAACAGACTGCAGTAATAGAATAGTATTACATTTAATAATGAAAAGTGCCAGGTAATGCACTTAGGGACTAATAACAAGAATTTCTTCCAGAAGCTGGGGACTGATCAGTTGGAAATGACAGCAAAGGACCATGATCTGGGTCATCCAGGGTGTGGCAATAGGACAGGTCTGTGAAAAGGTGACTTAGCACAAGGATGTATCTTGTAAACTATTTTCAGTAGAGAAAGGGAAGTATTAGTGCCACTGTGCACTACTCTGGTGAGACCTTCCTTTGGAATCCTCTTAAACAGCTCTGTCTGTGTTCAAATTTTCCTGAAAAGTTAGGAAAAAAAAAGTTGTAAAGTTAGCCTTTCTGTAGGACTGGATATAATATATCACTCTGACCATCTTGTGTTTGCCTGTTGCTAAGCAACCTGTTGTTCCCAGTGTAAGAATTAACTTATCTGGAACCATCATGAGGTGATACCTTGTTGAATGATGAGTTTTCTCTCTTTGGGACGTATGTACACTTTTATATTATAATTTTTCTGCATGGAATTTCATATATTATTTATATATAGATAGGTTCCAGCCTGAAAAATCTTTATTCTTGCACAATCATGACTGATAACCATATCCCTAGCAGAGTATAGAGGGATATTGAGGGCAACAAAAGGATAGTTAAGGATCATCTTAATCCTTTATTGGATTTGTGGTGAAACATAGTGGCAAATATGAGGAAAAGGATGAGGTTCTTCATGTCTTTTTTCCTTCAGTCTTCAGTAGTAAGACCAGTTCTTCTCTGGGTACCAGCCCCTTGGGCTGGAAGACGGGAGTGGGGAGCAGAATGAAGTCTCCATTTTCCAAGGGAAAATGGTCAGCTACCTGCTACATTACTTAGACACATACAGTTCCATGGGGCTGGATGAATCCACCCAAGGGTACTGAGGGAACCAGCAGAAGTGCTCACCAAGCCTCTTTCCATCAGTCTTTGCTAACCGGTCCCACGTGACTAGAAGTTAACAAAGTGATGCCCATTTACAGGAAGGGCTGGATGAAAATTCCGTGGAACTACAGACCTGTCAGCCTGACCTCAGTGCTGGGGAAGGTCATGGAGCAGATCACCTTGAATGCCATCATGCAGCACTTGCAGGACAACCAGGGGATGAGGCCAACCAGCATGGGTTTAGGAAAAGCATGAGCTGCCTGACCAACCTGACCTCCTTCTTTAACAACATGACTCTCTTAGTGGATAAGGGAGAGGCTGTAGATTTTTCTTCCTGGACTTTGACACCAGTTCCCAGACCATTCTCCTAGAGAAACTGACTGCTTATGGCTTGGAGGGTGCACGTAGTTTGCTGGGTAAAAAACTGGCTGTATGGACCAGGTGGTGAATGGAGTTACATCTTGCTGGTGGCCGGTCACTAGTGGGGTTCTTCAAGGCTCAGTATTAGGGACAGTCCTGCTTAATATCTTTATTGATGATCTGGACAAGGAGATTGAGTGCACCCTCAGTCAGTTTGCAGATGACACTAAGTTGGGTGGAAGTGTTGGGTGGAGGGTAGGAAGGTTCTGCAGATCTGGACAGGCTGGATTGGTGGGACAAGGCTGATTGTGTGAGGGTCAATGAGGCCGAGTGCTGGGTCCTGCCCTTGGGTCACAACAACCCCATGCAGAGCTACAGGCTGGGGGCAGTGTGGCTGGAAATCCGCCCATTGGAAAAGGACCTGAGGGTGCTGGTCAACAGCAGCTGAATGTAAGCCAGCATATGTCCAGGTGACCAGGTGGCCAGTGGCATCCCAATCTGTGTAAGAAATAGTGTGGACTAGTGATCTACTTGGCACTGGTGAGGCCACACCTCGATTCCTGTGTCCAATTTTGGGCCCTTCACTACAAGAAAGGCATTGAGGTGCTGTAGCGAATCCAGAGAAGGGCAATGGGGCTAGTGAAGGCTCTGGAGGGTAAGTCCTATGAGGAGAGGCTGAGGGAGCTGGGGTTGTTTAACCTGGGGAAAAGGAGGCTCAGGGGAGACCTTATTCTCTCTACAACTGCCTGAAAGGAGGTTGTGGCCAGGTGTGGGTTGGCTCCTTCTCCCCAAGTAACAAGTTGCAGGACAAGAGGAAATGCCTCAAGTTTACCAAGGAGAGGTTTAGGTTTGGTATTAGGAAGAATTCTTCACAGAAATGGCTGTCAAGCAATGGATCAGGCTGCCCAGGGAAGTGGGGTTGAATATACCCCAAGGTATTTGAAAGATGTGTAGATGTGACACTTAGGGACATAACTTAGTGGTGGACTTGACAGTGCTCAAGTAAGAGTTGGAATTGATCTGAAAGGTCTTTTACAACCTTATTCATTCTATGATTCTATGACTTTATGTCTCTTGTACCCTTTCGTTTACATGAGAATAGAATGAAGACAACTTTTAGTGCTTTAAAAATCAAGAAACATGTTAGGCCCTCATGTTAAGTCCACTGAAATCACTAAAAGTAAGTAAGCTTTTTTTTGCAGGAGATTGTCAACATCTAAAATCTTCAGAAACTGATCAAAACATGATAGATAATACAAGGTTGCAAGAATCTCAGAAGAGTAATGGTCAGGCATATGGTTTGTAGGCTCTGTGAACCTTGTTCCCAGCTTGAGGAAGCACACTGTCACCTTAGTTTTGGCGCAACAAAATGATACATTAGACATTCTGGCATAGTATGGAAGCCCTGAGTCCCTACTCATGAGTTCTGTGCTGTGACCTGGCATTCACCAAATTCAGAAGTCTAGTTGTGATACAAATGCATCGTCACGATCTCTGACCCCAGTTCTGTATACATAATGAGGTTTTCTGCGGTTCCAGGCTTGGAAATGGTAGAATCTCCAGTTTTCATAAACATATTGCCAGCCTCTGAAAATCATTAAACTTGTGATTCAAGGTCGAAGTTGCCTTCCAGGTTAGCTAGGAAAAGAACAGATATCAGAGATGGGTGTTTTTCTGCTCCAAAGCCTGCCTATGTTTGTGCTGTGCATTTATGAAACCAAAATGCTTATTAAAATATTTTTATTTTAGTTAATCGGCATTCTTTGACAAAATACTTGCTTTGAGTTTGAATTTTTCTGTATGAAACTTCTGCAGGATTGGGCTTTAGGTTTATTAGGATGGAGGGAGCTAACATGTTGTCAGGCTTCCTGATATCATCATATTTCAAAGGAAGGTTGCCACACAGTTTTGAACTGCCATTACATATTCAATAAAGAATGATGAGACACTGATGAGAGGTTGCAACAAAACATGGACATTTTGCTTTATGTCATACAATGCCACAGGTAGCAATCACAACCCTATTCACATTGTTCCTGAAGGGAAGGGAAAAAAAAGCCTCCTACATGCCTTTACAGCTGAGGTGGCAGGTAGCTTTATCACTTGCTCACAGCTCTATACTGGGATTTTAACCACAGGATTTTCTCCGTCATTGGACTGCAATACAGGTTTTTTTCTGTTTGTGTGTGTGTGATTGTGCATGGAAGGATGGATCAAGTACCATATTTTTAGAAAAACAAAATAAAATAAAGTACTAGTGAGGGCTGTGGGGTTTTTCACATTTTCTGACATCCATTCGAAGCCTTCACGACTCCAGCGGCAGATTTTAATTTTCTGCTTTCAAAAACAATGTAGGATGTCTAATGCTTATCACTGAGTTTCTGGCTCTCCACTCCTAATATGAGCCAGAGAGAAATAGATATGCCAGATATATGCCTTTGTCTGATCCCTAACACTTTTCTTTGTAAATTCATGAAGCATGGGGAAATGGAGGGCAAATGAAAGCAATAGCTAATGCAGTTTTTGTGTAAATGGTCACAACAGATATTTGAAACATGATAGTGAAAGGGTCTTAGAGGAAAAGGGGCAAGGCAAGAGAGAAAATGTAATTCTGAATTATGTATCTTTCAATATTTAAAATTCCACAGTTATATTTGTTAGTAGCTACAAAAGATGTAAATCAGGGATGAGATGTCATCCAAAAGAGGAAGCAGTACTTTCACAACTGGTTTAAGAAGCTATTCACAAAATTATTTGATATAGATAGATCAGTTGAAGAATATACATTTGATGTGAAGCATCAGTTTACTAACTGATGCATTCACAGAGTATTCAGGTTGTATTCAGGCTGTGTTCATTCACTGAGCAGCATAATGAGAAAGCACAGCTTTGATTAATCCAAATGGTTAACTTATCCACTGTTATCCACACAGTTTATAGAGTCTTTCTTTCAAGTTCATTGACTGGATAATTTTGTCAAAGTGTGCAACTAGAAGTGATCCAATCATTTTGCCTCTCTTTATCCATGTGCAAAAGGAGAGCCACTGGAGATGGCTTTCTGGGTGAGAAGAGGCTTCTGCTGTTCCAGCATCTGCCTCCTGCTCCTGTCTTGGACTATGGCACCTAAGGCAGAACAGTAGATACACTGTGGAGACTTTCTCAACTAAACCTGAAGAACTCAGCATGGAACTCAGAATGTGTCATAGCAGATTTGTGAGGCAAAAATTGCCATTTATGGCATCCCAGCTTCACTTGGGTTTCATACTAGGGAAAGAGGTGCATGACAGAAATTCCCATTTTATTCTAGTGGAAATAAGCCAGTAGAGTGTGTGTCACAGCCTGTTTGCTGATTCCTTTGGAGCCATCCCAGTTGTCATTGGGAATGTATCAGTGAGTGTCATTACCCGCTCTGAAGGAAGAGTCTTGATCAAAACAACCTTATCAGTTTTTTAATCTTTTATATGGCAAATCAGGCCCACAGAGTGGGAAGGAATAAATTGGCTTGTCTTGAATACTATGTGTCAGAGCTAATCATACTTTTAACACTGGATTTCCTTTTCAGTTATTCTCTCATCTTGCTTAAAATGCAAATTAATTTGTCTGACCAGCAAAAGAAAAATAACAAACACCTTTACACCTTTGAAAAAGTTTAAAACAACCCTCATTGGCATTTGCAATAGAAAGTTATGCAAATAGTTGCTGGCTAGGAAGGGAAAGAGAAATGAGCCAAGATAAGGTGACAAAAAAGACAAGCAGCAAGAAAGAAAGGTTTACTTTTTGAAGACTTGTTCAACCTGACTGATTGAATTGAGCAGAAGAATAATTACCAATCTCCTAACTCACAAGGAGAAGGCATTGCAGCATCATGCATTGCAAAAGCTGCTTTTGGAAAGCAGTATCTGAGAACCAGCAACATTTGACTATTGCAACTCCTATGATTTTGAAGCAGCTTTCTATCCCCCTTTTATCATTAATACTCTTCACCCCAATTACTTCTGTGTCTTCCCTTAATTAGTGAGTAGGCAAGTGGACAGATTGTGTTGAGTTAAATATTTTCCTACTCATAAGATTGTTAACATCATCATTAAAATAATTTGTAATATCACAAGTCCAGATTTTTAATTTTTCCACATCACAAATAGGAGATGAACTTGGGTGCATGGGTTAGTATGCTGAGTGTGGGAATAAAGTGATAGACATGCCATACATAAATTTATGGTGGATCTTGATTTCCTGATTCAGGTTATGGCCACTGCAGAGGATTATGGTTTCAATGTTTTGCTCTGCCGAATTCCAGAAAGCAACTATTTTATTGGTGCTAAGTTATTTACTGAAGTTAGTGTCAGGTCCTCTTTGTGCCCAGACTGAAAATAAAATTTATACAGTCAAGGAAAACAAGGCACTTGGTGTTAAGATAGAGCAGTATTTGCCATCAGAGTATTGTGAGCATGAAGAAAACCTCAACAAAATGGAATATTTATTTCTATTGAATAGTAATTAAAATAACTTTTTGGCATACTTTCTGAGATAGTTAAGCAGAGAATCTTGTTTTCCTGGAAATGCTCAGGTGTAGAACTGAAACTGGGAAAGCTCCAAGCTCCAATATCTCCTTTTAGCAGATGTCTTAGCAAACAACATTCCTGATGAATCTTTAGGAGGACTTTTTCAATCTAACACAATTACTAGCTTACTTTTTGTGTTTACATTCTTCTTTTCTTAAAAATTTCTGCCATCATGCACACCCCTGGCTTTGTTGTATTTGCCAAGTTTGATATCCGTAGACAACGATATATTTCGGCTGGTGCCACACCGCTATTTTTTCAGTTTTTTTGCTACATCATCACAAAGTCAAAGGTCTACCACTGCTGGAATTCTAATATGTTCCAAAAAAAAGTGTTGATGAACCCATATGTTTTGAACATATCAGGGATTTTCAAGATTTTTGGGACTTTTAATGATGAAAAATTGTTCAGATTGCATATAGAACCAAACCTACATGCTTTCTTGATGTTCTGTCCCAATTTTAGGAAGCAAACTTCTTTCATCTTTATCTTATTATGTAAGAAATATTATGAATTACCTAAGACAGATGCTTTTATCTAAACTTTTTGTAAGTGCTTGTACACCTAAGCAGACCTTTCCTATTATAACCTGAATAAAGCAAAAAAAATTGTACTTGACTGCAAAGTGCATGTGTGCTTTGCATTTTGAGTGGAGTACAAAGCTCAGTGTATCTATGTGTTATAAAATCAGAATCAAATTATGATGAAGTTCAGATTATAGGAACAGCAATTTTCTTCTCTGTTTTTAATTTTTAAAATAGTCTTGCGTGGTTCCAAGCACACTGGTTTTCTGATCCAAGTTTAAGGTCCTCGAATGCTACCATAAGAAGTAAAAGATAAAAAACCTGTTATTTTTCTCATTTATCATTTCTCTCTTATGCTGCCCTCAAATACTATTTTCTTTTTGCTTTCTGTAATGAATGCTTGATTTTTAGAATGTTCCATTTAGAAAAAAACCCCACAACCAAACAAGGAATCTATTCTATTATTTCTGTAGAGTAATCTATATCACATATATACAAACTAGGTCTCATGGAAAGCAGACATTGTTGCACATCCTGCTCCTTGTTAGGCATCACCATATGTCTAATGCACATTAATGTTTTAAAACATATTGCTCTGACAAGCTCCATAATTATTTAATTATAGAATTTTCTTCAGTGTAAGTTGAGACAGTTAAATATTGTATGTACTTCTACACATCTCTTTTGCACTTCCCCCCCCCCACCCCATTTTATAAGCAATTTTCTTTTATGCAGGTGTGACTGTTTTCAGGGAAGAATATTTAGCATGAATCTCAGCAAGTGGGCTTATACAGTGAGTTTATGAATTTTTAAACACTGTAAACAACAACGCCTGTATTAAATGAGTTCTTTATGTCCCAAGTAATTTGGTATAAAGGTGGAGTAACCATTGTGGAAAAAATGAACTTCTTATGATGAAACTGTATGTTACATAAACAAATTAATTCTTTTTTAAAAACTCTCTCCACCTGTGTGTTTCTTCTGCCTTGTTGTCTCAAACTTTTCTCCCCCTTACATTTTGTAGGTTTACCTGACTTAAGTTGAATAATTATCATAAAGAAAGAGAAGCATATCCTATGTTTGAGCTATTAGAAAAATGCAGGAATGAGAAAGGTTAGTCAGTTATCAGTGCCATACAGGTAGTGTTCCAGCCATAATTGGTCTGAGTTTTACTTTTGTTTTCAGGGAACACTACAAGCTGCTGCAGGGTGAGACAACACGCAGTTTCAGTTGTGTTCTCAACGGCTTGTATGTCTGGAGGCTTCGCAAATACTACAGAAACCACTTAAAGCAAAGATGTTTCCAGAAACAGACTGCAGGTAATATTTCTGGAAAAAAGTACCTGTCCTGTGAATGACTACTTTAAATAAATGTTTATGTTTATTTGAAAACATTTCTACAGGACTTTATTCTGCCATCTGCAGAATAATATATGAAAGCTTGGACCAGATCTATACTGTTTTTTTGATGTAGCTGCTGTTATGTTAAGCATAAAAGTGGACATAAACCACATATTTAATTTTCAGCAAATGGATATAAAAAAAATAAATCCGATTGCTAGGTACTGTTGCAGATCTGTGGCTTGCTGCTGGAGAAATAGTTTAATCAGAAAAAAAAAGCCATTTTAGTTTACTGCGTGGCTGTGACATTACAAACAGAGGGAACATGTAACACATTCTGACTTTTAACCATGAGAATTTGAGGAGACAGTATTAGGACACATATCCCTGACCAAGTTTAAAAAAAGTCAGCAGTATCTGCACTGGCAGTATACAGGGGCCATGGATCGCTTCAAGTCTAGGTTTCAGAGTACTGGCAAGGTCATTAGCTGTCTTTCTGAGTGCTCAGGACAATGCTAAGGCAGTGATCTTAGTCTTCTGTCCTGCTCTCTTTGTTTTTCCCTGTTCCGTCCATGTTCATTTTTTGACAAACCAGGCTTTTGTGTTACATTTAGATTTCTTAACAGTTCTTCAATAAAGGCTGCTACTGCAGTCAGTGATACCAAGCATCACCATAATTCCAGGAGATCAACTAGATATGATTGTGTCAATAGGTACTTTTGTTTTCTCAGCAATGAGGATTTCTTTGATCTTCACAGACTGTGAAGCAAATGTGCTTCCTGCCCTGAGGAAAAAGAGGTATATGTCTATGTATTTTGAACAAGGTTTTTTTCTGCATGATAATATTTTAAACAAGATTCCCTGGCAGGGAATGAATTCTGGATTATTTATGACTGGAAGGGCCCAATTTGCCTAATAAGGACCTATCCATTGTACATGCTATTGGTTTTAAACATAATTCTTAATATTTCACTGTGGTCAAAGAGCATTAAGATCAGTTTGTGTAGATCTAGAAGAGTGTCTTCTTCCTTCAGGAACACATAAACACGAGCTTGTATGCAGGCTGTGACTGGTCAGGCAAAACCTATCTTACTGTTTCCAATTCACTCTGAAGCATATAAGCAGTCTCCACTTCCACTTAAGACAATTATTGTTTTGGAACCAAACTAAAACACATGAATTTTATGGATTCAGAAATGGCTTTTTGTGAGCCTTTGTATGGATGAAGCTTTTCTTACTCAAATGGCCATAAAAGGCAATTGTAAACACAATGTGAACCTTCGTGAAGCAGAATTTAATTTTTAAATAGCACCATTTTTCTGCATTTTGAGTTAAAATTCTACAATTTTTCATACATAAGAGGGAGGCAGAATAACCAGGATCTGCCTGGAACCTGTCTCTCCTTTGGGAGCAAGAGCTGTGTATGAATAATACAGCCCTGGATTGAGCTTCCTGTAACTGTATAGTAGGATTACTCTGTTGCAAGATGAACTACTTGCTGATGCACTGGATTGACAAGACATGTTAATGATTTTATATCAGCAATGTAAAATTCATTTGTTAATTGATTACTAAAGGTAATGTTATTATTGTCATGATTAAATTATGACAGTGCATCATGTCTGCATTTTCACAACAGTGTATTATAAAGGTAGCTGTAGTTATGGTCTTATCACTAGGTTTTCATATTCATGTATTAGGTGATTTTAAATTTACTGACCAAAAAGAACATTATTTTCTCTTTCCATATGAATAAATGAACCTTTCATGCCTTCTCTTGCATCTTGAAGTCTTACACAGTGAAAAGTATCTCAGGACCAGATGAAGACCCAGCAGGGATAAGTCTGGTTGTATCAGGGAGAATACTTTTTATTAAAAAAGAAAGCTTTTAGTCATAGCTCCAGACAATAAGCAGAGCTTTAAATGTCTCTGTTCCCTGATTTGTCCAGTCATTAGGGGTCCAGGCCTATCCTGGCCCACCTTCTCACTATTTTCTGCTGTCGGCAGATCGGTTTTGAAGGCAGGTAGCATACCTTGCCCCTCACAATAACTGAAAGCCATATGGTTAATCCCACATCTCCTGGGATGAGCTCTATTTTCCAACCATTATGTGAGTTCTCTAAGAGCTGGCCATTATACAAATGGTGTACAACCTACCATCACAGCAGATTAAATTAGTTGTGTTGTTGACTGCTACTGATCTTTCAGGCTTCCCACAGCATGGGCAGAGATTTGGTTTCCCATGTGCTAAACCTGGTTAACAGTGGCCCATTAGGGAAGAGAGAGGTTAATATATTTCTGGAAAAGGCACTCTTCACATGTGTTAGTGACTTGAATGGAGCATCTGGGAAATCAGGGAAGCAGAGACAGGTATTCAGTAAAGAAAGACTAGTATGCTTTTGGGGACTTTGTATTTGGGACTAAGAAATGGGTATTAAGCAATTATGTCAGAGTTTAGATAAGACTGAATAAGCATTCTTGTGTGCAACTTTAAGACTGTTTGTGTCTGAGAGTTATTTGAGTATGTTTGAAAGGTAGCTTGGTAATAAGAATAATTTGAGAGTAACTTAGATGTTCTTATAGAAGCACTAACAGATAATTTTTGAGCATTCTATTGGATAACAGCAGTTTTGCTGAATATAGATGCCTTTACTACATACTGAAATTCTGAGTTGTCTCTCACATGATCAAGACTCACAGCAGCTGAAATGGCAATGCATACTCCTGCTAGTGGTGAGAGAGAAGTAAAACAAAAGGAATATACCATCTTAACTGTCAGAGCAAAGTCCAGAATATTTGGAGGAAGTTTTTGTGAGAAACCAAGTTCTTGCATTTTTAGACTCAGATAAATGATTCAGACTCTTATATTTGAGGTGCATACTCTGGTTCAGTGGTCTCCAAAGTAGGGTGTGTGCACATGTCACATGTCAGGATGTCCAAAGCAATCCATTGGGGTGTAGAAGAAAAATAAACCTTGAGAAGTGGGCCCATGAGAATGTCATGAAATTCAACGAGTGCTGGCAAGGTGCTGCACCTTGGTCAGGGCAGTCCTGGACCTGACCGCGGCTGGGAGTTGAATTCATTGAGAGCAGCTTCTTCTGCTGAGAAGGTCTTGGGGCTCTCATGGATGAAAAGCTGGACGTGAGCCAACAATGTGTGCTTGGAGCCCAGAAATCCAGCTGTATCCTGGGCTGTGTCAAAAGCAGTGTGGCCAGCAGTGCGAGGGGGGATTCTGCCCTTCTACTCTGCTCTGGTGAGACCCCAGCTGCAGTGCTGCATCCAGCTCTGGGGTCCTCAGCACGAGAAAGACATGGACCTGTTAGAGCAGGTCAATAGGTAGCCACAAAGATGATCGCAGGGCTGGAGAACCTATTCTGCAAAAAGCTGGAGAAGGGAAGACTTCATGGAAACCTCATTGTGGCCTTCCAGTACTTTAAGAGAGCCTATTCAAAAGAAGAGGGACTTGTTATAATGGGCAGATGGTGACAGAACAAAAGGCAATGATTTTAAATGTAGGGGGCTGGTCTAAGTGAGATTTTAGAAAGAAGTTCTTTATTCAAAAGGTGGTGAAGCACTTGTGAGGTTGCCCAGAGACTTTGTGGATGCCCTTTCCCTGGAAGTGTTCAAGGCCAGTTTGGATGGGGCCCTGAGCAACCTGATCTAGTGGGTGGCATCCCTGCCCAAGGCAGAAGGGTTGGAGCTAGATGATCTTTAAGGTTATTTCCAACCCAAATCATTGTATGGTTCTATGATTCTATGATTTTTGTAGTATTAATAGATAAAATAAATTTTAAAATAGTGTTTATCTCATACTTTTAAATTTCTATTTCCATGTATGTTTTATAATATATGTAATATATTTGTATAGGAATAAATTTATATATTTTAGAAATAAATTAAAAAATACTGGGTATGTATTCAGAAATTTTTAATTGGTGGAGTGAACAATCAAACCAGTTTGGAGACCACCCCTCTAGTATATGTGTGATAATTTTTCTTTCTGTCTGGACTTATAAATAGTTGCACACATAAGAAAAGTGTCATGAAAAGGAAATATTCCTAAAAGTCTGGTACATTGAAAGACCTCCTGCAATTGTCAGTGCTTCTGTTGCCTGCATTGCTTTCTGTATTTCTAGCATGTCCATATTAGAGATCAGAAACACTTCGCAGTAAGTGTCATCCATGCTAATCCCACAATAACCTTCCATGAATAGTCTCTCTCAAATAATAAAAGTTTCACTGAAAAATTCTAACAAGCTCTTGCCTGAAGTTCCCTGCTTTGTTTTATTTTCAAGTATTTATTTACTTAGAAGTCATTACAACAAATTGCATTACATAAAAATGATGGGACTGTGCTGGTGAATATAAATCGTGAGGCAAAGGAATACATTTATCACTCTTGTGTACATGTGATCTTACTCACACACTCTCAAAGCTTTGTGCAAGAATATGACTGGATGACTTCTAAAATTAATGATAGTTGCTGTACAAACCATTATTTAAAGGATCGTGTACATACATATACCTATAGAGGCTTTGTGTTACCTATTAATAATGTCCTAGAAATACAAATTTTATGCATAGAGTGGTTGATGCTGCATTTTACGTAATGTTAAGAAATTCAGAACATGCAGAAATAGCATTAAGTGTCAGAAACTCTTCTTGTCTATGGCATGATGAATATATCTATCATTTTTACAAGGGTGATGCAAATGCAGGAATCTTGTTTGAGACATGCAGTCTCATGTTTAGAAGAAATGCTTTGTTCTGATTTGCCTTTGATGTTCCTTGTAGCCCAAGTTTATGAAATAGACTTTTGCCAGTTCAAGCAAGTTGGCTTGAATATGGGCATGAAAAATGTCAGCTCTTGTATGAGCAGAGAATAATGCAATGGACTTTATGTCATTTAAAGAGGAAGTAAATTTACACCAGCCGGAAAACTCCTTCTTTATTTATGGACAATATGGACATAGTGTTTTAGTTCAGGACTGAATGTTTGCAATGAATTTCCTGACATCACTGTGGAGTGGCCTTAGGTCACATGAATTGGATTTTAGATTAAATAAAATATGGAAGATGAAGTCCATGCAAATGAACATGTAGGCAATGGGACTAGATTAAAGCAAGTGAAATATATAAAATAGCCATGGATATCTGCTCCCTAACACTGACTGTTTCACTCTAGTGACCCTCTATTTTTCTTAAAGACTTGCTTAGACAGAGTTTTTGTATCTCCTTTGAAAGGAGATTCGTTTTCAGCGCGCTTGTGCCCGTATAACTACGGTGGTACAGAATCTGTGAAATGGAGCAGCCTTCATTATAAAAAAACCCAAGCATCCTTAAACATTATCTGGAGGTACTGCTGCTGTAAAAAGAAATTTCTTATCACACATTACAGGTCAAGCAGCGAGCCACATAATGGGCCCTTCAGTAGTATCATCAGCCATATGAGAACTGCTTTTCCGTTTGCTCTGCTCTTAGTGAAACAGTGGCCGAAGACCTTTTCATAAGCTTAGGTCATATTTATAGTAAATTCAGGGAAGCCAGTGGATACTTCATACTTAAATGAACATAGTCTGTTTCTCAGTGCTTGGCAGCCAGGTAGTGGCAGTTTTAGCAAATTGTGGAAGTAACCTGATTTCTGATTAGGTTGATCCTGCTGAAGTAGTCTAACTATTAAGATATTCATCAGAATGTTTTATAGAGTTCCAGTTAATTATATTTTCCCTGTATCCGAGAGAACATTAGCTTTTGGAGTGGGTCATTTTGAAAGTGCTCTTTGTGATAACACTAGGACAATATAGATTGCTTTCAGTGACTTTGGCTGATTTGTGCACTCAATTTAGAAAGGAAAAAGTGCATTTTATGGCCTCATGTCTGATTGGTAGCACTTCAGATAGGGGCAGGACCTGCATGCAGGACATGTTATTAAATAGTATTCTAGGACCAGTTCCTTTAAGCAGACCATTTTTAGAGCTGCGTATAGATTAAACATTAACTTGTAGCAACGTAAGATCTGACAATAGCATGCCTTTTCTCTTGCTGTCATTAGGACCTTTGGAAGAAGAAATCATTGTTAATTATATTGCATAAAGTGTGTGCATTACGATTGAGGAGATGGGAGTAACATAGTCCAATATGGGTTTTGTCTTTCAGCTTTTTCTGTTGTCTAATGTTTCACTGATCATTACACTCTGTGGGCTTCCAGGGACTGAAAAAACTATTAAGTACCTACAAATTCTTACTTAAGTTGTGTAGATAAAATTTTGTCTTTTCCCCTCCCTCCTATCCCTCCTCACCCCTCCCCACCCCCACCCCCCCCCAAAAAAGGGGATTTGATTATCAGAAGGAGCAGATCATTGAAAAGGTAATTGTTCTGTTCTTTACTATTAACTTTTATTAGTAGCACATTAAAGTGATTTCTTGGTACTGGGTAATGGCTGTCATCTCCAGGGCACATGTGGTCCCTACTCTGCTTTAATGCAAAGGCACAGAATCTTAAGCTGTGGTCCAGTTGTCCACTTTAAAGTACAGGTAACTTCACATGTACAAGTGTGGTTAGCTAACCAGTATGTTAGTCAAGTGTAATAGCTAACCACACACGCAACCATGTGAATACACCATGAATAAGGAAAATAGGCAGTCTGCAGAACCTTCATTCTCCCCCTTGTTAGATGTCACGGAGCCAAGGAAGATGTGATGGCATTCATTTTGTCACTGTCTCTCTCACTGATTTTGCAGAGCATCAGAAAAGATTCAGGAGCAGAAATGTTTTGGTTTTTCAATGCTTTTAATTCTTTTTAAATAGTAAAATTTCTATTTATTTTAAAAAATAATAATAAAAAACACCCCCCATCAAACACCAGTAGTTGATGGAAACTGTTTCTGAACCTGAGTATTTTATGTCACAATCAGATTTTCCATAAAGAAATCCATAAAAGAAATGAACCCGTATTTCTTTCAGACCTGCTTTCTACAACTACCTGTGCCAAACTATTGGACTTATAGTAATGGTCATGGAGTTTTATGTCACTATTGTAATCACAGTGGTACAGGCAGGGGCTCTGTCTTACAAGTCAAAGTGTTATCTCTGCCTGCAGAGCCCTACCTGGAACAGGTGAACAAGTATGTCAAGAGCTAAGAGTCTGCTACCAGGGCAGATCTTATTTTCTTTTTCCTTGAACTAGGAGAGAAGGAAAGAGACCAACTGGAGACATGGTGTTTATGTTCTTCTGCACATTCAGTCAAGTGCTTAGGGTCTCAGTGTCTGAGCTGTGCATCCTTGAATAGGTATTAATAGCAAAACTGATACCATAGTAAGCGCCAGAAAGTCTGAAAAAAATTGTACTTTAGATCTCTTCTCTCACCCTGTCTTATATCAAAAGAATGCCTATTTTAGCAGCCACTTTTAACTTCAACTGTAAAAATTCTGGAGTGAAAGAGAGAGTTATCCTAGGTACAAAACTCATATTAGCTTCAATTTGAAACTTCCTGCATCTTCTTTTTTTCAGGTCTATTTTTTCCCCATAATATAAATAGAGCTGTTAATAATGCTTCACACCACTGTCACTGAAAAGGTGTAGTACTTTTTCATTATAAGCCTACCTTCCATATTTAATCCTAAGAAACCCTTAGAAATTGTTCCTTCTGCTTCAAAATTTGCAAGCAAGGTTGGTGGCCAGGGGTTAGCTTTTGACCAAGTTTGATAACATTTAAGTCAGTCTTCTAATTTAGTTTTTAATAAAAGGCAATTGCAAAAGGTGACATAATGATGGATGCCTGTACTATGGTGTGTCAGGGCTTCTCAGTTGCCTGTCTTTCTGCCAGCATTTGGACATGCTGTGATCATAAGTGCCAAGGAGCTAAAACAAAATGGCATTTCTATTTCCTAGTGCTGCCAAAACTGAAGTTTGGATGCTCAGAAAACACAGATGACCACTGTCTTCCTTAGAACAGGATTTATTTCAGTAACTAGCTTCTGATACATTTTAAGATATTTGAAAATGGAGCAAAATGAAGCATAAACTTAGAGAAATGAAAAACTATTCTACTGCAGGCTTTAGAAAGAAAATGTGGTATTTTACAGCAGAAGGTGCTGAGATCTTATGATCCCAGAATGAAAGGCACTCAGAGTCTGTCAACTGTTACTTAAAGTCCCACTTTTTTGGTGTTAACACTATAAAGGAAAAGAGGATGGTGTAGATAATATTATGTACCTTCAAATGCTGGGAAACTCTAGATGCACTGCATCAGACCATCTCCAACCAGGGCACAACGTACTGTGTGGATCCTATCCATGGAAAACACATTCCATTTTGATCATTTGAGATCTTATGCATTGTTCTAAAAAGAAAACAATGAATTTGTATGAATTTCTACTGTCAGGAAAAACGTTGTTCACATAAGGCCCCCTTGCTGCAGTGTTTAAAGGCCAGGTCAGCCAGGTGATGTAAATGCTGGTGCTGTGTGGGAGCTGCACACAGGCTCTGCTGTAACAATGAGGTTACCCTGCAGCCACAGGGTATATGCAGTACAACAGCCTGAAGGCCACGTTCTACCAGCAGGCATGATAGCAGAGCACAGACCTGCACCCACTCAGGTTAACTTCTGTTTGGATCAATAATTTTATGAGTTACAATACTCTTCAAGGTGAGATCACCTCAGTGATGCACTTGTAACCTCAAACAGGAAGGGCTCCAAAGGGCTGGTTGGTAACTCTGTGCTGTTTTTTGTAACTAGGACATAGAGTAATAAAATCATAGATTCATAGAATGGTTTGGGTTGGAAGGAACCTTAAAGATCATCTTGTCCCCAACACAGTCAATTCCTGTCTGGAAGTAGGTTGTGCTCAGTGTTTCAGCTACCTCAGATTAGTCCTTATGTACGGTATAGGTTCTTGTAATTGGACTACTTCTATTTATAGAATTTAATAATGCCAAGCCAAAAGCAACTGTGCCTAGACAAACAAAATACAAATTATGACTGTCTCACACAGGCTGGGATCATCTATGGGGTCACAGTATGAAAATCACACCAGACCTATCCTTAATAATGTATGAATTCTTACTCCCCAAAAAACTGCAAAATTTTTCTGAGATTTTGTGTGATGTTCACAAGTGAAAGACACCATGTGTTATGATTCAGAAATTGTTTGAAAAGTCTTGTGTGACTCTGTGCTCCCTTGCCTTTTACATGTCTCCCTCTGATGACATCTACATTTGCTCTGGAACTTACATCTAGAATTTCTGAAACTGAATCACAGCAGCACACAAAAATGAAAGCTTTTAGGAATTTGTCTATTATGTGTTGCTGGAGAACCAGCTTTTCTTCAGTGGCTCAATTACTGCTTTTTTTTTTACTCCAGAAGTTCCTCCAAGAGTTTGCACTATATGGTCAACATAAGAACTCAATAGATGATCTACTTAGTTGTCTTAGGATGGCATTATAGTTATGTATCAAACTCATGGTTGTTGGACTTGCAAGTACATCCTAGTATGTGAGTAAAGTGATCTTAAAAGCTGTATTTGGGGCTGGGGAGGAGGGAAACATGCTTTGAAACACATTCAGACTCAAAGGCGAGAAAATGGTAGTGCCTCATCTGGAAATTTGATCTGATCAAAAGCTAATCAAGGAATCCCAGATTAAGACAGGGTGACAGTCTGTTTGGTTATGGAGGAAGAACAACACATAGATATATCATATTTCTAGGTATATTTATTGCTGCATAGAAAGTTTGAAGGGCATGCTCCTTTCTATTTCAGCTAAGCTTTCAAAACAGCAGCTTGTTGACTTATATAATATGCAAATCTTCTGCTGGGCAGGTGGTTTTGCTAAATCCAGAAATGAAATATAGAAATGTGCAGATGCAACTCAAATTTCTTTTAAAATATGAGTAAATAGTCATGGAATTAGTTCAAAATATTTAGTTAGTTCTAACCATTATTCCTTCCATTGAAGTTTACAGGTACTTCAAAACATGAGTAGGAAGATAATAATATTGCTAATGTGGTGAAGTTTTGTTTTGTACATTAACCTAGGAGGAATTTAATTTGTGCTCAATGAATTCAGCTTCAGTTACTGTTAAACAAGCAGAAAATGTGTACATTAGTTATAATATCCCAGTTGTATCTGTTAATTGATAAACATCTGACAAAAAAGATACCATTTTTCAGAAAAATTGCATAGTTGCTAGATATCCTTGTATTGAATTCCAATGTGACTGAACTAATGGCATAAATATATTGGAAGCATGTGAAATGGCATTGTTACATCTTCAAAATGCAGCTCATGTTCTGCTTCATTATGAAGCAAATAGTGGTTTTATAACATTTTTTTAAGGCTTGATTATCAAGGGTAAGGCAGTGTCAGGAATATACCAGTGGAGCACCTTGTAAGTATGAATGTGCAGAGTTTATCCCAAGGAAGCCTGGTTACAGATGTGTAGTTCCCCTTTGACTGAAAAGGATTTTCATTGCAGTGTGTACACAGGACAAAGCACAAACTCTTAGTAAAGTGAAACAGAGCCTTGCCTTTCCCTGCACAGAGAAAGGTTAGTTTTGCCAGTCCTCTATTTCCAGGACCTTTGGGCTATACCAGCATTATATCTTCCTCTGGGAACCTGTGCATTATCAGTGTGACAAGGGCCTTGAAATAGATCCAAGGTGAAGAACATGGGTATGACTTGTAAGCATTTGGTGATCTATTCCTGAGAAGGTCACTTGTCTTCAACGCCTTTGTTGTAGGACCCCACATGATGATACGTTATATGATAAAGATGCTAACACGATGATGGCATGGTGTCCTCTGGGTAAGCCACGTTAAACCAAGTCAGTTGGAATCTCATAAGAATAATATATTTGCCAGGCTTGGAGACTATACTTCTTCCATCAGTTGATGGTGGGTTTTTTGGCCAATTTATTACTTAGAAACAGATGTACTGATGTTGATAGTCTTAGACTTAATTTTTTACTGGTGCATAATTTAAACTGTACTTTTGTCTCAGGTTCAGTCAAGGTTAATTTGTACTTGTAAATCTTAATTCAACAAACAAAGTGTATCTGTCCATCTGTGAAATGCCCATTATATATTTTCTACTTAACTCTAGCAACAGAAACACTTAGCTTTCTGGATATTGTCTTACTCCAAAGGGAATTTCTTTTTGATAATATTGCGCATCACAGCTGCAGGTTACCTAAATAGGCATTATATCCATTACTGTTATTTTATGTTGTTCAATACAGCTATTATGTTCCATCAAAAACAAGAAAACATGGATATTACAAGTAGCAAGAAAACCAGCAGGTTGATAATTGCTCTATGCTCACTAATGTGAATTACTAGCTGGCTCATCTATAATTGTAATTAACACCTCCTGCCTCAGCTTTGCAATTAACTGATGTTCCTGCAAATTTTTGTTTTATATTTAATCTTTATGTTGTTTCTCTGGCCTGCACCTGTATTAGATTGATCATTAAACCTACAAACTATACATTGAACTGCCATGGCAGCTACTCATTAGTCACATGAGGCCCTTATACAAAGGCTGGCTGCATCTCCAGGGAATTCACAGTCAACACACTCCATTCTGGTTTAGTAAATGTACCTGCTGTGTATCCTTCGACATTTGCTGAATCTGTTTTAGCTTAATTTGAATTCATGTTGTGTGTGAGTTTTCTGTGCTTACAGTCACTTCATGAACTTTTCTTCTAGACACTGTGTTTTTGGGAAGTCACAAACAGTGGATAAGAAATTCTGGGGCAAAAGTGCTTTCCAGTAGAAAGGTTTTGATGGGAGAAATCCCAGTAGCCCTGGTTAGGCACTGTGAGGTGCGACCTGTCACCATGCCAGCCTGGCTGTTTCCCAGCTGCCAGGCTCAGGAGCTGCCCAGCTCCATGGCACCCCCCAGAATGGGTGGCCACCAAGTCTCTCTCTCAGCTCCCTGCTCCTTAGGCCCAGGGCTCTGGGAGCACAGGGCTGCCCTAGGCCCACAGCCTGCCAGCTGCCTGGGAGCCCCCTGCTCCAGAGGGACTGCCAGGTGCCCGGCTTTGGCAGTCAGGCAGCTCTCCTGCCTTGGCAGGCAGGCAGGTGCGTTGGCTCCAGGGCTGCCCAGCTCTCCTGCTCCTGTGCCCTGCAGGCTTCCTTGCCAGATGGACAGACAGAAGGCAGGCTCCACACATGGCCACCTCCCTAGGCAATCTGGGAACCTGGGATCTTGGGGAGAATATTTTGTTTTTTAAAGACACTTTTAAAGAAAGTGCATGTGGGCAAAGTAACGTGGAGAGCAGGAAGATGAATTTTCAGGCTATTGCCAGAGCTGCTGGCTCTCTGCTGTGCAGGCAGTGTCTCTCTCTGATTCCACTCCGTGGCTTGCCCAGAAATGCAGTGCAGTGCCTGGACTGCACCACCACAGCCTCGTTCACTGTGGGGCTTTCTCTCACTTCCGCTGCAAAGAAGTCCTAAAGCATTTCTGCTACTTCGCACTGTGGAAGAAAATTAACCATGCTTAAAATTGTGCATAACATTGGGGGAATTTCTGTCTGCTGTCACAAAACCCCAAGCTCTTTTTGGCTCAAAATTCTTTTTCCATAAAGCAAAAAAAAAAGTATGAAAGGGTCTTTCTTGGGCTCAATATCAGGAAAAATGCCTTCTGGGCACCTTTTCTGTATGGTCTGGTTGTTTTGAATGGAGGAAATAAAGGAGCATAGATGGAGTTCAATCCAGTTCTTTTCAGCTCGGAGATAAGAGTTTTTGACACTAGGTGGTACTACAGACAAAGGCCAATATTTGCAAACTTTGATGGTAAGGAATTGGAAGCTCTAAACCTGGCATCTAATTTGGTGGCCTGATTATTATTTGGTGGCTTCCACATCTCATATTATTCCTGAGATAAATATATTCTACTAGATCTGGTATTGGAGTGTTGTGCTTTTAGCTCCTTGCAAAATTTGTTATCAATAAGGTAATCTTTCAAAAACCCGTGAAATTATTTTATATAATTTAGTGGTAAATTTAATACCAGATATCACTTGTCAGTCCAAAAAGGTACGTATAATATTTTGAGCTTTCTGTGTTCAATTCTGAAAATATATTTCTCATGAGCAACACTGGGAAAATATTGCTATTTCGGATGCCCCTCAACACTATTCCCTGCATAATATGTATCCATGGGTATCCATCTATCAAGAGCATTTCTGAAGATATTTTCCTTTCATCTCACATGGACTTTAACTCTCAGGTGAATGAGCTTGTTATTTCCTTGAACTTTCACTCATTTTTCTGAATTTCTGCTTTTTTCCCCTTTCTGTTTCTCTGCAGCTACATCTGCCTCAGTAACTGCTAGATCAAGACTCTCTACTCTTTCTTGTAAATGCTGTGCTTGTTTAGAAATTCAGAGTCTTTCATTTGTTACCCAGGACTGTAGACTCCAGTAGATGTGATTCCTGCTAACAAGTAAAGGAGGAGTGAAATTTCTTTGGATGGTGAAATACAGTTGATGCCAGAAGCAAGGAACTCTAGCCTAAAAAAAAAAAAAATCTATAACTAATTTTTAAACTATTTTTTTTCTGTAGTATCCTGGCTTTTAACAAGCCAGTTTTTTACTGTGTTTATTACTGCAGAAGTTAAAATCAATGTGTACTAGCTATCTTTTCACAGGCATCTCAATGAACTGCCTGCTGCTCCTATGTGATTCAAATCACCTTAAAAATACTTTATGTATAAGACAACACAAAAGTGGTTGCAACAATACAACATGGCTGGGTTTTTTCTGAAAAATATGTAAGCTGCACTAAAACTACACCATTCCATGTGCAGAATCTGTCATCTACAGTGGATTTGATGGTGAGAAGATTGATTTTTACATAAGTAAAAATATTGATAAACAACTGAAGCACACTTTTGTGCACTGTTGGTAAATAAATATAAACAAGAGAACTGTTTTGTTCAAATAATTTCAAAAAATAAGAAAAAGCAATAAGAATTATGCTGGATTTTTTCCTGAACCAGTAAGCTTCTCAGATTTCACTTTGCTTAGGTGTATATACACAAGCATATACATTTATTTAACAGTTACCTTGTACTGATCTAAATGGGAAATGAATGCAATTGGATTTTTTAAAGTTGTCTTTGTATTATATAAATATTTTCAATTGTACATATGAAAAAAAGGATAAATCGAAGTGGACATGACATACTAAAAATATTACTTCAGTACACAATTATGTTCTCTACCATGAATTGTTTATAGTAAAGAATGGAAATCCTCAATAGCACATCTAAATTAGAAAATATTTATTCCTGCTTTTAAAAGTGATTGGGAAGTGGACCCAGCTGAGGTTACACTTCAGACAATTAGACTGAAAGTTTGAGTACCTTCCTGTCCACTTTTTAACCATGTGAGGCTGCAAGATGAGGTATAGCTTAAGTAAAGTTGGTGTGGTGAATCCTGAGCATATGTAGTAGACCTAAATATGACTGTCATAGGCTGAAATTATTAATAATAAGATCAACCCATTAAGGTTCATTTGACTCATCATCTTCAGATTAAACCTAAGTTGACAAATACTTAGCAATAAATTGTAACTGCAACTTTTCCAGGTTGCTATGCATTGTGTGAAGAGAAGCTCTTGTGGCAGCTGATGGAAGCATTATCCGAAATCAAACGCAATGTCCCTGAAGGAAAGAACAGAGCAGTGACAGCTGCCACAACCTTTCACAGCCAGCACCATGCTCCACGAGCTGACGAGGTAGGGCAGGTGGAACCATAGCTGCACTCCTTGCTTGGGGTGTCTGAGCCTTTCTGCTGGTTTTCAGTGCTGCTGGATTTTATTACCTGAGAGCAGAGATTATGTTCATTTTTGTCCAGATGTTAGGATCTGGGGGACAGAAATGAACCCCACATAACCATGTAGAAAAACCTTGATTATTGAGGTCATCCTGATTGTACCTTGATTAGTTTTACTGCATAAATGGTTAACGTCTGCTTTTATATGCATTGCACTCATTTTCTCTTTTCCTTTTATTTAAAACGAGATGAAAAGTCTTATTAAAAACATGTAGTAATAAAAGGTAGTATCTGGAGAAACATGCAAGAGAGATATTAAAACAATTTAACTGAAACAGCAGATTATAAATCAAGTCAATATTGCAGGAGGACAGTAGTCTAATTGCATTCTAATTGCATGACAAAATGCCTATCCCAAATTAATCCAAAACTATAGTGCTAAACTCTGCTTTCACGGAGAGAAAACACATTGCAAACTCATAACATCAGTTGTCTTTTCTTTGGGCTTCCTGTTCTTGGATAGGTTCTGCACAAGGACATGGCTGAGGAGGGCCCTGCCAGGGTAGGGCTCCAGCAAAGCCTGTGCTCTTGGCGTTGCAGAGTGGGGCACTAGACTAATTGTCTCTAGACTAACACAGAAACTGTTCGTTTAAGGCTTGGCACAGATATGACATGGACTATTGTAATATTGGAACAGAAAAATTGGCAAAATATTCTGAGTAATAATGACCTTGCTGTAGGCAGTACTGCTGGAGTTACCAATACTTGGATTGTGATCATTCCTTTTCCCCTGCTTGAGATATATGGGGAGAAGCCCACATGGCTGGGAGTCTAAGTGAAGGAGACAGGTCTTGAGGAAACATATGAAAAAAGCTTGGTCCACCTGCCAAACAGACCTTTAGAGACTGTATTTTGGAGAGACTTTGAATTTCTCCATACCTTGGCTACTGTGCTGATGTGGCTTCTTCATTTTCCCCACTAATGATTATGCAAAGTGCTGAAGAGGGAAGTGATGGAAGATGAAGAACTCAGAGCTGTGACTGTCAGTCAAGGCCTTATCAGGCTCTTCAAATGGTAGTAAGGTATTTTTGGTTAGTTTTGCCTTCTGCTAAATGGTACACAGATTTCATATGCTTATTCTCTTTGGGGCAATGAGCTGTGTCTGCTGAATACCCAGTTCTGGTATTACCTATGAAGAAAATGCTGTAGTGATGCATTTTTTCAAGGTAAAGCTGAAATTTTAAAAGTAGCATACTATTTACATGTGAAATAGCTGGAATGCATCTGTATTGTTTTTATAAGGAGCACAAACACACCTGGATTGATAAATCAAGTTCCCTTTCTCATATTCCAATGTAAACTTTATTTCCTTTTCTCTATTCTATTTTCCTTTAGCACTGCAAAATTGTGATATCTCTTCTACAAATGGCACATGTTAAAAATTAATTGTCTGGGCTTATTATTAAAGGCCTTTTCCCCTTCTAACTTACTGTTTCCTTGGCAGTTATAAATATCTTGCAGAAGATGGCAGACATGCAAATCCATCAGTATATCCTTCAGTTATTCTGAACATTTACACTGGAGTCAGGCATCATGCCACTGCACTCTGCAAAGTGAAAACTGCATTTAAAATGCATTTAGGGAGCTGACTACATTGATTTCAAGTACTGAAATATTTTAGAGACACTGAGTTTTAGGAAACTAACTCTCATTGACTTTCAATAAGGATCTCCAGAGTTAAATCTTGCAAAATGCTGAGTATTCCTAAAATTCAGTGAGTAGCCACAGCTTTCTCTAAAAACAATTGGGTTCGAGGCTGTCCAACATTTTAGGAAACTGCTCAGCACTTTGCCAGGTCAAGCTTTTAAAAATGTTTCTGTCACGTTGCTATAATCAGTTCGAAAATTCATGGCCACTTTTGGAAATGCTTGCAGCTCCTGAGTGTGCAGCTTCAGTATGAGATATTAAAAGTGGTTCACTAACAGGAACATTTTATAATAGACAACCAGACGTAATCACTTTATTATGAGGCTCTCCTAACAGCTCAGAGAAAGCTTTGTTGTTCTCTAACCATTTATTCACATTTAAAAAGTGATCATTCTGTCTCTTTTAAAGAACTACAGCCTTCTACTATATAAATAGTGCTTTGAGTGTTACAGAGTATTGACTCCACATGCCATAATACAGTGTTATGTCAACCAGGTGCCAACTGCAGTGTTTGTCACATTTTGGTGTGATAAAGATCCTTATGAAATGTTTTATATTTGGAGGAAAAACCCCCAGTGATTCAAATGTGAAAATTATTTCATCCTACAAGGAATATTTTCCCTTTTGTCAGGCAAATGATCTCATTTAAAAACAAAAAGGACTCAGTCAGTGAGTTCTGAAGAGCCTGACTTTTAGCCTGTTCCCTGAAGTGGACACTAGAGTTGTGTGCCAGGCTCCCTGCGCCGAGCAGGGCAGGTGATGGGCATGGCAGTGCAGGATTCCTGAGAATGCTGTGCCCAGTAGATTAGTGCTTCTAGCTCTGAAGGAGCACAAGAAGTATGAGAAACCAAAAGGGTTTAAATCTGAATCCCATCCTCTTCTGGGGATCATTTCTTTCTTCAGCTTCTAAAACAGAAAAAACTACCTGCACAGCATATAGATAGGTACTCTGATCCTAAAATACCTTTAAAGTCATCCTGAGAATATTTTGTTAATGAATATAAGCAAAGAAATGCTTCCTTGTCAGTCATGAGTGTTGCACCAGGCTGCTCCTAAGACTGAATCAAATGTGATGCCCAGAAAAGTAATTTGGGAAATGGTTAATTAAAATTAAGGGTTCATTGAAAAATACTTTAGAACTTTGCAATTTTAAGATAGTGCACCATCCACAAAGTTTTCAGGTCTGCACCTTTCATTTCTCTCTATTTTAGGCATTTCAGCTTTTTTTCAAAACATGCCAGCAGGCATCAGACTGTATTAAACAATCATGGCAGAGAAGTTTAAAGTTTGCTTAAGCAATAATAATTTTAAAAGTAAAATTAAGATGGTTTCATTACCAAAAAAATTTAAAATGTATTTTTAACTAATGGTCCAAAGACATTTTTAAAAAATTGAAAATTTAACAAATTATAGATTTCCAAGTTGCTATATCATTCTTGTCAGTTCACCTTTATTGATTAAAAAAACTTTTAAAGGTGGCTTTATCACAAAATATTGCCTGCATGTGGATTTACACAGAGGAACCTGGTGCAACTAGAATGGAAAGTGCTATTTTAATGCAAATACACAAGTAAAACTAACTCTGAATTGTTTTGTTGGGTTTTCAAAATTCATAAGGAATACAAAATATATTTCAGCTTCTGTTTCCAGTTTCAGTCTAAAGCTTTTGTTGACTCTTGGCTTCCACAGACAGAAAAATTTTTAACTATCATCAATATAATTAATGCCTGTTCTACTTTCTGGTGTTCTGTAACAGCAATTTTTAAATTGCCAGTTTTAATAATTTTTAATGCATTTGATTATTCCTTGAAATACTTTGCAAGTGTTCTTTAATTCCTTCTGGATTAATTCATTATAGATTTTTATAAGGTAATCAGTCTGAATTCCTAAAATAAGCATCAAAGAAATTTCAACAGGCAGACCTAGCTTTTGGTTGTGAATAACTGGAGTAAGTTCAAATAATTTTTGGAGTTCCAGAGGTTATTCCAAATGTTATACTTAAGGCAAATTTGGTTTGGCAATGAACAGTAATTGCATAGTAATACAATAGTAATATTTATAGAGAGGTCAAGTATTTCAGATGATCTTACTAATATCACTTTAAAAATGTATTTCTTTGTGAGGCACTACCTTAATATCAGGTGCATTTTAATAACAGTCTAGTTCAGCTCTTCCATCCCTACTGGGAATCAAATAATCTCCTTTCTTGTGAATAAGTGTTCATAAGTCTTCAACAGATTCAGCTGTGGGATAATGAATGACTCACTTGTTCTTGCCAGAAGAGTTCAAGTGGGCTTCATGCAACATGCTGAGCTATTATTCTCTGGTGGGGTCATGCATCTTGTCAGCCACTTAACAGCAGTGTCTGCACAACAGATTTGGGCATTATAGGATCAGAATAACCCAAACCTTTTGACCTTGCTTGTAAGGCTTTCAGTCTTCTGCAGAGGAACAATTGAAAGATGTCACAATGTACTTACAGTGATAAGCATACATGTAAACTGGCTGCAAGGTTATCTAAGTTTAGCTTCCTTTTCTGCAAAGTACAGTGATTTATAACCTAGTCATCCTAGTTATTTTCTTATATTTATAATCACATTATGAACGTTTACAAACATGCGGTACGTGTATCACTGTGCTAATTCCTACCTAAGAGGTGGGACAGGTGGGACGGGTGGGAAAACCCTTCTGCTATTGCAATAGCATTCATTGCTATTTAGATGTGGTTTTCTGGACCAGGAAGGAGCTGTAAGGGGAGGCAGTAAAACAGGTCACATTTAGTCCTTTTGTGTTACTCTCCCTGGATGGAGAGTCTGCATGGTCATCTAGTTCCTCCGTTTCTCCTTCCATTAAGTTTTTTGCTGCATTTGTTATGTTTAGGTAGCACTTGTATCATGTTAATGTCAAGATGCTCTACCTCACAATCAAGGCCTCAGTGTGAGATGTTACATATGCACAAAATAAAACATGGTTGCTGTGCTCAAGATTGTGTTAACAAACATACCTACAACTTCAAAGGAAGTTCTTGGGAAGGGTGGTAGTGGTATGCCATGGAGACTGATTTGCTTGACACCACCTGTATTTGTCTCCACTATGTATTTTTTCTCTATCCGTTAAACGTTTCCTGGAAGAAAATCTCCTTGATGCCTGATGAATACCCCAATAGAGGGTTGGTACAAGTGCTATCCCTCCACTTGGCTGGGCTGCCATTCCCTTTTCTAAGACCTATTTCTGTCTTTTGGGCTTTTCCTTCTCTGAGATTACTACTAATTGCTACTTTTGACTCTGTTCGCCCTCTCCATCTCTCTTTGGATAACAACCTTTTCTATATAGCTCTTGTATTTCTCATCTCTCAGCTATCCCTTAGATTTTAGTTGTTTGTGCTCTCATTCTTCAGGCCTCATCTGGGATTTCTTTTAGGGAATAATGATATAATTTCATACAAGCCCATGCTTTACTTCCTTTACAGACACTATATTAAGAACATGTAATGCAGGAGTGTTTTTGTAAAGAGCAGGTACAAACATGCACAGAACTAGCTTTAAGTTTCAGATCTACCTCTTTTATAATCCCTTTCTGGTGATATTTTATTTTTTTACATTTTAGGAAAAGATTTTCTGTCCCTGTCTTCTCCACTTTCTTATGCTGAGTTTCTTTGAGACATGAGAAAAGGAAGACAGCATTTTTGACATTGAAAATCTATTTATGGATCCTGTAAGCCAAAGTTTATCACCTATCAACAACATGTTATCCCCAAAGACTTCCCAAGCACTGTAGGCCCAAATCTGTGATGGACTCACTGATTTTCTCTACAGCTTTTTCTCTCTTACATGTCTTTTGACATGAACAGAAGACTACACTTGGTGTGGTGAATTCTTCCTGATCAGTTGTTGGCAAGCAGCAGGTTTCATGCACACAGGCTGCATTTACACATGTTTAGGGCAATGACTGAAAATATTTCAATAGTTGTTCAAATTACTCAGTGTCTTATGTATTGTGAGAAATACAAAAAAATGTGTCCATTTACTGAACTGCTCTGTAACAAAGCTCACAGAATAGTCTGCCAGCTGACAAGCAATTTAACTGGAAGGCTGCCGCCAGCTACATCAAATACATGCTTTTCTTTTAAACTGCTGAGATCAATAATTGTACATCTGATGGCAGAATGAAATCAGTGTCCTGAGCTGAGCCTGTACTGTTCATTTTATCTTACTGAACCTCATCCCTGACTCATCAGCAGAGCTTGACTTTTCTTGTTGAATTGCTAGTTGTGGAAATTTTTTAGAATATGTGTTATAGTTAGTAGCCACAGAAGGTTGGGGTGACCTATCAAACACTTAAATTATTTAAACCAACATTTGAGTGAAAGTCTTCAATGGAAGAAATGTCTACTCGAATCTTTCAAAAGAGTTATCTACACAAATCTTTCAATGTAAACCATTTACAAACCAGCTTGTGATCACTAACTGCTCACCTCTGAGCAGAATACCTTTAATAACCCTGTCTGAGAGGTACACTTAAGGCTATCAATTGCCTCATATATCACATTCTTGTATTTACTTTGCACCTGGAGATACTGTGCAATTGTTGATGTATTTTATTTTGGTAATATCATTGTGATTATATATAGCATAACACATGGCGAAGCAGAAGAAATGCATTCTTCATCCTTGTTATGAATCTTCTCTCTCTCTCTTCAAGTGTGCTATCAGTGTAAAACAGACATCTCTTAGCTCTCTCTCTTCTCTTTTCCTCTGTGTTCATCATGCAGTGCTATAGTAACTAATGGACATGCTGTTTAGATTAGATAGTAGAAAGGAAGTTACTTGAATCATATGATATCATAATGCCCACTTATGTGCTCAGTAGATATAAAAGTCATTGAAAGCACAGAAGGACAGGCAATTACTGGCTTTCCTTTTACTCAGTGCAAAGAAATTACTGCTTCTGGTATGTCATTTGACCTAGGTATAGAGATGCAAAATAATTAATAAACAATATGTTCTGAAGTGTTTACTTCTTCCCATTGCCTATAAAGAGGCATTAATAAAATAGTTCAGACTTAAATAATACTTGGGCAATGCTAGTATTGATACTAATAAATATGATAGTAGTATTGCTAGTATTGATACTAATAAATGAAATTCTGTTGCCTAACTTAGGTGTTTAATGCCCTCTTGAGTTCAAGACATACCCAACCCAGTTGCAAAGAAAGATATAGGTATCTAAATAGGCTCCTTATCATTCCTGCTAAGTCCATGTAGGTGGCTTAGACATCCTGGAAGTTCTCAAATGGGTGTAGACACCCATGTTTAGATACCTAGATTACTTTTCAGACATCTAAAATGAAGTCAATGAATTATAACCACAATAATCAAAATTATCTTTAAAGGTTAAACTGATTGCCTCAGAAAGACTTTTAGCTTTGAAATAAATGGTGAGTGGAATGTGTCTGATAAAGCTAATGGGCCACCATTACATAATGAATGCAACTGTTTAGGGGCTGATTTTGTTATCACACTGAAAAATATCAAGTGCAATACCACTGAAGTTTGTTTAACTATGGCAATAGAGGCTAGAGTTAAGGTAGAATCAGATCCCACAATCAGATCCCACAGAAAACATTCACAACAATAAGATGCAAATTCCTTTCTCTGAAGTTACGGAAGTTTATGACTTTCTATTTGTGGCTACAGAGCAATGGTTCATGAAATTTTATACATTTTAAAAAAACCCAAAACCCAGTACTGTTACTACTGTTCTCTTAAAACCCCTTAATTGATCAAGTGTGTTTAAAGAGGTACTTTGATTTCATTGCTGTCATTCCATATTGTTATTTCCACTACATAATCAAGTTTTCAAACTAAGAAAAGCATTTTTTTTGTTTCATTAAACATAGACTGCTAAATTGGATATAGACAAGTGTATTACAGATTGTCTGTGTGTAATCTATAGCCATTATGAAAGAAAATGTTGCCCTTCTAGAATGAAATTACTGGCAGGTTTTTAGTGTAATTACAATATTTGTGATTTATATCCTTTTTTAAAAGACTTCAGATGACTAATTAGCCTGAGCTCAGGATTTTACTTTTAGAGTAAGTAGCATTTCTATACAGGAATATATACTGAGTATAGATTTTTCTTTGCATTTTTCTGAGCAGTCCTTTTGAAAAAAATGACACGAAATATAACCTAAAACAAGTAAGTAGAAAAGAAATCAAGATAATCAGTACCATTTTTACAAAACATTGTTAGTTCTGATAGAAGTAGCTATAAATTAAATGTTTTCATGAGGACCGTGTCTCTATTTGCAAAAAGAACAGAAAGAGAGATTACTTGTGAATAGCTGAAATAAGTCTTATATTTTGACTTTGTGTGTGGACATGCAATAAAAGCATGGTTACATGATTTCTTTTAGTTTTTTTAGGCAATATCGTCTTCAGTGTTAGGCAGAAGGAAAAGTACAGATGCCAGAGAGAGTTCTTATATTCAATTACCCATAGGTGTTACATTTTTGGCCCTATTTCATTTAAAAGATTTGTACTATGCATCGTTCCTTGAAAATCAGAAATGCATATTAATAAATATTAATTAATATTTAATATTAATCAATAATTATTAATAATGGATTTTAAATATATGTGCATATTTGAAAATATTTCAATATATGTGCATGTTTGACTCACATGCTCACAAAATCATGTAAGTTGGAAGGGACTGTGGGAATTAATTTAGTCCCCTCAGGTCTTGAAAACCTCTAAAAGCAGAGATAACACAACTACTCTGGTTGAATTCCCCCACAGTTTGGTTGTCCTCAAAGCTCCTCCTTCCTTACCAGCTAATGGAATGTCCCACCCACAGCAGAGGGATAGTTGGCTCCAGCCAGCAGGAATTCAGGCACTGCCTACCTTTTACCATGGATGTGGGTACCATTTGGATCAAGGCCAACATTTCCTGGAGTATCCAGTAAAATTAATGTGTTATTAAATGTTTTGGGGATTGGTTATGCTGACCTAACAGTGCAATGGATATTCAAAGGAATGAATTTGATAGCTTTGGCAATGTAAAAACCTTTCTCTTCCCAGTTTTCAAATAGAAATCAAGAAGCAAGTGACCCTTCCCTTTCTTGTATGTGGCCTTTATTTCTCATATCTGGTTGTACCATGTTTATTTCAGCTGCTCCTTATGGATTGTGTCTCTCCATTCCACGTTGTCTCCATACAGTTTACCTGGTTGGGGCTGCCAGTGTAAGCTAATAAACTCTGTTTTAAAGTTGATTTTTGGTAACATAACAACACATAGTTCAGAACTTACAGGAGATTTGATTATGGTAATCTTTTAGCAACTGATCCTGGAAATTTAAATTATTCTTCTAACCTACTTCTTCAATGTGCTCTTTTTATCCTATGTAATTCTCTTTGGCTGAAGAATACATTCAGGGTGGGTTTCATCTGAACAAATGTAGATACCTATAGTACTTTGTGAATTAGTCACATGAAGATCCCTTTATAGACATTGCAGAGAAATAGACCTCCCCAGGGTGTGATGTGTATTATCTGACACTACACATTGGAAACAGATGAGATGAATGACTCCCCAGATGTGCCTGTTGCTCTACATCAATTATGTGGGAAGGCCAGAGTGAGAAACTCAGATGTGGATGTCCATGCTGTAGCTATTTAAACTTATGAAAAATAAATTCTACCCAAAGATCAACTGCCAAGTTTATGGTTAGTTTGTTTTCCCAAAAGACATTTTTTAATACAATTTAAATTTTATTTCATTTTTATTTATGCCCCTACATACAGTAAAATGGAATTTTTACATTTGGATAAACCTTTCTCTAAATCTAAAGCATCCTTTTTAATGTTACAGTTTTGAGTCAGATTGAACACTGTACTTGCCGAATGTGCATTACTCATGCTTCATATGGTATCAACATATGCATGTATTAGTCCAGTTTCTCCAAGCAATGATTTAGGACAGAATTGTATAAGTATTTTGAGACGAGATTTTCCAGTGCCTTTTCCAAATAAGTCATATTAATGATAACAATATGAAAATTATAATAATATTGACTAATTATTATTACTATTAATGAGATATGAATGTTTGTGTTTTAGAATAAATATTGACTAGGCGAAAACTTCAGTGTTTTATTTTATTCTGTAGACAAAGATCTGACTCTGGAATCTGTTCTCACTTTTATGTGCTGAAAAGAACAGAATAAAGTTTGGTTAGGTGACCTTCAAGATCTTCTGACAAGACGCATATATATATTTTTGACAGCTTATAAAATTGTACACTTCCATTTGCTAATAGTAACCGTATCCATAGGAACATGCAAGTAATTTATTTCAAGAGACAACTGATGCCATTTGTGATCTGATGCTTGTTGCTCTGGATGTTAAAGTGCAGACATTTTTTGACCCAGGTAAATCACTTTCATTATGTTCCTTCACCTGAACTGGAGAACAAATTCCCTCTAAATTCCATATTAGTTTGTGAGCCCTGCAATGTATGCCTTATAAAAGCAGGTGCCTCACTCTTTGAGAGCCATCTTTTGTGCGGCCATCAGTTCTGTTTTATAGATATTTATATAATTTGTATTTATTTCTAGGTTCTTTTGGAGAAGATAATAATTTGCTTGATGATTTTATTTAACTTCAATACATACTCAAAATTTTCTGAACATGCCTAGTTTTTATGAAGTGCTAATGTTAAAGTTTTTGGGACAATTTTTAGGAAAACAAGAAAATAAACTGGTTGATGACTTATTTAGTCTGGATTTACTCAGGGAGTGGTAGTATGCATCTGCAATTTGTTTGTTGCTGTTGCACAATATAGTCCTGACTAAGTTTTAAATGCACTGTGTGTTCTGTCCTGATTGTTCCTTCCTCACACCTGTAATTCTTTAGGCACTAACTGCTCATCTGAGCATGTGCAGCACTGCATGCACTGTGCTGAGCAAAGCAGCACCTACCTCAGGACTACGTGTGATTAGGATCCGGAGTCAGGTTGAACAGATTGCAAAGTCCTCAACAGGCCTGGTTTGATGGGCATTTGCAAGGCCACGCACTCTCAGTACATGGGTAGCAGGGATTTTATGGTTAGTGTGCCATCCTACTAATCTGACCATTAATTTTCTCTTGCTTTATAGATAGCACTAACTCCATGTGTCCTACATCCTGGCAGAACTTTTGGTTATTGCATTTTCATAATCAGATGTTTATGACTGGATTTTTTCTAGTTGTTATTGGGAAAAACAAATTACAAAAGAAACAAACCCAACCAACAACAAAAAAACCCAAAACCAAAAAGCCCAAACTAAAACCCACAAAAAACCCCTGCTAAGTGAAAGGAAAAAGCCTCCAAATTCTAGTTCATTTCCTAGGTGACAGAGTCTCTCTCTCCCCTTTCTACCATTCCTTACAGTGATACTGTGCACAGTTGTTTTACTTTGGCTTCCCCTTGATGGGACTCTCCTCACAGACTGGAGAAGTTTGTAAGCAGCAAATAATTTTGAAAGACAGTAGGACAGCCAGATAAAGAAGGCACTTAGGTTTTAGGGTTCCCTACCTCAGAGGAGCACTTCAGCCTTAGGGCAGTTATATTATGTGAAATGTGGAGCCACCAAGTACTCCTTTGATAAGTGCATCCTGCTCAGTGTGGGCTGCATGGGGGAGCCAGTGTGTCATTCCCTAGCTCTGGGTTCTGTTCTCAGCACAAATATATGTGATACTTAATTGGCCTTCCTACAAGTCCTTTGCTGCATCTGAATATAATATCCTTCAAGGACTTCATAGCTCTCTATCTCCTAGTCAAGAGGAGGCACTTATCCTTCAGTTGCTTGCAGATGAGATGATTTTTGTGTTGGTAGCAGGTATTTGCTAGTATTTTACTGTCAAGTGCTTTGCAAGCATTTTAAAATCTATTTGCAAAATAAAGCAAAATGCAGTATTTGGGAGGGTACTTTCCCAACCATCCATCCTGCATTATGTGCAAGTGAAAATTCTGCAGTCAACAAGAGTACTAGATTCCTCCTACTGCTTTTGTCTAAGTGCTGCATTCCCCACTCACACATACTGCCTGCAAGAGTGAAAAGGTGCTCAGTTTTCCATGTTACAGGTTCACAGAATCATTTACTGGTTTGGCTTGGAAGGCACATAAGATCATCTTGTTTCAACTCCCCTACCATTGGCAAGGACACCTTCTGCTAGATCAAGCTGCCCAGGGCAACATCCAACCTGGTCTTGAACTCTTCCAGGGATGGAGCACTCACAGCTTCTCTGGGCAACTCGTGCCAGTTCCTCATCCCTCTCGTAGTAAAGAACGTTTTCCTATTATCTAATTATTCTTCTTATCTGATCTACCCTCTTTCAGTTTAAAGCCATTTCTCCTTGTCCTAGCACTACATGCCCTTGTAAAAAGTTCCTCTCCAGCTCTTCATTTTATCTGTCTATTTAGTCTTTATTCTTTTCTGACCCTGTCCACAAGCATAAAGAACTAATAAAGTACAGATTCACACTGTTGACTTTGGGCTATTGTCTTGTGACCATTAGGAATTTGTTTGTGTCAACATAGCTCATATACCAATGGGTACTGAGCAGTAACAAGCTTTACCTACTGCCACCTCAGGCTAACTTTTCTAATGTCATATGCAGTCTGTCTTCCTTATTTTGGTTTCCATTCTGTATCTGTAAAAAGAAGAAATCATTTCCATGCCAGTAAAAAAGGAAAACCACTGTTTTTCTCATTTTTGTATAATTGCTGAGACATTGTTTATAGTGTCCTGCAGGTCTTTCTTCTTTCTCATTGTGTTTACTTATTCTCATGGCATATGCATCTCTACTTTAAACCAGTGTCATAATTGATATTCTGTGCTGCTGAACCATGTTTTGCTGCCACTTTGGCAATGGTTTGTACCTTATCAAGGCTGTGTTAAAATCTTTGAGATCATCATTAGATTGTTGACCACATTCTTCCCTCCACTTCCTTTGTATTTGGCTTGTTGTGGAATGGCTCCATCCCAAGGCTCTGCAGAACAACCATTATATTTTCTTCTCTTTATATGCTGTCTCCTATTTCAGTTTTTCACAATCACAATATAATGTTCTTTTGCTTTGCTGATGGCTCCCAGCTCCCTCTCTCTCTTTCCTGATACTTCAGCTGCAGCCTATGTTTTGTCGCAGTGTTTGGCAGAAATTCAGAACTGAACACCTTAATTTTAAAGTGATTTTGAACAAGATGGAAGTAAAACTAATTATCTCACGGCAAAAGCTTGCAACAGCGCCTTCTGCAACCATGTAATTTAATAGTCCAGTGTTGTCTCTGCACTTAAAGATTTCAATATTATTTTTGGATCAATGTCTTTAAAATAAAGACTAAGTAATGTATACATTCTGACAAGAGATGGGTTTATCGCTTAAAGAATCCTGCTGGAGAGAAACCATCTATATTCTGTTGCCAGAGTGATGATGTTTTAGTCATTGACGAAGTTAATCCTATATTACTCAAAGAATGTGTTTGTGCTGATGTTAGGAATATACTTAGTCCAAATGCTTCTTCACAATTTATTAAGTTATTCCAAATTACTGAATTCCAGTGCTGCCCTTCTCTAGACTACTTAGTATTTTCTTTTTAAAATTAATTTTAAATTTAAAAGTTATTGTTGGCTGATTGCTTTAGCTAATCAGAGATCTTTTTGTGACCTTGCCAATGCAGTTTTTCTCTCAAGGAGAGTGGGAGATCACATTTTTCCTCATGGAATTTGTCAGTCTCCAATGTTTATCATAATTATTTTGGCTGCAAGTTTATTAATACTGGTGTGAACTAGTATTTGACCCTCTGATATTAAAATACAGTCAAAACTTTGTATCACTTGTTGTGTTACAAGGAAATACTTGTGATATAACAGTCTCAAAATTGTAAAGGAAAGAGTCAGTTAGGAAAATACTGATTTATCACTACTTCTTGCAGTACAATTTTTCCTTTAAAAAGTTCAAACAGCTGCTGAAGGCCTCCTTTTCTTGACTCTGTATTTTCTGTCATCTCCTTGCAACAACAGTTCTTATGCTCCAAACACTTCTGTGTGGGCTTGATTTAATTCTGATGAATAATTGCTTTGATCACAGTTGGTTTATTCAAATTGGTGGGGCCTAAATGCATACAGTGCTTTATACTTTGTTTGCTTCAGAAAGAACCCAGAACATTTGCAAAGGTTATGTTTCTCTCACCTCCCTCCTCTTTTATTCAATCTTCTCTCTTCCTTTCATGTACCTTTAGCTTAAATTCTTAACTTTTTCCCATATTCCCTCATGGTCAAATAAACCTTTTGTTTGAAAGAAGGGAATCCTTTATCTCTTTATTAGTCAGATTTTGAAATTTAGCTGGGGACCTAGTTTCTATCCTACCAGATTAAGCAGTTTATGTTGTTTAAACAGAAAACCTGTGCTGAAGTTATTAACCCTTGAAAATTTAATAAGTAGCAATTTTTTATTATTTTTCTGAGGAGGGAATAGAAAACACTGATGAGCTAAGTGAGCTTATTGACCAAATGAGAGAAGCTGACTAAATAATAATTCAGTAGTCCTTGAAGGAAGAAAAGTGCAGAAAGGGAGAGAAAGCAGCCTGACAACTCCCCATATGTAGAATCTGCTGCTTGTTTGCTTGCTGTTATAATTGCTCCCATTTCATGTTCTTTGCCTGCCTTTATTTCCCAAGTTTAAATGAATTTAAATTGTGAAGAGAATCATGACTGCATTGACATTGCTTCTTATCAGCCAGTAGACCCCTGAAGGTATTTAAATGTGCTGTGTCCCGTGTATATGACATATAAAGTGTCTGAGTAAGAGTACCGTTTCAGATTTACAATTAAGGAAGAGAAAAATTCTCTTTTTCACATTAGTATTGCAAAAAAAAAAGGTTGCTTGCCTTTCTATTTTGGATATTTTTCATATAGTGTCTATGGATTAAGGAATTGATCAAGTAAAATATCTAAGTATGTAAGAAATCGGAGACTGTAGAGGCTTCCTGAAAGCAATCTGCACACCGGACTTAGGTTTCTGTCTCCAAGTAAGTGCACAGGGAGTACTAAGCCATTGGTAAAAGCCCATTGGTAAAAATCCTACCCAAACATGTCAGTGTCTCCCTAAAGCATGGCTCTCACTGGTGTCCTTTTTCAGCATTCAAGAAAACAACAAGTTTACTTAAACTACTGTTTTAGTTCTCAACTGTAGTAACTTTTCAATAGATGTCTTTTTTTGGTTTTTTTGGGGGGGGGTTTATTTGTTTGGTTTTTGTTTTTAATTGATAGTGTTGTCACCTTATGTATTATTTATAGTAATTACTGAAGCCAGAAACCTAAACAGAAGAGCCTCTTTAGCCAGTCCTAGGGAAAAGCCTTGAACCTGGATTCTGTGTGGATGGTGTCTTCTGAAGCCTTGACTCTCCAGCCTGACACTGGGAGAGATATTTGCCCATCTGCATTTCCTCTGCCTCAGAACTAGGCAGATATCTTGGGGCTCTGGGAGAAGAATTCCAGATAACATACAGACAGTGAGAAAGCCCAAGCAAACTTCTGGGAGTAGGGAATAGGGAAAGAAGAAGATTGGAAGACAGCAAATTGCTGCAGATCAACTCATGAAGAGTAATTATTAGTGCATGAATCAGTAATTGTCAGTGAATGGATGAGTAAGTCATATGATACTCAAACTGAAGCAAAGGCCTGGTCTCCTTTGCTTGTTTATCAGTGCCCATGCAAAATCTTCAAAGGCCTGCCTGGTAGAATCAGAGTATCCTGAGGCATCCTTGTCTATACCTATTGAAAACCAGCAGGATTCCTCTGGGCATTTTGGCTAAAAGAGGATGGAACACGAAGAAGCTGAATTGTGCAATACTTATCATGCCTGCTTAAAGAAATTTGTAGCATGATCAACCCATACCAGAAGTAGGTTAAAGCTAAATATGAAGCAAGTTCCCTGGCAGAAGTAGTTTATGTACCTCTACATATTTGCCTTTGGCCTTCAGAAAATTGGAAGAGAACATCAAGGGTTGGGAAAAAAAGCACTACTTTGTGTCCCACAGAGTAAAGTCATTGTGTGCACTGATAGGTCCATTGGTTTCAAAAGTACTAGTGTCTTGTTTAAAGGTAATATAATTCACATTATTATTTATACAATATATATATTTTTTATATGCACTCAAAGACTGGGATCAGGTACTCAATCAACCCTGAATGTATATTCTATTTTGATTATATTCGGTATTACTAAAATGGGTTATACCTGGATAAACTTGCTGTGCTCTAGTCAATGTCCTCACCCTTGCCTTCACTATGTGCAAGAGCCTGAAATTAGTTAAGGAAAGAAGAGATATGTTTAAAGTATAACCTTTAAGTCAACAGAGGCATCACATTAATCTGACGTAATGGAAGTTATTCCCTTTGTGAGAAAGTTGCAGACAGTTCATTTTCTATGTGTATTTGACTGCAGGCAACTTGATTTTAAGAAACACCTTCCATATATTTTGTCAACCACAAAAAGATATTATTGCTTAGGTAAAACATGATATATGTTTTACTATTTTATACTTTAGTCTTTTGAAAAGAAAATTAAACAAGTGTGCTTATCCTGTTGTTGTGGTTTCAGGCTACCTTTAGTAAGCTACCATTTACCAAAGCATACCTCAAGGTACCTTGAAAAACAGTACTAAAATTTTGCTCAAAGTGAAATACATTGCATATTGATAAATTTTGCTGTAGTGCTCTGATTGCTGAGACTTTCCTGTGATGGCATACGTAAATGGGTTTGTTATTGGAAGATACTGAAATGCATTAATGCCTCTTTCGACACAGTATGGGGTGACCTTGCTCAATTTTTTCCTATCTAAACAACTGCTTGTTCTGTATGTGTGTCATGTTTCCTTGGGAGAACTCATTCACTACAAAAGTGAAAAGCAAAGTTAATGCAGGTCAGTACAATATGCAGTATAGAAAGCTGCTGAAATACTGCATGATAGACTCAGCTAAACCTTTTAGGTATGCTTTGCTCAGTCAGGCATCTCTGTTTGAGTTTTAAATGACCTTATTCATATGCTTTCAGATAGTTCTGCTTTTGCAAAGTCCCTCTCATTCTCAGTGCTGAGACCCTACTGTCATGAAGGTACCATCAGGGTGAGTTTCCTACTATTTGTTCGCTTGTGAAATCAGCAGCACTAATTTTGACAGAGCTCAAAATACTTCAGTCTCCTCTGCAGTCCCAAAGGTCTTTTGGGTATATATTTTCTGTACCCAGTTTTCTCTCAAGCTTAAAAAGGGCTTAATTAATGTACATATTTTGACACCTCATGACCTATCTGCTACTTTCTTGTTGGTTCCCTTCACAGAGCTTTGATTTCTGCTCTCTGGCCAGAACAGCTTCCTTACTGAGCAATACTTTGGGCTTAGGAGTTTTTTTCTCTTTCTTCTCTTCTTTTACAAAGGCTTGTGCCTACCTCCTGAGACTGCTATGCAGCACTTCAGAAAGTCACAGTAGAGTATTTGGCCTTTTAATTTCCTTTGTTTTGACTGTACTATGTTCTGATCCTGGTTTTCTGTCCCTGTGCACTTAGTAGAGACTCTTTCAGATTTGAAGTGTATTTATGCTAACTTTGCATGGCTTTATTCCTAGAATTTGCATGCTTCTTTGATCTTGTTGCCACTGGAACATCAGTGCAGCAACTGGAATTTTTGTAAGTTTTCTTTAACTTTCTGCACTTTCTGGTCAACTTGCTCCTAGCCACACAAGTAAAGGTAAGGATCTGCAGAAGTGTGTGGATTGTTTTTTCAGTCTGAAGGACTAAAGCTTTCAAAATTAATTCTCTTTGTTTCCTGAATATTCCCTGATGTGATGCTGATTACTTGCCGCTGAAGCCACTTGTTTTTACTATTTCATGCTAGCTTGCCTCTGATTCCTTTGACATTACCTGTTTACAAAGATCCTGTGGCTGCTAATTACAGGATTTTGAGTAGCTCCTATTCCTATATTTTAACTGTGGCTCAAACTTTTTAGAGCTTCTGTCTGTTGAGAGAAAATCTTATGAAAGCTAATTCAATAAAATTCATTTCCATTGTATCAAAGTTTGAGGCCAATAATTTTGTTTGGCAATCTGCTTCATGAAGGGAAAAGTTTAAACATAGAAAAACAATAAAAAATCAGTTTTCCCTTTTAAGCTCTGGAAAGCATAATAAAAAACAGCAGGAAGGAAAAAACCCAGCAATGCAAACCCAGTAAAAATATGTGTCCTTTCATATTGCAGTGCAATTTGTTTTTACTGGTCATCAATCTTAGGGATCATTTAAGTTAGAAAAAACAAAATGCTTTGCAAAAACCATTGTCTACATGTAGTGATGGTTTGACCTTCATTTAAAGATTATTTTGATTTGTAAAGGGGAGTTTAGAAGTGATATTTTTTCTTCAGAGTCTGTACCAAATAAGGTCAGGATTCTGCACCTTTCACAGTGTTAATTTAACCATGGAAAAGCTAATTATGATCAGTTGCATCCTCACTCAAGCTAAAATGCTTAGTAGAAAGTTTTTGTCTATAGATTTGGCCTGTTTTTATCACTGTCAGAATCTCAAAGTTTAATCTTGCGTAATAAAGCTTCCCCCTTCTTTCTAGAATGACTACTTTACTATGCTACTGTTCCTCTAATCTCATTGCTCTTAGTGTTAGCAAAAGAAATGACCTGACTGGTCCCTGGAATAGCTTAATAATTCAGATATTGTTTCATTGTGCCTTTGAAATGTTTACCAGCAGGATGCTTATTGAGAATCTTTAATTTGCCTTCTTGCTGCTTTTCTAACTACTCTTGTGTAAAAGTAAATTAACATATGCATATTGTAAACACTGTAGCAAGGTAGTACATACCCAACTAGGTAATATAGAGTATTAATAAATCATTGCAGATCAGCCACATATTCTTCACACTGTGTTGTAGCTGCTTCTGGAACTGACACATAATATTCCCTCCTCTTCCCCACAGCAGCTATTGATGTAAAGCAATTACTAATTTGAACTTCAATAGTTTTTAAGTATGTGTCTCCGTTAGGATGTGTATTACATTTCCAGACATGGTATATTGAGAGGAATTAACTCATTTTTATGAAATAAGAGTCAATCCTAACTTTGAATCAAATCCAGATATTCATTGAAATCAAATCCTCATTCTTAAGGTTCAGAAAAGTTTATTCTTGGCTATTTAATCTACCTCAGTAGATTAAAAGCCAAGATACCTCAAAGTACTTTGAGGATGGAAAGCAAAAGAAAAAAATGCATACAGGTAAAGACCTTCTCCAAAAGTATGCTTTTAATAATAATTCCTAAATAATCCGATTTGGAAAGCTTAAGAAATGATGAAAAAACACTATAAATGCTGATTCTAAAATGGAGAATCAATACAATGACTTTTGGATATCTATCCTTCATCAACACCAGTGACAAAGATTCAAGTACTGAATTAATCCATGCCAGGTTTAAAGAGAAATCAGATACTTGTTTGTTTCGTTCAAATAGTATTTTGACATATCTGGAGATTCCATATACTCTTAAAAAGTATTTAGGACTTGTTTTTTGGAAATTGTCAACCTTCGTGAAGTGACTAACTTAACTCTTTCTATACGAAGTGATCTTTAGCTGGGGCAATTTATATTCCTGTGCTATTATGTGTAAATAATATTTTATTCTAAGCACAAAGATGTGTCAATCTCAATAAAAGAAAAATATAATTATGCAGGAGAAAGTAGCTAATACTAGTTTATTTGTTAACTAGTCTTTATCAGAGTTAATTTTGTGTGGAAGGGCTAGAAGTTAATTTGCCTCTTTTTTTGGCATTTTTAAGCATTTAGAATTAGCAAGGATGTCTTCAGGCTGGATGACAAATTTTAACCGTGATATTAGGTACCATGATGATGGATGCAAGAAAAAAATGCGTATTATCTAGCTCTTCTATTGAATTGAGGGATGTCAACAATGGATTCTTGAAATCTGGACTGAATTTTGAAAGATGCATTAAAATCTCTCAGTCAGTGGGCTTCAATTACTTGCAGCTGATACACAGTTTGAAAGACAAGATAAGAGATGGCAACACTGGCAACACAGGACATGAATCTCACCACTTATGAGATCTTTTTTCTCTCACATCATGTAGAGAGTTATTTCAAGCTGAGTAACTGGTTATAATGTTCTTCCTGATACATGAAGAAGCTAACCTAAAGCCATAATTTTTAAATTATAATATGGGGAAGATATTTTCATGTTTTCCGTAATTAACCTGTTAAATAATAGGTATTTTTTGTGAAGTAAGATGTTATTTTAAAGTAGTTGTGTTTCCATTACTTATAAAAATGATACAGTAGCTGTTGAACTATGCCAATATTCTTCACTGTTGCTATGACCTATCAAAAGCTGAATGTAGAATGATCTGTGAGCAGAGAGAAACTGGAGATCAGAGGAGCATATATGATGTAGTATCATAATGATAGGGTGGGAAAAAAAGATGAACAAGCAGGCTTAAAAATGTCACTATTCTGTAATGACAGCCATTTCCTTCTTTGTTCTGGAAATAGGAGGGCTATGGTCAAATCCTATTGACAGTGACTCCTCCTGAGGATGATCAAAATGTCTAAAACTTCATCTTTCTCCTTTATGTTAATATTTATAATTTGCAGCAGAGAGCAGAAAATCCCCAGAAGACATAAGGAAACCAATGCAGATCTCAGCTGCTGACTGTCTGCAGCTGCTTTGGGCTGACATTTCCTAATAAAAGTTGTCTAGGTCGAGGGAAATACAAAACACAAATAGCATGACTGTTAGAAGAAAATAATAATTGTAAAATCAGCTTGGTTTTACTAATCTGTTTGTAAATTGTTCTTCATAGCAGGAGTAATGAATTTTTAACCTGGAAATAACTTAAATATACTAATTCACAGCATCATTACAGGATATTTATAGACAGGATGCAGTTTTATGTTTACAACAAATTCCATACTCATGAATTTTCATTCTGTGCTGGATATCATTCATTCTTTCATTATCCAGCTGTGAGAACAGTGCAGAGCATATAGGGTTACTGTAATGCTTCTACAGTGTAACTTACACAAGATGAAAAATTTGTGGTAAATAAGAAATTAGTGACATTCTGAAGGCTTGCGGAAGAAACAAAATGATCAATTTCTTCATACAAATGAAGAGCATCTGTGGAGTGAGGTGGGGGGGGAAGTGTAAGTGTTCCACTTAAAATAGCTGCTGGTTTCATATCACTAACTGACAAATCTGAAATTGTGATTCACTGGCTAGAAAACTTTGGCATTCTAAGCCTACTATTAACCTTCTGCAGAGGGCAATTGAGAAAAAAAAAAACCACAGGCAGAGACAATTCAAGTACTAGCAGAAGCACCATCTTCAGAAGAAATCAAAAAGCTGTACATCAGCTCGAGTCACTGCTCACCAGACCATAAAGGCATTGCCTCTTGCTCCTCTTAATTATGGTGCTGCAGCATATATTCACAGGCATAAACTGTGATTTGTACCTACTTGGGAATATGAGACAACATCAGTTGATTATAGTGGTGCAATTGCTATTTTTCTACACAAGGAAAAGGTGACATGTCAGACTGAAAATCATCAATTTTGTCTCTTACCTATTCTTGATAAAATGCTAGCAAATCTGATGTCATTCAGATTTTAGAATAAATGTTAGATCTGTTTCTGCCCAAGAGCCAATGCATTTAAGAGCAGACTGTGGTTCCCAGATAAGATTTTTATTTTATAAAATAATTCCATGCACTGAAATACAGAGTTCTTACAGTCTTAAAGAAGAACTTGTCAGAAAACATGGGAGATCACATAAAAGTCATCATTATCTGTTTATTACTTCAGCTGCATCTCTGAGATCCTTCTGCTCCAGTATTCTTGCTGGTCTCTTCAGAGCAACAAAGCCTCTGATAGAATTAGAGAGCAACTATTGCCTTTCAAAAGTTTAATAAACCTTTATGGATTTTTAGGAGATACTGAGCTGATTGACAGGGTCATGTTACTCATCTTGCTGAATGATTCAGAAGTCCGGGTATTTCACCCAGAGGAAAACTGGAGGGTTTTATGAAGTAGTACTGAGCTATATCAAGTTCCTTATCACCAATAAAAACTTCACATTAGTCAAAGTCAAACCTATTTTTTTTGTCCAGGAAATCTCATACCAGATATTTTCTTGAAATGACCTTCAGGAATGAGAGTTAGCTTCAGATTTAAACATCTGCATTTTGTTGGCTGCAATGCAGGTGTCTATGTACAGGTGTGGTATTGGTCTGGGTTCCCCTGGGAGTCACTCATGAGCACAGGCAGGGATGGGCAGCCAGGCCAGTTTCACCATCCCAGCCAGGAGCAGAGCAGCCAGAAACACCAGGCAGCACCAGCCCTAGATCTTGGGCACTTCCCTGGGGATGAGGATGGTCAGAGGCTGGGCCCAGCTTAGCATGGCCCACAGCCCATGTCTGGGCAGGGCTGGGCTGTGGGAAGCTGGAGACCAGCCCTCCTGTGGCATCTGGGAGGCAGTGGCTGATGGCACCAAGGGACCGGTGCAGGGCACTGTGCTGGGGGCATGGTGAGGGGAAGACCTCTGGAAAATTGGGCAGAAATATTTAGGATCCTGGACAGTGTTTCAAACTTCTGAGCATTTGAACTACATTTTGGTTTTCACAGTTAAGCCCAAAGCAGTCACACAGACAGATGCAGAATTTCTAGCTCAAAATCACTCACAGTACCTTTACTAAAAGGAGAGTGGACACGAGAACTACCTACACAGATTCAAGGCAACCTTCTCTTAGTAGAAAATAGTTATTGGGTGCTTTCACCACTTTCTTTCCTGGTTTTTTTTCCATCTCTCTTCAGTTTTCCTGCTGACAGAAAGCACCAGTAAAATATAGCAGAGCAGACCTTTCCTGATGATGAGGAACCCTGTCCTGGGGATAAGGGAGTTGGTGCTTGTGGCAGCGAGTGGGGCTGTCTCTGGGATCTGCAAGCTTTCGCTGCCCTCAGTGACAAGCACCCCCATGGGGACCAGCCATGCAGCAGGAGATTTTGAAATGGAGAAGAGTGAGAGACCTGCCTCCCTATCACACGTTGCCAAAACCCCAGTGATCGTCCAGAGTGTTTAATACTATTATAATGCTTGACAGTATTATGGTAATCACCAGCTTGATAAATATTTCTGATAAATAAAATTTTGTTTTTTCCTTTTATTTGTTTCACTGTTTTCTTCACTGAAGAGGCAAGAATTACTCTTCATTCTGCTTCCATCTAAGTGAAGCATTAGGACAAAGATAATTATTGATCCAGCCCTAACAATTGCCAGCAGAATAACTTCTTACAGAGTTGTGAACAATAGTCAAGAAAACATTGAAATTTTTTTGGGACTGAGCATGCATTTCACATTTGGCCTGGCTGATGTTATTGTCCCTGTACTTTGAGGTTCAAATTAAAGAAATGGGAATTGGAGACTGAACCCTCAAAATATACTTATCCATTTCACTTTGTAGTAAAACAGGAGATGTGATTAACTATCTTTCTGTCTCTTTTCCTTAGGGAAGCTCATAAGCCTTTCTCTTCTCTCTCTTTTTTTTTCTGTCCTTTTTTTCCACCTCACAAAAGAGAGTGCAAGTTTCCCAGAATTTTAGCCATCAGAGCCAGTAAACAGAACATAGCTATGTTGTATAAGTGTATAAGAGACCTCTGCCAAAGCATTTGAATTAAGTGTTGTACTTGATTACTCATTAAACTATCCCTACAACCTTCATCACCCTCACTACATGGACTTACTGTGGTCCCACATTACAGCACTTGCCTTTTAGAATCCAGTCTCTGAAATGCTGCCATGAAATTGTCTTATATGTCCCTCATTGCCTTCATTTTTGAATCCCTTCAGTAGCTTATTTTCCATTTCCAGTAGGGTTAAATTTTCTCATATTCTGGTCTATGACTTTTCCTTAATTTCATACATTCTCAGTTGCCTTAATCCAGTACCACTTAAATGTTCTCTTTGATTTTTTTCTCTTTATATTTTCTTCTTGGAGCTCACTTGCATCTTTAGCAAACCTGCTTCCACCCTTCTCTTTGGAATATTTCTTGCACCAGTTATAACATATTTGTCAAAAAAAGGGGAAATTAAAAATTTCATAATCTCTTTCTTGTCAAATATGCCTTCCTAGTAAGTGAAATACCATATCAACAGGAATTTTGTTTAAATGCTTTATTTGTCACATGAGTTTTTAAGATCTCAATGAATGCAAATAATAGGAGGTTACCTAAATTCTCAAAAGAACACAAATCCTATATTGCAGTCCAAAGTTTCAAGAGGATTTTAATGTAAATTCAGTTCCCTCTATTTTTCTCATCAAATGAACCAGATGTTTTCCTTTACAGCACTTGTGTATCTCCAGCTTGCTGGTGCTGGAAGTCCACAGAGGAAAAGATTTTACTGGAGGAAGCAATGATAGTCTCCTACACTGCATGGAATGAGTAAATGGCTGGCTTAAATCTGTAACAAAGTGCTGTGATGTTGGGCCAACCACCCAATAGCATGGCAATCGAGAGAAACTTGGAAACAAGTCATGTTGTTATTTCTTTTCCTGCCAGAATTTAGGATTTATTAATTTTAGAGACAAAAAAGCAGTGTAGATTGACTTTTAAATTTCCTCTCTAAAGTGGGAACCCATGTTTTATGGCATTTCCTAGAGGCAAATAGTTAACAATTCTGGGGAATAATTTTTGCACTTTTAAAAAGAAGACAGCAGTAAATGGCTATTAGAGGTAACCTTATAATGAGGAGAAGGAGTTAGAGTACAAATTAAATATTTGTTGCTATTTGCTACTACCTACTTTGTTTTGAGCTATGTGAGGAAGTTTTATTTGTTAACAATAAAATATTCTCCCCCTTGCAGAAACTTTCAGTTATATAACTTGTAGTCTGATCCAGGTTGCAGGGAAGTAAATGACAATTCTTCCATAGAAGGTACTAACAGCAGGATATACCCAATAATTCATACAACAGTCTAAGAACAGACCCAGAGGGGAAAAGAAATGGAGAAAAGTATTTGTTTAAAAACTTTTGTTTGTTTACACCTGACTCCAATGCTCTTTTAAAACCAATACAGAGGCTGGCAAATGTAATGAAACCCATGGAAAAAATTCTGGATAGACCATACACACCCTCAAGGGCAGAGACAATGCAAGGTTAACCCTAATAGTCTTTATATGTGAGCTCTTTAGTAATTAACAGACTTCTGTAAGACCTGTGAGACAAGAATTCACAGAAGAGGAAAGTAGAAATTCAACTGAAATGCTTTTGTGATACTCTGAGGTGATGTACATAGATTCAGTACAAGGGTATGTAGATTCTCTGTGCTTGATAATCACAAAGATAAAATAATTGGTTATTATTAACTAGGAACCTAGTACTATATTTTAGGTTACTTTTTCAGATCCCACATCAGAATTTGTATTTGGGGGATTTGGAATGCATGATAATAGGAAGAAGTCAAAAATATGTGTTCTGCCCATTTACAGAAAAGTCCCTCAATTGCTAAAATGTAGAAACTGACTTTTCAGTAGTGCTCTCTAACCTTCATCACATTTGGAAAGATTTGTTTCATGAGCTAGCAATTTTGCCAGCTAAAACCTGGCAAATTTGAAAATAATTCTTCTTGGCATTTCTTTCTTTGTCTAGTGCTGGATTAAAAACCCTACAAAATGCTAAGCTATGTGCATTTAAATTTAGGTGCTTTTCTAAGACCAACATACATTTCAGTTGTAGAAAAATTCATATCAATTAAGTTATAGCAGAGATTAATGTGGCTGGAAACAATTCAGTAGATATTTAGACAATGCTGACTATGCTTATTCCACTCTAATCTAATCTGTACAAATACAAATTGATTTAGATATCAGTTTGTAAGGTCATAAAAATAAAAGTGGTTTGATATTGTTAAAGATCTCAAGGTTCTTTTTACATTTCAGCAAATAGTCAGATATTCTCCATTCAAAGTCATGGGGAAGCCTGCACAAGCATACTCAAGAAATTAATAGATGTCTCCTTTGCCTAAGATAATTTATGACAATGATCACAGAATTACAGAAAATCATTTACCTAATCCACTTCCCTTAAGTTTTAGGTCAGTCCTGATAGGTATTTGTTCCTGGAATATTTAGAAATGAACTAGTGACCAGTGTCACTATGGTTACACAGGAAGTCTGAATGCTTCTCTAGTATGTTTTGCTCAAGAGTCAAAAGAAATGGCTTTTTGTTTATTCATAAGAAGTTCTCCGATTCAGCTCTTTGGTAATTGAATTGGATATTCAGCCTCAGAAGGAATTGTCTGTTCCCATCATAAAAATGAAAAGCACCCAAGATCTCCTTTAAAAAAACTCAGTTGGAACTTTCCTTTGATTTAATTTTCTACTGAAATGTTTCCCTGTTCCAATCTCTATGTAACTGTGTGAAGGGCATTTAGTATAGCAGGATATGTTTCAGTTTCTAGAAATATAGATTTACCATTTATGTAGCATTGTGCTTAAGGAACCTTTTGAAACATTTCAGATTTCAAAACTGTCCACTATGGAAATATTTGCACAGTTTTATTGAGTGTAAAACATGTAACCTGGTCTTCCTCCTCAAAGTTGCTTAGCCTGGTACCAGAAAATTCTTAGATAGATTGTGGTTCAACTACCTGCAGAAACTACTGTTCTAAGAAAAAAATCCAAAGTAGGAGGAGGTGTTGTTTTCAAACCAGAAGGCTTTTATCTTCAGTATTTGAATTAGCAGCTGCTTATTTTATTTGAAAAAGCAGTACTATTATCAGTCTCTGGAAGGCTGAGGTTTTGTAGTCTTTCCTCACGCATTGTGTGAGCCCACAGCAAGATGTTTCTTTTTAGAAATTCCCCCTAACTGTAGCTACAGCCTTGCTATGTTGTTTGTTGAGCGAAGCAGCTTTATTTGCTTTCAATATCTGCTTTCTGACTTGAAATTCAGTTGTATTTGCAATCATGTTATTAATAAGATGTCTGGAGAAAGAACAGGGTTTTAGTTACATGGGCAATGTTGAAGCTGAAGCTCTCCTGTATTTTTTCATATGTATTAGTAGTTTTTGAAAAACATCTAACCTTTGCTGCTGATACTGCAACAGGAATATTTGTAAGAACTTTTTATCATAATGCATCAGTATATTTATGGTAGATTTTGTCTTCAATGAAGACATAACAATGAAGCTAAAACCAGACCATTTGCTGTATCAGAGAACAGAGTGGATCTTCCTACTGATCATTGTTTTCAAACATGCAAGTCCTGTGATATCACTGAACTACTGAAATCAGCCTTGGTTTTCTCTTCAAAATGGCCATAGCTTTAAAGCAATGGAATTGTAAAAAATACTTGGAGCTATTTCGAAGGATGTACAAGATTTAAACCTTTTTAGGATATATTTGCAATATTTTTACACAAATAAAAAGTTGCTAATGTTTCTTCTTTTTTACTAAAAGGAAAATAGGAAAACTAGGATTTTCATATAAATGAGAAATTATGGTTAAATCTCAGCTGTCAAATGAGTTTCACTGTAAAATCAGAGTCATTACCAAGTGCTGTTTGACTTTCTTTCCACCTTCATATTGCTTATTAACGCAGTGGGTAGAGGAGGGGTGGAACCAGGCCTCTGCGTTTACCGAAAGTGTCTCTGAGGCTGTTGAGAGATCACTCCAGCCAGCACTGCCTGGTGCTGTACAGAAAGACCCTTCTCACACCCGAGCCGGTGTATGGCACAGATTCTCACTCACCCAGGGAGCTGGATAGCTCACGCGTTACCAGAGACAAAGAATCCAGAGGCTCAATCAGCTGGATGTTCCAGATGTTTATTCTGAAGGGTTCCAGGGTGAAAGAGGAAGAGGAGACACTAGGTGACCCTAGATATAGGGATCACCTGAGGTCAGTGGAGAGGAAGTGGGGGAACACCACAACCAATGGGGAGAAGGGAGGGATGGAGTCAGGGGTTAGGTTACAGCCAGGGGGATTTACATAATTTGGGGAGGGACCATTGTGTTACTCAGACTAGGATGTCTCCCACAGCAAAATGCTGCTGTACTGGGACCACTCAGCTCCCCAGCAGTTCCCGAGGTGGTATCATCCACCACTACAGCTTATTTTTCTGCCTACTATAGAATTCTTTGATGGGCTCATTAATTTGCAGGGTGAAATAGCCTTTCTCTAGCTATAGGGACAGTAGAGGCAAATATACAGTCAAAGTTTTCAAATTGTATGAACCATAATTGTGAAATCTGAAAGCAGAGGTAAAAGACAATCTAAACACAGCATTTTTGGTGTTTTGGATAACTTTAGCTACATTTGCACAGGGAATATTTGCTGTAAAGGCAATTTTAAATAACTTTTGAAGTTTGATTTTTAGTTTTTGTAGCTAAGATGGTGGAAAGTTCTGAGTATCATAGTGGAAACATTTTATAGGAGTCAGTGTCTGGGTAAAACCTGCAAAATTCAAATCAGATCAAGGCTACACTGGTATGCCTGGATTGAAGATACAGGCTTACTCTACTGATTTAATGTGCTAACTTCAGAAATTATGTTCTGGATTGAAATTTTGTTTTCAAACACACTTAATACTTGACAGTATTTAAATCTGGGCATTTAGTCTAAAGTCCTAAACCATCTTAAAACACAGCTGAAAATATAGTCAAAGAACATTGCTAGTTCTAATAGATAATATTCTCAAAAATAATTATTTTTTCCTTATGCTGACATGATGCCAAATACAGAGCCCCACTCCTTCCATGCCTTTAGTCATTATTGCTGACAATTTTGTTAGAGAAGCATTCTGTTGATGCACTTGAAAGACATCTTTTTTGTTTTGCCCTATATTCAGGACAAATGCCTAACTTTCAAGATCACATTGAACAAAATAATGACTGTCTGTTCCCAGAAGTGTGGCTAGCACAGGTTCTTCCCGTGGGAACATTTTGCTATATTTCATAAACAAGATAAAGTTTGGATGTTTTGCAAACAGTTTCTCCGGATTGAGTGAGTTCGGGCTTGGCCAATTGGGCCTAGGGGGAGGTCTCGGGCTGACCAATCTGGGGCACTTCTGTAGACTCTATATATATGGAATTCAAAACAATAAAGTCCTTTTTCTCCTCTGTTCGCTTGTCTGAGAACTTGGGTCAGTCCTCAGCTAGCCGCTCAACAGCGACATCGAAGCATTGTTTAGTTCAAGGCTAAAAGTCTTTTTATTCAACATCTACTTTCTTATTAATTTCAAACAGGAAACAGAAGCCAGTTTCATAAAGGGTGTTTGGTATTTATTCCTCTCAATAATCTAGCATTACTTACCATTTAAAACTGTTAGGTGCATAATGATAATAAATCAAGGAAAATGATAGTTCCACATAGAAAAATTAATTTAGGTGGCTATGATTGATTTGTTGTGTTCATGACCCAAATACATATCACAAACTGTTAAAACTGAAATGGGTTTTAATAGTTTTCAATAGAAGCATGAGAGGTGTGCAGAAAGATGAAAAAATTATTAGTAATTTTAAGCACTTTGCTTAAACAAGAATACTTACAATCTGCTATTGTGCAGATATATCTGCTTCCTGCCTAACATAGAATGTTGTTTTGGAATATGCTTTAGGATGACTGTAATTTTACACACAGATACAGTGTGACTTCAGCAGACTTCCCTGCTCAATTTGCTCATTTGTAATGTCATCCTTCCCAATCACACTTGTCTCTTTTGATATACTGCCTCTTATGAAAACTGTGAGCCCTGTAAATGTCTCTATAATGACTAGCTCACTGAAGCCCTGGTCGTTGTTAGCAGCTACCATAATGCAAATAATAAATAATAATAGTGTCTGTACATAGCTACAGCAAAGCCAGTGAAGCAATCCATGTTCCTGGATATACAGGGATTCTGATAATATACTGGGTCACAGTCAGGTCTTCTCCCTGTATCACATGGCACTTTGTCAAAGCAGGAGCTGGAGCCTAACGTCTGCAATCAGACCTATATTTGAATCTTTACAGAGTTTAGTGAATCTTTGAGAGCCTACTGATCCACTCTTCCATATTTATTGAGTGAAATACTTTTATCCTTTTTTGTCTCTATATGTCAGTGCTGTTACATACATGTTATCTACTCTCTTTCCTATAAATTAATTATTAAGCAACAGAGGAAGGCGTCTTCTAAATAATGTATTCAGAACTTTAACAGTATATGCTTAACTCCTTATTTCCGTTTTATTTAAATACCATAATCTGAAATTCATATGCCAGAAAAAATATTGAAGAGGACTGAATAAAATTTCAAGCAATGCCTGTCAACATTACTTAAAGGTTTGACCCTGCAGGTTGTGAATTCTTAACACAGTCATTAGAATAATTGTAATGAAATTTTCAAGATGCAGTGATTGAAGGATTGTGGTCTTAGCTGTTTTGAATATGTGTTTTGTTAGGCTAAAAGTTCAAGCTGTTAGCATTGAGATGCCTCGACTGTAGTCATGTTCCATATATTTGCATTCAATAGTGCAGTGCCTTGATAAGAATTAATTTTTTAGCCACATCTCTGCCAGATGTCTTTAACATGAATATTTCTGTGGAATGTTATGGTATTTAATAGAAACTACCCTTTTTCTCAAGCTACCCTAGAAACATTAAGAAGTAATGAAATTTAATAGAAACTGCAACCTCTAAACAAAGATACATGATATGTGTGTGCCCATGTACTGCATACTTAAAGGCAACACTAACATAACACTAAAATTAGAAAAGCAGTTCTTTAATTTCAAAGGCTGGATTGCCAGCAGTGAACTAGAAAAGGAAATGTTTCTGATACGAGACTTTTTGTATGCACTGGTTCCCTACATCAGACACACTAATTTACATTTTGGAATCATTTTCTGTTCTGATTACTTGCTCTCGCTGAGCAGTGGAAAAAAAAGAGTCAGATTAAAAAGTACAATAATAGAGCTATCTTGCCAAACTCATTGCATTCAGACAACTGCAAGGCTTCCTCCCCTCATAGTAATTTGACTGAGAATATACCCACTGTGTTGAGATTTATGCACTGGGAATGGAGCACAGAATTATTCCAGCAACTTGCCAAAACTTTGAAAGCAAAAGCTTTTCAAGTCTAAAGCAGTATTACTGTTGCTTAAATGCCATTTGTAGGCAATAAGAAAACTACTGCTAATGTATTTGGTTTCAGTACTTTCACTCTACAGCAAGTGTGTTAACATATAAAACAACAGTAACTGGTCCTCTGGGAAATTCCAATACAGCAGACCCGCTATTTCTGGAAAGCTATTTTTATATATGGAACACTACTGGGCTGTGTAATATTTTGCTATTAGGTGAACACATTGAAAAAACTTAATTGGCATGTGATTTCAGCTGTCTTCTCAGGGGACTAGAGGTAACTTTTTGTAGTGATTCAGTTCACTTTACATGTAGAACTGCTGTTAAAGGAAAACCAGTGGCTTGGATCTGTTGAAGGAAGACAAATGACTAGTTTTCCAACACACAAAACCCTAGAGAAACTCCTGAGTACCCTTTAAATGGTCTATCTGCCATTACCTTATTTATATATTTCACTTAAGGATTTTTACAGACTATTTTCCACCACATTGTATGCAGTCAATTGCTAGAATTGCCTTGATACAAAAGCTGGGCCATCACGAAACGATGTTGTTTTTGCACACCACTGGTGTGGCAGATCTATGTGGTAGCTGTGCTGAAGGATTCCTTTTGCTGTGTTGAAATGCTTCTTCCCTTTGGACAGAAGAAGAGGATCTACTCTTTCCCTCCTAATGCAGGGACTGAGCTAGACATGTGAAAAGAATGCGGTTAATTTATTACTTCTGTCCTAAAACTGCTTGTGAAAGATGTTTGGGGTTAAACCTGGACCTAATAAAAAATCTACTGAAAACCTTAAATTAAATCAAGTTTGGGTTGACTTGCAAGATTGGCACTTTACCTATTTTTTGGTCAGGATGCTTTTTCATGTTGAACACAAAGGATAGGCAAGAGACTTATGATTCTTTGTTCTTCAACGCAAATGAATAAGTTCTAGGATTCAAATGGATGATGATTCTGACAGCTTTCAGGACGAAAAAATATCCCACATGGATAAAATGCTCCTTTAGATCAGATAACTTTTCTCTGCAGTCATTACATTAGGTGTACTGTTATGATTCGGTGAACTGTTATGATTCAGTGAACTGCTGAAGCTATTTTTTCAGGTACCATGCCAGGCAGCCATGCTATTTGTCTCTATTAAGACTTTCCACAGCCTAAATAGGGTGGCCATTGACTCATTGTACTGCTAATTATACTCTATTGTGATAGTTAGTTCCTCCTTGTCTCCATTTTCTTCTTTTTCTTTGCACAAAATGCAAATTTCTCTCATAGTAAAAAATTACTATAAATTAAGATCTGTGATTTTTTTTCAAGACCTAGGCAAATAAAAAATATGCTTTTCCCAAATTCAGCCACCTCTTCTTAGGTGATCCCTGCTGCTTAAACGTTTGCCCATCTTTATGCAGTTCTTTAAACTCCCTCCCTTTAAACTGTGTCTGCTTGTGCTGTGCCTCTTATAACATTGCCTTGCTAAGCCCTAATATTTCATTGCTTCCCTGTGCTTTTTCTGCCTTCCTGTCACCTTTCCTCAACCCTGTTAGATTTTTCTTCCAAATTTTTCAGGGCTTTCTGTAAGTGTTTACACTGGGCTATGTGCATAAATCTCCCACATACTTCCAAAATAGGTGGAATAGACACTTGATAATCTAATGCAAGGATTTTAATCCAGTGATGGAGGTTACTCTGAACATGTTAATTCTTAAAAGGCTTGGAGGATGCCAAGCCAGACACGATTGGCAGAAATTCTGTGCAGGGGCTCTCAGCTGGACAGAGAGTAGATTCCGAAGCGGTGTTTTAATTGCTACTAATAACAGCAGTGCTCAGTGGTGGAAAAATGGATTTCTTTCTGTAACTTGTCCCTGCCATCTACTTATTATCATGACATCTGATCAAGCTGGGATCTCAGAGGCAGTGGTTGAACCAAAGTATGAACCTTTGTCCTTGGCCAGAGTGCTAGGGGTGACAGGAAAACAGAGATGGCACAGGAGCAGAAGAGCTGCTGGTAAAATCTGAGCTCATTTCTTTCATGTCCATGCCAATCCTTTTATGTGCCTGGAATGTATAGCTTAGAATAGAAAGGAAACTGTGCCCTGCTGCCTCAGATCTGTAAAGTATCCACGAGGCAGGGAAGTTCCTGTAATGCCCTGAATAGTGATCTGTTCCCTGTGCATATTCCTGGTGGGCAGGGCCAGCACAGGGACCTCTGCCCCTGCCCCTCAGCACTGCCTGCCTCTTTCTGTGCATTTGGGGCAGGCACTAGGGGTATTGTTTGGAAACTTGGAGAATAGGACTGACTGTCTCTCTGAGAGGCCTCCTGCATTTGATAATGTTTTTTGTGTTGCTTAGGGGAATCACTGTATGAAAGATGTAGCTGTCCACTGAGTATTGGATAAAGAGCAGGCTCTGTTTCGTCTATCAGCTGTTTAAAGAGTAGAGTGCCCAGTGTACATTTTCTAGATCCCCTTGTGATGAGATGGAGAGTCCTGGTGGTCACTGTTTGAGACCCTGAGGGCTCTTGATGGCCCATCATGGTGGAGTCCCTTCTGGAATTGCCCCAGATTATTAATCCTGCATGTTTTAAGCACCTCTCTGTTTATTTTCCTGCAACGGAAACAATCATCTTGGGAAGTGGACATCACATGTCCTTCCAGTGACTAAAGAGCAGCATTACTCACTAGCTGAGCTCGGCAACTAACTTTAATATGCTTTTAAGTGTCTCTAGTTTTGATTTTTTCATCTTCTCTGTCTTCTTTTTTTTCCTTTTTCTTCTTTTTTTTTGCCCCTCCCTGCCTTCCAAATTGGCCTTTTCAGCAGAGAGAGATAAGTCCAGGAGTACTACAGTTACAGCTGTTGAAACCTATCCCTGATCTACCTCTCCTCTGGGAACACTTGAGAAAGGTCAGATCTCCCAGTTTCTGTAACACTGGACAGAAACTTTAGGGATTAATTAAAATGAAAGCAGCAAAAATCTGTCTGTCCCCAAGTCTTTTTATCCTTATCCCCTTTCTTTGAGAAAAGCAGAGCGCTCTTTGAGAAAAAATCTCGCCTACTCATGGACTGACTGTGTGTTTTGAGAGGGAAGAGAAAAAGCCCAAGATTGCTTCTGGGAGCAGATTTGACAGGTTATGCTTTCTACAAATTAGGAGTTTCCACAGTCTTTCTTCCATCTCATTTGTCCTAAAATTTAGTGAGAATATTAAACAGTAGACTGTAAAATTTTTCAGATGAAACTGGGATGCTCTCTGAACAAAGTATTACTAAAAATATCGACTAGTTTTATGCATATAGAACTCAACTGAGAATGCCCTGGACATGTAGTAATGCTATGGTGACACTAGAGCAACACAGTACATTTGGTGGGTGTCTCAGTGTTTGCAAGCTGTCATATTAAAATGAAAGTTTTTGTATTAAGGAAAATACTTTTTTCCATGGCACACTAATTTTTTCTTTCCCCAGAAGTTTTTTGGGGTTTTTTTTTGTTTTTTTTTTTTGCAATAGAAGTATGGCAAATATTTTTCATGTATTGAGGTAACATTTTAACATATGTTAATCAAACATATGCTTTGGGGTTCCTTTCAGTTTATGGAATTTGAAACTATAAACATGGAATTTAAAAAAATATATAGAGAAAAGCACTTTAAAGGTTAACTAATAAACAACAAGCTTAAAACAATAAAAGAGAATAATTTAAATGAGATCCTCTGTAAGGACATATATTTTGCTTTGATACTCCACAGAATGCAAACTCTTCCTTTCCTGACAAGGTATTGTGACTAGACTTTTCATGAATATCAGAAATAATTTGAATTGCAGCTCACATTCTTTTTATTTCTGCATGTATTAATATTCCTGGATTCAGAGGCTGGTCAATAGAGTTAATGCCACCAGTAATGTGGCTGCATCCAGCTTTTGTCAATCAGAGCTAAGAGCTTTCTTCTCTGCTAGAGTTGAAATCTCTTTGCTATCTCTTACTAACTTCTATTAGTCTCATTATTAAGTCTTTAATATTACCTAAATAGTTGAAGTTATAAGAATAAAATGCCTAAAGACCTGAATAAAGTTTTGGATCTGAGTTCTACACATGAGAGCTATGCTAAACTCTGGCTCAAACTTACTGTTGTGAGTCTCTCTACAGAAGGAGGTAAAAGAATAAGGCATGAGCAGTAGAACAAAACCGGTAGGGTGCCTTTCCTTCTGGCTTCTCTGCTGTAGAGAGATCTTGCAGCAAATTCTTCTGGCACATGGAACACACAAAAATTAATTCTTAGGAGGCTCTGGGTCAAAGTATTGAATAAGATTCTAGGCATCTTGAACATGTTAGATACCACAAAGCCATATCCTTTTATGTCTGAAATGAGTGAATATTTTGCTTGGCTTGATAAAAATGCTCTGTGGAGTACACATTCAAATTAGATGAGATTGTGTTAATTTGGTTGAATTTGTAAATTTACAAGCAAAAACTTTGTCTGAACCACTGTAAAATTACCCACTGAGAAGTTTCCATCAGGTTACATAGATTAGCTTTCTAACTAGCTTTTATTAAAGATATATCGTTATTGTTTATAAGAAAAAACTTCATTTTTTGCTTAAAAAAAAAAAAAAAGCACTAGACCTAAGCAGTTTTGTTGATTTCTTGGGAAAAAAAATACAGCTGCTTGATGTATTTTTAAATGTTATTTCTGGTGGGTTTTTGTCATTTTTGATGAAAAGTTTCACAGAACTAGCCTGAAATAATACATTGTTTTCCAGAATTTCTCAGATTCACACTAAACAATTTATTAGACTGTTCCCAGCACACACCAACTTTAGGTTTAAGAACACAGAAAAAAACTCAAGCTTTATTTAGTTCTGAAGACCATATGACACTGGAGGGGGGAACTAGGTAAATATGAAGTTGCAATGCATTTTATAGAACTTTCCCACAAGGGAAATGTCTGGGCCAAGATTCAGTCCTGTGGGCACAAGGAGATACCAACTATTGTCTAATATTTATGTTACTGTAGCACTCAGCTGTGCTGAGCCTGGTCAGAACCTGCAAGGTCTCTTATGAGAAAACTTAGTCCTTGTCAATAAAAATCATAGAATCATAGAAAGGCCTGGGTTGAAAGGGACCTAAAAGATTGCCTAGTCCCAATCGCTCTTTCAGTAGATCAGGCTGCTCAGAGCCCATCCGGCCTGGCCTTGGACACCTTCAGGGATTGGGCATCCACAACTTCTCTAGACAACACATTCCAGTCCCTCACCACCTTCCTGTAAAGAACTTCTTCCTAATAATCTTTCAGTTTGAAGCCATTCCCTCCTATTCTTGTGATTAGTCTCTTCTCATCTTTCTTGTAGGCTGCCTTCAGGTAGTGGAAGGCTGTGACAGGTCATCTTAAAGCCTTCTTTTTTCAAAGCTGAACAAAGCAAAGAAGGCAAGATAAAATAACCCCCAAAACCACCACCAACAAAAAATACAAAAAGACATTGAAAACTCTCTAAGATAAGGAAGAGAGAATGGTAACCTTGTAGGACATTTCAGGGAGACAGCACTGGCCCTGCAAGGTGCTCTGGGAGAAGGGAAGCTTTGGTGATCACCTGCAGGCCTTACATAGGCAGGTAACACCACAGGGATGAACTGGCTGATCCCAGAGTCTCGTGTCTGGGTGAGAAAGAAAAATTCCTGAAATTTCCTGAAATTGGGAGATCTTTTAAGTGGCATCTGGTAGTTTGTTTTTTATTGTACAAGGACATAGTAGTTTTGTGCCAAGAAAAGAATCTGATCAATGTTCCAGTGTTCTCCTGTGGCTAGCACAGGTTCTTCCCGTGGGAACATTTTGCTATATTTCATAAACAAGATAAAGTTTGGATGTTTTGCAAACAACTTCTCCGGATTGGGTCCGTTCGAGCTTGGCCAATTGGGCCTAGGGGGAGGTCTCGGGCTGACCAATCTGGGGCACCTCTGTAAACTCTATATATATGGAATTCAAAACAATAAAGCTCTCTTCTCCTCTCTTTCCTTGTCTGAGAACTTGGGTCATTCCTCAGCTAGCCGCTCAACAGCGACATTCTCCTATGACTGGAAACAGCCTAATAGTTATCATTACATCCTGCTTTATTAACCTCACCCCTGTCCCCAGAATTCAGCCTGCCTCTAACAGATTAGAGATGGGGTTTTCTCATACTGAAGCTCTTTTAGTCTGATCTTGTAAGGTTGTATTTTTCAAGGACTAGCCGAGTTCTGTGTGTAATGTGTCTTTCAAACACCTCTCGAGTTAGAATTTCTAAGATATCCTTTTTTATAAAAGTGAGTAGAATCTGCCTGTAAGCACTCAAGCTCTCTGCGGACTTCAGCTGGATCTCTCAAGAGACGTGCATTTGCCTTTCTAGGGTACAGTCAAAGTAAGGCAAATCTCTGCCTTTAGAGACCTTTACAGTTACACTGCTTGTCCCTATCAGCACCTTTACTATACCACAATTTGTTAGAAATAAGTTACATGATTGCACTCTTGGATTTACTGCTCCTGACTTTGCTCATAATGTTTTAATTAGAAATATCAGTCTATGTGAAAACCATGTTTTGTTTCCTTGTAGAAATATATATTGGAAATAAGAACTTTTCCAGAATCTTCTAGACTAAAGCAATATTTGTAGTAAACAGACGAGAAGAAACTTTGTCAGTGGGTTATTTTTAGTTTTTATATTTCATATCTGTAGAAAGCTTTCTTTGGTTGTAGATGAATGACAAAAAGAAGGGATAACTGTGGTTTAAACCTGAAGCAGATTATCTGACACAAGCTCTTAGAGAAGCAGAAGCTGCAAAATGAGTAGCAGATGTTTGGAGGAATGGCAAATGCACCTCCAATTCACAAAGGATTTAATTTGTCATAGTTCAGGTGGGGCCAAAATGCATTCAGAATTGTCTGAGGTCTTGGCATTTTAGAAATATTAGTTTTTTACCAATACAATGCAGTTTTTTCATTCCCATGTCCATGACCTGAAGAAGTTCAGATACACTAAATATGTAGATTGCCCTTGCTACGAAATGAATAGACAAATAAGTAAGACCTTTAAAATCTGTGGAATTTATGTCTTTGTTAGGTTATTTTCTCAAGTGACCAATAATTCTGTCAATATTTTTAAAACTCTTAATAAAACAGTATATTGATACAAATCAACCTATGAAAAATATTTTGAATTTTGAAGATCTTTTTTTATTATTACCACATGACAAAAAAAGTGTTTAGAAATGTATGTGAAAGTGGAATTGAGAATATACTCCAAATGCAGCCATTTTTCAAAATCACCATTATTATTTTTCAAAATCACCATTATTGTTTTTCAGAATTTTGATAGTTTATCAAAACTGAGAAATATTAGAATGACTAAAATAACTTCTAAGATGTCTAAATATTTCCCAAAACCTGTACCGTACCTGTCGATTTAAACTTGATGTAGATGTTTAAACATTTACATTTAGGAAAAGTGTAGTGAAAGATCAAATAATGGGGTCATTTGAAAACGAATATTTTTATATAAAATATAAAAAATGAATAATAAAAAATATAAAAAATGAAGTTTTTATAAATGCCTCACAGTTTATTATTGTTTCTTTACTATCTATTCTTCCAAATTTTCTGCACAAAATTTAGTTATGAGAAAGTATGACCAGCTGAGTGAGTAGTAAAGGAGTGACAAAGTATGACATGGCAATGGAAACAGAACAGTTTTGTTGATTTTTTTCTCCAGGGTCTGTGAATATTTGGGATTCTGAATTACGTTGGAAAGCTGTGCAAAAGCATATAGAAAATGTGCTTCTGTGGTCAGAAGATTGACTTTGTTGTACAAAGATCTGCACCTCTTTCAGACAGGCCTGGGGATTTGCAAATGGAAAAAGATTGAGAAACACCCTCAGTTCTACAAAGAAAATCATCCATTATTGTGCTGTCTGATGTTGTTTTGACCTCACTCTGGAAACAGACTAGAAACTTTTACAAAAGTAACTAACATCACAATAGATTTTAGCTTTGAAGTAGACTCTAGTTTGTTAAAGAAAGTAAGAGCTCTCAGTACTGGGGAAGGGAATTATTTTTGCTGTTTATTTCAAGGAGAAGAGGCCTCAAGGTGCACAATTGAGTAGGTGGGGATTTGGCGTGTGCTCATTTGTCATTTCATGTGGGCTAGCTTTACTCTCTTAAATATTTATTACTTAATCCATAAAAAGTAATAATAGTAATGCTGTAACATTTCTCTGGCTGTGTTCCCTCTGCAGGGTAATTACTTGCAATGAGTGCTTGGGGGTACAGTGGTCCCAGCTTGAATCTCTGGCTGGAGAGAAAATGATGAAGATGGTTTTAACCTATCTGAGTTCCAGATGCAGAGCTATTGTGGAAATATTTCATTGACAGAAATACTGTAATAAAATTTCAAATCTCAAACCCTTTAATTACAAGATTAACAGCTTTCAGTCTAGCAAAAATAACAAATGTCATTTACAGCTGTTTTTACACTCATTCATTTATTCACTTGGCTAACTAACTAGAGCCAGGTACTGCACTTCCAATAAAGCTAAAGTTGTAATTTTCTTTCTCTGTGGTTATAGTCCCTTTGAAAATGTACAGTGTAGGCTGGAAGTGATTCAGCTACCTCAAATACTTATATACAAAATGTTTTGTAGAAATACAAAGCCCATATATCAAAAAGGAGGGCACTACTTCTTAACAAGTATATTTTCCAAAAGGTCAAAGTGGGACACAGAGGAAGAAAATGAAGGAATTCTGAGCATCTCCAACAGGTGACAGGTGAGTCCCATTTTGGTCTCTTGTTTGACAAAGTCTGCAGGAAACCTTTCATGCTCATTGATGCTTCTTTTTGAGCCCTCAGGCAAAACTACAATTAATGGGTGAAAATAAGAAATTTAAAGTCTTTGTATGAAGTAGTATCCTCCAGAGCTAAAGACGGGAAGTACTACCAATAATCTCTCAGATTTCTATTCACAATGATCTGAATGATGAATATGCTGAATTGGTCATGCATTGTCTGGAAAGCACATTTGCTGTTTTTCACAATTCATATCTCTCAGCTATCCAGTTATGTGGGGAAAAGTTGACATTTTGCTCCCACTGAGGGGTGCTCCAATGCCACTAGTGAGCAGGTTTATGTTTATTTAGAACAACCAGGCCACCATTACTCAGGTGTAAGCCCAGAATGACTTACACAAATGCATCTGTTAAACAAAGTCCTTTTTCTTCCCAGTTTTTCATTTGTTCCTTGTGGTAGTGTGTATGTGTGACACAATTGGCATCCTGCATAGTAGGAGCAGAATCCCATCTGTCTGAGGCATCTATAATTGGTTGTTGTCTCACAGTTTCAGAGAAGTAGCTCATCTGAATGATAAGCTTTTCTTTTACCGCTTAAAACTGTAGTAGGAGAATAAACAATAACAATGCTCTGTATCATTATCTTGAATAATAGGTTAAAAATTTCAGCACTCAAAATAATATCTTCAGGATAATTTTTAACTAGTTAAAATATTAACAGGGATGGCAATATTCACTTTTCTGTGCTTTTGCAGTGTGTTCCTCACCAAGGCATAGGAATATCAGAATGAGTTTTCAATGGACATAGTTAATGGTGTCCAAATGTGCCAACGCACACTTCAGTGGCACTGCTCTAAAGAGCAGCTTATAGCTGTAATAGCACAATGGATAGGATCAGGTGGATCAATAGAACATTTTAAGCATGAACCCTGGTCACATTCAGTTCTGAATTCATATTGCATCCATATGCAGGTATAAAATTTATGAAAAGTCTTGCATATGCTGTGGAAAATGACTGCCTTATCAGAGGTGGTTGGGGCAAGTATGTCTAGCACCATCTGTCTGGTCAGTCCTCAAATCAATCATCCTATGCTGTCACTGTTGAAGAAACCAGGCCTTGGAAAGGGTTCTCAACATTACATGAAACAAGAGTCACTGAGGTACATGGGATGCCCAAGTTCAAGCTCTTATTAGGACAGTGGGAACCTGATTGAGTTATGGGTGTTTTATATCTGATGGGGAAACTGCTACACTTGGTTTTCATTTGGGTCTGCCCTTACCAAGGTGCTGAGGCTTTCTATCTTCCATGGGCTCTAAATACACACAGGTCTTCTTTACACTACAATGCAAAGTGTCTGTGAGGGACTTATACTGTAACAGGTGTTAGAGTACAACACTGCACAACTAATCTTGGAAAACATCTCAGGGCTGAGTACTTCTTATTTTGCTGAGGTCATAGGTAAGGTTTTGTACTGTTCTATGAGAGAGAATAATGTGTGGTATGCAGTGTGTTTCATTATCAGATGGAGGCAGAAGAAAATTCCTTCTGGGGACTCAGAAGCTGTTGCACTGTGGACACATGCTGTGTGAACAACAGGCTGTGACCAACACATTAACTTGACATTCTCCTGCTATTGGGATAAGACATTTATGAGAAATTACATATTTTTGTTAAAAGCACAGCAACTTCATTCCTAAGCAATTTCAAAACTAATAGGTATTATTCTAACTGATTGGTTGGGTTTTGTATTTCTGGTAACAGGGATGGTTTTATTCTGATCCGTTATTACCGTTTTCATTTTACCATTTTTGCTGTAGACATTTCTAGAAACTTTATTAGCAGACAAAATTCGTGTCTCAAATAACATAAAACCCTGGAACACAAACTGAAACATGAAGTGTAGCACACACTAGAGGGTGATGGCAGAAGGGAACTGGAGGGTAATTACAATAAAAGCAAGCAGTTGTTTAAGCTGGCTGTTTGCACAATGTGGTGATCTTGAGCCATCTGGAAATTTGTTTTAATAAACAAATAACATCTGTTTCTCTTCATTGTTGTGTAACCTAACCTTTCATAGTGTTAAGGAAACTTCAGATGTACTCCTCAACAAGTAGTTGCCTGATTTCTTCAAGGCACTCACCAGAAGTGACTGCAGAAGGAGGATGTGAAGGAGCAATAGCCATACTTATTCCTGGAGAACATCCTTGATGACATTCAGATACAAGGGCAAATATGCTCAAGTTGAAGGAGTTTCTGCAGGAACATAACCATGTGCTGGTCAACATAATTAGATAAAGTAATTTGAAATGCAGCACGGGCATGAATGAAGAAACATCCCATTGATCTTAGCATAAAGAGCTGGTCTGCGATGAAGAGGCATCTAGTTTGTTATTGGTTCTGCTACTAAGGTCTGCAAACTCAGCATTGAAACTTGGTCGTCCCACCAAATGACATAGTCCAAAGCTGTGCTGCCAACAAAACTGTCTCATGACTGGGCCTGAAGCACCAAGGCTCCCTTCTTGATGGTTTCATGAGAATGATGCTTGCCAAAAGAGTTTGACAGAAAGTTATTAACAGGCAATGTATCATCAGATCTACCACAGATTGTTTCAGGATAAAATTGCATATGTTAGTTATTGTCATTTGAGAAGAACACATGACAGTGGAATCAAAAGGAATTTTCAAATTTCAATGTATCTAACCCATTCTGTAAGACTCACAAGAAAAGTTCAAATTGTTTTAAGTGTGCTATTTATAATATATTTGGATTGTGTACGATAGATTAATAGCTTTCTATTTTGAAATGGAAAATAAGTTGATCTTTATGTTCTGGGTCAAATTTTGTATGCAAAATCCTAACTGATCATTCTGGAGAATGATATTCACAGTCACCTCTGTGCCTTCATGTACAACTGTAACAATTTCATCATGCTCTTTTGTATAACTAGCATGTTTAATGGACCTCAAATATGCTTTCTCATGCCAATGGGTCCTTCAGCAAAGGCAGCCTGCACATTTCAAAAGTCAAAAGCAATTTGTTTAAATTACCTGTAATCTAACATGGTTAGTGCTGCCAGAAATCAGTAAGTCTTCTCTTCAGCTCACAAAGCCAAAACTGAAGTTCATTTTAGGAAAACATTTTGAGGAGAGTGCTTTAGTATGACTCGTAATAGAGCAATGTGAAGATGTTTGACACTGTGGATGTGTACCCATTATGTGTACTTTCCTCTGTGTATGTTTGCATAATAGAGACATTTTCAAGTATTTTGGTTTTGCTTAAGCAACTGACCAAATATTCTACAATATCAGCAGATGAAATTGTCCGTAATATTAAGGCAAAGTAAGTACTATTATATATAAGGAAAGTACTAGAAATTTACAAATATATACTGCAATGACCTTGCCAGGAGATCAGGACAAGGTCTATGCTTTCCGGGTAACATATGTCACTTTTCTGCATAATGCCATTTCCTTGGAAAGAGAAACTTCAGATGGCTTGCAAGTGGCTGAACTGAAAACTGCTGCTGACTGCTGAGCCCTGGTAAATCCATACCGCTATCTAGTGAAAAGGCACAGAAGAAGTCAGTTAGAAATGATGGAGTAATAATTCCTGCTTGGAGAGGCCAGGGCTAGAGGGAGAAAAGCTTTGTGGCCTGTTTAATCAAGTAATGAAACCTCTCAGCTGCTGCAGTTTTTCTCTAAGGGGAAGGTGCTATCCTGGCTAAGGGGAGGAATTGTGTGAAATTGAGGGCCAGAGTAGGGAAGAAGTCAAGATCGTGGTTTTGTGATGGTTTATTTGCCCATTTCTCCTCTTTGATGTGATGGTAGGGAAAACCTATGCTGATGTGTGGGCAGCATAAGAGTATGTGTGGGCAGAGAGAGCGCAGCCACATGGTAGAAAAAGATGGCATTGAATCTCAGGGTTACACTCAGTTATTTTTGTCTTTCCCCAGTAGCTCAAGTCAAACAACCAAAATTATGGTGTTGGAAATCCCTTAAAACATCTCCAAAATGAATAGTCTATATCAATTTATTGGGGAGAACTCCCCCCTCCCCCATGCCTGAATGAGTTTCCATTAAACAGAGTTAACAGGTGTTACAAGTTATAGAATTTGTATTTTTGACCCCAAATCATTTAGATACTTCCCATTTAGGACTAAACACTTTTAATTCATAAGATTTGTCTTAATTTTTTTCTTATGTACACGGTAAATCTAAGTATCAGATTACTTAGCTGAAGATATCATCTGAAATAGACTGTACTACTAGGAATAAAGGCCCAATTCCATCTCCTCTGGACATTTTTATTTTGGATTTTTAAGTGTTTCTGTAAGCAGAATTAAGTTCACTTTACTGTCATGGGAAATATATTGAAAATACTATAAAGTGGGCAGAGAGTGAAGAATTTTTTTAATCTGGTAATGCAATGTGATTGTCAAACAAGACATAATGCAGAAAAAGGAGAAAAAAGATATATATGGAATGACTATTTTTCTTTTTAAACACAAGTTTTCAAGTCAGATACCAAATGAATGAAAAACATTTCACTGTGCTTAGAATGGATTTAGTTTTAAGCTGAAATATGAAGCTGGTTTAAAGTTTAGTTCCCTCAAATGTGCAAATAATGTCAAGAGTGTCAGGATCTCCCTATGTGGGTGTTGATGCTCTTTTGCTCATTGTCTTTTTTTATAATGATTTTTATTTTATAGATACATAGATATTTGTATATATATACACACAGAGCTTGGAATAAGCCACTTGTCCTAGGCAAGAAAATGTCTGTGAAATCTCAGTAATAATATTTACTCACTTCACAGCATTTTAATGATGTTCAGTTAATGACTATTCACAAATCACAACAATATACTCTGCTTCCCTCTCTGCAGCTTGATTTCTAGGTGAATTACAGCTGCTAAATATTATATATATTACCACAAATAAGGTAATTTTTGCCATAAATTTACAGCCACCTTATTGATTTTAAGAACAAATATAAAAGAACAGAAAACAGTCCCATTATTAATAAACGGGTGTTGCTAAAAAAACCAGTTGCATTCAATTTATATTCAGCTCTTCAGTTCTCAGCAGAAGTGATGGTTTGGCCAGAAATCTTTCAGAGATTGGTCAGTTTTGAAAGATACCAGAAGTTATCAAAACTGTTGAGTGGAATCTGGGGAGTATTTTTTTTTGTACAAAGCCTATATCCCCGGTGACTCATACAGCCACATAGAATTAGGCTTCATAGTGGTTAAGGTTGAGACAGACTATCTAATCTTCTGAATATCACAGGCCATTAAGTATCAGACAGTGATTCTTCATTGAGACCCTTAGTTTCAACTGAAACTTTTCTTTCAGGCTAAGTCCAACTTGAAAATCTGAATATGGTGAAAATCTATCATTTTCCCCTATAGCACATCCCAGTACCTATTCACTCTCACTTTTAAAAACCTCTGCTTAATTTCTAGTTTGAATTTTCTGGCTTCTGCTTCCAGACAATTGCTTCTAGTTATGTATTCCTCTGCTAGATTAAAGTCCCCCTTTTTACATGAATATTTTTTACTCATAAAAGCATTTATACACCCTTATCTAGTCACACCCCAGTCTTCTTTTTCTGATAAGACGAACAGACCAAGCAAGAAGAAAGACATTTTCTACAGTCCTTAAATTATTTTTGTGTTTCCCTTCTGTTCACTGACTACTTTTTAAAGATCCCTTTTTTAAAATGTGGACACTCTATGATGGAGAGTGAAGTTCCCCTGGGGGTGCAGTTTCAGACAGCCTAAAATTAGGTTTCTGCTTTGACTTGTCTACTCCATAATTATCCTCCGTTCTTTAAAAAGAAGCTTAGAGAAGCAGGTCAGGTATCCCCAGGACTGAAGTTAATTTTTGTGATTACTTCCCTCCACTCCTCTACTGCTGGCCTTTCTTTACTTCTTTTCACCACAGCATCTCCCTAGGTGCTTGACTCCTTGGCCTCTAAAATCCTTCATGGGAACCAAGTTTAAGACAGTGTAAAACTTTAGAGATACTAGATAGTCTTGCTAATTTAGAGCTGTAAGCTTGGAGATGAAGAGGGAAAGAAAGAACTAGTACCTTCATTTTGGCTGGGATAGAGGATGACAATAATGTTGATAACACACTGATATTTTAGCTGTTACTGAGCAGGGATTACCCTGATTCTAGGACTTTTCAGCTTCTCATGCTGCCCTGCCAGTGAGGGGGCTTGGAGTGTACAAGGAGCTGGGAGGGTATGTGTACAGGACAGCTGAGCCCAACGGACACAAGGAATATTGCATACCATAATCAGCACCATACTGAGCAATAAAACTCAGGGCAATTATAAACTCATACTGAGCAATAAAATTCAGGGCAAAATAAAACTGAGGGCAATCGGCCAACAAGGTGGGGCATCCCATTGCTCAGGGACGGGCTAGGCATCTGTCAATGTGTGGTGAGCAATTGCATCACTTGCTTTGTATATTCTCTTATCCTTAATTTTATTTTCCTTTCCCTTTACTGTCCTCCTAAACTGTCTTTATCTCAACCTACAAGATTTACCTCTTTCCCGCTTCTCTCCCCCATCCCACTAAATGGAAGTGAGAGAATGGCTGTGTGGTGTTTGGCTGCTGGCTGGGGTTAAACCACAACAGTCCTTTTTGGTGCCCAACATCGGGTACAAAGGGTGGAGATAACATATCTGACCAGAGATGTGTTAAAATTTTTTGGTTTATTCTTTTGTTATATTAGCTTAATGGTCACTGTTCACAAGGTTGATTTATTTGCTCTCAGAGGAGTTGTGCTTGTTCTCAGGGTTATGTTATGTAAGACCTTACTTGCTGCATGTGTTCCCTGTTGTGCTGTTTATCGTCCCTGGGGGCTGGATTAAGGTTATCATTTTGCTGTACTGTGTAACACTGGCTTATGATATGATAAAATTAGTGGTCGTGAGACTAATCTGGTATTTGTACTCAGCATTACTGTCATCTCTGTATTTTGGGAACCATCTTTCAGAAACTATTAACAATTACACTCTTCACCTTTTCTCCACAGAGAGCCAACCTGTGGGGGAGACAAGAGGGAACACTCCCCTGCTACTTCACCTTCCCCTTCTCCTCCAGGCTAGTTACAATAGCTCTTAAGAATTTTGAATCCTTGGGATGTTCAAACAAGCATGTTCCTACTGCTGTCTCCTGAATGCATTTCAGGTATTGTTTAAGGTTAAACAACTATTTAAGAATATCACCCACAGATCTGTCCCAAGGCTGGATAGCTATGAGTGACAGGATGTGTGGGCTAGTATGGGCAAGAATCTCAGAGAGTGAACGCCTCCAGTGTTATGGAACTTGACCCCTAAACAAGTGCAGAATCCAGAAAAACTGGTAAAATATTTGGAGAAAATATGCTGTGACACTGACAATTCCAGAGAGAAACAAATCACTGCCACGTGCTGGGGCCTGGCCCATGCAGATCCAGCCCTGCTCAACAGCCTTCAGGGGGAAGAAGAGGTCTCTGGATCTGATGACAAAATGACAGACACTGCAGCAACCACGACAGTCACTAGGGCTACTCAACCCCCTGCGACAGGCACTGCAGCTCCTCCAATCCTGGCAAGTATGAACCTGAACCTTGCTGGTAACACCCCAATTATACATGAGAAGAAATACTGGATGCAAAAGTGAGCTTGTTCAGTGAGGGAAGAAACTCCTACTAGAAAGTGAAAGAGGAAGAAGTAGATGTGGTAGTAGTTGTAGTAGTAGTAGTAGTGATGTCTATCAGGCGATAAGAAAAGTTTTCCCTTCAAGGAAGACGTTATGTCATTCAGGCAAATGGATCACCATCAAGAAAGGTATCCTGTACCTGAGGGAATTAGCCATGCTGGAGGCGATTTATGATGACCTCAGCAAGGAGAAATTATTCAAAGATCCAGAGGAAATCAAGTGTACGTGACCCATCTGGTAGAAGTTTGTACAGAGCTCACCATTTTTATGCACCAACTCATGGACTATGGTGACCTGGAAAGATGGAGAGAGACAAACAGTGGATGAATTGGCAGTCCAGTTCCAGCAACATGTGGAAATTCTCTCTTCCTCCAATGGGCCTGTGTCTCAGCTGTGGAGAGTGTTCCAAGAGTTCCAGCAATTCAAACAGGATATGTCCTGGTGTGCACCTGTATGGACCAGTATCTCAGCTTTTAGGAGTTAGAGTTCCTCTGCTCAAGGAAGAGGATGTAGTGGTTTCACACCACAGACCATCCTGTAGCTTTACCTGAGCAACCACAGAGAAGACATGAAAGAGTAGGATGGAAAATTTACCTTGACACCCTCACGGGTATCTGATTTGTGGGAAAAACAACCACAAAATGGGATTCTTCAAGAAAATTTCTGCTCCAGTGTCAAGTGGGCACTTTCCCAAACAGAGTAGAAGAGCTGATCTTTCTTCTGATCTTAATAAAGAGAATTCTGATTTGTACTTACAAAAAGTGAGTAACAAAAATGATGATCAGGACTAGAGGGGCCCTGCCACCAGCCAGGTGGAGGAAGGACAAGGGGGTTTATTGGACTGTGTGATTTCAATGGCCTGATACATCAGGCCAACTGGAGTATAAGGTTCTAGTGGATACTGGTGCACAGAGTATCCTAATACCATCAAGCTATAGAGAAGCAGAACCCTTTCAGACTTCTGGAATGACTGGAGTGTCCCAACAGCTAATTGTATTGGAGGTTGAAGTGAACCTCACTGGGAATGAGTGGCAAAAGGTCCCCATTGTGACTGGTCCAGAGGGCTCCATGCATCCTTGGCACAGACTCATAGACTTGGCATAGACTTGGCATAGACTTGGCATAGAAGAGGGTGTTTCAAGGGCCCAAAATGTTGGGCTTTCTGTATAGCTGTCTTCTCGATGGAAGAAATTAGGCAGGTGTCTATCAAAATGTTGGGCTTTCTGTATAGCTGTCTTGCATATGGAGGGAATTAGGCAGGTGTCTACCTTGCCCAGTCTCTTGGAGGTCCCTTTTGTTGTGGAGTTGCTGAAGGTTGAAGAACAACAGGTGCTGATTGCTACCACAGCAGTGCACTGATGGCAATCTCTCACCAAACAGGACTCCCTTCTGTAAACTGATTTGTTGACTGGAGAGCCAAGGATTCACCAGCAAGACCTGCTCACCTTTTGGCAGTCCTATATTGTCAGTGCAAAGTCTAACGGAGAATGGAGACTAACAGTGGACTATCATGTCCTTAATGAAGTCACACCATCACTGAGTGCTGCTATGCCCAACATGCTAAAGCTTCAGTAAGAACTGTAGTAGATGGCAGTTCTACTACATGGTATGGTATGGTATGGTATGGTATGGTATGGTATGGTATGGTATGGTATGGTATGGTATGGTATGGTATGGTATGGCATGGCATGGTATGGCATGGCATGGTATGGTATGGCATGGTAGCACATGGTATGCCCCAAATGTAAACTGGTATTGTTTTCTCAGTCTCTTTGGCAGCAGAGTGCAGCCCACAACAGAAGGCAAGATACTTATCCTATCTTTATGTGTCAATGATTTGCGGTAGTTCTTTCTTGCTCATTTCATGGAATCCTTTCACTGATGGGTGAAAAACACTTAAAAAGGAAATAAATTCATTAACTTGACATCGCGGAGTGTCTGATAACAAGGATAGGCATAAGCCTGCAGGATTATTTGAATGAACATCCCCACTGGACAAATGTCTTCCTCACTTACCTAAGGCAACTCTTTGATTTAAGTGGAATTCTGGTGATACATACGAGATGTATGAGATTTGGTCCATTGATTTATAGTGAGGTTAACAAGTACCTGAGCAGATTTTAAATTGAGTTTTGAAGCTACACATTTTTACTAAGCTGGTAAGTCCCTGTAATGGATACTACCAAGGTATCTACTGATTTACAGAGAAAGGGGGCTTTCAAACGAACAGAAGTGCAAGTCATGGGGAATGCCCTTAAACATGTCATTTCAAGCTTCTGTTGTGTAAATTACTTTGCCCTTTGCATACACCTAGTATTCTTGGGATAAGGATTAAATACACGTAGGACAACAGCTAAATATAACTAACCATAGACTGTATCGTTCTGGGTTTTTTATACTTAATTAAAAGGTCAGAAATTATAAGGGCAAATTACCTGCTAGATGCTAGATTAACCCCAGTTATGTGAACATGTATTAATTTTCCAAAAACAACAGAAAAATAAACATTTCTTATATATATTGTGATGACTGGTGTATGCAGAACAATTCTAAACCATCTGAAAAATATATGAACTAAATATAGTAAAGGGCTGATTTACTCCAGCAAAGCCTAAACCAAAAGCAGTGAACAAGGAGTATCTCAGAGTTAATCAGAAGGGAACAGTGCAAAAAGATGCATATTTGTGTTGCACTCTTCTCTAAAGCTAAGGTATTTACCTGCAGTGATGAGCCAGTTATCTCCCACCATATGGGTGCTACATCCACAAATGCAGCAGGTGGCTGTATGTAGCACATAAATTCTTGAATGAATGGTCCAGGTTCCACTGTTCTTTAAAATACTCTTGGTACTGTCTGGTTTGTTAAAACACTCACTCCAGGCTTGGTTATTGGCTCCCCAATGTTCTTTTGCACTTTTATTAGCAAATCATTCACTAAAATGGGTTAAAAGGTCAAAGAAACAGGAACAGATACATACCTTCTAAACACCAAAGTATTTTTCTTCCCACCTGGAATGACGTAACTGGTGCTATACTGTTTAGCTGCATTGACTTCAGAACATTTTCACCAATGCAGAAGTCTTTCCTCTGGCATGATTCAACAATGCATTTACTGAAATGTTTTGTAAAATGGAAGTGTAGAGGGGAATCATAGCTTATCTTCATGGGGAACAAACAGGATACGGGTTGTGTTGCTGGTTTGCTAGAGGTTGTATGGCAGCCCCTAATTAATTGAGCAGATTTTGGAGCTCTCTGCCTTATAAAGACATGATTTAGTAAGGAGTGTGGGCTAGAATTCAGGTCTCTGGTGTGGGAGGACAGCCTGCAGATGGCAGGTGCTGGCACATGGTATGGTCGGTCCTTTGTAATGACCCAAAGATAGAGCTGGGCAGAGGCAATTACATCCTCCACACACTGAAAATAAACGGATGTGTAATTACAGAGCTGGTGCTCCAGACAGTTTACTGGTCTTTTTTTTCTGGGTGATGAATATAAGGTCTATATTAATTTTAAAACTTAGCTTCTGTTAATTTTTGTAGTCACTGCAATATTTTCATATGTTCTTAGCTCTGATGTCTCTATTTTGTCCCACGAAAGGTCTAATGGTATAGAATAACTTGCTAGAGCACAATGAGTTTGTTTTTTCTCACACATCGCAAGTTTTTACTATGCGTAGTTGAAAATCAACAGAAGGACACTGCAATTTGCTAAAATCAATATAATTAGAGAAAAAAATTGATGTACTGGAAAGACCACAATTCAGAGGACTGCAAGGCATGATTGAAATGCTTAATGAACTGCTGAACTGTAGTGCCCTAGGTTTGGCATGTCGTGGGACCTGTGTGCTTCTGATGGAAACACTGCTGCCATTCTGGCTCCCCAAAACATTTCGAAGCACCATTTCATGACAGCAGCTGCATTTGGATGAATCTGTGTCATGTCTGCTGCCATGCCAGGAAGTTATTCATGCTGAGAAACTTTATACCAAAATGTCAGACTTTGTACCTAATTTCTTCATGTTATCAACGTTTAGTGCTGCAGCTAAGGTGAGTGTGCAGAACTGTAGTTAAACTCCTCTGTGAAAAGAGAACTTGTCCTTTGCAAGTTAAATTCTATTAAGAGTTGTTTATTAAAAATATTTTGACTTTACATTGTTATTGGCTACTGACAGTCCTATAAGTAAGTTTTGGGCTTTGTTCTTTCAGAATTAAACTATGCAGCCAGGGCTAGAGCCTAATGCATTAAATTGATTACCTTTGGGTTTTTTTCATTTTCCCTCTTCTGGCCCAGATCTGCTATGAAATGGGAAATTAGGAGATAAGCCAGTCAAGGATTCACAGCTTTGTTTTTCTCTGACCTCTCCCATGAGACTCAGCAAGGTGGATCCTGTGATGGATGTATCCCTGCCCCTCTGCACCAGCTCAGCTCATTTCCCCTTGCTGAGTTTGTGACAGGACTGGAACAATGACATGAGGCTGCAGTGGGCTAAACAATTCTTCTGTTGTGACTCTGTGTGGGATGCTCCATGAAGAGCCCCAACCTTTCCTACAGCACAGGACCTGGTCTCCTCTGCCCTCTTTTTCTTCACATGTGATGTGTCTCAGTGGGGAAAGGAGACTGGAGCACTGTGTCACAACTACAGGAGCTACAGACACTTAGCAGCACAACACAGGTTGGTTGTAAACCCTTGCGTGTGTCTCACACTCATGCATGACAGCTGACATATCTGCACTGTGGGAAACATGCCACTACCCACTTATATTACTAAAATTAAGCAAAAGCAGAGAAATGTTTTGCTTGGACTGTGGTGCTTTGGATGCAATTTTCTCCCTGCCATTTGGATTCTGGGATTATGAACTCTTAGCAGACAGAAAATTTATGCATAACAAACAAACAAAAAGAGAGGTTCAATTTTTACTATTCCTGCTAAACATAATATTAAATAAGAATGAACCTGTGAGGGACATTTGTTTATCTCAGTTTTGGAAAAACAACAGCATACCTCTTTTATTTATGCCTGCTGTAGCAGCGTCTGTGCAGTATGTAAGGGTTCATCTTCTCAGGAAGCAACAAGAGCAGGCTACTCCCCAGGGAAGGCAAGCCGGGAGCTGGGGGAATGGCAAGGTGGTAGGACAGTGTCCTCATAAGAAAGGGTCAGTCCCAGGGTGCCTGAGCAAGGAGAACAGGGCAGGTCTGGTGATGGTAACTGGAGGCTGTAACAGCCCAGAAAAATCTGAGGTCAAATCAGCAGGTCAGGATGTTAGCCAGGCACAGGCACAACTCCAACATGGCTCAGGCCAGAACCAAGGACAACAGCTACAGGTTAAATGCATGAGTAAAGCAGGGGTAGGCCCTGACAGAGTTTTTTATGTCTCTTGCACAGCTTTTGCCCCAGCAGCCTGATCCCAGCTTAGACAGCTGCACCAGATCAGGGCTGGACAGCAGCACAGGCAGCAAGCCCCTCGGTGGGGGCAGAGGTTGAGACTGAACTGACCTGCATAACAGGAAGGTCATGGCTTCTGTAGGATGTTGTCAAACGGAGAGTGTATACTCTTCTTCAAGAGGATCACTGTGTGCCTCAGACCCACCGACAATCAAGATTTCAGGAAATATATACCGCAACTTTGTCATGATGTTTTTAGCAGGGTAAACCTGAGATGGTAACAAGATTACCATCAGTATTTCAAAAATAAAACACATCCCCCCCCCCCCAACTGAAAAAGAGGTAGATTGCATGAAACAAATGCTCTGCAGAAAAACATAAAAAATTTCTATTCCGCTCTGGAGAGGTTTCTGAGCATTATTATCATATTGTGATGCTATGCTACAATTAATCAGCCCTTTTAGTGATGTTGTAATAAACTCAGATGTTCAGATTTTCAGCTTGTGTAAGTCAATATGGGTCCATTGATTTCAACAGAATTGTGCCAGGTGAATATTTGGCTGCAGACATCAAGGGGAGTTGTGCAGAGATGTTTAATAAAGCAAGAGATCTGTGTTTTCACAGTAGATAAATGACTTCTCAAGTGATGCTGCAGTCTCTTATGGCACCTCTCCTCCAAGAAGTTTTATTTTAATCATTCTCATAAAGTTCCCTTAACTGCAACAATCATGCTAAGTACCTGACACAAAGCAAAGGAATTCAGATTTCTGGATAACTACTGGAATGAAATATTGCTCCCAGGTTGCTGCTAGCTTTTGTGGTTTTTTTTTTCTAGGATTTTTATTCTGTTATTTCCTTCCCTTTGGTAGCACTGAGAGTGCTTAAAAATGCACCTTCTTCAGTCCTTAGACAGACAGACCTCTGAGTGCACACTGTAAGTAATGCCTGTAATATAAAGTGTCATTGATGTAGTTTTATCTATGTATATCTGAGTCAAATCTGAGCCATTCACATTTGACAAATTTGATCTAGGTCTTCAGTCAAAACTGAATCTTGCTTGAAGATCTCTGTATGTGATTAAAAAGCTCTAACTCCTTTATACCTGAATTGGTTCATTTAAGATTTATACTAATTCCCTTCCATTTGTTAGTCCATACAAGTTCTACTCAGATTAACTTCAGACAAGTTGGTAAATAGTGCAAGTGGAAGCAGCTTTATTGACTTCTTAAGGGTTTTTGGCATGAATTTAAAAATGGTCTGAAGGCAGCTATAGTGGTATACACCATAGACAGCACCAACATATCTTACAGCAGTGATGTATCAGGGTCTGGGGGTGCTGCACAGGGCGGCTCCCGCATGGACCGGGGTCTCTGGTCCGTGTAATCCCACCGGATCTGGTGCGCCCGGCCCCCGAGGTTCTGCGGCATGGCGTGAGTCTCCAAACCACGTCAATTCAGCAGGAATATCGTGAGATGAAGGAAAGAAATGGACTCCATCTCTGTTCTGGCAGGGAGGTTTATTTGGGGTAACAGGGAAAAGGGGATTGCAGTGGAGGAAAAGGGGGGAGGAAGAGCAGGGACAGGATAAGGGCTGCCAGCTCAGAGAGGAGACCTCAAGCTGATCCAGACATTGACTCATAAAGGGAAAGGAAGGGGAGGGACTGTTTCCCCCAGAGCCAGTCCCGGGGAGTCTGAAGGGAAGACAGGCATAGGGAACCCACCAATAGATTTCAAGTACAGCAGAATGCATATTTCAAAATGAACCAATGGTACACCGAGTGGGGAAACAAAGGGAGCACATGGAGATCTGAAAATTGCATTATTACAGAGCAGCACATCATTTCTATATGCAATAAAATGTACTTAATGTAACTGGAATTTTATAGAAAAATTCTAGCATTTTAAGGTCCATTCAGTAACAGGAAACTCTGATTTTTATACATAGAGTAGGAAGCTCATTGGCAATGCCAAAATCAGTTGCATTTTTGCAAAAAAACTAGTTAAGCACAAGGCATTTAAAAACAAGAAAGAGCTAATTGAGTTACCAGTTTTGAAAAATTTGTAGCATTTGAGGTGATTCACAAAAGCGAAGATCCTTCCAGGATCCAAGGAATAATTGGGGTTTAATGCAGTGTCATCCTCTCCCTCATCCTTCAAGGATCTGTTGTACTGCCTTAAAAGTCTCCATCTGGATGCACTAGCATAAGCAGTCAGAGACTGATGAATCTTATTACAACCAGACAAGCTTTACTGAATTTCAAGAAGTTATGTGAAGTTTTGGTATCAGTAAAACTAATGGAACACTGGATAGACTGCCCACAGACCCTAGCATGTTTCTTTCACTGAAAGGCTTTAGAAGGACTGGGGAAGGTATAGCTGATCCTTATGTTACAGAGATAAATGGTTAGGATGACAATTTTGTGTGTTTTCAAACTTTCACCTTACTCTTGTATGATCTCTAATAACCAGCTGATCTCTGTGTCTGAGCATTTGAGCTGTAGCTGGCTTGTCCCGCAGCATTCTGCTGCGATGCTCCCAGCTTCTCCTGAACACAAACTAACCATGGCAACTAAAGGCCTTCTTGCTCCTCAGCTCAACATCAGGAAAGCCTTTCCCATACAGATAGCTGACAGTTCTCTTCTTCACATTGCAATGAATTACCTACCTGTAGGTATTAACTAAAATATTAGCAATTAACCTCTCTAGGAATTAAGAAGTGCTATGGGTTTACCTGACCCTCAAAGAATAGATTATCTTCAAATAGTCACCCTGGGGGCCAAAAAAGCATTGTGTCTTGTTTGGATTGCAGTGAGACACAAGTACTGTCCTGGTTGGAGTTTATCACCCCATCTTGTGATGTTCTGTTCCATTCATCTTAGAAATAGCACTGGTGGAATGGTAATATGAATTGGTTTTATGGATGCATGTCTTGTAATTCCAGAAGTAGTATCTGCACTCCCATAAACAAACTCATTAAAATCTGCTTGAGCTTGCCTTGGATGCCCTCAGAGAGAGAGGGATTGTTGCTGGCTTCTCACTTTTCCTATTTATTATAATCTCCTCTAGTTTAGTAAACTGCTTGAGAATTCAGAGTCAATTCTCAGTGACTTAATCTGAATGATACAGCACTTCTTCATTCCCAGAAGAGTGTGCCACCAGCATACCTTCCAGAAAGATGTCACAAATATCCATAATTTGCTGCAACCTGCAGAAAAGCCTGAATTTACCACTTTAATGCAGTTGAAAATTTCTGTGTCCCCATACAATAATTCCAGAAATTTACAGAAATGTATTTTCTCTCTATAATTCATATTATATATTCATAATATAACCCCAAATTAGTCCTAACAAGTGTCTCTTCCAGAAAACTATGTAATGAATAAATTCCTATAACATAGGAATGGCTAGTATGACACAGTCAGAGTTTGGCAGGGTCTGCTCTTTACCACTTACCTGACATCCAGTGTAAATGATCATCTTTCACATGGGTAAAGGATTTTATTTCCATAAATTTGCAGATGCTTCAAGTACTGCAGCTATGGTTTACTTTCAAGTGCATTTCAGAGTTATATTCAGATGTTGCATAGTGCTGTCATAGCAGTAATGCTATCTTGCGTAGTAGTGTCCTTCCTATTGTCTAAGATAGTTTCATAATCTAACTCTGTAATAAATAAAATCACTGTGCCACAGCCCAATTTGAGCACTGATGTATCACTATCTGTAAGCTCTCTGGCACAATTCTGGCCTGTGCCATGTTGTTCTGTCCTAGACAATGGTTGGCCATGGTTGAGAAGATTGTATGGGCTATATAAACACATGTTGCATTGTGCCCCTTGCTTTCAGGTGCAGAGAACGGGCTATATCCCAAAAAGTGGACATGGATGCAGTCTCCTGGTCTGTGTTTGAATCACAAACTGAGTTGAGTGCAGCTTCCTTTGTGCCAGGAGAGATCTCTGTTCTGTCTCATCCTGCTTTATACCAACAATCAAAAGTTCAGTGCCTTTCCTTTACCTCATCACTGCCAAATTCCCTTTCTGGACTGTTCTCCTCAGGTCCTGTAACTAGTAAAAGCATAAATCTCAGGGACGTCGGTAGGCATCTTCCCTTTCCTAAGCTTGTTCCCACGAGCCTCTCACTGTGGTCCCACTGTTTCCATTCCCTTCCCTTCCCTCCCTGGTAATACACTGACTCAGCTGTTGACACAAAGGTTGTAGCACTTGGTTGATCATAATTTTGATGGGCAAACATGGCACTGCAATTTTGCAATTAAGATGAAAACTGCTGAAGAACAGCACAGGAAGAGCTCCCTGCCCAGACCCACATTCAGTTTCCCTTTTGTTCTTCTTAAGCCAAAAATAGATCACCATGTAACTTTTACTTTATGCATATTTCTATCCCTGTCGCCTTTTAGCTGACTCCTCAGTTCCATTCTGTAGGCATCAGTGTGACACAACCTATTGCTAGAAGTGAAGAGGATGCCACATTTCAGCACTCATGCCTAGGCCAATTGCCCCTTTCTAGGAGTTCATGGAGATGTTTATATACCAAGGGGCTTTTTGGTGGATGCCTCAGAAGTTCAAAACCAACCAGTGAAGGTTTTGTAGCTATAAAATGGCTGCTGCAGATACTGTGTGAAATATTCCATAATTGTAACACAGTTACAGATGTCACAGATGCACAGATGTACAGTAATCCTCACATATTACTTTACCTCCCATTTTAATGTGCTGTTAAGCACAAGAGGAATCATCTGCTCCCAAAGAGAGGCTCCATATGGAACTTGCATCCAAGATTTCTACCCTACATCATGACCTTGACTTGGCTCGTTTCCTGCAGCCAGATTTACTTAGATGAAAGGCTGGACTTCTGTGTAGGTTGACAGCAATGCTACAGGTTTCATGAAATCAAAATGGTACAAAGTGACTCAGATCTCTTTTTAGTTGTAGCTAAAAGAACCCAGCCTGCTGCAGTCTCCAACTCTCTTTTGTCACACTTACTGAAAATCCATAAGGTAGCTTCTGAATCTACTTTAGAAACAAAACTGGCTTCTGGCTCCATCCCTGGGCTTTCTGCTGTGTATTTTCTCCAAATGCTGTAATGGATTAGTTGTTTTATATGCTTGAATAGGCAGGAAAGAGTGAAAACTAAAGATTGTGCTTATTTAACAATTGATTCAGCTGAAAGCTCTAAATATTTGCTGAATGTTACCCTTTTCTTAGTACCAGAATAGTTTGCTGCTGTGGAAGGAAAAAAATGCTTTATTAACTTTAGAAAATATTCATAGTATAGTGTGCTAAAGATCTAAATGGTGCCTGCAAGCACTGGACAGGGCATGTGCTTTGTTATGTGAAATGCATAAACCAGAGACAGTGATAGTAGTAAACCTCAAATAAATTATTCAAAGCATTGCCATAACTCCCTTTTTGCTATGTATCATTCTTGCTCTTAACTTTTAAAAGAAATCACCTGTCCTTAGTAATATTAGCACTCACTGGGGAAGACTGGTATTGAATTAACAGCTACCCCTTTCAAGTGAAATACCTAATTGTGTTTCTCTCATAGAATTAGGTTACAGACCTGGCTAAAAATGTAGTATATGAAACCAAGCCCAAGTGAAAATGTGCTTGGTCAGGAAAGCTGCATGTTACTGAAAGAGAGTACTTTATTTATTTAAAGTTACTTTTTTTCTGGTGAAAAGAAGCTGTGTCTTTAGAAGTTATAATACCTCAGATTTTTTTCTATTAGCTCCAACCTCAAGGCCAGACTGATAGTAAATTTGATGTGATAGGTATGATTAATTAGATCAGTAGGAGGTTATCAGTGTGAGCATGAACTTACAAACTGCATCACCAGAACTTGCCAGTTTCCTCAAAAAAAAATAAAGGTTCCATGCTTTCCCAAATAGATGGCCCTGTTATACTTCTTAGATTTCTTATATTCAGAACAAATTTGGAGTGAAGATGCATTACTTTGTGCAGTGATAGTGAAGTGAGGTATCACCATCCACCTTATTAGTGAACCCGTGTTAAGATTCACCAGTCTCACAAAGAATATATAATCTTTCAGGCAGCTAAAAGCTGCATCAGTTCCTGGCTTAAATGACTCTGGCTGCCCTTTACAAATTTTGTATTGATAGAAATTGCATCTTGCCTTTCAGATATTTATGGGTTAGCCTTATCAGATACTGACTCCAGCAACCTGTATGAATAGAATTGAATTTAAAAGATGATGAAGATTGCATTACAAACTCTCCCTCTATTGATTTCACTAAGAAAATATTTCTGCTGTAAATAAGGAACTTAAACAATTTACATGGTCCTAGATAGCTGGGTCTACTTATCTGCTGATAATGGTGTTGCTTTCACAGAGTAAGTTGTACAATAATTTATAAACTGTACATATACTCAATCAGCTGAATTTGAGGACCAAGAGGATGCAGAAAAAACAGGGGTCTTTGGTGAGGATCAAAACCAGATACAAGTGTGGTGATGCAATTCTCCTTTACAAGTATTCCTTTGGAGATCACTTCTAACAGGGAGAAGAATAGGTGACAGCATGGTTCAGCTACAGCTAAGACAGTAGGAGAATAGTTTATTGTCTAAGACGAGAATTAAGTCATGACTATCCTTAGAAAAAGGCTCATAACTTTAGCCAGATGGATGTGACATTGCCATGGCTCATGTTTTAAAAAAGGAAGTAGAGCAGTAGAGCAATTAATTTAAGAATACCTAGGAAATTGGGTGGATCCATAACTCGCAGTGTGTGAGCACATATTCTAGGGTATATTAGAGCCTTTCTGTGATGGCTCTAGCACTGTCTTTTGCAGTCACTTTTAACAAGCACCAGCAACTAGAAGGTGCATCAAAGAAAAAAGACTTGAAAGCTCAACCCAGTGGAACTAAGAAGAGCTTAAAGAATGGTATAGAACTACTACAACGCTAAGCCAAATGATGCATACAGGGGCATACATATTTCTACAGAGGAGTATGCACAGTGTGAACTAAATGCATATTTTGCAATTTCCACCAAGAAAAGAAAACAAATAACAGGAAATTTCTCAGACAAAAAGGTTTTTGGGTTTTTTTTGTAACAACCAGGACATCTTGGGTAAAGGCTGCCCACCAGGTTCACGTTTTATAGTTCAGCTGACTGCATGCTTTTTGTGAGTAAAGGTGAAGTCTCTGAAGATTGAGACAACAAATTCAGCAGGAAAAATACTTTGATACTGTAGTTATGTCTATTCTAAAATGATAGGTTTTGTTGGGATGAGGTTATTCAAGATACTGCCCTGAATAGCAGAGGAGATTTTTCAATCTTCTCAAATATAATGTGAAGGAGAATTATGTTGTTAAGATCCAATTATAAGAGATGCCTCTGCCCAAATTAAGGGCTAAACAAGACCATATGCAAAAGTCAATAGTACAGATTTTATTTAACAGTAAATGTGAGGTAGAGAGATAAGAAGAAATAGGAAGAGGAAGGAAGGAGACAGAATGAGACACAGACAGAGAGATTAAGCAAAAGGTATCACCACAATGTGGATTCTTGTGGCATCCCACTGGTCCTTCTTCACCCTGGTCTTTAATGGTAGGGGTCATTCTTCTGGAGGTAACACTTTTATATGGTCCAAATCCCAGGTATCCATGGGCATAGATGCCATTCCCACAACTTGGGCTGGCACGTGTATCCTTTCCCACAGTTTTCCACTGTGCTAATTTTTTGTCTGGGTAAGTCTTAAGTTCCCACAGTCTGCACAGTGGCATTTTGTCTGGTGTGCTAATTCCAAACCTTCACCTTTGTTAGGCTTGGAATTAATGCCTTCCTGTTTTGCTATCTGCTCTTATCTCAAGTTCCTGTTGTGGTGACCTACCTTATGGGGACAGTGTTTTCAGACTTTCAACTGCATTCTTTAAGTCCTCACATATGTGACACACGGGCATTCAAAAACTCAACACTCATTGTTGGGAAGGCTGAGAAAACCATGGAGTTATAGAAAAACAAGTAGTATTTCTGAAGCAACAACAGCTGATGAACTGACAAAGCAAATCTGATTATTTGAGACAAAAAACAACAATTGCAAGGAGTTTCTCTGGTGCAGATAATACACTTCCTAAAATTAAGTTGCATAATTTCAAAAGATACTATGCAACTCTGCATGTCCTGGAAGAATGAAAAAGAGATTATGAGTACATATTCTTAAATTTAATGTTCTCATTGGCTTCCATCCTGTCAAGTTGCCTTCTGGAGAAATGACACTTTATGACTTAATGTTGTCATATGATTAGGTATTTTGTGGGAAAAATGCTAATGTTACTTCTTAGTCTATTGGTCCAGTTCCATTTACATTGGTACAAAATCCAAATAAATGTAAAATGCTTTAAAGTCCTGGTGAAATTTGCTAGTGAAAGAATGGCAAAGGGCCATGCAAATGCTGGCTGTGAGCTATAAAGGCATTGCGACATAGAGGTAGTTGTGCATAACTGTGGGGCTCCTGGGAGGTCTGGTGTCTGTTGGCCTCTGAGCACAATTGTGGATTATTCTTTGGCACTACTTGTTCTGTTGTAAAGATGGTTGATCTCATTAGACATCTCAAAGCTGAAAGGCCTCTCAAATCTCTTAAAGTCGTGACATTTTCCCCTTCTTTTCATGTGTTCTGGGCAAAAATCAGTACTGTATGTTTCGCTAAAGTGTTACGATAATAATTTTAATAACTCAGTTCTGAATTTTGTGATTTTTTAGTGACTACAGAACATTAGTGGTTCAAGTTACCAGGCTCCTTTTCCCTATTTTTTTCTAATTTTGAAATCCTTCTTTCTTCGGCGCTTAATTTTTTATTCCCAACCTTGTTATTGATGAGATTTTCTTTGTAATGCTGTACTTAACAAAATAGTGTCCTAACACTGTTAAAACACAAGGAAAAGCCCCAAAACAATGTGATCCAATGTGCTGAAGAAAATCTTCTTTGAAGGCAGAACTGTTCGAATGAAAAGACTTCCATTATTTTTAAAGTAAGTGGATATTAAGTATGATTGGATGTTAGAAATTGCTTCCTTTGGTATCCAAGATAGCTATACAATTATTGACTTCAAAGTAGTAATTTAGTTAAAAAATAGATGCAAACCACGTAACTCCTTTGCCACCTGGCATGTGGTCCTAGAGTTGAGCTTTCAGTACTTTGTCAAAATGTTATCAATATAATGCTTTTTCAAATTCATATAATGAGAAAAATTATCTTATGAATTGTAAATTTTAAGAGATTTCAATTTTAAGTTATTCAATTTTAAGGGTGGCACATGAATACTGTCTTTTGGCACCCTCTTAAGTCAGGCCTTTTCTCAAATAATTTGACCTAAACTGACAACTACAAATATATGAATTTCCCAAGTATATTATCAGCTGGGAGCAGCTAGCAGTTATAATTACTTGTTAGCTAATATTGTACACAGAACAATTATGTTTGGAGAGTTACATAACCTTGGACTGGTCTGCAATAAGCTTGCAAATTAGAAAGTAATGAATGACTTCTGCACATGTCTATGACAAGAAATAATTAACAAAGAAATCTCCTGATATGCTGTAGTATACCCCAGTTTGCAACGAAAAACCATTTTTTTCCATTTTAAATGTTAGCAGTTACAGTATCTCTACTTTGTCTTCTATGTATGTCAGAATAAAATCAATAAAACTTGCAAATTGCAATTAAATTGCAATAACAATCCCACTCAAGTTTTGGGGGTTTTTTTAAGCAGTATGAACAACTAAGATGATGATGATCATTACCACCTCTATTAATTTTTCCCCATAGAAAGGTAGATTTGCATATTTATGCCACAAATATTGTGCTTGCTAATACAAGCCTCCCCTTTGCCATCCCCATAACCACGGGGTAGCACACCTGGTGCAGAATGATTGAATCTCCCAGCTCAGCAGAGATGTTTGGAGCTGCACTTGGCTCTGTGCTTGCAGGGAGGAAGTGCTGCTGTGTGCCCCGGCAGGCAGCAGGTGCCACAGACACACTCCTGACGAGACTGAGGTGACTGCTGCACCCCTGCCATCCAAATATAAAGATGGGTCTGGGCCAGAGCTCTCAAGCTGTGGTAAGCATCCCACTAGGAATATGCAAGCTACTCCTTCTGTGCATGTACCTAGCATAGAGCCAGGAGCTTTTGCTGCTGATACTGTCATTAATGCTCTTACCTAAGCAAACCACATTTAGAAAGTGCTATGTAGGATGTTCTTCCCTGTTGATAATTATAGTTTGGTAAGTATCACACTGCAATCAAGTGCTTCAGAAAGCCTGTTTCAATAAAAGGGAGTTCTGACCCTACTCACATTGTAATATAAGCTTACATTGGCTTCAATGTTTCAGCCTAGGAAAGGAGAATCTATAGTGCAACAAATGAGACAAGAATCTGTCCTGTAATCCAACCATGAAATACTTATGATAAAGGAAGATTTCTTTGTCTGTCTTTGAATTATTTGTGAATATTTGACTGCATTACCAGGTAATGGCTTTTTCTGTACTTCTTGGCATTAAAATAATCAAAAGAAATAAGAAGCTATTAGGCCAAATAAACACAGAAGTGTTGATGTGACATCTAATACATTTGCAGAAGTGACTGACAGCTAATGTGGTACTTCAAGACAGGATCTAAATTAAAGGTTTGCAATGAATAATGTATTTGTCAAAACTGGTTTTGTCCTGTTCACAAATTGCTGTACTATGAATTTTTGTTTTGTAACTCACATTTTTATAAAAAAGTTTTGTGTTGAAAGCATTGACATGAACCATTTTGGGCAACCTGGGCCCTGTATATTCTATTGTTAATATGAATATTTGGAATTCCTTATTTAATTGTCCTTCAAACAGGAAAATAAATTATTTGGTATCCTTTTATCCCTTAAATAATGTTCTAACACCACATAAATATGGTTTTGCTTGTTTTTAAAATAATCTTTTACCCACTTGTCAGGAAGACAAAAGGGCAGAAATATATTTTAGGAACAAGGAGTTATAGCCTAAAAGAAAATAAGAACATTTAAAACTTATCTTGTGGTTTTTTCCCCATCTTCTTTTCATTTAAAACTGCTTCCTGGATAAAGAAACAATAAAGTCATAACCCAGATTTATTACATTCTTGAATAGTTGAAGTTCAATTTTCCCTTTACCCAAAACCAGAGAAGGAATTAAAAATTTTTGAGCATGTATGATTTCAACCTTTTCTGGCTTAAGTATCTAAGCTGCAGGACTTTGGACAGGGTTTTTTTGAGGTGGGGCAACCTGAACTCATAGAATTTCCTATTCTTCAGCCCTTAAGACTTGATGGTGGTGGAGGGATGATGATCAGGGAATTCTGCATAAGCGAGCATTATTTTTATGCAAAACACTTGGAAAACCAGTGCCTGTTTTCTCTTTCAGCAGTCTCTCTCACTGTACCATGGCTCCATAGCTGTATATAAACCAAAGCATTTTTTCAAGAAGCACATGCACCAGATTTAATGATCTTTGGTTTGTATCATAGTGTATTTCCTCCACATATTTCAACTCATATGAAAAGGATGCCTGTGTCTAATATTGCCAATCAGATCAGATGACTACAGCTATCACTGCTGTTAAATCCAAGTGTTGCAAACAGGGACTGGAGCTGGTATTGAGGGACATAGTAGGAGTTTTACATTGATGATAGGTTTGTGCAGCCAGTTTATTTTTTATGCCAGTGGCCATATTTAACAATCACTAAAGTATTTTAAAGGTCTACGACATTTACTGTTGCTTGATCCTGTCTCATACCTTACTCACATATCATTTGGATGTTTATTTGCGAGTTGTCTTGTTCTCTAGTGTTGTCCTTTCCCTGTAACATGTTAATTTAGCAAAGCAACTACGTTGCAACTGCTGCAAATGTTTAGAAACCACAACCAAAAAAATGCCTGTTATTAGCTGCAACGTTGGTTTTTTTTTCCAAAGCTGAATGTTATGCCAAGCAAAATGAGTGTGGATAACTGTTTCACTTTTGGCTAAAACTATTTTCTTTTTTTCCAGAGAGTAACATTTTCCAAGAGATGATTCCTAAAGTAATGCATTCTGAATTATGCAATATTTTTCCTCAACATGCAAGATCAGGCTTATTGCATCTTATTATATGGGTCATGTGGACACAATCAAAAAAGCAAGAACCAAAAGTTTAGGATTTATAAAAAACTTTAATAAAATGCCCCACTTTTGGAATATTTCTGTTTTAATACTCTGTGTTCCAGAAGTCCAGGAAGACAGAAAAACTCAGGGATATAGATGAGTCTGTAATAATAGTGGACATGTGTGACTGGCAGAACCTGTGGCTTGAAAACTGTCATGTACAAATTCAATTTTAAAATATAGTAAGTGAGCTATTCACTGACATTTATGATGCATTTTAATAATCTTATTTTATTTTCAGTGTGGGTTACACATTCCCAGTATTTGTGACTTTATTTTGTATTTTGTATTTCATAGTGACTTGGCAAATGGACAGATTTGAAAAAAGGTACTTGGGCAAAGAGGGTGCAACTTTGATGGAAGTCAGGAATGAGTCCAAAAATTATATCCACAAAACAACTATGTCTACCCAGATAAATGCCTCAGCATTAGGATGGTGAAGTACCCCAAGGCTTCAAGTGCTGTGGTGACAAAAGCATCTCAGCTCAATGGTGTCTTGCCATCTGTTTAACATTTAGGCTTCTTCACCATTCACAAAAGTGGAAATTTCAGTGCACAGGGACTAAAAATGCTCAGAAGAAACCTTACAAACACTCACCATATTGAATTCAGCAGTAAACATACAATGTGACTATTTACTTAAAAGCACAGTTAGGGAAGGTAGTGCTGCCCACCAATATAAGAAAAACTGTGAGGGTGGAGAAGGTTAATCTTTTACTACATAATTTATTTTATATTTGTGCAAGAATTAAAGAGTTCCTTCTTATCCCATCAAATTTTTTTTTCCTTCCAAATTCAAGACTTTCAAGACTGTGCTGAGAAAGACATTTTATTCAGCCTTCCTGATATAGGTGTAGCATGGTACAGCAAAGAGCACAAGGTTCATAAGTACTGAAAAGTGAGCAAGTGAGCAGGAAGTTATCTCTAAATCAGTGCTTACTTTAAATCTATATGTTTACTGGAAAGGGGAAATCTTGGAGCTGTGCTTAAGCACTGCTGAAAGATAGTGTCAAGGACTCTTTTAAAGCTAGATGAATAAACAGCTCTAGCAGTGCAAACCAGAACCCAAGACTTTCCTCTATTACCATTGTGGAATTATAATCTTGGATGTGGATTCTGTCATGAGAAGTGGAGCACACCTGGTAAACGTATAGACTTAATGTTGGACTCATGGTTAGGGAGTCACAAGCAGGGACAAAAAGATGTAGTTTGGAACAGTTTCAGATATAGAAGGACTTACATAAAATGTAATTACATAATGTGTGTCAATTCCTGGCAAATAATCAAGCACTATTCAAGTATTAGGTACATTCTGCATACTGGGCAAATCCTCTTTTACAAACATATGAATCTTCCAGCAGATGGTGTTCAGTCTTAAATCCAACATGTATTTCTGGTCAGAGAATGCCAGAGCTGGAAATAGCTATGGTAGGTAACATTACAGATGCACTCCTTCTAGAACTTGAGGCTCTTCCACTCACTGTGCACATGCTGTGAAAACATGTCTGTACCACCTTTATGGAGATTTTAGGTGGTTAATTCAGACATGTAATATACATCTACAAGTAATACAATATAAAAAAAAATAGTGCTATTTTGAAGAGGCTCTTCACATGTTTAAGAACACCAGAGGTTCTTCTTGTTGCTCTTTCAGTCTCCTTCTTTAACCCCTGTATTTCCTAATCCCAGGAAAAGGGCATTTAAATGGCACACATCTTGGTATGGCTACAGCTGCTAGGGATATTGAAAGATAAAACTATTAAAATCTCAATTTTTTTGCAGGAATATTATTAAGTTGTATTAAAAAGCCTCTGAAAATATGTGCAGAATGTATAAAAATATACTGAGTTTCCTAAATTATACTCCAGTGAGCATAAAAAAAGTATTCTTCCTCTTTAGAAACAAAACCAATCCTGCAATTGTAAAACAAAACATCACATTTATCTTCATATTAGTCATTCAGGATAAAATCTGAGGTTTTGATTTGGATTTTAGAGATGTGAATGGCACAGAGCTATGACCCTCTGTCACATGTCATGGAATCAGAAACACTGTGGCTAGAAGTGACCTCAAGAATTTACCTTGTCTGGCAGTCTGTCCCAAGGCCAGATAAAATATCTTTCCCTCTTTCCAAAAGATCTGTGTGACATATTCTTAGATATCTTTGATGATGGACATTCCACAACCTCCTTATTCAGTACCTCCGAAATCCAACAAGACAAAAGCATTCTGAAAGTTTCTCTGGCTTATTTGTTACACCAAGAATGAATTCAAGCCTCAACTCACCAGCTGACTTCATGGGATCCTCAACAAAATTTAGGTTTCTGTGGTGCAGACAAGAACTTGACTGAAAGGTTTATGTAAAATGAGATTTAAATACCATTACAGTTAATAACTTATTAAATCCCAAGGTGTTCTACTAATACCATTGACAATATTAATGGAACCAATTGTTATCCAACATGAAAAAGGGGACCAGAATCTGCCCCTTTGATAAAATTGTTAGGGTAAGAAGATTCTTTTGGACTTTGTTTAACTATGGCTTTGCTAAGTCATGCCTCATTCTGCATGACATTGTTCACAACAATGGCAGTATTGACCAAAAGAAAAAAATTCGTTTTTTTCTATTATGGTAACTGCATTCTGATACAGACTCAATTTTCTGTAGTAGTGGTAATATAGTACCTCTACTACAAAATAAACATGTATTTCATTTTGGCATTTCTTGTATAAATGGATGAAAGATCCTAATTCAGTTTTTGATGCAGTTTTGCAGTCAGCCACTTGCTTTGCATAATTGGGGTGACAGATGCACTTTATTGGAGTAGCAAACACACTTTGTAGCACATTTTGTAAAATGGTACAATGGGCCTGGATCATGGCCAACATCAATAATGGAATAATAAACTTATACAAGTAGCAGGGAAATTGCAGTTGTTTTAATGAAAACGCCACTTCTCATGCCTGTTCTGAGGTTATTCTGCTCAACAGTTGCTGTTGGGCAGAGTCCTCTGTTAGGACAGAGGACTTTTAGAATATTTTTGTCTGACAGAGGTAAGAAGTGACACTAGAAAATAAGATTCTGAAAACAGCCCCACAGCACAACTGCCCCCATGTTATGCCTTGAGAAAAGCACAGAGAAAGTATAGGATCATTACTGAGCCAACACTGATAGGAACAAGTCTTTTTGTACAGCCCTATAAACCAAGCAATGCTGTCAAAAATTGTTCTCCATCCCGACTGGAAGTCAGACAGGAAAACACAGCCTGGTCTACAGAGTTTGCCTGCACTAGTGCTTTCCTCATCCACATTGCTCATGCACTGATCATCAGAGATTTGTCTACACAGCTTTATTGATTCGTTGTTGCCAGCCTGAATGGGACAAATCTGGGAGAAAAGCAGCGTCGCTCACTGGAGTTCTGTGAAAAGTGTCAGTGCATGTCAGTGCATTAAGTCAGGCTGGTATTGATGTGATTTCTCCTTCTGACAGTTGATCAAATGCTCACCTATCAAAAATCACTGCCTCTCATACCTGCTGCTTAGAATATAACCTACAATGTAACAGCCCTGAAATGTGATTTTGTTTGAGGTACATTAGGGAGCTTTTGGTTTCTTTTTTCACTCATTGAGTAAGTAGACAGGAGACACTTCCTGAAAATGAAATTGGCTTAATGGTGTAATATCTCTATTATTCCACGTGATTTTATAAACCTGTCCTTAAATAAGCAAGAGGCAATCTCCTCTGCAGCTTCATAGGTTCAAAGAATCATTCAGTTTGGCAAAGACCTCCGAGATCATCAAGTCCAACCTTCAACCTAACACCATCCTATCAATTAAATCATAGCACTGTCACATTCAGTCGCTTCTTGAACATTTCCAGGTGAAGTGACTTCACCACCCCCCTGGGCAGACTGTTGCAATTCTGCCTTTCAGTGACGAAATTCTTCCTGATGTCCAGCCTGAACCTTCCCTGGCACAGCTTGAGACCATTTATTCTTGTCCTGTTGCTGGTTGCCTGGGAGAAGAAGCCAACCCCCACCTGGCTACAACCTCCTGTCAGGCACTTGCAGAGAGCAATAAGCTCTCCTCAGCCTCCTTTTCTCCAGGCTAAACAACCTCAGCTGCTCCTCATATGATTTAGTCTCTAGACCCTTCACCTACTCTGTTGCCCTTCTCCGAACTTGCTCCATCACCTCAAGAAGTCTTTCTTGAAGTGAGGGGTCCAGAACACAGGATTAGATGTGCAGTCTCAGTTTTTGCTTAATATTACAGATATACTGAAGCCTGCAGTTCACTGTAGACCCAAGTGACAGGAAAACCATATCAGTTGGAATATTCTTTTAGTGCTACAGAGCTAGCCTGAATATTCTTTTAGGCTACAGTGCCTCTGATTTATCTTCATTGTACAGTGAAAAGAAAACTTAATCAGTATCTTTGGCAGTCAGAGAAACACAAAAGCTGCTTCATTGAAAAGATTTCTTAATAAATTCTACAGTCAATTGTCATCTCAGAATACTTCCTGAACTTGTTTTCTAAATCTGCAGAGTTCAGTTCTGTGTGTTTTCATTGTATCCACTTAGATTTTAATTTTCATAGAAGTCCACAAAAAGATCAAGTAAGGTTATGTCACTGTTTCCATTCTTTCCTGTCCTCCCACAGGCTAAGCTTTCTGAGATGGAGATAACTTGTCTGTCATTTCAGGCTGTTTGAATCCCATCTCTTCAGAGAGAAGTTGAACATATTTAGCTTATCAAAAATATCACCCACATCTGTCTGAGCACACAATCATTGTTGGTTAGACCACAATGCCTGTACTGCATTGCCTTCCTGAAATAAAAAGCCCTAATGTCTGAATTTTTTTATTCTACTTAAAACATGTCTGTGTGATAGCCATCTTGCCTCAGTAAGGAGAAGCAGTGCTGGTGTTCAGGACACTCTGACATAATGTTTTGTGCCTTTGACTTAATGAATAATCCATTTTATTGACCTGAAAAGAACAATAATTTCCATTAATTTCAGAGGACCATTTTTGTATATTTAACACCTCTTTTTGAATGGGATAGTGTCTATAGTGTAGTTCATGTAAGGCCAGAAGCTTCAGGCCTATCAGTGAAGAAACTCTTTTGCTGAGCACAGTTCCATCATCACCACCACAAACTTTGAATAATTATACCCTGTGAATGATGCTTTTTCTTTAAATAATCCTCAAGGTAGTTGTTTTTCTTTGTTTCCTTGTGTATTGTCTTTTTTTTTTTTTTAATTATTCATTTTTCGTTATTCACTATTTGCTATTTAGTATTTAGTTATTGGTGTCTTTAGTGTTTCCAGGTTGTCACTGCACGAAACTTCAGAAAAAGCACTAACTTTTAAATAAAAGAAGAAATTCTGCCTTTTGAACAACATCAGAAGAAAACTCATGTTTGATCTAGTCCTAGTATTGGATTTTTTTATTATTTGAGACTTTTTTCCTTAATTCCTTTTGATCCTTGATATCGAATCATAGAATCGTTTAGGTTGGAAAAGACCTTCAAGGCCATTGAGTTCAACTTTTAACCCAGCACTACCAAGTCCACCACTGACCCACATTCCCAAGTGCCACAACTCAATGTCTTTTAAATGCCTCTGTGGATGGTGACTTAGCTACTTTTCTGTGCAGCCTGTTCCAGTGCTTTTCTGTGAAGGAAGTGTTCAGAATATCCAATCTAAATGTCCCTTGGTGCAATTTGCCATTTCCTCTCTGTATTAATAAAAAAATTTTTTACTGTCTTTTGCGTCAGTGGTCAGATTAAGTTCTAGTTGGGCTTTGGCCTTTCTAATTTTCTCTCTGCATAACCTTATGACATCTTGGAGTCCTCCTGAGTTGCCTTCCTCTTCTTCCCAAAGATCATAAACTCTCCATTTTATCCTGAGCTCCAGCCAAAGCTCTTTGATCATCCAGGCTGGTATTCTTCCCCAGCAGGTCATCTTTCAGCACACAGGGACGGCCAGCTCCTGGTCTTTAAGATTTCCCTCTTGGATAATGTCCATCCTTCCTGGGCTACATTGCCTTTCAGGTCTGCTTCCCAAGGGACTCTGCCAACCAGTTTTCTAATCAGGCCAAAGGTTGCCCTCCACAAGTCCAAGGTGGCAATTCTGTTGACCCTCCTCCTTATTTCCCCAAGAACCAAAAACTCCATCATTTTGTGATCTCTGTGCAAAAGAGGCCTCCAACCATCACATCACCTACCACTCTTTCTCTGTTCATTAACAGTACTTCCAGTGTGGCACTTCTGGTTGGCTCACTCATCAGCTGTGTCAGGAAGATCTCTCCCACATGTCTCAGGAATCTTCTGGACTGTTCTCTCTGCTGGGTTTTATTTCCAGCAGATATCCCATAAGTTGAAGTCCCCCATGAGAACAAGGACTAGCAATAATGAAACATGTTTGGAGCTGCTCTGTAATAATTTCTGAGTGTTTAGGTCAGGTTATGGGAAGGTTTTGAGCCTTTGCATTAAAAGACACAACTGAGAGGTTTTGTGATTTGCTTTCTTTAACTTCTGGTCTTAGGAGAGCTCCCAGCTACCTTTCAGCATCCTTGGAGAAGGCAGCCTGAAACAGAAAGAACACCTCTACATCTGTGCTCAGCTGCTTTGGAAACATTTCCCATGTGTGAAAAACTTAATACCAAACATCTAACTTGATGTCTTCTGCTCCGAGAGCATGATATTGTGGGAATACAGATAAAAGTAATTACTAATATTTAATCTCCATTCACAACCCAGAAGGAGATTTAAGAAACTTCTTAAAGCATTTGTGCTTAGAAGACTTAAGTTATGTACTTAAAATGCTACTAATAAGAAGCAATTTAGTCAGTATATTGAACTGACTATTGATACATTTTCACAAGAATTGCATTTTTTAGAAAATCAGGAGATTCTTTCCTTTTTAAAGATACAAAAAGAATGGTTCAAGTTAAGTTAGAGCACAGGAAGCAAGGTAAAATTGGATATCATTGCCTGTGAAAACACTGAGCTGAGAAACTATTCTGAAGAAGGACAGAAAAGTTCCTGGCATGCAGGAGATCAAAAGAACTCTCCTGCAGGTCTAAAAATGAACCCTTGTTCCATGGAGAGTAATTATTTTGGAACAGCCAGCTGAGACACAGGACCTTGTGGGACCAGAAGTTACAACTAGCTTCATTATCATCAGGAGATCAAAAGATTTTAAGATAGATGTGCATGTCAGCTGCTCTCTCAGGAAATACTGTCCCTTTGTTACAATAGGTTAACACTTCCATTTTAAGGAGGCTGTTATGTATCTATGTATGATTTGTATCTGAGTCATAAAAACTGCAGGTGCCTGAACATAGTCAGACTTACTGAGATAGTGCCATCTCCCCTGAAGTAATGTTACCCAGGTGTTAGTTGAGTGCAAGAAAAATGTAAATAACCTGGAGCAAGATTGGCCAGGAGCTGGAAGAGTTTTCCTGCGAAAAGAAACAGAGGGAGTTGGGCTTTTTGAGCCTGGAGACAGATGGCTCTGGGGGGATTTTAATGCTGTCCTCAACTATCTAATGGAAAGGAACAAGGGACAAAATAGATGGACTCTTAGAGGAAAAATGGTAATGGACAAGAGCTGGAAGATGGCAAATTCTGGCTCAATATTAAGAAAAAGAGTCATCAAGAGTGTGATCAAATACTGTAATGAGTTTCCAAAGAGGCTGAGGGATCTCCATCCGTCGATATATTCAAAGCTCCATTGGAGTAGTCCATAAGCAGCCAGCACTAAGGGAACCTGCTTTAAGCAAAGGACTTTAAATTGGCAAAGGTCCTTCTTACCTACATAATTCTGTGATTGCAAGCTGTGGGTTACAACAAAGACACGATCAATCATGTGTAATGTGTTTACTTTGGCTGGCTGCTGGACCCCCAGCCTGTTGCTCCCTTTCTCCCTTCTCAAGAGAACAGGGACAGAAAATAAAATACAAAAGCCCATGAAATGAAATAAAGCAGCTTAACATTATTTACTTCCCACTGGCAGGCAGCCATCCAACCATTCTTTAGGCCTCCATACCTATAGTGGCTCCTTGGAACCAAGCAGCATAACCACAACTGTACCCACATTCACCTCCTTGCTCTCGGCAGCTGAATGCAATGTCATATGGTATGGAATGTCCCTTGGGTGAATCTGAGTTGGCTGTCCTGGCTGTGTCCCCTCAGCTTCTTGCTCACCCCCAGCCTACTGGCCTTTGGAGGGGATGGAAAGCCTTAATGCAATGCTCAGAAAAAGCCAAAACATTGTGGTGTTCTCAATACTATTTTAGCTACAAATGCAAAGCACAGCACCATATGGGATACAATGAGGAAATTTACCTCCATCTTAGCCAGAGACAGTACACTGAATACAACTGTGCAGGATACAGACTTGTTGCTTGGAAGGGACGTCCATAGGGATGCTGGGGTGGATCAAAGAATACAGTTTACCCTGAACTGTGACAATAATGTTGTTCAGATAGTTCTACTTATTTCTACTTCAATAAAATTGGTCCGACATTAATGTGCAGTTGAAGATGACTTTAGAATGTACATGCATGACAAGACAATTAAATACTGTGCTCCCAAAATGCTAAGCAATGACTAAAATTTAACTGAAAGAACTTGGGCATGTGAAAGATAAATTGTCTAGGAAAAAAACCTAGAATTAACTGATTTTTTTCACATTTTAGTATTGATTGGACTTCTTGAGTGGTAAAAATTGCAGGACAGCAAATCCAATTAGCAATTTCTAAAACAAGCAAATGGGTTTTGTTGGCCAAAGCTTGGTTTTATTTTTTATTTTTTCCTTCAAGGTCTGCTTCCCAGCTTTAATGCCTAATCCTCAAATGTGCTGCTGAGTACAGTTAGTGAAAATCCAGAAGACCTAGATATCAACAGCTTCTGAATTTTTCTATAGCACAATGGGTGTTGTTTATCTTAATCAAAGTCAGTCTCCTCAGCTTTAAGGTGCACCTCCCTAACTCTCTCTGTTCTTCTGCCTTCCTGACAGTTTAGTATTCACAGAGGTGAGCCTATGCAGCCACAAACAGAAGATTCTGTTCAAACAGAAAAAAAGACAATCTGGCATCTGATTGAGAGAACTGGTTTAGATGAGTTGTCTGGCAAGCAGATCACACACTAGGGGTCTCTGATTATATGTCAGACTTCTCCACAATATTTCCTGAGGAATGGAGGCAGAAAGTTAAAAAAAAAGTAAAAAAACCCCAACCAAACACAAAACACAAACTGATATTTTTGAGGGGCATTTTCACTAGCCTTTCTGCCAGTTGAGCCAATATCTGGTGAAGAAGGAACTCTGACTTGCTGAATATAGATTAGTTCTTAATGAACAGGGTAGGGAGCATGAGGGATATGATCTATAGAGAGTCTGTAGAAGAAACAATTGCTAAAGAAACAATTAAAGAAAAGACACTAAGATCTATAGAAGTGAATTCTCTGTGTTACAGGGTAGATGGATGAAATCAGCTGTTTCTTGTTCTACTATCCAGGTGGAAGACAATTTCCACTTTTCATTTTACAGATGGATAAAATCCAGCCAAAGTTTATTCATGACTAGTTCATACTAATTTGTTCAGCTGCCAAAATTTTAGCTTAAATTAGCTCTTCTGTCTCCTTCTCATCTCTCACCCTGATGATTTCTCACCCAGACTGATTTGTATGTTTTATTTCCTGAATAACATGAATGTGTTTTTTTCTCAAGTGTCCTTTCCAAACATGAAGACTCTATTCAGTTAACCATTTCTAGCAGGATTTCTCTGCAGACATTCCAGTCTAAATTCATCTCTCTTGAAATGGATGAATAAAACTGTATGATATATATGAGCAATCACAAATGGTTTAAACAATGGTAATGATTCCAAGAAAAAGTAAGACTAGCATTGAGAGGCTTTTCAAGGTGTTTAATTCAGATGGCTGAGCAAAAAAAAAAGTTATCTAATCATAGCAGAAGTAACTTTTGGTCTTTCTTGAGTCAAATGCCTTGGATGAACTTGGAGTATAAAATTTAAAGAAATAAAAATCTATTTTGACACTTGGACTTCCTCCACTGAAATATTTTGGGTGACAAGATGAAAAGAAGTATCTCAAAACTATCTTTATATCTAGAGTTTCAGTAAGAACACTACTTGGACCAAGGAAGGAAAAAGAAATTGAGAATTAGTAGATAAATTTTTTCTATTTTGTCAGAAAATGTTTCTGTAGGAAACAATATTTTGCCATGCTTTGCATTATTTGAACTAAAAAGAACTCACATAGGATGTGTAGATTGGTGTCAGGTCACACACAAAAATAATGAATAAATGAAGGATCCAGAAGTGTTGGTCAACAGCAGCTGAACATGAGCCAGCTGTGCCCAGGTGGCCAAGCAGGCCAATGGCATCCTGGCCTAAATCAGCAATAGTGTGACCAGCAGAACCAGGGCAGTGATTGTCTCCCTGTACTCAGCACTGGTGAGGCCACACCTCATATCCTGTGTTCAACTCTGGGCCACTCGTGACAAGAAAGACACTGAGGGGCTGGAGATTTTCCAGAGAAGGAAAATGGAGCTGGTGAAAAGTCTGGAGCACAAGTCCTGTGAGGAGCAACTGAAGGAGCTGGCATTGTTTAGCTTGTTTAGCCATGGCAGGGGGCTGGAACTAGTTAATCTTTAAGGTCCCTTCCAATCCAGATAATTTTATGATTTTATATGATTATGAATCATTTAAGACAAACATTTCTTTTGTCCCAGATAGGGCTAGTATGGATCTTAATGCCATGGCACTCACTGTATTCTGGGTTTCTTTCCAGACTTTGCAGAAACAGATGATCAAAAAAAGAAAAAATAATTTCCTTACTAAAGACTCATCCATGGTCTGCTACTGTTACTTTGGGATGTCGAGAAAAGCTCCTGAAAAAATGGAGAAGCTAAAACAAAAAAACAAAAGCAGAGAAATTAATTTAATATGGTCATTAAATGATGAATGCCCCATTTTCTATATCAAATAGTTGCAATCACCAGTGCGTACATTCAAATAACAATACATGAATGGCATTAAAAATGGATAGTGCATCCAAGACAGCAATCACTGCAAATCAAACTTGTCCTATACCTTCTATTTAGAAAAATCATACAGATCTAGTAGAAATATCAAAAAAAAAAAACAAAAAACCCCCAAAAAAACCCCACCAGAGATAATTCAGGCTCTGAAACTGTAAATTTCTGAAACTTCCTTGTGAGAGAAGTTATGGAACAACATGCCTAAAAAGAGCTGTGGCCACCTCACTCACTTTAATGTTGTACAGTTTTAGGGCCTAGATGATGCTGTGTTGGCATTTTGGTTTTGGCTGGGAGATGAGTTATTTGAAGGTGATGTTTATTTGGAGAAGTTCTGACTAGTCAAATATGAACACTTTGATATAGAAACTGGATTATTTTTACCTTTACTTTATCTCTAGCATTCCTCTTGATATTAATGGAAAATTGGGTCAAAGCTCTAAACATAGATGAAGCATAATTGCATGCAATTCTCTTGATTTGACATACCTATTGCTACACTATTACAAAATACCATTATCCCAAATATCTTTCAGCAATTTTCCCTGTGTTCTTTCAGTGTTACAAATTTGTGATTTTCAGTATGGCTTGTTTTAGTAATATTGACAAGTGGCATATAACCACTCAATCAAGCATATCAAGTCCTTTAATTTGGCCTAATTCAGGCATCAATGAAAGGTATGAAGCTTTTACGTTTGCTCTACTGAAACTAATGTCCATCAGAAAGCAAATTGATTTTCGGTTTCAATACAAATCAAAATTTGATCACATGAAAAAATGTTGTCAACCCTGCTAAATTGGTAATGAATGAACAAAGTAAAGTGAGTGTTGAATATCTGCCTCACATTTTCCTTTTCACTGGTGTATAATTTCTAGCCATCAAAGTAATTTTCTAAAAATGAAAAGCCTCAATCATTTTTTGTACATCTACTTTGCTGAATACTTCAGACATATCTTTAGTTCATATTCTGTATTATGGTACTTCATATGGGCAAAATGGATTCTTTGTTATAAGCATTTCTGATTTTGCAAACAGTCAAGTGCAAGAGAAAAATGTAAAGTGTGGAGGAGAGAATGTATCTCTACCAAACTGTGTATCCCATATGTGACTCCAGCTTCCATTTTCTGGCAGATACATAGGTGGTTTGCACAGAAGCAGCTTGTAACAATCTTGAAAATCAAATAAGAAAGCATGATGATTATGTCTATAGCTGTAATTCCTTTGCTTAAGAAAGCTGTAATTCCCTTAACAACACTGATTAAGAGACATGTCTGCTCTTGTTCTCTTTATATTGTTAGTGATCTAAGTAATCTTAAACAGTTCAACAATAATTATAGTACAAAGACTGAAAAATATCTGGTATTGCTTTTAGATAATGTTTTTATTTATCTGAAATTCTGGAAGTAATACAAATAGAATAGGGTCAATCAGTTAATCCTTGATATCATCTCTCTAACATCTTCAACACAGTAATCTTTTGAGTGTATTTTCTATGTCTTGATCTGTGCCTGGAGATCTACATTTCTTCTAACAGGCTTATGAGAAAGTTGTTAATACCATAGAAACATTTGTTTTATAAAACTATGTCATGGTTTAGAAATCATATTAGTGCTCCTACTAAAACAAAAAAATCACAAGCTGCTCCTCCCCCTAACCCCTTCCAGTGAGAGACAAAGGCAGAGATCCCAAGCAGGGATAAGAATTTACTGGAAATAGCGATGCAATAATAAAACCAACAATAACAGCAACAATATTAAGAAAAAGAGTATACATAAAGAGCATGATTCATATGAAAAAAATGCTAACCAACTGACCAACCTGAGCTGGCACTGCCCCACCCTCTGACACAAAGAACAAAATGGCCTCTGCACAAGTGTTTTCCCCATCCAGCTCAAGACAATGAAAACCAAGACAAACCCACCAGCTGGGACTCCAGCAGAGTTACCCCACTGCTCCCTTTGCTGCTGGCTCCCCTGGGAAAGGACAAAATGTACCACCTTTTAACTCACCCAAAGCCACACCCACCTTCTCAGAAGTGAGAATCCCTTACCCCCAGCCCCAGCAATGGTTTCAGTGGCAGGGAACAACAACCTAGACACGCCCACATGACTCTAGCCTCCACCCCCTCTCATCCTCGGCTGCAGTTAGGACGAACTATAAAACAGTAAATTGCAACAAACAACGTACAATACCTCCAGAGCACTGTTCATTCATGCAGAAGCTAACCTGTTTAGCTAATTTTATTTGATTAAGTCTGCGCTACCCAAGATTTTCTCAGGAAATCTCTACATTAAATCAGTGTCTTCATGGCCTTCATATTTATTTGCCATACTGTGCTATTTTTAAGTGCAACATCTCATTGATTTCTAGGAAAGGCAACTTAGGAACAGTGTGTGTTGCCTAACAAGTGTTAGAACCCTTAACAGATTCACTGGTTGTAGAATACCCATCTTACTTTCTGTGACATTCATAAGGCACCAAAATCTAGTAGAGTTACACCAAGATAAAGCGTGTATAAGAAATGTCTCATCATGATCCCTGGTCCCCGAATTGTATTTATGACATTCTTCACTTCTGCAAAACCAGTTGATTTTCAGATGAAAAAATTTTTATCCAGTTAATAGAAGTGACATGATTTAACTGCCATGAAATATATATCTACATTCACAGGCTGATTAATTTACAAATCAGTTTGCATCTTCATGTCTGCTAGTTCTATCTCTGAGACTCAGGTAAACTCTTCTTGAAATGTTTCCTTCTCATTTTAGAGCTCTTAAACTAAATCATGCTAAAACTGGAATTGAGCTTAGCTGTCCTCCAGTCCCCATTTCTTTTCTCCATTGAGGAATGTAATGCAACTGAATTGCAATGTAATTGAGAAGGACATGAAATTACACACATATTTGTGGAAAAGGTTTTGAAAGATGCCTTTATCCATGCTACACAACAAGTTGTTTGCTGTTGTATTCTCCTGATATGTAGAAAAGGTGGCTTTCAAAACAACCTAAGACAAGGATCTGGACCTTATTTGTCTCAGTTCTTGCATAAATGGTCTAAAATCAAGCTTTTCAATGTAGGACGGACAGAGCCATCCTTACCACATGACTGGAAATAAAGGCAAAAGAAGACTTCCCATTGTCTTTGGAGGTGTAGCTGCAGTTGCTTGCTTTGGAGAAAGGATGCTTAATCTGGATCATAAGTGGATGAAGATACTTGGTTCAGATCCTTAAACTTGTGCATATCCATAGTAGTTGGGATGAACTTAAAATTTCCAGTTAGTTGACTGGAATTGGTCTACCACTCAGTGTGCAAACAACTTTTAGATTCCCCTTGAGAAACTGGATACTATCAAGGGTATATGCGTGAAGTCTTTCACAAGCAGACAGGAATTTTCCCCCTACTAGCTCTCAGACACAGACAGCTATCAACCAAATCTTAGCCAGAAACTCTGTGGCCCCACTAGGAAGGTACATGGTAGGGCCAGTTCAACCCTGTCTGACTTGAATATGCCTGACTCTTTGGCAGAATCTAGTCCTTAACCTGTGTGAAGTTGAAATCTTGTCCTCATAGATGTTTTCTGTAATTCAGGGGTAGATAGTGTGTTTGTTTCATTTTGGAGGACATATACACACAGGGTAAGATCAAGGTGACTTCAAGGAGATTCAAGGAAGGGAGAGTCTCTCCCACAGCACATGTTGTTCCTTTTCTCGTGCTGCTGTAAACAGAAATGCTAAGTCCCATCTCCAACCCATTTTCCTCTCCATTTTCTTGTGATAAGGATTGTCTGCCTTTGGGTTAATTCTAATTTCTTCCTGTAGTGGCATAATGTTCAATTTTTCCTGAATTTCTTTTTTAAGTGGATAGTCATCTATGAATGGAAATAAAATCAGTAAATGTAGTTTAGGTTTGACCTAAAATCCAGTCATGATCTCCCCACTTCAGAAGCGCATTACTGCAGACTGGTTGTCTATTGTGACAGCATTTCTTTTGCTAGAACTGGAAAGGGCAAGAATGATGCGTGCCATCAAATCTGAACTGGAGAAAGTTATTTGTGCTGGTTTTGGTTTGATTCCTAGCTCTAAAGTTAGTGGGAAGAGACCTGCTGTTTTCTTACGAACTTTGACAATGGGCTGCTCTCCATCTTTTTTCAAATTGTTTAAGCTTGATATTTTTGTTAAATCCATGGGTAAGTGTTCTGTGTATGTTTTTGCATGTAGATTTACTGTGTGGATTTTTAACTTCCTTGATCCCCAATGTAAAAGTGTGTGAAAGAGAATCAACTCCACTTTTTATTTCAAGTGGATCCTGTAAAATATTTTGATTCATCAAGACCTCTGAAGCCCTCAGGGAAAAAGAGAAGATAAAAAGGTATGCAAAAAATAATTAAGATTTTTTAGCCAGACGAACTAAAAAAGCAGTATTTTTATTAGAATGCTGGAAGTGAAAAAAAGGAGAAAAAAAGAAGGCTTTTAAAGCAGCTGAAAGATTGTCAGTCAAGACAATAATTTAGGGTTTTACAAGGGTGGGTTCTTATGGGACTGTAAATACAGAATCTCGGTTTACATCAGTAGGAAAATAAATCCAGGAGTAAACCCAGCAGCATTAGTGGTGCTTGAGAATTTTGAAGTGAATGCTGCATCAAACCACTCTTACAAGATGGAATGGAAAGTGATGGGGAAAGAAAGAACAACAAAATGCTGATGGTATGGTCTCTGGAGCAAAGATCTGACAGGATAGTTTATGTACTGCAGACAAAAGCATAGGCCCCTGAAAGCAAAATCCTCTGTTGAGTCCAGAAACATCAGTATTGTGAATTTACCTCAATATCTATGGCAGTTAACTAAATGACTATTGTGACATTATTCACAAAGTCAGAAATATCTCATTCGTTCCTGTAAGTGAGAAACACTGGCTAGCAACAATGACCTTCTCCTTCTTCCTCTGCTTTTTAATTAATATTTCTCGAACCATTTCCCTGGTTCTGATAATACTCTGCAACACTGCTGTGTGATTCTAGAATCAGTTTCATCAACAGTGATCAGTCTGAGGTTTTAAAAATACTCAAAAAAACAAAGTAGGTGAAAGTGTGTTCCCAATTTATGTACTGGAGTTTTAGCATAGCATAATGGAGAGAAATCATTTATTAACTGTTGAGTGCTGATGGAAAAAGGAGAAGATGCTCTATAGTACACAGATGCTAACATTTAATCCTGAAGATGCAATAAACAGTCCTATGCCATCTTTTGACACTGTATTTGTTTGCATTCTTTGATAATGATCACCATTGAAGGAGGCAAGGTTGACATGATGGATTGAGATGAGAATCGTGAGGTATATTGCAAACTGTTTGAGAGGGTTGGTGACTGAAATATTATCAACGTGAAGTGTTGTATGCTAATCTTCCCTTGTAGTTGAGTTTTCCCTCAAAATCCAAACCTGTGACCTTGTTGACATGGGCCATGGTGACAAATCTCTTTCTAAAGCACATTAATTTAATTGTAAGGAAAATATGGTTTGTCTGGGAGATGGGGAAAGGGGAAGTTACTGCCTGCCCTGTCCTGTTTTATAAAAGGAAGGGCTGGACTTGTATCTTGGTCCAACAGTTTAGATGTGCCTGACAGCCTGTCAGCCGTTGCCATAGAGAGGGAAGGAGGTGTTGAGGGGAAGTAGGGTAACAGACAGAATAAGGATATTAGTTCCTATAGATGAAAGATTACATCAGTGACAGGTGCTGAGAAATGTTACATCTCTACCCAAAATGAATTGTTTTATTTCTGAGCTGAACTTTGAACACTCTATTTAGCGGTATAGTGATCCTCTTTTTTTTTTTTCTTGGACGGAGATATTCAAAAGAATTGCAAGTACTTCTAATGTGAGAACTCTGTTGCATTTGACACAGAGTTATGAGCACAGGCCCTTTCTCTGGGCTAGGTATTGACATAGGAGAAGATGGTGACTACAGTGTCAAGTACGGTGCTGGTTTCTCAGTAATATTGACTGCAGTTGACCTTTAAGAACATCAGCTTATTTGAGAACAAAAAGCAATAGGTTTCCTCTAACATTCTCTGTGCCTGATAATTATTTTTACCCCAGACTGAACATTTCTCTCCCTCTGCAGCTGGAATTTTAATTGTCTGTTCTGTTCCTGTAACAGCTGCTAAGAAGCTTTGTTTTTCCCCTAGCTGCTCTATTACAGCTACATAGCACCAAATGCAGTTAATCTTTTTATCCCTGAATACTTAATTTTTATCTCATTTCAGTTTAACTTGGTTTCTTAAGAAGTGAATGGAGCCTTAATGTCATTTAAAAGTGTGAGTGGTTTTCTCAGATTGACAAGCATTGGCATACAGGCACGTTGAAGCTTTGTTTGTGGATGATGCTGAAGTGCAGTGAGGACACTCCAACATTCATCCTTGGCATGCTAGATTTGTGCAAGGAAAGCAAGTTGCCTTGTACATGTGTTTTGCAGTACTGTAGGGAAAGCTGGCACTTACAGATGAGGAAGATCTATTGATGTTTCAATACTGTAAGCTGTAAATGCCTTTCAGAGCTACCACCTGCACATTTCCTCAGGTTGAACATTATCTCCCCTTGCCCAAAACAGAATAGTTTCTCCTCATGGAAGGCCAGCAACATGTCCTTTCCAGGCATCCCCTGATCAAATTCAAATTCTGGGATCCAGTCCAGGAATTCATGGTGGGATTTGGAGGCTGGCCAGCACACACATTGTGCCGTGCATTTCCTTATCTGAAGAGGCAGCTAGCAAATGTTGTTTTAAGAACAAGCCCCTTTTTCCTCTGTTCATTTGATTTTTTGAGTTACACTGCTCCTTAGTCTCTAAAATTGATTGGAAGGCCTGAGAAATTACTGTGAATAAGTCAATCAGCAATCTGTGTCCTTGTCTTGGTTTGAAAGACAGGTGTCTGCCAAGGAAGGTGGGAACTTCTTGGAATAGAGAATATGACTCCCCTTCCCTCTGAATTATTATAACTTTGAAATCAAGGGGCTTTCAGGCAAAGATATGGGAAAAGGAATAACAGCTCTTTACTAGTATTTATAACAAGGCAAATAAGCAACAACAACGGCAGCAACAGCAAACAAACCAGAAACCCAGGAACAGCCCGCCCTGGGCTGTAAAACAGCCTCCCTTTGGTGCAGTTACAGTCACTGCCGGCAGGGGCGCTGGTGGCTCCTGGCCGGGCAGGGCAGTGTGATGATTCCTCCGCTCCTGCAGGGGGCGCTGTGGCGTGAGGTCAGTCGCGTCTCCCTCACACGGCAATGGCGGACGGGCTGGACTGGTGGAGGAGCTGCAGCAGGGCGCTCAGAGCAGCGAGCTGGACCGGCAGGGCTGGCTCACCCGGGCTAGCAAGCAAGAGATAGCAGGAACTCTGCAGCTGTTGCAGGAGCCACAGGTGTCCCAGCAGGCATGGTGTGTTGGGTTACAACATAGCAAAAAACCCAGAGCAGTAGCAGAGAAACAGTGGGAGCTGGACAGGGTATCACTCCCTAGGCGGCTCACAGGCAATGGCTGCTCCCTGGGTCTGGATTGTGCATAGGGTGTGCCCCCCGGTGGGAAATGAGGTGTTCCTGGGTCCCAGCGTGGCACGCTGTGGCTCTGGGCTGCCAAGCAGTGGAGAAGCAGGGAAGCAAGCCCTTAAACTCAGTCCCAGTGCTGAGGGAAAAAGAAACAAAAAACCACAGGCAAACTCAGAGAGACCCCTGCTGCCTTGGCTGGCCAAATCCCTGCATGCCAAAAAAAGGGCAGAGCTCCTCTTTTCTCCCCTGCCTCCAGCTCTAGCAGGAAATCCTGGGCTGGATCCCATCCATTGCGAGATTCTGGAGCGGGCCGGGGGGGCACCAGCGAAGGATGGGCAATGACCATCCCAGACACAAAACAGAAGAAAAAAAGCAAACACAGATGGGAGGGGATAAAAAGATATCCCCAAAACAGTCCTAAATATTGACTTAGGCTTCTATGTAGATTCAGGAGCAAGTGCTCTTATTGGGTAGCAAAGGAGAGGATTACTTACTAGAAAAATAGGTCTGACAATGTGCTTCACGGAGAAAATAGATTTGGGCCCACCTTATGTGTGTGGCCATCTTGAAAAACAAAAAGTAAAGGCCAATGAAATGGAAAGGGTGATCAATACGGATATGTGCTTGCTCTTTACATGTAACTAATACTCCATATATATCTCAAAAATAAGTATCTGCATGTAGGCTGTGATCCCTGATTGGAAATGATAGATTAGAGTTTAGGTTGCTGGTAGTTTAAGAATGGTACAGATAATGGCTGCTCTGTAGATACTAAGGAAAAACTATGTGGGAATAAAACCATAATTTCATCATTATCAAATATGCATTACTGATATTCTTTTACAATTTTGTTTTGTATTCAGGTGAACAGACAATTTTTAAAAACCTACTGCACTATTTGTTTACATTCTATCTTCTCCTATATTTTAATACCTAATGAATTTCTATTTCCTTATTATTTGTTTTATATTTGTATTTGCAGCCTATACATCCTTTGGAGAAGATTTTAGGTTTTGCCTACCTTATATTGGTTATTTAACCAGAGGTACCATAAAAACAGTTTTCAAGAAAGAGTAAACACTTTCCCATGAAATCAAGGTCCTTTGGCCACCTAAAGTATGAACAGCCGAAACTGAGCATGCTCAAAGTCTCTAGTCATTTTTGAGCAAGTCATATTCGTTTCTTGATTTTCTAATTTTTCTGTTTAATTTCCTATTGCATCTCTTGGTTTTCCTCCCTTTCTTCCGTGTGCTTCTTCTTTCTATATCCTACAGGATTCCTCTCCAATTCTCACACCTTTCTTTGCACTCTAATTATTTATGTTCTATTAGGAAGCCTGCATGTGATTTTTCAGACATCTGATTTAATGAACTGAAAAATGGGTCAGTGACCCTAACACTATTTTGAAAAGGTTAATGACGGAGTATCCCCACCGTCTATATTAAGTCTGCTGGTGAAGTCCCAATTCATCCCAGGTTAAGAGCAGGTAATCCCAGGTATCCCAGCCCCTGGGAGAAACAGAGTCTGGCCAGGACCCTAGAGCAAGGAAACTCATGGCAGTTTTTACTCTACACTGTTCAGGAAATGAGGCATAGGGGAAAAGAAATATGTAGAGTGAATAAGCAATACTCCTGTGCTTGGAAGTAATCCCGCATTTTGGTCAGCCTTGAAGTCATCAGGCAGTTGAACTATATGATAATTTTTGGTCTCTTCTAACTGAAAAGATATTCTTTTATATTCTATGCTCTGTTATGCAGAGGTTTGAGGTCATCTGGTTGCTCAGGCCAAAGGACTCTTTGGTAGTTTTGTAGGAGTAACTCTTGTAGAAGGCATACCTGTAATTCCAGTTGTTAAACAGGAGGATCAGATCTTGCTATCTGCGCAGCAAAGCCATTCAATGGTGAAATGGAGCTGCTTTCTTTTCTCTTCCTTCTCAAATTGCCTCTCATCATTCTTAGAAGCATATCTCAGAATGGAAGCATGTCACTGATCAAAATGAAGTAACCAGCAATACACACTGACTATCCTGACCATCAAATGTGAATATCAAAATACCACAGTGTGTCTTCTTTCAGCTTCCTAAGCTCCTAATCTATTTATGGTACTCATATCTTTAAAATTCAAATGTGCATGTGAGCCTCCTGCAAGGAATCCACTTTGTGTTGGAGAGGACTGCAGACTGATAGGAGTAGACAGTGCCTATTAGTGATGCAGGTGCTTTTGTAGATCTTCACTTGCATCACTGAGGCAAATATAAGAAAAATATTGAATTGTTCCTCAGAACTTGCCTTTTCAATATTTTTTTTAACAAGCATGTCTAAAGATTGCAAATAAATTATTAGCAAATGTTAAACTTATGATTAAAGCTTAGTTGTATCCAGGGTTTATTGATAGGGTGGAGTTACCTTCATTTTCCTCCAGGAAACAAGCTCTTTTTGCAACTACAAGCAGAAACCTATCTGTTGACATCCCCCAAGTGCATTGAGCAGGAGTTGCTGTGGTTGACACTGCTTGGCTCCTTGAGACACCATTTCGAAATCAATAGGTACGATTAAGGATGGTCAATAACTCTGCAGACCTGCCTCAATGTAAGGTTTCCCTTGACCCTTTTGTCCATTATTTCTATGCATCAATATTGTTCCTGCAGTCCTCACTCACATCATCATCTTTGATTTGGCTCTTTTTTTTACTGAATGACCTTTTATATGGATCAGAATAGTGTGGGTAAAGTGGCAAAGAAGCAGCAATTTCTGAAACATCAAAGCATATTCCCTGCTTCTCCAATGTAAAGTCAGCAAAATCTTTGTCATAATGCAATCCTCCTATTTTATAAATAGGTTCCTTTGAATCCTTTGTTATCATTTAACATGCTTGCAGAATTTCTTCTTATCCAAGTAAGTGTTTTTATCCAGATATAACTTGCTTTCCATTTCGTACTTGCTTTTATTAGAATACTGTAGCTGAATTTTGCTCCTCAGGCAACATTCTCTAGTCTGCAGTATCACTTTTATGGCTTTAAAAAAATAGGTGTATGTATTTTGTTTTATATTGTTATTTAGGGTGTTTGTGAAATGCGTGTAAATCTTGTGTAAGATTCAGAAGTTTGTATTTACTATTATGAAGGATAAACCTTGGATTTGGATAGAAATGTAGACAAAATCTGAGTGGTATTCTTGGCCCAATTATAAACTTTGGTCTTGGGAAGCTCATGAAACTACTCACATGCTTGAAGTTAAATGTGCACTTAGCTTTTTTCAAAGTCAAGGCTGAAATGCATAATTAACCACAATAGAAAACAACAAAATCATAAGAACATTGCATTTGTATCAGGTATTAGTGGTATGCAAAATAATTCTTAAAAAAACCCTGTTGGATATCAACAACGATAAGAATTCTTGCATCTGAAATCAAATATCCAGATGTCCTTAGGCTTTCATATTAATCTCTGGAGATATTCTTTCATCATTGATACACAACTATCTTATTGATATTTGTGTATCAGTAATTAGTGTTTACCTAGACACATTAATCAGTCATTATTTTCTTATCAAAGGTATGACTGCTGATTTGAAGAACTGAAAGATAAATTTTATGTTTCATTTTTCAGGGCCTTGCAGAGAATGTATTTTATGTCCCAAAAGACACCATTTGTAAAACATAGCAACAGGCATTACAAAGATCACCACAAAAAGGTCAACACTATTGCAGTAATATATGAAATGAACATCATTATTGTTTGTGAAGGAAACAAAGACCTGACAGCATTCAGGTTTAAACAGAGTCTTGGTATCCAATGCAAATCAACTCCTAATAAGGTAGGATTGATTTAGTTAGTAAATAATAAGCAAGAGGACTCTTGTAGAGGCCTCTAAAATTAGGCTTTCTAGGTGAATTTGTCTATTATTTTGTATATCCAATAATACCAAAAAATAGTGTGCAGCACAACATCTCAATGGAGCAGCTCCCAATAGTCCTGAAGATAGCTGGAATGTTGCTGTTAGTCTCAAGGAGAATCAGAATTTAGACCAAGGTGCTTGAATGAAAACAGCAACAAAACCTCCCAAATGGATCTATATGCTTTTGTATATTCTGTATTTTTTGCTGATTGTAGTTGTTTGGTTATGAAAGGAACTGTAAAGTTGTCGTTGCCATTTTTTTCTGTGTTGAATCACCACTAAATTCAAACATACAGAACATACTAAGCTTTAACCCTGCAATGCCCAGGGCACTCTTTCTACAGCTGATGGGAAAGGATTCCTCTGGAGGCTGTTGTCTGGTCCCAACAGGGTGCCTGCAATGAGTAGGGTGATTGGTACCTTCAGCGAGACTGGTGATAGAAGACAGCAGGGGGTAAGGTTAGTTTAGTTGTAAGATGGTTTCCTGGAAAAACCCAAATAATTAAAAAAAAAATCCATCTGCTTCAGTGAGTAGTGGTGGAGGGTATACATCAGGTATATCAAAGAATCATAGAATCATTAAGGTTGGAAAAGACCTCTAAGATCATCCAGTCAAACCTTCAACTGAGCATGGCTGTGCCCACTAAAACACATCATGGAGAGATGTTGCTGTTGAGCCGCTAGCACAGAAGGAAAACCCGGATTCTCAGCGTGGCATAGAAAAAGCGCTTTATTGTTTGAATCCAATACATATATAGACTTTTCAGAGGTCTCCCAGATTGGTCAGTCAGAAACCTCCCCCTAGGCCTCATTGGCCAGGCCTGAACTGTCCAAATCTCGAGACACTGTTTCTAATAACATCCAAACTTTATCTTTGTTTATAAAACACAAAAGAAATTCTCATGGGAAAGACCTGTGCTAGCCACAGAGAGCCATGTCTACGCCTTTTTTTAATACTTTCAGGGATGGTGGCTCCACCACTTTCCTGGGGAGCCTGTTCTAATGCCTGACCATCCTTTCAGGGAAGAAATATTTCCTAATATCCAACCTGAACCTCCCTTGGTGCAACTTGAGGCCATTTTCCTTTGTCCTATTGCTAGTTGTCTGGAAGAGGAGGATGTTCACCACCTCACAAGAACCTCCTTGTAGATAGGGAGTGCGATGAGGTCTCCCTTGAGCCTTCTGTTCTTCAGGCTAAACAATCCCGCTTTCCTCAGCCACTCCTCGTAAAATTTGTGCTCTCCAGCCACTCTTCCCCAGTAGCTCTGCATGGGGTTGTCGTGGCTGAAGGGTAGGACATGACACTTGGCCTTGTTGAACCTCATACACTGTGCCTCAGCCTGTCCACTGTCCAGCCTGTCCAGATCCATCTGCAGAGCCTTCCTACCTGCAGCAGATAAACACTCCCAACCTAGTGTTGTCTGTACTCAATCTCCTTATGTCTGTACTCTCTCCAACTCAGTTGTTGGATATCACTATTCTTTTTTTCCCTGTTTAAAGGCTTAAAGTTGACAACTCTACTGCTGGGGTTTTTTTTCATTCTCTCTTCTATCTGCTTCTATACAGAACTCTTAGCTTATTTTTCATTCTGCCTAGTCTCTGCTCCAATTTCACCCTATTTTTCATTATTAATTTTACTTTCCATCATCCTATCTGTTACCATAGGTGAAATGAATGAATACATAAAATAAAATCTCCATAGCACTCAATTCTGAGTCAATAACATCTGAGTGACTTTCAAATTATCACAGACAAAATGAAGATGCCTGTCGTTAGTCGTAATTCATTATTCTCCCAGGCATTTGGCACAAGTAATAAAATGTGATCATTTCCATGAATCAACCTGCGTCCCTTTTGAATACAGTAAATCATACCAGAATAAGAAGCAAGAACTAATACCAGTCACTAATCAACTATCAGCTCATTGATTCTTTCATTGGTGTGAATTAGTAAAATATATTTAAAAACCAGCAGCCACTAAATTTGAGGTAAAAGTCAATATCATTGTTAAGGGTGACACAAGTTGAGGAAAGCAGTATGAAACATTATGAAAATATGTTGTTTAGCATTTTGTCTATAGCACATCATGCTTTTTCACCTTTTGCTGTTAATAAATTGTGCATCAGAACCTTCCCTTTTAACACAGATGTTGTGGATGGAGCCACACACTCCGCTTGTAAGAGAGAAGCAACAATTCACTTTATTGATATAACAAAGTTTGATAGTAAATGCAACAGTGCTTTGACAAGATTTGATGGAAAGTTGTAACAGATTATTTACTGCATAGAGAACAGAGTCAGGCAAAACTGCTAGGAGCTTCAACTTCAGTTGAGTCATGACGTTCAGAGAGGATTCCCTTGTGTCCTAAACCACCTCTCAGAGGGGAGTATACATGTGGCTGGATCCACTCCTACGTGAGACTTGGTCAATAGTTTATGTGTAAAGGACTATATACACACGATCAATCCCTTACAGCACTTGGCTAAGATTTCAAAGTTAACTGGCTTATCCTCTTATTTGCACAGCAGCAAGACATCTGGGTCACTGTTCCAGACAGCCTTTGGCTACCCTGTTGTCATCTGTTGCTCCAAGTCCAGAGTAAGCTGGATGCAGCCATCACAACCACCACTGGTGCTTATGGTTGAAGTGGGCACAGCAGCAAACTCTGCCACAGCAGGTATATAGACATTCATTCACTCATATGTATCCTGAAGAATCCAAAATTAATGGTAAACTTACTTTAGGCGTTAGGTTGGTAAGAGTAGGTAACAGGGTTCAGTGTGGCCTTCGACTCATTCTGGACCTATATTCTAATATTTTCCAAAGGTCATACTCATCAAGCTGCTTAGATTATTTGATCAGCTTTTAGGCATAAAAGTCTCCTGTGAAAGTATTAATGATATTTGCAAATGAAGACTAAAATAGGAACAGAGCTTGTAAACACAGCTCCTTCATAGAAATAGATATGCATTAAAAAGAAATCCAGAGTATATTTCTGAATGACTGTACATATTTTAATACTACTTTTTATAGTTGCATTAATAAATTACACTTTATACATGCTTTAGGCATATTTAAATTTAGTAAGTTTAGTAGCCATTTGCAGTTGGACTAGATGAATTTTATACGGCCCTTTCAACTGAAATAGTCTATTTTAAGATTTCTGAGATGCAAACACCATAATCCATGTAGAGGACTGCACATCCCATCTGTAAGGGCAGAATCACAACCTGAAGTGCTGCAAACCATAGGAGGTGGGAATATGGGACAGCTTGTACTAATTGGTCATAGCCATATGATTGAGAAACTGTGCTGAGAACAGTGAGCCTGACAGTGAAGGGTTTGTGCTTATGTCTAAGTTTTATACTTGTGAAGTGGTGGCTGCTTCTCTGCAATTGGTAGAAGTCTGTCACCATTTCTATGACGAACAGGAATTCTGGTATTAAGCTTAAGCAGCTTTGGGGTTTTAAATGCTTCCTGAGTGAGAAAGGGAAAAAAAACCAAACCCACAAATGAAAGTAAATGCAATTCCAATAATACGCAGATTAACTCACGTGGTATGGCTGTAATTTCCTCCACGAAAAATGTTGAATGGATGACAAAGCCTCTGTGTTCCCTGAGTTTTCTCCCATTTCTGAAGGGAGAGACAATATTGTTGTAACGTACTTGTTAGTGGCAATTCTAGATATTCAGCTGTTCTCTTCACATCAATCCTTTATACACATGTTCTCCAAAGATGCCTTTCTTTACTTAGTAGCATCGAGAACTGCTATTCAAAAAATTGAGAAAAAGATCTGACATGTTTGGAGTTTGCCTGTCCTAAACCATGAAGTCCTTCAATCCTGAATTAGATTGGCCTTCAAGAAGGTTGATGGCCAGTATTTTGAAATAAAACCAGTTAAGACATGGTATTTATAGAGTTCCATGTAATTAAATTCAAAAATACCTCAAAACTGCCTTTCTGTTTTATTTTACTGGCCAAAGAATACATTTCTTTACACCTATGTCAGAAAACTCCAAAGACAGGACCCCTTATTTTGAAACATTTTTATCAATATTGTTACCATATAGCTGGCCATCTTAAGAGATTGTAGATTCAGGGTTGTGTGGGCAGCTGAAGACTTGGACAGGTGGCACACAAGGACTGAGACCCTGCTGCACAGCATGGCACCACTGGAAGAGCAAGGGCTGCTCTGCAATAAAGTTTTTGCATTGCTGAATTAGAGTTTTAAGAAGAGATTATCTAAAGTCTTTCTGATGACTGAATGAAGCCAGTATGAAGCAGATTACCAAAATTCGCAGAGCTTTTATCTTCTCTCAAGGTCCTGAAGGTGCAGAAGGAAGCCATGAATTTTGCTGTTTGTGTGAAATGAAACCTGAATATTTTAATTTTAATTTTTTTTAATGTCATGTGTTCTATATCTTGCAGTTTATAGTGTGTTGCATCTTCCTTGAGGCAGAAGTGTCACTTCCCACAATGCCCCCCCGCCCCCCCAGCTGTTCTTCATTTTAAGCTTCTAGAAATTACCTTTTTAATGGTATGGAAACATATGAACACATATTGAACATATTAGGTATTTAAATATTGCACAATATGTACCACGTAAACTCACAGAAGTTATTGGTCTGAGAAAATCATAATATGGCTGAATTTTATTCCTTCATCATGCTATCTTTTACTTTTACATCTTTTACTGTTAATTATTTTCAAAATACCTATTTATTATTTAAAGTTACATTAGATGAGCTGTTAATGTTTTCTTCAAGTAGACAACAATTTTCATTCAAATAAAATATCTATGCTCCCAATATTTGCTAGTTTTTGTAGTTTTTCTTTTTTTTATTAAGGACAAATTATTGTCCCTTAAAACTAATTTTTGTACACAGTAACTCATTTTTATATAATCTGGAATTGCGGGAGCATAACCGTATTAACATTATAACATAGTACAAATTGGTAACTATTACCAGATATCACATAAAAATATATTTAATGACCTTTCCGTACGGGAGAGAGATACTTTATCTCATTGCATTGTAGAAGAAGTTGGGTATATTAACTATAGTTATTATGGTTTATAATACTTCCTGTTGCAAGTTTTAAAGTCTATCAGAATTCCCTGTGCACAATAGAGCTCTTGCCATATGTCAGGAAAAACCCTGTATTTTGAAAACTCCCTAAACACCTACTTTTCAACAATGGTTATTAAAGTGATTTACGGACATATCTATTCTTAGCGTATGGAATTCATAGCCACAGGAAATGATAGAATAAAATATCAGAGCTAGATTTGAAAAGTATCTGGCTCATTTTATGACTAGAGTAATGTTTGTGGGTGGAACATCCCTTAACATGGCAAGCCTGTGCAGGTACAAGTGCAAGATTCATTGCCTTGAAGGAGAGAGTAGTTTAAAATCTGTCTTATTCTTTGCTGAAGGTCACCCCATTTTTCAACACTCTTTTTGAGATGTGACTGTCAGAACTGAATAGAGCAGTCCACAGGTTCATTTTTAGTACTTGTTAGTGCTCTTCTCTGGATTTATTCCAGATCCAAGCTCCCCAGTTTAATCATGCTTTGCCTGTGTTAGCCTTTGTTGCCGGCATATCATGCTGAGAGGGTATGTTCTATGTTCCCTCTCTTTAGCAAAGCCATTATTTTGAGAAATGGCCACATATAACACAATTTCTGTAATGATTTTACTTCCTAATATGCGAATATACATTTATCTTCTTAGATCCATATAAGTGACTTCTTGTTATGGTCTAGTAAATGATTTTTTGTATCATCGGATTTTATTAGGAATAGTTTTATTACTCATCATTGCTAAAGATACCAAATACCATAAAACCTAAACTGGAGTCTACAAAAAACATGACTTCCCACTTCCAATTACTTTGGGAAGTCTATTTGTCACCCAGATTCTCCTCCACTAGTATGGCTTTTATTGATTTTAGACAGCCTTATATATAGTGGTAAGTTAAATTAAAAAAAAAAAAAAATCACAGAAAATAAAATGGTTCAGATTATGGAGTTGCCTTCTCCAACTGGATTTGCATTCCCGTAAAACTGATGACAAGTCTTAGATAAATTCAGAGTATTAAAAACAGTTGGACAGATGTAATATGTTTACACAGTAAATTTTCACTAACACAAGCACTCACCCTCTCTCCAAACACATGCACATGTATACACATATATACTTTTTCAAAAGCTTTAGAGACTGATATAGCTAAAATACTAGACTTGATAGACTGTTCATCTGTTCTACTACAGTGATGTGATATTTAAAAAAGAAAAAATATTTATTCTACCTTTTATTTAAGTTCACAATGAGATAAAAGGTCTAACATATGGACTGCAAGTGTCTTGCAAAATATTTAAAGTTCAATCCCCAATTCAACAAACAGCCTGTCATTACTCCAGGCTGCAACATGTACAGAAATGCTATCAGCTCATGCACCAGCCTGTACCTCAAACCACTCTTCAAACGTCAGGGGAGCAAACGCACCTTCCTACATATAACCAGAAATATTCATTTTTAATAGTGTCTCTCCAAGCCTCATAGTATGAGACCTAATCCTGATATTTAAAATATAATCATTATTTGCTGCAAATGTGTATTTTAATTAAATTTCAAAGGCAACAGTGGACAAATTAAAAAAAAAGGGAATGAGAGAGCAAAGAACACAAAAGCCAACAAATCTGTTGTTATTTTAGGCATATTTTTCTTGTTGTAATGACATCAGTATGAGCAAATGGAGGCATTGAGCATGAGAGGGTGTCTCTGGGAGCCTCCTCTATGGGCAGATGGCCCCAGCAGAATTGTGTAGGAGGCACCATTCAGGTGTGCTGCGTTCAGTACCAAGGGGCACCAGCCAGATGTGTCCTCCATGGTCTTTGTGACAAAGTTGGAAAATATCAATCTCATCAGGGAGCATGAAGGACACAGAAAAGTAGGAGTGTTACTTATCCCCACCTTGCAACTGGCCTGTTCCCTGGAGAAGCAGCTCTACTTTCTGCCCTACTGTTTTGTTCTAGTGTCCATGGTTGTTTCTGGTGACCAGGATCCATATAATGTGAAACATGAGGTGGAATACAGATGTTGTCTCCCCTGAAAAATTCATGTCATGACCAGAACACTAACCAGTAAGGCGGTGCTTTCTGCTGGGCTTACTGCTTTTGATGTATTTTAGGAAGGCTTGAAAATGTCCAGTGAGTAGGATTATTTGGGGAAGCAGATAGACTTTTGATATAACTATATTAATATATCATATCCACACTGTTACTGTCTTTGCATAGTTGTGCAAGGTGCATAGGGAGTGTCTGTGATTCAAAACCTAGGTGATGAATAACAGATGCTGAAAGACTGGCTGGCTACAGATGGAGATGTCTGGCTTTCTGAACAGAGTTTCTGAGAATACATGACTCACTCTTTTAAGCACCTAAATGGGCTCTCTGGATCTCATTCATAGCCATAATTTGCAAACCTGAATGATTAAATACAACTTCCCCTGCCTAAATTAGTATTCAGGCAGGTTAATTAGAACTGGAATAGTTCCATCCAATGTCTGCAGCTTTTCTTTGTAGAGGAGCAGCAGCTTTGTCTGCTTAAAAGGCTATTAAACTAATCATAAGAGTTATAAGATAGTGCTCTAGCATGGCACTCACTCTGTCTTATAAGGCCAGATGTTAATGTTTTATTGTAGTCTATAGGATTCAGTCTTAAAACACTCTAAGATATGCAAACTTGTAAGTGATTTTCCAAGTTTGCCCTAGGTGTCTTGTAGTCATATGTGTTTGCAGCACAGAACTGGAGTTCTGATTTGTGACAGGCAGAAATTCTGCAATGGGATTCCTCACTTACTTTATTATTTAGCAGTATTTATTACTATATTATTTAGCAGTATATATTACTATATCTGTATCTTCATTTCTCCATTAATGTGTTTAGAAAGAGGCAAAATAAAGCATCAGCCTCTGTTCTGTTTCAAAAGATGGGAAAAGATTGTTCTGCTTAAATTTATGTTTCAAATTAAAGTAGCTGAAGAATTGGACATTATTTATTTGTTGTATTTGTTTAAAATTGTTAGCGTAAGAAAAATAGTATCTTTCAAAATGAATAGTCCAATTTCTACATATCCTAAAGTATGAAGTCATAAATTTTCCATATAGAATAATAGCATTTTATTAAAAACACTATCCATAGTCTGTACTTGCAGTCAAACGAGAAAGTATGGAAGATAAAACATCATGTCAATTTATCTTTAAGCTGCGAAAAATAAAACTGAAAAGAAATTTGCATTACCAAAAGAAAGATCAAATTACCCTGTGTATATTTAAAAGAATATCAGTTTATTTTTCATGTATCTCTCATGAATGCAAATGATACCTGTTTCTTGTTAAGCAGATATGCTGAGTATAATACCAAACAAAAGCAAAATGGGACCTGCTCACCAGGCTGAAGGATTCAAGCAAAATCAAAGGTCTCTGTTTCTTATGCCAGAAAGTAAACATCGAGAGACTATTGAGCTGCCATGGAATAATTTTTCCCAGTGGTTGTATTCATGGCAGTGAAAGAACCTGATGCACTAATTTATTTTAACTGATGTAGAATATTCTGCTTGATGTAAAGAGTGTGTTATAGCTATTCTGACAAATGAAGCTCTTTGCATGGCACATAGTGCATGTGATATTCAGACAGTGAATGATTGTTTGAAAGAGCGATGTCTCTTTTACATAACGGCTCCAGGTTCCTTTGATTTTAAGATTCTGCATAGCCAAAGAATACATAGACAGACAGACTGACTGACAAATGTATAGATGAATGCATGTTAAATGCTTAAATGGATAAAACTCTTTCAACTGAAATAATCAAGACCTTAGCCACCTTTCCAAGCTGAAGGTGTGTATTTACATTCTAAAGGCCATATGTCAACCAGGAGACTCACAAGAAAGCTCCCCCTCTCCCAGAAACAATGATTCTTTCTTCTTGTTCTTGCTTAAAAAATAGTATACCCTTATGCCTTATACAAGGGTACAGTAATTATGTGCTTTTGGTTTTGTTAGTACTGTGGAACAGGTCATGAAAATAAGCCCACTTATACAGATTGAGGCTCCTTGCTATTATCAAACTGTCTAAAATCTAGTAAAATAAATTGATAATTACTGTTTGAAAGCTTTCCATATAGCTATATGGAATATTTCACCACTGTGGTTTGTGCAATTTAAAAGTTGATTTGACAGGGCACGTCCAGATTGATTAGGTAGACCAGCATCACTGGGTTATTCAAATCGCCATTTTTTGTAATAAATGGCCCAATTTGTCCATCCGAAACAACACTTCGTCAGCAATACAGCTTGCTCTAAGTAAACTAGTTCATCTGCACTGCAGTGTAGCCAAAGGCTTGGCTCATGGAAACAACATACCTGCATCAGAGTTGTTTTGACTGCCCAATAAATATGGTTGTGAGGAGCCCCTGGCTAGGAGAGTGATTAGTCTGTGCACTGTAGCTACATCGCTTCCTAAACCTAACTAAACCTAACTCATTCAGAGCTGGCCTGGGGATCCCCATACAGGCCTATCCACAGAGTATCACTGCAGCATGGGCATTTGTGCATTTGTCTGAAACACAGCTAATAACAGCTGTGACTGACAAGGAGAGCAAAACCTTTTTACTTCAAGGTACACTTTGCCACAGTGATCTATATCTCTGTGAGTCTGGGATAAAATTGCTATTGTATACTCCATGTGGGTCTATAGGCTGAAATGGAAAGGCGGTTGTCAACAAACTACAGTTGCCTACATGGGCAGTGTTTTGTGTTTGTGCAACACTGGTCTCCAGTGACTGCCAGCTTGTTTCTGGATGGAGGTCAACAGTAAAGCTCAGGCCGTGTGAGATCCAAGTTCTACTCTCTGTCATTATGACATGCTAAACAGTTATTATTAGCTAATACTCTAATTAATGAGAAAAGAATTGTGCCAGAAGCTCCTATTGTCTTGTCCTTCATGACAGATTGGGATTTAAAATTAGCACTTTCTGACAGGACTTTGCTGTCTTGGCTTTTCATATTGCAAAGGTAATTTTTTCACCTCTGCATTTAGGGCACAGAAACATTGAAATTTGTACAAATCCTTTTGCTTGATATGTGAAATACTGTATCTTTTAGATATATTTTGTATTGGACAGGACTGTATTTGAAATGAATGATTATTACATCCAATTGAGGTGGCTCAGGTTTTTCATAGAAAATTATTTATATTTTCAAATTGAAAAACACTACAAGCAGGTGTAATAGATGAATATTTTATTTCCATTATTTACAATACAAAGATTGAAAGTGTGACCTACTTTGCTCAATGACTTAATCTTCTGTGCTCTTTGCATGTTACTGTAAAAAAAAGGGAACATTTTGAAATTGTACGGCAGTTTATGCCCACTATGCCGATTACTATATATAAATACAACCCAAACTTCAATAGATAGATAAATGTACTGTGTCTATCAGGAATTTAATATCATACGTCTGAGCTGGAAAAATGTCTAACTTAAAAATGGTAGTAGAAGACAAAGAGTTACTCCAAATCTCTGCATCGTTACTAATGTCTTTACTTTTTCCATAGAAAATTAGAATGGAAAGATTGTCTCATATGAACATTCCCAAACATTTCTGAACACTGTGGAACATTCCTGCCTATTTAATACTGTCCATAGGAAGTTGCAAAAAGTCATGACTTCCAGGGCATCCCAGACATACTAAAGTTAATCCTACTTGTGAGTCTGACAAGTGTGTCTGCTACTATTTTTAACATCTTTCCCACATGAGTCAGATCTAAGCTTTGGGTTTCCAGGCAACAGTGAAACTAATTCACAGTATGTTATAGATAATTTATAGAAGTCTTTCAGCACTTGGGGATTCCTATATAGGCAGATCTTTGCTGTCAGATGACAGTTTTCTTTCCTTATGCATAACAGAGCTGAAGCCCATATTTCTTGCTAAGATGTTTTCTTGTAGCAGGACCCGAGCAGGAAGTTACTTTCAGGTGTATTAGAAGTTATTTAATAAGTATATATTTCAATTGCCTTTCAGTGTATAATTTGACATGCTAGGATCTTTGAATAGTTCCTGATTTCAATAAATGGTTTATTCCTTTGTTAATAGCAAAAGCAAATAAGTATTTCAGTTGACTTGCACATAGTCACTGAATGAGGATTGAGTAAACCCTTAGTTGAGCTACCTAATTGCACAAGACAAGTATGCAAAACTGACTTGAAGGATAAAAAAACATTCCTGGAGAACTTCAAATACTTGGGCTAAATATGTGAAGTATTAAGGTTTGCTAATTGGAAACTCTATTTACTTAATTAAAATACAGTGCTTATGTGCTAATACAGATGAGAACAGTCAATATGTAGCTAGCAGGCATAAACAAAAGGGGATTACCTACCTTAAAAACACATTTACCTTAATTATAGTACTCAAGTTTGGAAAGTCTCTTTCTAATGAAAATGAGAGGGCATTATAAAAGGAATTGAGTTTAGCATATTGTTCATGAGATTAATTATAAAATTATATCTCTAATACAGTGACAGTTTATTTTCTTTGCCATATTCTCAACATAAGAAACATTGTTCAAGAAGTGTTGTAAGTATTTTACTGTATTTAAACGTTAACTTTGATCTCATTTGCTCATGTAATTCCCTTAGAGACTCTCAGTGGATAAGGAAGATTTTCCTGTAACTTGTATTAACCATGACGATAACAGAAAGATCAGAGCTCTAAAAAGACACTGTAATCCAAATATAGCCATCTGCAGCTTGGCAATCAGCAGGAAACACGAGATGATGTGCACACCAGCAGAAAGCGAAAGCGGGATCTCTTACGCTAAATGTTACTTTCAGGAGCACCACTTTAGGATGCAGATTGTCTTGGCAGCAGCACATAGGTGTTTTTGACTATGAAATGTTTTCTCCAAAGTTGTTTTTTATGAGAATCTGTCTTCTGAAAGTGACCACCACTGTCACAGTCATGATATCTCTCCCACTGTGAACAAATATTGGCACTGGGAATAAGCTGCCCAGAAGTATTTGTGATTCAGTCTGTCTCCTTATCTAGTTGAAAGAGCATGTTAAATCTTAGGACTACATATGTTGTCATTCTCTACTCCTTCAAACTAAACACATTTAACAGCAATCTTGGCACCAATGAATACCATGATATGAAAGAACAAATAAGTGATACACCTGCTGTTTGAATATTGAATATCATTCCAACAGGCAAAGCAAGGGCAAGAAGTTGAGAGCTGCAGAAGTAGATTCAAGTAGGGCTACAGTGCAACTTCACCTTTCACCGGGGACACCCAATTTTCAGAAATGCTGCACACAGCCTTGGAATATCACAAGCAAACAGCAGCAGCTGCAGCTTACCTGTGGCCACTCCACTTTGTGGTTCTGCCGTAGGAATGTAAGAGTTCCATATAGAGTGCCTTTGATTGAAAATTGCAAGCTGATTTAATTTCTAAACTAAGTATCCCCTGATCTTTTAAGAGCCATCTCTAGTGGCTCCTTTTTGATATTTTTCTAAAAAACATGGCTGAGGTAAACTTGAAACATGTTCTTTTACAAATGTGGGTATCCATGCTCAGGTGATGTCTTTCAATTCCACGCTGTCAATACAAAGTGACTGAGATTGCCTGATATATGAATAGCAGTAAATACCATCCTTCTGATCACTGTTGTTTTTCACAGGCAGCAGAGCTCTTCCATCTGTCAAGATCTGATTATTAAGGTTCTTAGAAATGCCTCTGCCTGAATTAAGGTGAAACAAGACCATATGCCAGTCAATAGTACCAGTTTTATTTGATAGTAAATATGAGAGAGAGAGAGAGAGAGAGAGAAAAGAAGACAAAGAAATAGAAAACAGGTGGGGGACACAGAAAGAGAGTGACAGAGACAGAATAAAGAAAATATCACCATCCATGGCTGGGGGTCATGGTTCCTCTGAAATGCATAGAATCTGATGGGTTAATATATGCTCAGGCTAGGTAGGAAAATCCAGGCACCTCCCTGGGCAGGGGGGAGTTTGCCATTGCCTCTTACAACAGACTCCATGTTTGTTGCATCACATGCAGTCTTGTGGTGCAAGGCCTCAGTAATGACTCTGGGGGCACTTTGGGGGGTCTTCGATGGATTATGACACCCCCTCAGCTGCCTCTCATGAATGTGTTGTGGATGTGGCCTGTGAGATTGGGGTTTCCACAGCTAGGTCAGTTTGTGGGAGGGAGGAGGGGTGTTCAGAGCCTCTGACCAGAGGTTATGCCATGCACCTGAAACCTCCTCCCCCCACCACTCGGCTGGTGGGGGGAGTCTGTGTAAACCTGGCTTCTGTGGGCTGTGGTCTCCCCCACCCCAAATCCAGCCAGAGGTGACTCCCATCACAGCTGCTGGATTTTGTCTTTCTTGTGTATGCATTCCTTTCCCTCAACCTTGTTTGTTTCTCCCTAGGCCAGGATGATTAAACAATAGTATCTTATTTGGCAGTTTAACTTAGAGCCCAAAGTCCCAGTCAGGTATCTTCAGGGAGGCTTCTTTGGTTGTAGCTTCTTTATAAAGTTTTGCTATAATGTTTGAGGCATGAACTATTTCAGTCTCTGACACCATCCCCTTTCTACTTTGAGCCACTTGCTTTCTTTTTGTCAGCAGATCATAGACCCTAATCCTAGTGCTGACATGAGGGTTTGCTGGCCCCTTTGCAAATATTCTCACTGGAATCCCTCAGGTAAATAAATAAAAATTCTGTGCGTGGAGGAAGACAAAACAGGATGTGTGGGACCACAACAAGATTATAACACCAGACAATTTCAGCTGCTTAAAACCACAAACCCACTAAGAGTTATATCACCACAATTAGATGTGTTTGTAGCTAAGGCACTAGACAGAGAAGGTGGATGTGACCTCTTAAATCAGAATTACAGTGTAACATTATGGGTAAACAACAAAGTGATGAGTGAATCCTTGCTGAAAATCTCTCTTCCCTTTCCCTTCCCCTTCCCCTTTTAGAGGGTAAAACAACCATTCCCCCCTTACTTTGCTGAAGATGTAGGTTTTCTCATTTGGGGCCATCTACCTCCTCCTCTGTCTCATTGCACCTGAGGTATTAATTGTAGGTCATTGCCAGATGAGCACCACTGGCATCAGTATGTGATATTATCCGTGATTGCAGCAGTGAGACCAGGAGGAAAGGGCTTAATGCTCCCATCTGCTCTCACAGTGCACATGTATTCTTGAAGCTTCTTTCCAATGGCAAGGACTTGTTTCCTAAAAGAGAGCCTCTTGTTCAAATGACAGCTACAGGACTGCAGAGCCATGTTTATTGCAAAGCTTGTAGCTGCATGAGGCTCAGAAGATTTGTAATGGCATCAACCTCTGTTTAAAACAAATCACTGATGGACTTGTGTCACAAGATCCTTAAATGCACATTAGTCCATAATTGGTTCACCCATCAGTGTGAACTTTTCACTCCCTTGATAAGATAATTACCTCTGGCTTGTATAGTAGTTTATTGCTGCTTTCTCGGAATATGGCCTGATTATTGAGTGCAGGTGCTCATTAGGCAAGGTTTAATTTGTTTTCATTCTGGTGCCTGTTCTCTGAAACCCAGCTCCCAAGACCATATGAGGGTTTTACTAACTCTCATGTTTCCTCTCTTCTAGTGGCCTGTTGCTATCTTCTACCTGCTCACCACCCAAGCCCTACTGGCAGGAGGGATCACAGAATCACAGAAACAATTAGGTTGGAAAAGACCTATGAGATCTTCAAGTCAAACCTTTGTCTGATCCCCACCGTGTCAGCTAGGCGATAACAATAAGTGCAACCTAACACTTCCATGGATGGTGACTCCACCACCTCTCTGGGCAGCCCATTCCAATTTCCAATCACCCTTACTGTGAAGAATTTCTTCCTAATGTCAAATCTAACCATGCTCTAGGGCAGCTTAAAACTGTGTCCTCTTGTCCTGTCACTGGTTGCCTGGGAGAAGAGGTTAATCCTCACCTGGCTACAACCTCCTTTCAGGCAGTTGTAGAGAGCCACTCCTGAGCCTAAACTCAACTTAACCAGACTAAACAATGCCATTCCCATTTTTGTATGGACAAGACACAAGTTATCTACAGATATCTACAGATATCTTTGAATATCTACAGATTATTTGGATATCTCTATCCTTGGAGATGTTCTAAAGCCATCTGGACATGGTCCTGAGGAATTGGCTCTTGGTGACTCTGCTTGAGCAAGGAGGCTGGACTAGATGACTCCAGATGTCTCTTCCAATGCCAACCATTCTGTGAGTCTGCAATACTTGGCCTAAAAATGTAGCTTTCTTTAAGGTCATGTGTTCAAGGACATTCTCAGGCACATGGTACGATACTTGGGGTGTCCTGGGTAGGGATGGGATTTGGACTTGATGATTCTGATGGGTACCTTCCAAGTCAGTATATTCTGTGATTCTACAATTCTATGATTCTATTATTCTACAGTTCTATGATTCTATGATGCTTGGCAAGTGTCTGTGTTTGTTAGCACCAAGCACTGAGCTGGACCAGTGAGTTGGTGACTCATGGGGCAGGAGAGTGTCAGGTGTGTTCCTGCATGAGTGACCTCCTGTCTGCCAGCTCAAGAGAATAAGAAGATAGGGCTCTCTGGGCTTACCTCTTATGTCAATTCTATATGTAGGCACGGTTGAAGGCAGCACGCTCTCTGTGTAGCTAGCCATGTCTGTGTTCTCTCTATGAGTGTCTCTCTTTTTCTGGGACATATGCTCAGCTTTCCTACTGGATGGATCTGCAAGTGGGAAAGCAGCAGCTGTGTCTGTCAGCCCAAGCAATGACCCCAGGTCCCCAGACAGATGGATAAGAGGGAGTCTTCGGTCAGGGCTGCTGGAGGTGGTGGCCTCTCCTAAAATCCCTTAGTGAATACTTTATAATACAACTTGTTGCTTAAACCTGGAATTTGGAGCCTTTGTATGTGATTTACATTGGAAGAAATATGAATCATAGCAAGTTTAATGTATCCTGATATTTGTTTTGCTTCTCAGAAATATGTAATAGTTATTCCTTTCTAAGAGAAAAGAGTAAAAACATAATACTCAATCCTGTTTTTCAACTCACACTAAACATGGAGCTGATAAAAAACTGGAGGTTTTCTGTGTGATTCTAAATGAGAATGATTAGGTACACAAATTTTCCTGCAGAGTTTGAGAATTGATATTGCCTGTTGTCTTTGAGAGATATATTGAAAATCATTGCAAGTTCTCTAAAACCATTCAATAGTTTTCTCAAGTTGCTAAAATATACTTCACCAAAGAGCTGCTCTTTGCCTCCTCTTCCAGTGCTATCAACACACCTTCACAAATCTTCATGACAGTGCTATGCCTTCCTGCGGTTTATGCACATCATGGACATTATATTCTTTTAATCCTCTGCCCTCAGTCTTATATTAAATGAGTTTAGCCAAGCTATTTTATTTCCAGATATTTTGTCCCCAGAAAACTAAGGCTGGGGCTTATCAGATAATCTTGGTAATTAGAAGTGAAGCCCATAATAGAAGGACCATTACTGTCTTGTTTGGATTTGCTATGTCAGATGATGAGCTAAAATAACAGTAAGATGGCTAATTTTCAGTGCATAAAAATGATACCCAGAACCTAAAATTGATGCATTTCAAATTCCTTTTGTTTACAGAAATAAAGCCTCTGCTAGAGGGATTGAGCTGGCTCATGGCATAAACTCTCAATTTTCTTGTTAGTTGTGAATCCCCTTAATCCCTTGCAGTCTTTGTAAATGATTTTGCATTACACATTCACTTTCTTTCCATTAGATGAGCTGTTTACACAAGTTGTGGATATGGATATACTTCTTAATTTTACTTTTAAGTAAGTTATTTTTATTTGGATCATTCAGAGCTTGGACAGAACTTCATAACTTCAACAAGTAAAATTGGACTTGCTTAATATAGATTACTGTTCTTCCTTGTAACTTGCTAGGAATACTCAGTATTTTTTAATGCTTTGAAACAACTGTAAGTGCCTCATTCACTACTTTCTGTCGTACAGGTGGATGGGAATATGAAAATTTTCAGTGCAGAAACATTGTTCTGGTGGAAGTCCAAGCAAGACATAATCTTGCAGTACTGCCACTGTGCCTGAAGATCATATAACTAGGTGTGACAATCAAATTACAAAAATACAAAAGTCTGCATAGCCTGAAATAGATTTAAGAGACAGCTTGTTAACAAGCAAACAAAAGCTCCAGCCCTGTCCACCTTCCCTTTTCCAGTACCTACCTGGTATTGACCCACATTTTTGGACCTACACAGGATGTGAATGGTCCATTGCTTACAGTATCTGAAGCAAGGCTTAGAAGGATTACTGCAGAGTTGGTGATCCAACAGATAATTTTCGGAGCAGATACACATTGTCTGAGTGGCAGAGATGAGACATATTACTCTTGCTTACTCCTGTAGATAGGCTCTGCGCACAGGGACTGGTAATGGAGGGATGAGGGGGAGGATGGAGCACTCCATGCACTATCTCACAGCAGGCAAAGCCCCTCATGATAGAGCAGACAGTCAAACTCCACATAGTTATGGACCAAATGGAAAAGCCTTGGTAACTAACAGTGTTGTCAGTAGCTCAGTGTAGAATTTGGGAATGGAAAAGTGAGCAGCTTCTCAACACATGGGGATTGCAGTCCTGATTTGATCTTAAATGCCTAGATCACTTTTGACAGGCACCCAAAGCACAGAGATCTTGGTTCACTTGCTACAAAGAACATACTGCAAAGATACAGTGAGGAAGTGCCACAAGTTAAATCAAAGGTTTTGGCAGTTTAGGAAATGGGAAAAAATATAAAATGAAAATAAATAAGCAAAAAAAAAAAATTCTGTGAAAGAAAAATTTTCATGAAGGAAAGAATTTGTAACAGCAAAGATGTGGTCACCACCCAAATGCAAACATTCACAGAAAAAGAGTGTAGGAATTTATTGTAATAGAGAACTGTGAAAAGAAATTTGTGGCTTGCTGTTTACCCAATCCATCAGTTTTACTGTATTGCTATTAAAATCCATCCGTAGAGTACTCATCTTGGTAAAAAACCAAGAGATCTGAAGGGAGATCTGAAGTGAAATTATTTGTAGTTGCCAAATACTAATTTTGGACAGTACATTTCTGGTTTTTTATTGCCCATAAATAGTATGTAGAGGGGGAATCTTGAATCTTAAACAGATTGGAAGAAGTGGTGTGAGATTGTTTGGATAGTTGAGCAGAAGTTTGTGTCACTGCAGTGTCTGTCACCTAATCCAAAGCATCAAATGAAACACTTGACTCTTAGCTTTCAGGGATTACTACACAGTAAGTGAGTTGTCTCCTCTGAGTGTTCTAGATGGCTTTTGATATGATGAAATATTAGGAGACAAAAAAAGAGGAAAAAAAGTTCATTTCAGGATGGCTATTGCTTACTGTGAACTTTGTTTGCCACAGAGAATAACAGCATAGGTCAGAGAACGTAACTCTGAGATAGATGACATTAGGACAATTATTATCATGCAAGAGGTTGTTGTCAAATATGTTAAATGTTTGGAGGTTGTCCCTTAGATGATGTCTGTTTCTTTGGAACATCTCTTTTGTGTTATTTTCTTACATAGTTTTATAAAGAAATTGCTTCTGTGGAAAGTAAAATGAGATAAATATTCTAAGACCCGAATGGAAAGAATGCTGTTGTTTGTTCTCCTTTTAAACCAGGTCATAACGTTGTTGTTTCTCAAACATTTTAAATTTTGATTTTTCAAAAATGGTATTTTATATTTACTTTCACATGCTTGTTCTCTCCTGTCCAATGCAATGTTGTTTATAACATATGATTCAATATGTCTAATAGGACTAAATATGAGAAGACAAAGAGCAACATTATTATCCTCACTAAGCACATTTAACAATGTTCATTTTACTTACTAATTCTTTGAAGCCAGACATTTTCTGATTTGTAAGGCTGGCAGAGTCCACAGTTTTAGGTGTTTATCAGTCATAGCACTCCCTCTTATGCTAACAGGCTCCTTCTTTGATCATTTGCTAGAAGTTTCAAAATATCAGGGAAAACAGCCCAGAGGTATTTTGGTTGGATCACAATGCAGACTTAAAAGTATCTTAGCTCCTTGCTTATTGGTGACCCTTCAAGCAAGACATTCAAAACATGCTTATGCTGGCAAAGACAGACAGCTAAATTGTGTCTCTGATTTACTTACAGTGAAAATAAGAGAACTTTTATATAATTTTGCATAATTTAATGTTATCAGGCAGACTTTCAGCACAGAGTCTGTAAAAGAGCAGGGGTGATACCAAAGGATCTATGTTAAAAAAAATCTTAGACATTTGTCAGTAAGCAGAATCAACTCAATTAACTGATTTCTGCTAATAGTACAAATGCTGTCTTTTCTACTGTTGTATTGCTATAGAATCATAGAATCATTACAGCTGGAAAAGATCTACAATATTGTTGAGTCCAGCATTTGATTGAACACCAGTCTTTCAACTAAACCACAGCCTAAGTGCCACACCCAGTCATTTCTTGAACACTTCCAGGATAGTGACTTCACCACTTCCCCGGGCAGTCTGTTCCAATGCTTGACAACCCTTTCAGTGAAGAAATTTTTCCTGATGTCCAGCCTGAACCTCCCCTGGCACATCTTGAGGCCATTTCCTCTTGTCCTGTTGATGGCTGCCTGGGAGAATAGGCTGACCCCACAATCTTACTACAACCAGCCTCCTTTCAGGCAGTTTTAAAGACTCCACAAGTCTCCTTTGCGCCAGCCCTTAACCAGGAGAGCTATAGTGCAGGGCAGCTGTATAGGAACATATTCAAGTGGAAAAGTCTGCTGAAAGGAGAAAAGGTTTTTCAGTGGAAATCTGAGAAGTCAGTCTGAGCAGTGTGCCCTGCCGGCAAGAAGACGAACCTTATTCTTGGGTGCATCAAATATAGGATAAACAGCTGGTCAAAAGAGGTGATTATCCCACTGTACTCAGTGTTGGTGCAGCTTCAATTGAGAACTGTGTGCAGTTCCAGACCTCAACATTTAAAAAGGATGTAAATGTTCTTGAATATATCCAGAGGAGGGCATTAAAGCTGGTGACAAGGCTGGAAGGCAAGTCCTGTGAGGAGTGGCTGATGATTTTATGTTTGTCTAGTTTGAAGAAAGGGAAGCTGAGGGATGACCACATTTCTCTCTACAGCTTCCTGAGGAGAAGTGGTGAGAGAGGTGCTGATCTCTTCTCACTGCAATCTAGTGATAGAACTTGTCGGAATGGGCAGCTTTAGACTGGATATTTTGCAGCATTTCTTTACTGAGAAGATGGTCAGACCCTGGAACAGGCTTTGTAGAGAGGTGGTCAATGCCCCAAGCCTGTCTGTGTTTGAGAGGCATTTGGACAATGCCCTTAATAGCATACCTTGACTTTTGGTCAGCCCAGAAGTTGTCAGGCAGCTGGACAAGGTGATCAGTCCGTTGTAGGTCACTTCCTATTGAAATATTCTATTCTACTCTATTCTGTTCTGTCATATAATCTGTTAAATAAGAATCCATAAAATCTGTATTTACAGAAACTTAATCTCCCCTCGTTATTCCTCGTTATTAAAATGGAATAAATAATTATTGTTACCACTAATGTTAATAATTCCTGAATGCAGTTATTTTATTCATATCCAAGCACAGTCACGAGAATATCCAATACTAAGATTTTGAGGGAAAAGAAATTAACAGGTTAGATTATATTACACATTATAGTCTCAAAATACAGTACGTAATGTAATTGTGATGTAATTAGTATTGACAGTCTAAAGCGATATAAATAATTCTTAAAAGGTTTGTCTCTGGGTTCCTTTCTTAAAGTGTAAATTGGCTTTCTGCCAATTATACCACAGGAAGAAAATTTGTGTCTGTCCTGTGTAACTGAAGACTGTTCTTGCCACACAGATTTGAGAGACAAGATTTTTGTAACCAATTTATACATAAAAGTTTTCTAGTTCTCTGTGGATAACATTTGAAAAATCAACTGGGGACTTTTACAATGCTAGTTACTTAATAGAGATTATCTTCCCTTATGGATATGTGAAATCCGCCCATCAAATATATACATTCTGTAAAGTGCTGATTATAATTTACTTTCTGTTGTTTTTACTTCTTTTTAAACACAGTAATTGGTGATCAAAACTGGAGGCATCAGTAAAGTAAATCGAATTTGACATATTACACTGTCATAATAACAATTACTATTCTTCCTCTCCATGAAAAAAAAGATAAATCTTTTGACTCCAGAGGTATGCTTTTCATTTTTTTTCAGGAACATTTTACAAACTGCTCTGTATAAACACTACAAAATTGCATGTTACCTGCCTTATTTTTCCTGAATATTTTTAATACATTTTCATGAAAAAACGAGCTTCTAGGAGAGCAAATGTAACAAGATTTTGTGAAATTATTTTCCCTTTATTATTGTGAAATTTCATGAAATTTTCCCACATTAAAGCAATGTTTCTGGTATGTCATTTTAGTCTTATTTTACAAAATGTAAAATATTTTGTGTTCTGAGACAGTATCTCTTTCTTCTAAATACTTTAACAGCAGCTGAAGGAAATATCAGTTTGGGGAAAGGATATGTTATTAAGCACATAGCTGCCTCTTTCACGGTCATTTTTAGTCTCTAAAAATTGGGCCTGAATGCAGTGAGTATTCCCAAATATGATTATAAATGATGGCTTCCATTCTAAACATTTGTTTTATGAATTATATTTAATTGAACATGGAGGCAAGAATTCTAAATCTGCTGCAGATGAAAGTTGGGTATTTGGATTGTGATGGAATGAATATTTTTTTTTCTCTCTGTAGAGAATAATCTAATTTTGCTCTTCCTAAAGGTCAATAGGATCTGTGACTGGTGAAGATAAATATAGTTCCTGTCATGCTCTAAGGGTCATTTTATCTTTTATATGTCCTTTTCCCCAGAGCCAAACAGAAAACTCTGGGTGCCCTTGCAGAGTCTGACTCTTCACTGAGTATGAAAATGATAACATGAAGTGATCTTATATATAGAATTACTTTAGTGCAATCTTGAGATATTAAACTAGGCATACTGCAATATAATGCCATATTTTAACAGATGAGGCAATTTTCAATTTGTGCAATTCCAGTCAGGTCCATTGCCTATAGGTAGCAGAATTAGCTCTAGAACTTAAAATCTGTTTGTGTTATTTATATCTTATTTTGTGTGTTATGAAGTAATTCACAGGGGTAAGACGAGTCCAAGGAATTAGCAATGCAGAGACAGACTTTCAGGATGCAGAGGAAGGAAAAAGCTGGCAGGAGTTATCTTTCAAGAAGTGTGATACCCCCAGCTGCACATGGAAGCAATGTGCAGTATCCTATGGTTTATAATAACTCCATACATCTCACCTGCCACATCTGTGGCAGGTGTGAATAAAATTCAGGTAAAATATAGTCAAAGTGCAGTCTCAACAAATAAAGGCCTTTGTAAACAAGACACATAAAGATGGGGAAACAGAGTAAGATGTCTAGATGTCTAGATATATACCAGAAGTCTAAAAATAAGATGAGGCTAAAGTGGTATGGGAATAAAAAGAATCCGAAAATTGATGGGAGGAGCACCCTCTAGAGAACACCTTAACAGCAGGGCAAAATTGATTGATAAATGGCACAGGAGGAAAGACTGATGCAAGGGAAAAAGTAAAAAAGTGCTGTTAAACAAACTGGCTTTGGGAGATCTGTTCTAAGAGCTACTGTGATGGTGACAGCCATGACTGCAAATGTAACTTTTTTCTAGGAGCAAAAATCCTCCTGTAACTTCTGTAAGAATTAAGGCTTCACAAAGAGATGCTAGAATTTTGGGGGAGCCTGTTAAAAGGAAATTATAAGAGCAGCTGGGATTGGGAGTTACAAATGAAATGCAATGGTGTACGAAGTTGGGACCTTGTCATTCAGTGTACTCATCTATATGGAAAAGAAGATACAAAATGAGGTGACAGGTTTCCTGACAATATTTTTCTGGGTATTAAAATTCGGAGCCAGATGAAGAGAGTTAGGGAAGAGTCTCATAATATTACTGAGTGTCTGGGTGATAAAGTGGTGGGTGAAATCCAGTGTTGATGAATGCAGAGTAATGCACCTGGAGAAAAACAAGCCTAAGTATGTATATACAGTGATAACTTCTGAATTAGCTATTACCACTCAAAGGAGAAATTGTTGTTATAGATAATTGTATGAGAACATCTCACAGCAACATAGTGTTCTGTACCAAAAAATAAGCAAGCTAGAAATTGTTAATAAAGAATAGAGAACAAACCAGGAAACATTATTATGTTGTTGTATGCATTTATGGTGCACCCAAATCCTGAACACTATATGTAGATCTGGTTGTCCTCATCAACACTTTTAGAAAAAGGGATGGTAAAGCTAAGCAAAAGTTCAGAGAACCACCAGAGTTATGTCCAACGCTACTGAATGGATCAAGATTCTTCAGCATTGAGGTGACTAAGACCAGAAAAGAGAAAAAAATTCCACCAAGAAAATCATAAATAAGATTGAGAATAGGAATAAAGAGCAATTCATTACAGTCTCTAACAATGCAAAAGGGGCCTTGAGCAAGTTGGTGGACAATGGGTTGCAAACAAATTACTGCAAGCACCATTGATGTTATTGCACAGAATAGTCTTGATAGTCTTAAGGCAGAAGTTATAACTTAATTAGACTAATTAATGGAGGAAGGTCTATAAAGCATAAAATACAAACACAGTTTCTGGCTCAGGACACCCCTTCAGGTTTCTAGAAAAAGGAAGTGTCTAGCATCATGCTTTATTTCCTCATTATGTCATATATTCTTACTGAAAAGAATCACAGATTCACTCAGTGTGAAAAGGACCTCAGGACATCTCTCCCCCAACCTCCTGCTCACGGCAGGGCCAGCAATGGGATCAAACCTGGTTGTTCAGCACTTTGAAAAACCTCCAAGGACAGAGCCAGCACAGCTTGTCTGCTCAGCTTGCTCTACTGCTGGGCTGCCCTTGTGAACCTTTTCCCTGGGTGAAAAGGTTTTTCCTCATATTTGGTCTCTCAGCCTCTATTGTTTTGATTTACGGCCTTGGTCTCTCATCTTCCGTCTTCATCTCCTCAGCACCGTCCCCATAGGCACAGGCAGCTGCAGCTGGGTTTCTCCAAAGCCATCTCTTCTCCAGACTGAACAAGCCCAGCTCCCTCAGCATCTCCACAGAGGGCAAGTGCTCTGGCCCTCATCATCTTTGTGAATCTCCTGGCTGAACTCACTCCAGGGTACCAATATTTTCCTTGAACTTCTTAAACCTTTTTGCTAAGCACAGAGGCCTGGGAGACATCAATGAAGGCTAAGGTAGATGTGTCATTGAGGACCTTTATCAGAGTCCAATATTCTCTGACTGGGTTCATTGAGATATTCAACATGAGGAGTTAATATTTGATAACACATTTAGCTATTTGAATAAATTACATGGGATTTGACTTGGCAGAGTGATACAGCAATGCACTGCAATGGAATTGCAATACCCTACACTATGCAGAATATTACACTTGCAATATATACTTGGAACATGATGTAAATGTGATTCCCATTGCCTGTCCATAAATGCACACCATCGCAATGTTTTTCCCTATTACTAGGAAGGAATAGGTAGCTTGAAACCAGCACCAGTCTGTTGCTCTCTCCAAAGTTCATTTGGTTGGTGTTCAGCTTTTATACTCTATCTTGGACTGAGCCACATCTACACTTCCCACTTGCTGATAAATCTAACTTGGGAAAACTTTCAAACTCTAAATTAACTCTGGGAAACTGCTAATATTGGAGAAGCCATGTACACAACCAGTTGATCACTCAACTCATTTATCTAAACCATTTATCAAAACAAGTATGGTCCTCTTTGTGTTAAGTAAAAGTATCTTTGCAGCAGCTGTGGCAGCTCCCTACATTCTCCCTTGAGCCTCACAAACACATCACCTCTATCCATCTCCACTGAGACTCCTTCAGGTGTAGGAGTTTTTTGGTTAGTCACAACTTTATATTTGCCTGCGGTCTGTCATGTTATGACCGGCTCCTTTCAGAAACAGCCCCAAATTTTCTTTGTTGCAAAGTTTTTATTTCTGAAGTTTTGACTCCAAATGATCTCACTTACCAGCTCTTTGATAATCCAAAATCAGCTCTCCTGAAAACCTTTCTATACTCTGGTAGTTGCCTTTTTTACTCCCATAGAATCTTCAGATTCCTTATTTCATGGTCCCTACAGAAAAGGCTGCCATTTAGAGTCACATCCTTAACCACTTTTTCCTCATTTCTTAGCAACAAATACAGCTGTACACAACTCTGGTTGGCCTACCCAGTGCCTGTATCAAGGAGCTATCCTTACCTTCCAGAAATTCCCTGGATTGCTTACAGCACACTGCTGTTTTGTCTTTCAGTGGGTATCAGTGAGTATCAGTGAGATTAAAGGAATTCCCCTATTAAGGAATAGTTCATGATCTGTAGACTTCCTTGATTTGTTTAAAGTTTTTGGTTTTTTTTTAAATGAGAAGTATTGTCCACTTTCTCAGCTGTACTGTGTGGTCTGCAGCACAGTCCCACCATGATGACACCTTCACCGACTTCTTCTCTGATTCTGACATTCAGATTTTCCCAGTCTGTTGCCCATCCCCACATCTGAGCTGCTGCTTCCCAGAGGGATACTTCCCTTCTCCCCTGAGAGCTATCCCATCACAATTGGGTTATCCCTCCAATGTCATCATTTTCTGACCACATATGGTGCTTCAGTTTCTCCTTCCCGATTGTGTACTTAAACTTGAGGTGGGTGTCACTTCACCTTGTTTTATCATTCTTATTCCTGCACTCTGAATCTTTTGCTTTCCAACCAAATAATTTCACTGATTTATCCACTGCCTAAGATAGAATACGAGCTAGAGAGACCTTCCATATATTCTAGGAAGTCAGTTCATATATCCTTACATTATTCACCATGACTAGCTAGGTTTTTCTTTCTTTTCTATGAGACCATATCTACTGCTTCAGGCCTATTTCCTTGATTGCTGGCCCTAGAAATATGCTCATATCAGAATGCATGCTAAGGGTGAAAATGATCCTTATTCATTTAATAAATTCAGATATGGGCCAAATGAATCCTAACTCTCCCTTTACTTCATATGAGCATATGGTACATTACATAAATTGTTCATATTAAATCACAGACCCCCTTGTGGTGTTACATCCCCGAAAAGCAGCCGAAAGCCCCAACGCCACACTGAAAGGCAGTCGGCTGCACCGTGATGCGCGCTGGGCTGTGCCGGAGCCGGGGAGCACGCAGGAGTGGCACGGAGCTCGGGGGACAGAAGCTCAGAGGGAAACGAGGTGGGATAAAGAAACGTACAGACGCAGTCTGAGGTCTTCCAGGGAATTTATTAGGATCTTCGGGTGAGGGTCCATGGGCGGCGAAGTGGGACAGGAAATGGGGGAAGGGCGGAGGGGCTGAAAGCCCAGAGACTGCGACCCTGAGCACACGATGGCAGGGGATTCTAAGGGAAGGGAAAAGGGGAGGAGTTAGGTCCAGAGAGCCAACCCAGGAAGGCCAGAGGGGAGAAGGGCAGGGGTACACACCAATAGACTTCTGATAGGGGAGGATGCGTAATTCAAAAGAACCAATAACATACAGAGCTAAGGGGAACAAAGGAGAAACTTCTGGACACTGCTACACCCCCTTACATTTCTGACCACAGTGAGTAAAACCTCTATCTACAGAAAGTATTATAAACCACATTAAATATGTAATTATTTTACTAAGTAAATCAGGGATTCTTCTGAAATATTAATCTGTCCCTGGGTGAGGTTTGGGAGGAGATTGGGTTGTCTATAATACACTCAAGCATCGATTAGCTGGTAGCTAGAATTAAAACTACTTCATACAGTAGCTGTACAGAGAAACTGTAGAATATTCTAGTCAAGGGAAATAGAAACAGATGATCTTTTACAGTATTCACTGAATATTTATTGAAAATGTTTTTCTCTTCTCCTACTAATATCATGCAAAAGAGATGTCTCAGCAAAATATATTTTTTCTCTATTTTCCTCTTCTGTGAAAACTGCTAACAATGCAAACTGTATCTCATGGTAGGCCTGTTGGTTCAAACAATTTGTCACAGCCTGAGTCCTCACAAGAAGAGGAAATCAGATTATGGTGACTAGTGAAAGAAACACAGTATTGGTGCATAAGGTTCTATTCTGCAGCTCAGAGAGCTCATATTTTAAAGAGAGCTTAATGGTGGTGAAAATTGCTGTCTTAGAAAAGGAATGGAGCACAGGTGTTGCATGGCAAACTGCTGGGCCCATGTCTCACCTCTTGCTGTACCCAGGGATGACAGCTCCATTAATGAATAGGTAAGTTACTCATGTACCTGTGCAGTCTTTGTTTCCCATTGGACAAAGTTGGGGGGTTTTTTTATTGTCTTATGCAGAGAAGAGAGAACGCTGTATCTTTACACTGTGCAAAGGGTTATACTCTGTACTCCATGACCTGATTTCACAGCAAGGTGACTTAAGCCTTCTCTGCCTTAACCTGTTGTATGGGGACGAGGGAGAAGGGTAAATGCTGGGGGCTCATACTTCAATTATATGCTAGATGTAAGATGTAGGATCTTGCAGCCTGGAATAATATTCCTTCTTAGCACACTACTTGAGATGCTCTGGGCTCCCTTCTTACTACCCTACCCATCATGAACTGAAGCAGAAAAACTTGAGAGGTGCTGCTAATAGGCCTGGTAAAGGTAGTAAGAGGGTTAACATTAACTGTGGTGACAGAAGTGAGTAATTGTTTCCCAGGGGAAAACAAAGATTTCTTGTAGCTCTGCATGCAGTCTTAGCAAATTCCTTGCACAAAATTGTTTCTGCTAGTATAGATACAGGATCCACAGTCTTTAAAAAAAAATCAACTAGGTCAGATTTGAATGGGCAAAGTGACTAACAACACAGGCAGATATTTATTCCCTGCTGCATTGGGTCTGTCTGGGGTGGAGTTACTTTTCTCCAAAGTAGTATTAATAGTGCTATGCTTTATACTGAAAGTAGCCTGAAAGTTGTTGTTAAGAGAGCAGTGTTTTGGCTACTGCTGAGCTCTGATGCCCCAGCATCAAGATTGTCTCTCCAAATTTACCTGCCTTCAAAAGGCCAATAGGCTATGAATGAGCCAGAGAATCAGAAGAGAAACAGTCAGTACAGCTGACCCAAAATGTCCAAAGGGATATGCCATACCATGTAATATTTGCTCAGCAACAAAATCTAGGAGAAAGGAGAAGAGGGGGGTACATTCCATATTAAGGTCTTCTGAAGCAACTGCTATGTACACTGAGGCTCTGCTTCCTGGGAAGTGGCTGAACATTGTCTCCTAATGGGAAGTAGAGACTAAATATTTTTGTTTTCCTTTGCTATTCTTTGTTTAACTTCTTTCCTCTTGACCCACACACAAGCTCTTCCCCTATCACCCCCACTTTATTTTCTCCTCTCCCATCCTGCTGAGAAGAGTGACAGAGAGGCTATCTATAGTGGGCACCTAATGGCCAGAAAAGGTCAACCCACATCTGAGCTTCTGCTCAGTATGGAAAGCAAGCATCTTAGACGGAATTTTCACCTTGCCCCACAGTTGCTTTATGGTTTTTGTTTCTTGCTTGGGGCAGAGGTGATGGTGAATTGAAGAATTTTTTCTGTAATTAGAAAAGAACTTTTCAAGAGGTATAATTGGAGCCCAGGAATGTGCCTTTGTTAAGTTTGAGTACCAAAGCTGGTGGAAGCCTGCTGAGCCAGCTGGTGCTGCTCGACCTTCTGTCCAGCTACAGCTGAAGATTGTCCCACTGCTCTCAGTGAAGTGCCAGTCTTTGGTCATCTGCTACTGAACTGTAATGAGTTCTATTTCACCTGTGCCCAGTATATTCAGACTATTGGCAGGAGAACTTGGCCCTGCACATAGGAACATCAGGTGCTGGGGTCTGGCTAGGTGTATTAGTTTGAAAACAAGCCAGTGGGAGATCACAAGTCAGGATTAAAATTTAATAGGAAAATTAAATAAAATAAGTGCTATAATACAAGGAAAAGCACTGACAAAGTCAGATACAACCTGACACCCTGTTAGGGTGGTGGCAGCAGTCTAAATGAAGTAGTTCAGTTGAAGCAGTGATCCTGTGGAAGGCTTGGTCTCCTGCTGAAGGTCCAGTAGTAGCTCTCGTCCTATGGGAACCCAGTAGACAGGGCTAATTTAGGTAGTTCCAAGGCCAGGTTATATCCAGGTGGGAATGTTTGGCTCCTCCCTTCTGGGTGGAGCATCTCACAATAGGATGAGATAAATCCATGAGTCATGTGGTGGTTTCTTGATGGCTCATTGTGTTATCAGGGGTGGGTCATTAGCAGGCCATAACAGCTAATGGCCCACAGCTGGTGGTAATAGAATAATAAATACAGCTATATTGTAACCTAGGACACTAGGGCACCTCAGCACTGCCAGCATCACCAGCATTCCTCAAAAAGGTTTAGATCCATGCTTGGTCGATAGGAAAAACATATCCCAGATATCTCCCAAGACATCCCTTTGCTAATATGGGAGTAACAGAAGGAAAAAGTTGTTTTTAAATTAAAAGACAAAAGTCAGCCTAAGAACTTTGGAACTGTAGAGAGCAGGTTGGAGGGAAATAAACTGTAGAATAAAAGCTCAGAGAATCTAGGTGAGGATTTATTTTACTGTTTTGATAAATAAATTAGCCTAGACAGGTATGCAAATTTAGACTTGGACCATGAAAATCCCTTAATTTGTTATTTCTAGGGCATTCTGAATGTAGAACAAATATGACATATGCAAACATAATGAACACTTCTCTTAACTCTCTTTCCTTTCCATTAGAAGATTTTCTGTTAGGCAGAATCCAGAAATTGTGACATGGAAAGCATAACATATGATAGGTATTTTGGTAAAAGCAAAAAGTGAAAACGCAATGATTTTGAAATCACATTCTTTAGCCTTCAGACCTCCCTAATGTTGTTCCATGATGTGGCCATCCTAATCTGCATGTTTCTGTATGCTCTGACTATGCTGCCTGTATGCACAATTCAAACTTCATGATTGGTTATTTAGAAAAGAATGCTGAACCTAATTAAGATGCCATACAAAATAAAATTTGGAGATGTTCAGAATGCAGAGTTTTCAACTTGGTGGATTACTCTGGGATTTTGTAATTCAAGACTGTTCACAAACAGGTTAAAAAGTTCACTTTTTTGTGAATGGAAATTCTGACCACTTTGATTTTGGAATCAGTTCTCATATTGCTGAAACATTTCCTTCAATGTTGAAAATCTATTTCATGGTATTTTACAAAAGAATATTGTTAAATACAATGTACAATACAATACAGGATGAATATTATCATATGAGAGACAAAATATGAAACTTTAAAGTGGGCAATTAATTTTAACTTTGCTTTGGTTTAATTATTGCTATTAAATTTGAGTGAAGCTGATTAAAACTCATGAGATTTCCAATCACTTACATGGTACTCTCTTGTGGAAATGGCCCTGTTTAAAGTTTTTTGGCAGCTCTAATCACTGAAAGTTACCTCTCTTTCTGCATTACAGTCTAGGGAAATGACCTTATTTTTCTTTTTCTCTTGACAGTCCTGAAACAGCTGACAGCAGAAATTACAAAGGTACTGACAGAAAAGTTATTTTTTCTTCTTCATTTTGATGTTATGGATTGATGTCCATTCCACCAGCAGCCTCCAAACCATAGATCACATAGCGCGTGACTTTCAAGTCAACAAGAGACATTTACAGGTTAGCAAATATGTTCATTTCCCTTTGGCAATTCAGTGGGGATTCTAGCCATCTGATTCAGAGAAGCACATATGGTAAATACTTAATGGAATATAAATCTTGAGAGCACACCTTGAAATAAAATGAGATTTTCAATGGGAATCACATTCCTGTTTTACAAATGTCCTTTTGAGAATTATATTTCTTGTAAGCCTCTGACAGTTATTTATGATCTTGGGCATACATAGACTCAAACATTTAACCTATCCCATCTGTGTTAAATCTAGTTTTATATCAGGATACCAATGTTAACTGCTCACTGACCTACAGAAATAATTAAATTGCCTTTATTCTTCCTAGATTTTATTACCTGACCTTATTACAGAAAACAGGATATGTATGAAGATGTATTTTATTATTTTTGCAGCATTATTGTATGCTTTAAAAATATTTTAAAAGATGCTAGGTTATATTTACATTCTCCTTAATACCACTGAGCCACAAGGAATGAACTCTGAAAGATAATTTTTATGGGTTTACTTTAACCATGCAGCATATCTCAGGTTTTTATATTTCTGTAATATATTCTAAAAGTACATTTGTCACCAGGGTGTCTGAAACTTTTAGAGACTGGAAAATGCCAAAAGGCCCTTTCTTCTTATAGGTTTGAATTAGTTTAGCCAGTGAAGCTGCTCAGACTGAAATGGTTAAGAATTAGTCCAGACCATTAGAGGCTAATAGCAGAGTGAAGGTGGCTTTCCTCTTTTGTGTTGGAGTTGTGTGAACAGGAGGAAAACTTCTTTCAGTTGTAAACTCTTTTAGCCAGTACGCCTTCTGAGACTTGTTAGATCTCACCAGGGCACAAAGACCAACCTTTAAGGCATCTGCTTGCTCCTCGGATGTCAGCGCGGGATGAAGTAATTGTGCTCCGCATGCTGTTTGCTACTGTTGTTTTCTCGGAAATTACTGCCCTCACAATGTTGCAGCAGAGTGGTTAATGTACAGGCTTCCTGATATGAATCTGGCAAAACCAGATTCATATCAGGTGGGTTAGCTAAAAGTTCTGGTTGGAGGTTTGCTTGGGGTGTTTTCTTGGGGTTTTTTTGGTGATTTTTTTGTGCCTTTTTTTTTGTTTTGTTTGTTTGTTCTGCTTGTTTCCCCTCCTGTTGTTTTGTTTTAAATTATACCAGAGATAACGTGGTTCTGTAATAGACATCTATAGTGAAAAATGTCTGGCTCCCAATTTGTTTCATGCATTGAGAAAGATAAAGCATCAAGGAATTTTTAGACAATACAAAATCACTCTATTGCATTCAATAGGTGCATATTAGAAACCATCTCCTTGTTTGATGACTTTGCATGTCATCAAATGAGTATAACACTGCATGTGGAATATTTATGTCTGAGGATAACCTAGTATGTACTTAAAGAAAAACATTAATGTTTTTAACGGCTTTTGAAGGTTATTTTCATAACAGACTGAGAAAAAAAATAGGTTGCCAGTCAGGACTGACATTTTTACAGGTATGTGTGAAGCTAACAGGGTGAAGATCTGAATCCAGGTCTCTTCTCTGATCTGAATCAAATATTTTTCTTACTAATCACTCTGCATTTAGATGAGCAGGATCTCGGAACATATGCTGCCAGTGTCACCAGTCCAGCATCTGGTATTACTGAATACTGTGGGCTCTACTATAAAATGTTAAGACCTCCATTTTTTAACCAGCTGCATTGGAGGAATCATCCCTGATAAAACACAGGAGAGTAACATTATGACAGAATATTTTTCCAAACTTCCCAGTACAAATGTATGGAAATCATTATAAAGAATTAAGTAAGACCCGGAATTTTCAACCTTTTTGTTTATTCTTGCTCTGCACCCTCAGTGGGCTCCTAGCTACTGGGAGACAATCTTTCTTTCCAGTATACTACTCATTCTTTAGATAAACTATTAAGTTCTCTTTCTGAAATGAATGTGAGCATTGATCATTAGTTCAAGAAAAAACAAAATAAATAAGCTTATCCAGAACTTCTCTCAAATGTTCCTCTAGGATTTTTTTATGCTTAATATAGACACAAATGAATACATGTTCCCTGGCCTGGAGAAAGAGGGTTCTTAGCTTGGCTGTTGAGCATTGCCATTGGATACTGAAATATGGGTTCAAATAAGAGAAAACAATAAGGACAGCCTGATATCTAAGTAATATTACTAGTTGACTGTGGTTTTGGGCATATCTGTGTCTTTGCAACACTGTTTTTTACACTGTTACATTTTGAGACATATTCCCTAATTTAATCTTTCTTGATACTTTCTTCCACATAGAATCAAATTGGAAAAATTAGCATTTGTATTAAAAACAATGGCACTGAACAATTCCCAGCAAAATGCATCTCTAATTCAGTTACAAATCAGGACAAAATAATCATTCCATGTTTGTAGTAGCAGCATTTCTTCACCACCTGAATGATAAATTTCTATGGGAAATTACTTTTTCTACCATCTTAAATGAAATGTTTTTAAATTCCACACTTTTACTTTATCAATCATGGAAATGCATCCCTTTGCAAATTACAATGCTTTTAGCTCCTCCTTTGCTCCCATGGGAGGATCAATTTTTAAGGCAGTAGTAAGATCACATGAGAACAGCAGAAGAAACACATACTGTCTCCAAACCTATAACTTTTGATGATCCATTTGTTTTACTAGAAGTGGTAATACAATCCTTCAGCTTGTTCTGATCACAGTTAAGCTGTTGTTTGCTGATAGCATACTGAGGCTGTCTTGGTGTTTTTTCAGTGCCTAACCAAAAACCTCAGCAAAATTACTTTTAATTAACTCTGTTGTTTCATTTAATATTTTGCCTTCAATAGTTTCCAAGACATCTTCTAACCTTTTTGCTCAGAAATCCTCCTTTTTTGTTATTTTTCTTGAAGAAAAATTTAATTTTTTTTTAAACCATTTTAGACCTTTTTTCAACTTCCTTGCAGTTTGTGTCTGGTTTTTAACAAAACTAAACATAGCTTTCAAATAGAGGTCTAAGAATGATAACTACAGTACTTCTTTAGATTCAGGTGATCTAATTTCACGTGGGAATATATTCTTGGTTTCACTGTCACATTTGCACACTGAATTTCAGGAAGACAGCATTCTTAAAAATTAAATTTCTAGTATGAAAATCTTACCACACTGTCTCAATTGCTTTTAATTTAGTAACTATTTGTAACAAATAATATTTTTTCAAGATTCATAGTTTCTGAAGAGTTACTTTGCCAGATTTTTCTTGATCAAGTCTAGATGCTTTTAGAATATAGTTTGGAAATACATATAGGCTCATTCTCATCTTTGGATGAATTTTATGTATTTCTTGACAGTACAAATTATAATATTTTAGGAATATTTTCTTAAGGGTTTCCCCTGTGTTGTTTCCTAAATGTTAAGGAAAAAAATTTGCACCTTTTCTTTTACCAAGGTGATTTAATTTTTGAACAATTACACCCACATTTTTTGGCTTCCCACAATATTTTTTTTTCCAATTTATATTACCTTACCTTTTGCATAAAATTCACAGATGAAAATTATGTGGAAATTTAAAAGAGAATGAGAAAATAATAAGTATGTCTCAAACAAAAAATTCAACATTATTAACTGCAGGGAAATATATATAGTGAATACATAGTTGATCTATGCAATTTCAAAAGTGAACACCAACATATCTGTATAAATTGAAGTGATGACATCATTCATAAAGGTGTAGAGAGAGAAAAATATAACATTTAATATTGCAAGACTGCAGCCCTATGACATGCACAGGGACAGGCAACTTAGTTCCATATAATCCTCCACTGCAACACAATCTCTAAAACAGAGATCAATTGGAAAGTCAGGCAGGGAAAGCCTCTGACTAATAAGTCAGTTAAACAAAAGAAAACAACTTTGTTTGCTTATGTTTGTGCCCCTTTATATTTGCATTTTGAAGCAACGAATGGAAAGATATTTACTAAGCTCTTATGCAAGCTTTTGATGGTTTACTTTTTTAAAAATGTAATTTAGTTTTAAAGAAGTATCTGTGCCAGAAATTCTATTAGACGGATACATCATGGGGTTTCTGACTAATCATAAATAATTAAGACAGCTGAAAGAGTGAAGACCAAGTAATCAATATGTGAAGAAAACTGCACCCAGTTTACCCAAATCAAGAAAATCTGCAAAAGTGAATTTGAAGAAATAATGGTCTATTCATGGATGTTCAGGGACAAAGAAAAGAGATAAACTTCCTCATATAAATTATTCATGATCAATTATTTGCTCAGCTTCAGTCTGAGTACATCTTGTGACAAAATTAGATTTTAATCACATATTTCTTTAGACCCCAAATGAGGCATTCAGCATTCAGGGATAGTAAAATCTTTGGCTTCTTGGAGATTGGGGGCTGATTCTGCAGCACTGAAGTCACTGGGACTATTTTTAACTGATATCAATTTGAGTAGGGTCAAACTACTGGGACTTTATGATTCACTCACTGTGTTCCATTATATGTGCACCAGTATAATTTTTATTTTTCCTCCAATTGAATTTCTCATGTGTTAAAGGAGGGGGTGCATAAGAAACTAGAGCAGTGAAACCATAAAAGGCTAAACTTTTCCATTTGCTGGGATAGTGTTAATTTGCTTCCTAGTGGCTGCTATGGGACTATGTTTTAGATTTGCCCTGAAAATGGTGTTGATAATATAGAGATGTTATTGCTAAGCAGTGCACACACAGAACCAAGACCTGTCTGTTTCTTGTACAGCCCCTGCCTACAAGGGGGCTCTAGGCACACAAAAGCTGGGAGAAGACACAGCCAGGACAGCTGCCCCAAACTGATAAGTAAGGATTACATATAAATAATAAAGGGAAGTTCCATAACATATGATATCATACCCAGTATATACAGCGGGGGAAAAAAGGAAGAAGGTGAGAACATTTTGAGTGGTGGTGTTTGTCTTCCCAAGTCCCCATTAGGTGTGACAGGGCTTTGCTCTCCTGGAGATGGCTGAACACCTGCCAGCCCTTGGGAAGCAGCAAATTATTCCTTATTTTGCTTTGCTTCTGTGTGCAACTTTTTTTTTATCTCTTAAAGTGACTTTATCCCAATCCATGAGTTTTCTCACTTTTATCCTTCCAGTTTTCTCTGCTATGCCATTGCTGGGGAGTGAGTGAGCAGTTGTGTGTAGCTGAATTGCTGTCTGAGCTTAACCCATGACAATTGGCTGCAGTGCTTCTGTTTCAGTTGATTTACAACGTGAACAGCATGGGCAGGTTCTCCAGATTTCATAAGTTAGTGATACACCCTTGACCACTGTAAGGTGGCAGTAATTTTCATAATGTCATGTCCTGAGATAAACTGTTATTTTCTTTATTTCTTACGCTTTTGTAATTTAAAAATAATTGACTGAAGAGGAAGTCAAATTGGTCGGTGGAATCTCACAATACCACCTTTCTTCCTAATGTAAGAAGAGTAGCCAATTGCAAATGATGGGCTTTAATTCAAATGCTTTCTCAAGACCTTAATGATGAATAGTGAAGCTGGGAGAGCTAATCCAAGGATTGGTTTATACCTGACCAGTGTATATACTCTGCCCTTATTTATTGCTCTTTTCCAATGCAGACAGTTATTTTGCCTATATCAGATTTTCACACATGTAGAGGAAAAAAACCGTTTTCTTTGTTGGACAAACACAAGTTGACTTTAACTAGACATTTGACAAGAAGTTGTTGTGAAGTTATAAATAGCTCCATAACAGGAATATGTCCATCTCCTCTGCAACTGTTTTCTGAAAAGACCATCTTTTGAATGCAATGTTGCCATTTAGATGAATATTACACATTGAAGCTTCTTCTGTGATTGTGATTCTTTTTTTTCCAGGACTCTCCACTGAATGGATCTTACTGTGTCATTTATTTAGGACATACTTAGGCATGACAACAGAGAGAACAATATAAATGTCTATACAGATATAAAGAGCATGAGCAACAAACAACATAAATAAAAAATTCTACATGTACTACAGGTCTAAAATGGATTTGAATTGTAGTTTCTTTTCTGAAACACACTTGTCAAATATTAATACAGCAGTCATTTCTTTGCTTAGAAATATGAATATTTCTATGCTTAGAATCATCGATGCTTGCAAATTTTTCTATAGTTTGAATAATGTTATGTTAAACTGCATTTTAATTTAGATATTCTAGCTGCTAGGAAGTTATAGCTCATGCCAGACATTATTTATTGCTCACTTTTACCATGTCACCTTCCACTTGTACACTAAATTATTTCCCCTGACTTAAGCTAACCTTCCAAACCCCAGCACAGTTTCAAATGCAAATGCATATGTATACACACTTATATACACACATACATACACACACACACACACACACACATAAAAATATTAATATATAAATTTATGCAGAAATATATTCAGGCATACATATAAATGTGCTTTTTCACAGAACCACAGAGTGGTTAAGATTGGAAGGTATCACTGGAGGTCATCTATTTCAGCCACCTTGCTCAAGCAGAGTTCCCTAGACCATGTTACTCAGGATTGTGTCCAAACAGTTCTTTTAATATCTCCTGTGGGGGAGATTGCACAATACCTCTGGGCAACCTATTCCAGTGCTCAGTCGCCCTCACAATAAAGTTCTTCCTCACCTCATGTTCAGGTGAAACTTTCTGTCTTCTGTTTTTTACCCACTGCCTCTTGTGTTCTTGCTTAGCACCACTGAGAAGAGCCTGGCTCTGTCCTCTTGACACCCTCCCTTCTGATATTGATAGACATTGATGACTTCCCCTCTCAGTCATCTCTTCTTAAGGCCGAACAGGTCCAGCTCCCTCAGCATAAGCACCTCTCATTCTCCATAAAAGAGGTGCTTCAGTCCCTAAATCATTTTTGTTGCCTTTCACTGGATCGTTTTCAGGAGTTCCATGCCTCTCTTGTACTGGGGACACAGCACTCCAGATGTGGCCTCACCAGGGCTGAGCAAAAAGGCAGTATCACCTCCCTCATCCTTTTTTCATATCTATGTGCAAAAAATGTAATATGATATACACCAAAGTATTATTTAAACTTTATTCAGAACACTAAATAAAGAGAGAAGTAAGGGAACCCAAATTTAGGTAAATCTGCAACTGAAGATTTGCCTTAAAGTGAACTCCTTTAAGTGTTGCATTGCTAAGTTTTGTGCCCAAAGGAGATCTCTAACATCTGGTGTGCTTGATGGTCTCAGTGAATGACTGCTTCATATTTTGTATTTCTCTCAAGGCTTGTTTACTATATAATATTAAATTCATGCTTTAACAATGGTTGCTAATTTGTTCAGGAGCTATTCTGTGACACATTATTAGACTGTTCAGACATCAGTTTCTTAATTTTCACAAAATATGTCAATAGTGAAAGCTCGGCATTATCCCAATCTATAAATGCTGAACAGAAGCATGTTGGAATTGGTCCTAATGATTATCCACTAATTTTAGCAGATCCACTTTGTGTTTTCTCTTTGCTCATTCTACAAAGTTCTGAGTGTGGTGTGCCCTTTTTCCTGATCAGACCATGGTGTGCCTCCTGCTGACTAAATGTGCACTCAAAACTTCAGAAAATCAGAATCCAAATCCAAAGCTGAAAAAGCAAACATGGGTTGAAATTAATTTCAACTTTGTTATTTAACATTAAGGCATCTAACCTGAAATAACTGTTAAAGCTACTTCTTTCTTCAGCTAATGGAGTGACAGGCCAATTGCCTCCACCTGTTAGAAAAGACTTTTAGAACAGGATGAAGCTCAGCTGCCTCTCCACACTGGCAGAGAAAATCCGCCTTGTTTGTAGACTGAGGCTTGGTAAGATGAATTCCAGTCTTTGAGAGGGTAAAGGCAGAGGTCTAAAAGTTAGGTGTCTGGTTCTAAATTAGTTTGCTGTAGTTAGGAAGGACAAGAACTTACAGAGGTGATTCCTGGCATTTTAAGTCCTCAGAGGGATTTTAAGAGTCACTCTCTAAAAATCCCTGTCTCCTTTTTCTGACTAAAACACTTAAAACAGCTAAATTTAAGGAAGATGAAATCAAATATTTACTGATGTTCTTTGATAATTGTGGCTGTAGTGATTTACGTATCACTGAGGAATTCTGACAAAAAAATAAAATACATCCCTTCCTTCCCAGCATGATACGGCTTGGAGAACTTTTTTCTTATTCAACCTTCACTACAGCAGTCAGTAAATTCAGAGTGCTTATGCTGCCAACCACAATTTAAGGGTTTACATGTGTGTAGAATTTCCTGAGCCTTTTTTGAAAAACACACACAAAAAAACCCCAGATCAAAAAACCATACAGGTTTGTTCAGAAGGAATGTGTGGTTTGTTCTGTTTCGGGGGTTTTTCCCCACCTTTTTTAAAATTCATTATTTGGCACTGTAAATGTTCTATGATGAGCATAGCCTGAAGAGTAACACCTCACAGGCAGATGTTAGGGATGGCATCAGTGACTGAAAAAAAAAGCCCAGGAGTCTTTTCTGTTTAATCCTAGTACAAATTAAGTAAATTTATCCTTTAATTCCACGTTGGTATTTAATAGTTATTTGTAACTCTATTGTCTACTCTGTATGTTGTAACTACCAACTTTTACTTGCATTTAACCTGGCTTACCTTGAGGATGATTTCAAAGTGTTTTGACAAAGAAAGAGACAGACTCTCACAAAAGGTGGTAATCTATGAAACTATGAATCCAGGCATATTCTGCAGGGTATAAAATGTATAACAGGAAGTGCTGCAGGGGAGTTCTCAGAGATTGTGCAGAGAGCTGGCATCAGAAATGTCAGAAGGAAAAATGGGTAACAGTTCTCTTCAATTATGCAGGCAGATATTCAGGAGAATTTCTGATTTGAAATGAAGATATTCAGGAGAACTTCTGAATTGAAATGGTTCCCCCATGAAATTTGTTGCATTGGTATGGTGGTGAGTACAGCTATGGTTCCACAATGTCTCATATTTGCATTACTAATCTAGAGGCAAATGTAAGCATTTGTATCACAGAAGTAAATTGCTGCTCCTTTTCTATAGTGTCTATATATGACAACCTTATCCTGTTCTGGTTCAATGATTCCTTCATTGGTTTCAGTCACAAATTTATTAAATATCCCACTTTTAGTAAATTGTCTACAAAAGATTCCTATATTAACAGCATCCTAAACAGCAATCATTCTGAAATGTGTTTTACTGAAACTTATCAGATGGTGTGATGCTTTAGACTATCCTAGGGCTACATGTCAGCACTCAGAGAGACATTTACCATATTTACATGTTAACTTGGCTCTTTAGTTACTGTTGACTGCTTTCTCAGTCCCTAGTTCCTTGATCCTGGCCTGTCCAGTTCCACTCTGCTGGAGCACCTCACATCAATCCAGATTTACTGCTCACCACCCCTGGTGTCCTCACCATGTCCCAGTGTCTCCTCCTGTCACCCAGCTTCCTTTCCCACCAGCATCAGCTTCTCATCTCATCTTTTCTTCCTTCAGGCTACCTGCCTCATTACCCTTAGATTGGTTCAAAATGACATCACACTTCAAAAATATGAGATTTTTAGTATAAAAGACAATTTGGGTTAATTCAGAGTTCATCTTCCACTACCCTATACCTTATATACACTTAGATACAATAGTAAGCAAAGATTTTCAAGTAGAGGCATAATAAAAGTAATCTAAATCAGTTAAAACTAATCTAAAATTAGTTAGAACTAATCTAAAATATTTGAAATGTGAGGTTTTCTCGCTCTGGGGAGGCAGGGGAACCCCGAAAACCCCACCTAAAAGAGGTCCCCGCTAGGTGCTTTCCACGCTGCGTGGGCAGAGCGGATCCGGGGCCGGTGGAACCCGAGCTCGGGCTGGCTTCTCGAAGGCAGGATAATAGGAGCCTTGGCGATTAAAGGAAATGCAGTCTCTCAGCTTTTGGAATCCAGGGTTTATTGGTGGGACAGCGGGGAGGAGAAGGCGGCTGGGACCGGGACGGAACACGGAGGGAGGGGGCAGCTGGGTTCTGAGGAGCTGACAGCACCGAGCAGAAGCGAGCATGGGGTTAAGAGGGATGGAAAGATGGGAGGGGTTTTGAGAGGATAGCCAACCGGGACACAGGGGATACAGACTGACAGGGGCTTCAGGGAATGGGGTTGCGAGGAGGGAAGATACAGAACTTTAAAAACCATTAATAAGCTGCGGGTAAAGGAACGTTCTGGCTCTTAACTCAATATGAGATAGGGGAAAGCAGATATGCAGTGCCAATCAGACACACTGCTACAGAAATGGGTAAGGAAAACTGTTTTCCTTCATTTAATTTTTGAGGTACAGGGCAGCTCCTGGCATAAACCCCTTCTGATCCTTGTAATTAGAGATTTCTTTTCCTAAGAACAGTCAGGTGTGGTCAGAAACCAAGTGGCTCCTGGCAAGCTAGTGGAGTCCTGTTGACTCTTGAGAGACTCCTCTTTGAGCTGACCAACACAGTGAGAGAGGAGAATTAACCCTTTCTTGGGACTGGTTTGCTCTCAGCAACAAAAACACCTGGAGTGTTCCAGCATCCTCTCTCTTCAAGGCAGACATAAATTTATCTCATATGACTGAAGTGCAAGGATCAGGAAAGAAGGTGCATGGTAAGGGAGCAATAACATGCTTTAAACACCTGCTAACTGCAACATGAAATATCCAATGATACTCTGATTTGCTTTTCAATGTTATGTTTACAGCATCCACTCAGCAATTTTCTTTCAGACGTTTATAAGACCCTGCCACAAACTACTGAAATTGTACAACCAAAGATGTATTGTACCAAACTGTGATACAGACAGTGGAAGAGGAGAAGGCTTGTCTTAAACCAAAGCTTCTGCCAAAGAAATTGTTTTGGTTTAAGACAACTTGTGGGGCAGACAATCTGAAATGAGTTACGTCCTCTTTTAGTTTTAACTGCTCTCCTTTCACCAATAAGGAGAAACATGTGTGAGAAGATATAAATGGAAAAATAATAGTTCCCTAAATAAAAATGAAACAGCAACAATCAATATAACAGTAATGAGCACTAGATACAACAGTGCTGAAACCCATGGTCCGCCTGGGAACCAAGAACACAAGATGGCATGTAAGTCCCTCCCTAAAGATGGCAGGGTCTGTAAAAGACTGTGTGGTCCAAGAGAAAAAAGCAAGATGGCAATAAGCTCCCTTCTCCTGACCATGTGGTTGACAGACAAGAACAGAGGGAAAAAAACCCAAGAGATCAACTGAACCTCTGCAGTGAGGAAAGCTCCCTCTTCCCCCAAACAACAACCATCAGGGAACAAGGACAAAAAAAAAATCCTTGAGACCAAAACCAGTCAAATGCCCATCAAGCCATTTCCTCCATGCCACCTGACAAGGTCTCTCCCCTGGCAGTGGCAGTTCCATGCACAATGGTGCCTGGAAGTTGGGCAGTGGCAGGAACTGGCAGTGTGAATTTCTCTACCCCTTTTTTGGTGGGCTGAACCCAGTTGTCGGCGCTGCAGTTCTGAGTCAGCACCACAATGCATGGGAAAAAATGTAGTCCTGCCAGGCACTGAAAACAGCAGCCCCTACCCTGCAGGCCCTGGTTTGGTGCTGTTGCTGCAGACAGATATTTGTAATATTTGCTCTGGGACAGTTTAGGATGGAGAAATGCAGTTTCTTGGAGACCTGTGCCAAACAAGGAGCTCAGAGAGATATAAAAGAAGGCTTCTGCCTTGGCTCAGAGAAGAACTGTCTTAGCAGCCCTGCAAGAACAGAAAGAAAGAGTGAGAGAAAGAGAGAGAAAGAGAGAGGGAGAAAGAGAGAGAAAGGGAGAAAGAGAGAGAGAAAGAGAGAAGGAGAAAGAGAGAAAGAGAAAGTGAGAGAAAGAGAGAGAGAGAAAGTGAGAGAGAGAGAAAGAGAGAGAAAGAAAAAGTGTGAGAAAGTGTGAGAGAGAGAGAAAGAGAAAGTATGTGAGAGAGAGAAAGAGAGAGAAAGTGTGTGTGAGAGAGAAAGTGAGAAAGTGAGAGAGAGTGGGAGAAAGAGAAAGAGAGAAAGAGAGAGAAGGAAAGAGAGAGAGAGAAAGAAAGAGAGAGAAAGAAACTGAGAGAGGGAGAGACAAAAAGAGAGAAGGAGAGAGAGAAAGAAAGAGAGAGAGAGAGAAAGAGAGAGAGAAAGAGAGAGAAAGAGAGAGAGAAAGAAAGACAGAGAAAGTGAGAGAAAGAGAGAAAGTGAGAGAGAGAGGGAGAAAGTGAGAGAGAGAGAAAGAAAGTGAGAGAGAGTGGAAGAAAGAGAAAGAGAGAGAGAGAGAAAGAAAGACAAAGAGAGAGCGCGAAAGAGAGTGAGATAGAGAGAGACCTTGCATGCCTGTTCCTGGGCCCCAGGTCTTAAAGGAACAGCTACAATCTTGGGCAGAATTGGTATAGCACAAATATGGAACACAATACACTTTTTTCAGTTAACTAGGATAGAAATGTTTCTGGTTTTTTTTTTTTTTTTTTTTAAGAGCCTTTCAATTTTAAATAAGCCTGTTTACAGATTCTGAATGCACATTTTCTTCCTACCAAGGTGAAAAAAGAAAATTTGCATTTTTGATTAGTCCATATATATATGCAACTTATGATATGAAACTTCATAATTATTGCTCATATTACTTAGAAACAACTGCTTGTTGTTTTGAATACCTCTTGATGGGGAGCAGAAAAGATAGCAAATACGCATAAGTGAAGCTGATAACATTGTGGGACACTGTTTGCTGCAATCTATGGATGCTAAGAACAAGGAAGCAATAAGCCAAATAAATTAAATAAGAAGTCAAAAAGTTTTGTCCAAAACCAGAAAGAATTTAGAGTAAAGAAAAAACCTGAGCTAAACCAGAGAGATCAGGAAAGACTTTTCTCTATATCACCTAAGCTTTTTTCCCTATGGAATCTCAAGTTTTACTGACATGCTTTTCTCATAAAACTTTAATGCTTATTTCTTGTCCAAAGTGAGTCCCCAAGTCAAGACTGCTTTGTTGAGAAAATCCTTGCATCAACCTTCAGATGTACAAATCTGAAATCCGTTATTTCAAATATGTCAGTTAAACTTCTGATTGTAAATGCAGAACCTACATGCAAAAGCTTGTAGGTATCCTAGGTATCTGGGACATGGGCAGGAAGATTATTTTCTCACTTTATTCATTCTGTGCTGGCAAACCTTGTGATTTTATTCTGTATTTCATAACTGTTGTGAATTTTCAAAAACCCCAATCTCAGGAGTCTTGCTGTCTGCAAACCCTCAGATTTTCTTAAAGTGCATTTTTCAAACAAGTTCCAGTCATCAGAACTGCAGGGGCAAAAAACAACAACAAAGCCTAAAAAATGATAGCGAGAACTTTCAGCATTCAATAAACTACATGGCAAACGGCCTGTTCACAAAGTACTTGTGGTTTTATTTCATTAATTTCATTCTAAGACTTTGAAAAGACAGTGTTGGAGATATCAAAAGTTTGCTTTACTGAGAATAAAAATGAAAAGATTTTAAGTGTGTGATTTAGAGAAAGCAGAAGGCCATCTTGTACATGTTGACTGTGGGATTACTGGGTGGAGAATTTTTTTCATTTCTCTTCAATCTTTTTTCTCTGTAGGGAATGATTAGGAGCATTAATAATTTACAGTACCATTCTTTTCCTAGAACTGGAAGCTCAGAATAAGGGTGTCTCATTTTCACCAGTCTGAGATAGATATGAAGGTCTACTTTGACAATATCCCAGCCTACCTTTTTATTCTGTCTCCTTATCAACTTTGCTTCACTGCTTGCTGTCTTTCATGATTGCCTGTATAGCCACTTGCTCCACATACTCTTCTCCCCAGAACTGTGATTTAATTTGATGGTTGCAATCACTGTGTGTAGACATTAAGCTTTTTTTGTCACTTTCTAAACTTCATCACAATTTTTTTAATAAGAAAGGAAAAGTCTCTGTTTCCCAGGCAATTGGAGCCAAACTCTGAACATTGCTTGAGGCAGAAACTGGATATAAAACAGTTCCTGCTCTTTTGTCCTTGCAACGCTTAGGGGACAAAGTGACACAAAAACAATGAATGCCCTACCTGTTCATCTGTATGACAGGATTTGGCTTAGATAACAGATAAACGCTCTGGTCTCAGTCTCAAGTGAGCATTGTCAAATTAACACAAGCCGCTATATCAGTTGTCAGCTTAGTCTTTGTTCGAACAAATGACAGATATGAACAGCTACTCATATTTTTTTCACACCCCAAGAGCATATGATGACACAGTGTTCATACACAAGGAGAAGCAATGTTCCACTGGGAATAGTTTCCTCTGTGCAAAACCTGTCACAGCCATGAGAAGTCATTACTGATGTGGCTACACAATTGCATGAATGGGATATGGGTGTCTTGGGAGCTGAGGACAGCTTGAGAGAAACCCAGTGTGAAAAAGATTCTGCTCTGTTTTCTCATTGTGGCACTCCATGGACCTGACTTGCAGGGATATGCTTTGAGTTGTGCAGAAAGTAGAAGGTTTGTCACCCTCTTTGGCTATTAAAGAAGCTGTGATACTTTGTAAAATGACTTCACAAAGAATAGGAATTTGTGGCCTTGTGTTCTGAGAAAATCCATTTGGAAAAATTATACCCTCCCTTGCTAGATTACTCCTGTAGTTTCAATTGCCCATAACATCCTGCTTTATTTCTGCCCCTAATTATTCTTTATTGCTCTCGAACACTGTTAACTTCCATACTCTTATTCAGAAGTATCTCTGTTTCACTGGTGGGTGAAGTGATAGCCATATATATTAAGGGGATTTATTATGTCTTTCTCTAATAGATTAAAGAATCCATTAAAAGTCAATATTTTCTCACCTGGAAGGTATTATGAACTATGATTAAGTCAGCCTTCAATCTTTTTTTTATAAACTACAGTGATTCCTTTAAGTCTCTTGGTAAAGCCTTTTCTTAAGCTATTGAATTATTGCAACAGCTCTTTTGTGTATGCTTTCAGATTTCCCAATATCTTTTTAACAGAAGAAATACAACAGAACCATGTCTATATTTTAGAAAGTCAATCTCAACAGTTGCAATGGAAGCTCTATACATAGTTTTCTCAAGTTAGTCCCAACAATGCATCATACAGTGATAAAATCATTCCTCAAAACCCAGTTCAAACTTGAGCCTTTTCTGCCACTGTGTTAAATGTAGGTTCATGTTCAGGTACTAATTTCTAGTGACCCAAAGTCTTTTAGAAGTCATCTTCCAGGGAATAATGTCTTATTCCATAGGTATGGCCAGTGTTCCTCACTCCTTGGTACATATTTTGCATTCATCTTTAGTATGGAAGGTGGTGGCTTGCTGAGAAACTCTGATTCCTCTGCATAATTGATTTGTCCATATTATTTTGCCACTCTGTGTCTGTGTGTTGGGTACATATGTTGTGAATTGTAGTTTTACAGATGCATACGGGAGAAAATGTTAGTTCCACATATCAATTAATGTGGAAAACATCCACTAATACTATCTCTATTAATTAATGATTTCTCACCCACAACTATTTAATGAAATATGTCAGCAAGCTACTTCTTAGTTAATTTAGAATGTATGTGGATGATAGTGTATAGTGCTTTTTTTTTTTTAGTCAAAATGTCATGAATTTCTAAAACAAGTATCTTACATAAGTCTAAATCTTTCATTATCTGGACCTTTATTTAACCAAATAATAAAGTACTATTTGTGTGATAAATAAAGTCATACTAACAAAGACTAATGATAATACAATAATCACTAAAACAAAAGTGTCTTCCAAAGTACATCACCTAAAGAATCCTAATCAACATGAACAGCACAATTCTCAGTAACAGTTGTATATCCTCAAACACCAAATAACTACTACCAGCAAATATAGACTGTGCACAAAGGTAGATCTATCCTTGAGGAAACTTCAGCTCTGACAGGATGAAATGAGATTAAAGATATACAGAAGGAAATAGATTGACAAGACTGAATTAAACTTTTCATTTCAAACACCCAAGGGTTTCTAAGATTCAGGTGCCAGTAGCATTTAAAAGACCTGACTCAACCAATTCCTAAGCCTGTAAAAGTCTATAGCTGCAAGAAGGCTGATTCCCAAAGGGATTTATCCTGCCAGCTTTTAATTAACTGAAAGTAATAGAAGTGGTGACTGCTTCAGATTCAGGACCTTAAAAACCTCTCTGAGTCTTGGTCCCAACACTTACATTCAATGATGATATCTGTACATCACTAAACAAACTGGAACACTGCTGAGTATCTCAAGGTCTATCCCACTCCTGTGTGTAGGACAAGCTTGTGTAATGGCATTTCTTAGAATACCTTGTTGGAAATTCCAGGCAAAGACCCAACACTCCCAAAACAGTGATAAGAAATTAATGATGCAGTGCATCAATGCAGAAAAGACATTTAATTAATTCTGACTTTGGAGTGTTGAATGTTCTACAGAATTTGGAGTGGAAGTTCCTATGCTGGTTTGAATGCAAGGCAGCCAAAGGAATGCCATAATACAGGCTATAAGGTTATCCTCAATCATAATGTTTCCACCGAGATTTAATTATTTTGCATATTAGAAGCACTTCAAAAGAGATGAATTAAGATTTCCTCTCTTGAAAAGCAAGTGGCCTTCCCATAGAGGCCAGGGCTCTGTGCATTTGTACAGGCACAAGTTTAAATTGGTATTTCAGCTTAGACAATTTAACCTGGTCTACTCACACTCCAACAACTGAATATGTACTGAAGAGAAAAGCAGAATCACTATTACTTTAGAAGGGAAAAAAAAGTGGGTTACAGGATCAGCTCTAGGACAGAGTTTCTAGCTGCACATCTCAAGCAGAGGAAAGTATATCCATCTTTTCTGGAATTAAGGATATCATGCAGCCTGTCTTTATGACATTTTCTGCAGATGAGCTTAAATAACTCCCTTCTGCAAAATGGATTCCTTTTTGAATTCTTTCCCTTTTATGGAGCAGTTCTATTTCCTAATTCATAGGTAAATTTCTAGTCACTCATAAAGCATCTAATAGTTAGCTTTAACTGTATTTTTGTTCTCTCCCTTATGAAGCTAATCTTTTCCACAACAACCTATCATCAATCATGGACAAAAAAATCTCAGGTAGTGTCCTAAAAAAGTATTCGGTTAGACTTTCAGTGACTTTATTGACCTGAAAGTAAGTGTTGACTGTTTTCAACAGTAATAGATCTTTTGTATTGCCTATCCCAGCCTCTGTTTTTACTGCAATAAGAGTACACTCAAGCAAAGCACTGCTCTCAGCCTCCGAGTCCCTGCTTGTTTCCAGAAATCAGAGAAAAACTGTCCAAAGTACAGACAGGTAGTAGTGGTAACAAAAGCAATAGCACAAGTATTGCTATTGTTCAATGTTATTGTAAAATAATAACTGGTTGTTGTTGTTGGTTTTGTTGTGATTGTTGTAGTCATTGTTAGTGATGACTTTATTAAGTGCTTTGTAGTAATGTCTTGTAGTTCCCAGTCAGGAGACATTCTGCTGGATGCTACGTTTGTGTGTCATAAAAAGACATCCTTTAAACAGCTAGAGTGAAACAAAAATGGGATAACAACATTTACACAACAACAAACATCAGAAAGCCCAAAGCGACAATGAGACATTTCTGATTAGTGTAATAAGTAGAGCTCACTGCACGCAGCACGTTCTACTTTTGTCAACTATTCCACTAGTATTGTAGTCCTGGTAGGTTTTAACTTGCTGATAAATGTAGGATGGTGGTGTGATTTTGTAGGAGACTGTTTCTCTCTCCTTACCCCACAGAGAATTAGCTCAAGCACAAGGAGTTATAACTCTGACATGGATCAACTCTTGGTCACAGTAAAACATTCAGATTAAAGACTCTCTACACTCTTATGACTGTCTGAATAGCAAGGGCTGACAGTGGTTTATCATATCAACTTCACATGTTAGTGAAGGTAATGCTGATGAAAGTCAAGAATGACTCAGATAAGGGTCAAGTAGAATTGCATAAAAGTTTACAAGAAACTTGCTGTTATAGGAAGGATATAGACATACTTCCCTATAAACAGCTTAATGCACAACACTTATATGACATAAATTACCCAATTTCATGGCTTCTTCTTCTGACAGGTAGTAAATTTTATTCCATGTTCCTTTTTTTCCTGCCATATTAGATGATCCTGCTCAGTATCCTCTCGTGGGAGCAGAGTTTTGCCTGCATCTCAAGTGAGGAGGTGTGGGCAAATGGGTTCCAATCTGCCCAAAAATGAATATTTGATTTCAGAGAAACAATTGAAGCCAAAAATTCTCTCCATGGTTTTGCTTTTTTTTTTTTCCCATAAAATGAAATTTATAAAATATTTTTGTGAGCTCTGAGTAAAGATAAATCAAACAAACTCAATTAATAGTGCTGATGGCCAGGGATTTAACCTTAGTATGGTTTTTCTGTGCCTAGGTTGTCTCCACACAGATGAATATTGCATACTTTGAAAATTCTGTTTCCTTTTCTGAAAATGAACTTGGAAAATACCTTATGAAAGACTAGGATTTGTGGATTAAAAACCTCATGAGCTGGAAGTACATAAATAGGATGTTGTAAAGGCAAATTTAAACACTTCAGAAATGCAGGGTAGAGGTTGTATATAGAAAGTTTAGGTTAACAATGAAACTAATATTACAGCATCAGAGAAAGAGATTCTGTGAAGTATAATATACTCTGAGCATTGTGTAAGGATGATAAATGCTTCTGGGGATCTCCAAGATCCTAAATAGCCATAAATGCATACAATGTTTAGAAAAAGTGGAAAATGAGGCATATATTATTTTGTCGGTTTCTCTGAATTTCTCGCATTGTTAAATAAATACTCTCTTTTGTTTTGTGGGTGGTTTTGCTTGTTTTTATTTGTTTTTAATACATTATATTTTATATAGAATTAAATAATTTTAAAGATCTGTGCGCAATATTTATCAGCTATTATACTGTCCATAAATAATTAACTAGCAATTCCAAACATACATAGAATTTAATTCCCAGGATGTTATAACAGAAATTGATTGGTGTGTGAATGCTCCTCGGGTCTTTTAGAGGCATATATCTTTGGCTTATAGGAATCAACCCAAAAAATTTTGACAAAAGAAATAGACTGGATAAGAAAAAAAAAAAAAAAAAGCAGTGCTATCGCTTAGGACAAAGTAAAATATAGGTCTTGAAATTTGGACCCAACACTGTCAGCTGGTGCCCTCAGGAAGACTTCTTCCAGGGCTGTAAACACTGAGATCTTGCTCCCTTGTGTCATTTCTCCCACACATCTAGATGAAAGCAGAAATTCCACCCTATTTGAGAAAAGTGTTTCCATTGCTGTAGCAACGTGGGGTTTTAGGATTCCATGTGCTCCTTTGTCCCTCTGCTTTGTATACCATTGGTTCATTTTAAAATATGCTCTGCTGTACCTCAAAACCTATTGGTGTGTACCCTCCTGCCAATCTTCCCTTCGTCCTCCTGGGACTGGCTCAGAGAAAGCCAGCCCCTGCCCCCTCTCCTTCCCTTTAAAAGGCAGAGCCTGGATCAGCTCGAGGTCTTCCATCTCTGGGCTGCTAGCTTCTGCTACCTGCTTTGTCTCCCTTCCCCCTTCTCCTTCCCTGCACCCCTTTTCCCCATTACCCTAAATAAACCTCTCTAGCAGAACAGAGATGGAGTCCAGTTCTTCCTTCGTCTCACTATATTCCTTCTTGAATTGATGTGGTTGGAAGACTGACGCCATGCCGCAGAACCTCGGGGGCTGCCCGCTCAAGATCCGGTGGAATAACACGGACCAGGGACCCCCGTCCGGGGGGAGCCAGCCTGTGCAGCCCTCCCCGGACCGTGATACATCACATTGCCATGAGTACATATAGGAAAGCCATGGACGTATTGAAGTGAATTGAGTGGAGATTCCAAGTCAAAGACAACAAAGCACACATCAGACAAGGACAGGCTTGTTGTTACTCATGTTCCTTCCCCTAATCCCTCCCTTCTGACCCTTCCTCACTGGCTGATGTGAGTCAGCACTGCCTCCTAGCCCCACGGATAAAAGCCCAGCGGGACCCGGAACCGCGCCTCTTTGATTCTGGCCTCCATGGAGCTCACATCCTTCCCCGTCTCCCCTCCCCTCTCCACAGTTCCCCAACTCCCCCCTTATTACCCTAATAAACTGCCGGGAAACCTGGCATGGAAAAGCTGCCTTTCTCGATCTGCTGCGATTCTGTAAGGACCGCATCTGGAACAGCCTCACAGCCTGCAGCCGCTGAGTACCCTCCCGGCATGTTTTGGCTTGGGAACAGTTCCCCCAGGCAGAGTGGGGGGCTGTTTCTGAGTCTGGGCCACTGCACAGGCTGAGACCTGCTTTTGTCCAGCCTGTAAATGGGAAATAGAAAGGGCACCTTATTACTGCCTACATCTGAAGGACTGGAGGATAGAAAGGAGACAGAGCTTCACAGTTGGAGGTGCACAGCAACATGTGAGAGGCACTGGGCACAAGCTGGAACATATGAAGTTCTGATTCAATATTCAAATTCTCATTCAAATCATAAGAATGATACCTGAGTTGCCTGGATGGGTTGTGGAGCCTCCATCCATGGAGGTGTTCAGCACTGGATAGGACACAGTTCTAAATAACCTGGTCAGGTCTCTGAGGCTGGGGTTGGACTAAATGACCTCTCAAGATGCCTTCTGACCTAAATTATTTTATGAGAATTCTCTGATTCTATGGTTCTCTATTGTGTTTGTCTTGACTACCTACCTGAAGTTCAAGCATGGTCACTCCTAACTTGGGAATAATGAAAAGCCATGGTTACTGTATAATACTGTGTGAAGACAAATTTTGTGAGAATCTGGCAGAAATAAACTGAAAAAAAAACCCCAATAGATCCATTATAATGCACTTTGATATTATTAAAATATCAAAGATGGGATGTAAACTTCTGTGGTAGATGCCCAATTTAAATTTCTTGGGAAAGTGTGTGAACTACAGATTTCTGAATAGCTTTCTGTATTCTTAAAATAGACTTTATTATGAGATAGGAATAATCCAATCAGCAACAAAAGCATGAATAATTTTCAATATCATGCTCAACAGTACATAAATCTAGCAAGCTGTGATAAAGAACTATAGACCACTAAAGATAGAATGAAACAGTAGAAGGAGTCTTACAAAGAGAAAATATGTCTCCCAGCCTTGTGAATTTCTAGTTTTTATTCTCTCTGTTTCTACACAATTCTCTCAGTGCAATACTTTACTCACTATTACTGCAGGTTTTCTGTTTGTTGGGTTTGACTTCTTCTTCTCAAGGGACATATGATCTAGTAATATTTTTATGTTTTTAATTGCTGATGTAATGTTAGGGTACAGCAAACCCTTAACTCAGAGTTGAGTCATGAGTGGTGCATCATCCCAAGAGACTAGCAAGCATCCCCCTCCCTCTGATATACAGTTTCTCTGTCATTCTCCTTTTTTCCACTGAACAGGAATAATCTTCACTAGATTATCTGAAAATTCAACTCCGATGACTACTGGATAAGGAAGGATAGTCCCATGGATTTATTTAGTTCCTACATCCTGCACTTCTCTCAAACAGAGAGGAGCATACAGTCAACCCTGTACCCAAACCCTACTTAGGTAATGTTAGGCTCATACAAGAATAGATTTATTCCATTTGACATGTAGGCACAAGTCTGCTCTAATGTGCAGGCCAGCACAAATTTTGGGAAGACAGTAGTCTTGGACAGGTTACTTTCCCAGATCCATTCAAAACTATTTTTGTACTTCTTTCAGTTAGGAATCTAAAGAAGTTCTTTTTCCAGGAGAATAAAACCTTCAGCCTTTTGTCTCAGGCAAAAGACTACCATCTGACAAGAAATGTGTATATTTCTCTTTGATAGATAACATGCCAAAAAAAGCCAACACGAATAGCTAATGGCTGATCCAATTGGTGCATTAGCCTTTGAGGAAGTGCTTTTCCTGGCTACTGCAGGAGGTGAGCTACCCACGTAGATAAATCAATGACATAATTGATTTGGCAAATCTCATTTTCCAGCCAGTCAACACTTTGTAGTGTTCTGTCTTAACTTCTGAGAAAATCTCTGACTTTAAAATACTGGTTTCCACTGAAAAGCCACTGAGATTCTTGTTTTCAAAAAAATACTGTGACTGTTTCAAAATTACCTTGACTGACTTTCAGGAATATACTCTAAAATTATATCTAAAAGAAGATAAACCAGAACAGGATTTTGTCTTCCATTGCTTGCTTCTTCCACATTGAAAGTACAACATGCACTCAATAGGCACAGAGGATGGTCATGTTAAAATTAACTCCTGTATTTTTCCTGTGTTTGTGGCCTGTTAATGTAATTTGGAAATGTCTCAACCCCAGGTGTAGGCCTGAAGGCAAGATCCAATCGCTGACATCTGTTGGGGAACAGAGAGAGGGGTAATCTATAGGTTCTGAGAACAACAGACACATCCCTCCAAGGGAAGGGGTGTGCTGCCAGCACTCATTGGCACACACACACACAGATCTCTTCAGCATCATATGTCATCTGCATGCATATGAGCTAACATTTTGGGCCATGGTGTCTTGGAAAAGAAGATTTTGCCATAAAGTTGAGATGAACACAACATTTGTATTCCTGGTTCTCAATGGATGGACAAGAAAGCCATATACAGGACTTTTAGGATGAGAGGTCTGCCAAGTCTCTCAGGCAGGAATCCTAAACAAAAGCTGACTTGCTGCAGAGCTTCTTGTGAAATGTAGCCAGTAGATTTGAGAGAGGACAGGAAGCACGCCTCCATATGGCTCACAGTAGCAACCAAGAGGAAGGGGCAAAACCAGCAGCTGTTGAGGCTGAGGTCCCCAAAACAGCAGCCTTGGACTGGAACTCTGATGCCCCTTGGTCAGCAATGCCTCAGATCATGTTGCTAATAGAGTCCCAGGAAACTATACATCACTTAGGAACAACAACAGATGACTGTGAAACAGTTGGATTTCTCTGAGGCTGGGCAAAAAACTGTGAGTGGTGAATAGCCCAGAAAGGAGAGGGCACTCTGCCAACATACTGACAGCTGTAGGAAGAGGACAGGCTGATAATGAACAAAGCCCAGAAGCGCCAATCTTCCTTTCTTTCAACCATTTTTGTTTTCCAAATTACCTTAATATGTTTCTCTCATCCTTCCCCACTTCACAAAACTATAACTCTTCAGCCATTTTTTGACTTAGGTGAGAAAGTTCTTGCATGTCCAGGTGACACGATATATTTTTCCAGACTCCCGGGGGAAGCAGTTGGTGGCATTTAACTACTTTTTGACAGGAGCACAAGGTGTTGGTCCTTGTCCGTTTTCACTCCTGGCAGAAAGATCATAACACATGTAATTTGAAATTCTCATGGAAAATATATTATTGAAAAAGCCCCCTCAAGTCAGTGTTTACCAAAATTCTATATGACACTAACCCAGTGTCTGTGTTCCAATGAGCTTCCATATGCTGGACAGGACTTTCTTTTTATCCATGCCCTCAGGTTCCAGAGAATGCAAAATATGACTTTGTAAGGTCAGTGTTGATCTTGCTAAAATTAAAAGTGTGGATTTATTAGTGAGAATAATCCAAAATCACATAATAGCAGAGACAGGTTCACAAGAATAAGATGAACACTAACAATCAGTTGAGCTCCAGGCCATGTGCTAAAATCAAATGATAGTATTCACTAAAGTTCTGCTCTATGCCAGGAAAAAAGTAGCAGCCCAATGTGTTGCATTTAAGAAATGTATTTTTGTGTAGCACAGAATGACATCAAATTGCACCTGTCAGGAGATTGAGATTCTGATATAACTTAAATCATGATATCCAAATGGCCAAGTTCTGAGCTGGGAGGAACACCTGCCAACATAACTAATAGTGAGGACAAAAAGCCTTTGGTAGCAAGTCCCTTGAGAAGGAGATAATAATGTATGTGCCCTGTTCAATAAGCTCTTAGCCTGAGGTATTTCCAGTATGCAAAGAAAAGAAAGCTTACTTTTAATTTTTTATGCTGTCCCCCTTTATCTTGATACATTTGTTCCATTTTCCTCAAACAGGTTCTCAATTAGTTTAACAGAAGTTTTCTTTTCTAAAACCAAATCCAGTTCTCTGTGTAAGCCTTTGATGGGAGCTTCCATATGAAGAGAGATTAAAGAAGTGAGGGCTAATTATTAAGGAAAGAATAAGTGCAACAGAGGATATAACAAAACCAGCACATATAATAGTTCCTACTGTGGAGAAGGTCAGACAGGCTCTCTTGATTATCCTTTACCAAAGCAAAAGAAGGAAACACTCCATAAGTTAAAAAACAACAGATACCCTTATATATACACACAGAAATTTTTATAGAAGAAATCTCACTTTGTACTTTACATGTCTGCAAGAATTTACTTGTACAGTAAAGAAAGTTTACTGTGGAAAACAAAATATACAGTCTCAGGACATTATGTCCTAGATGGTTTTGTTTCCAAAATGGAAATCTGGTATGGAGAAGGGCCCAGAGGCAAAGGTAATTGTGGATTAGAGCTTGCAGGACTGCAGAGAGCAGCCAGATCCACTGCCAGATCTTTTTCCTTCATGCCCTCTACTCCAAATAGTATCCATTGCTGATGTATTTTTTAGTGACAGAAAAAATATTGACTACAATCACAGGCACACAGCAAGCTCCAGCTGGACTAGCCAGCTTTTCACTGAATGTTGCTGTTGCTTCAAATCAGAGGAGCCATCTCTAAGGTTTAGCTAAACCTGCCACTTCTTTGGTTGTAGTTAAAGATTTTGTGCTGCTGCTGTTTAGTTGAACAGACAAGTGACCGTCTGTCATGGGGACAAAACGTGCCAGTCTTCCTCACATGATGAGGCAGCTTCTTGTCATGTGATGGAAAGAGCATGAGAATGGAATCAGTTTGCATACAAAAATATGGGAGAGGAAGTACCAGAGACAGTCAAAACACAGAGGTTCTTCCATATCTGCTAGATCCATGTTCAAATGATGCCTGATGGGTTTTTTGTATTTTTTATTTTACTTTTATACTCTCTTTATATATAACCTTCATCATCATAATCTTCATCAAAAGATGAAGATGTACAAGCAAGTTGCATTCTTAATCTTTTAAAGAGACTTGAATTGTCACATAAAGGAATATTTTCTTACTATATTGAGAAGGATATACTGGGTCATAGGGAAGGAAGGTAAGAGAGAAAAAGGTTACAAACTGGATGTCTTTTTCTGTAAAAGAGAAGGTTATGGAATAGCTATTAGGAGATTCCTTTAAGAACGGACCAAACAAATTTTGTGGGAAATAATAAATTATATCTTTTTATGAAGCAAGAGAGCAGATAAAATATTTTGCAGAGTTTCTGTCTATGAATTAAACCCAGAAGGCCATCTCTGCATTAAAGTGTCTATAAGCTGACTATAATTTATGATAAATACATTTTGAATCTTCTAGTTTTGGCCATTCTCTGTATTGATGACATGGGGATCAAGATGACTTTCAGATGTGCAGGACATGCTGTGCTTAATAAAAAATGCAATGTACAGAAACCCCTCACCTGGCTGAGATCCAGTAGAGAAAGTTCACTTGGTGCAGGAATCACAGACAGACTTGCCAGCTCACTTCTAGGCATGTCCTTCTGGCTTTGGCAAGACACTGTAAGTTCAGGTGTGTCTGTATCTGTCACTGTTGACCTATTGTACAGTACAAAAGCTATGCAAACAAATTTAAACTTTGTATCCTCAGTTGCTTGCTATGTGCTCTCAAAACCACTACTGTTTGCTGAATGTCTACTATCAGAAATCCTCTGGCTTACTGCCACAGACTAAGGCCTTTTTTTCTGAACACTGAGAGCTTTTTCATCTTGTCCACATAGACAAATTGATCAACACAACATTCTTTTATTATTATTTTGGGGGGTAGGGAGGGGGAAGAAGACACAGAGAATGGACTTGCAGACATCCCATTCCAAAATAGGATTGAGGAAGTGTCATAGAGATTCAAAGGTATGCAACAATGGAAAAAATCTACTGTTATAGACCTCCTATTATAGCATTCTTTGAAGACCTGTCCTGGCAAAAAGGTTATATGGTTATGCCTATAAGGCTGTTACAATATTATTGCTCTATTGTAACTGTAGCTATGAATAAAACTTTTAGCATCCTTCTTGTTCATGGAGGTGCATTCATTGAAGAACAAAAGCACACTAAAGGTGACATACTGACTGATGGCACAGGAGTAACACAATGATGAATTGAGTGATAGATTCAAACCAGAAGTTTAATTATAAGTTAGTATTGATTCATACTATGTAGTTCCACATGTGTGGCTATTCCTTACTCAATGTTGATTGGAATGGAGTATCTGCAGAACCCTTCTATGTTGTCTTCTCTACAACAAAACAATCTGTATTTTTTGTTCTACATTGTTATCAATGAAATATCTGAGTTTAAAATCCAAAAAACATTCCTATGACATAAAAAATTATTTATATATATGATCCTTACGCTTCAGAGTTAATGCTAAAGTATTTAGGTGAAGCTGTTGTACACAGTCCCCTTGCTTGTAATTAGTACACAGAATGTTAAACAGGCAGCTACAAATAGCAGACATCTCTTAAAACAAGGTACTTTAACTGTGGATATACATACAAAGAAAGTGGTAGAGGCATCAGCAATTTCAGTGTGCTGTATGTGTGTAGGTGCTGCTGCAATGGGACTATATGGATAAGAAGATGAGGCTGTGCACTGCTGTGTTCTGATGATAACTCCACAAAACCAGAAAAACTGGAGAAGTAATAATAATACTATTAAATTTAGAGTTTATAGGGGAGAAGGTTATGAATGTTGCTGAAATACATCCTTGTTCTGCAATTTTAGCAGCCATCTTCATCTGCATGACCAAGACATCGAAACATAAAGATCATTGGATCATGATGTCCAGTGATATATTGCAATTTCTATCATGTAGTCATGTCTGCCTGATCATAATAAGCTCTATTTAGGACAAAAATATAGACAGATCCTTGCCCAGCCTTTGTGTTAGAATATTATTACAAAATCATATTCTTCCATTATTGCAAAATGTCATAAATTGAAGGTTAAACTGAGTCACATATTGGTTTTGCTCATTCATTCTTGTGTCAGCATTGTCCATTACCATACAATGTTATTTTGCCCATTGTAGGCAATAGCATTTTTTTTTAATCTTGAACTTCCTCTGTTTATTCCCCTGATGTATTTATAAGAAACAATAATATCTACACTCAATTGTGTTTTTGCTGGTTTTCCCTGCTAAGCTAAAGAACTTTGTGTTTTCTTTTTTCACTTATGCAAAATATGTTCTACATCATACATGTCTTTTTAATGCACCCTTTCTCATCCCTGTAGAATTAACTTTATTGAGTTTTGGTGACTACATGCAGGATTTCAGACTAAGCCTTACCACTATTAATAGCATTTATACTTCAATATCTGACCACAGTTTTTTGAAGAGGCAAGAGGCTGAGGGCTGTGATCTGAACATTTTACTGTGACAATGTCCCAGACTGACATAGCTGATGGCTTTGATCCTAAACAACAAAGACGTATTACAGTAATTCAAACAGTATTTGATATTGTAACTTTAAAGAATTTCTGTGTATAAGTGTGAAATTTAATCTTTAATTAACCTGTTTTCTTTTTCAGGTACTTGTGTAAAAATGAGTTTTATGAGTAAGTAGTGCATGATTTATCAGATGTCATTCACCACCTCCAAAGAAGAGTTTTCACTCTGTTTTTCCCCTTGTCCTTTCTCTGGGGCGAAGGAATGTAGCAATGTGGAGGTTTAGGATTCCATGTGCTCTCTTTGTTTCCCCACTCGGTGTACCATTGGTTCATTTTGAAATATGCATTCTGCTGTACCTGAAATCTATTGGTGGGTTCTCTATGCCTGTCTTCCCTTCAGACTCCCTGGGACTGGCTCTGGGGGAGACAGTCCCTCCCCTTCCTTTCCCTTTATAGGTCGATGTCTGGATCAGCTCGAGGTCTTCTGTCCGCGCTGGCAGCCTCTATCCCATTCCTGCTTCCCTCCCCTTCTCCTTTCCCTGTGACCCTTTTCCCCATTACCCCAAATAAACCTCCCTGCCAGAACAGAGATGAAGTCCAGTTCTTTCCTTCATCTTACTTAATTTCCTGCTTGAATTGACGTGGTTTGGAGACTGACGCCATGCCACGGAACCTCGGGGGCCGGGCGCACCAGATCCGGTGGGATTACACGGACCAGGGACCCCAGACCGGGGGGGAGCCGCCCTCTGCAGCCCCCCCGGCCCATGATACATCAAAGGAATTCCACATTCTCTCATCTATCAAGTACTCATTTACTGTATTTACTTTTCCTTTGCCATAATTTTCTACAATCTGCATAAAAGTGAGACCAAAAGAAGAGGACATGAGAGGACTGGCAGGTGAGTGATGTGCCCAGTAGCAAAGATAAGGGATAAAGGAAGAGAACATGGAGAAGAGAAGGTGATGAAAGCTAGAACTCCTTTTCTCCCTTCTTTTTCCCTATGAAACCAGATGTCGTACTCTCCTCAGACTTTTGTAATGCTGTCTTTTCTGGGGGCCCATAGTGTACAACAATTGAATGGAGTTGATGTTAGGTATCTTGAAATGAGAGAACATTAATGTGAAATAGAAACAGCAGTCACTGTAATTATTACTGATATCATTTAATCAGGGTTTATTAATTAGTATATTAGGGTTATAGTACATTGATGATTATTTTTTCTGTGCAGCATGGCACAGGTCTTGTTTGTTACTGTTGTTCACCAGTCTGTATTTTCTCTCTCCTTTTCTCCTTGTACACAGTACTTTCTCTCATGCATTAAATTCTCTTGCACCACTGCACTTAAAACAGCCTTTTGTAGCCAGGTGATCCATCCCAGATGATTCATCTGACTTTTCCATTAGTGCAGTTTCTCCTTGTTCTTGCCCATTGAATGTAGTGCAAACTGGCCATAGAGTATAAGCTCTTTTCATTAGCCATCCTAAACTTGTCCAAGCTTTGTAAAAGACATTGTTCCCAGAGTCTTGTAAACTTTGCTGCTGCTATGTTACACTGGGGACAAAATTATTTTCCTATTCCTTTTCTACTATGTTAGGAGTGACTGTAAATATATTTAAGAGAACAAGAACTCTGTACAATGGTTTTTTTGGAACTAAGTGAATCCCTTAGATTCATGCCAGCCAAAAGAAGTATTTGCTCCTTCTCTGTGATCATCACTACTCCAGGATTGCCAAGAGACCAAATTTCTCTTGGGAATACCAATTTAACAGTTAGCTTTCTCCTTTTCTGCCCTTCCCCTCCAGATATCCCATTGCAGTAACAATCAAGCATTAGGAATAATTTACCCTACAAAAAGAACGGAGGGAAACATTTTCAAGCCTGACACTACACTGTAGTGCTTCTTGTAGGATAGGATAGTTAATAAGAATTGTGAGTAATTACACATGGGACCTGGAGAAAAACAGAGTTCTGAACAATACTTGTATCTCTAATTGGTCCTCAAGAGGCTTTTTGCCAAAATGCCTAGTAGTTGTAAGTTTCTCTTCTTGATATTACACAATATCATGTAATGGACTTTATTTTTAATAGTATTTTTATGTATTGTCTTTTTGGTAGAGTAGTAGTGTTTCTACTAATTTCTTATTCTTTCATATTCCTTTCATATTTATTTCATATTCCAGTCATACTCTCAAATTCATTGTTTCATGAAGGATTCAGCACTCTGAGTTAGTTATAGACTCCTAAATCTAAAGCAAATACATCCCTACCACATCTGGCAGATATTATTTTCTGATTGCAGATATAGCTATTAAACATGTATCAAATGACTTGTCAAAGGTCATACAGATAATCTGCAGCAGGGTCTGGTCTCTTGAGTCCTGATCCAGTCATTTTACCGGAAGAAACATACTTCCTTCAAGCAATTCTGGCACAACCTCTTATTGTCAGAAAAATGAAGAGCAGACAAATGTTACCTGTGGATGTCAAAGAATCAACTTTTCTTTTAATTAGATAAAATAATTTAGCTCTGACTCTTAGTGTAAAAGTTCATTAGTGAAATATATGAAGTGACATAGTTGCATAACTTAGGTATAGAAGAATTATTTTTATATCAGTGCAATAGTATGAAAATTAATGAAAGATAGAATCATTTAATATGGAAGGATAGTCATATTTTTCAAAATAAATTCAATTTTAGCTAACACTGAGATTGAAAAATTTAAATACAGGAGGATTTGTTTTGGAAAAATGAGAAGGGAGTATAGCCAAATAACATAATACCTTTAGCAAATTGAAGTATGCTGTTGCAACTGGTGACTTCAATAATTGCATGCCAAATCATTCCTGAATGTCCAATACCAAGATTGCTCACTTGACACCCTGATTTTCCTGTAGTTCTGGTTCTCACATATAAAATATAATGTAATGTTTGCATTTTAAGAATAACATCTAAATGAAAATGTCCCCGGATAGCTTGAAGAGGTATAGACTAACCATTTAATTGAGGGTAGGGTGTTTTTTTGTTGTTGGGGTGGGGGTTTTTTTTGGTTTTTTTTGTTTGTTTGCTTGTTATTATTAATATTGCTTATTTATATTATTCTCTATTCAAATTAAATCTGATGCTTTTCTTTGTCTGGTTATGTGGCTTGATTTAAGAGTGGATTAACGCAGCTAACTCTGCTAAAAAAAAGCTATTCTGATGAAAGCCAAAAAGCATTCCTGCTGGCATTATTACTCTTCAATTTTCATTAGGGGGAAAATTGAGACATTTGAGACAGGGAACCTGTGTACCCCAACTTCACTGTAGCTGAAAGAAACATAATAAAATCCAGGACTTGTAGCTAGAAGGAACTTAACGTGTTTCATTTTTAATGACACTACTTCCTTAACTGCAGATGAGGATTCATCAAACTTTTGCCTTCCCTTGTTGATTCACATGACCTGCGTATTTCACAGTTTATATGCAATACATAAGTCACAAAAGTCAATGTATGTAGTTCATTAGGGCTGCAGCCAGAGCTCACTGTGGCAGAGGAAGGACAAACTAGTGAGAACACAGTTTTACCTGCATGTTATGACTTGATTCTTTGGAACTTAAATGGACAGTAGGTATCAGATTATAGAGATGCGCTTAATTAGAAAAGTCACTGTAAGCCTCAGTGGCTGGGAGCTGAAGGTAGACTAATTTAAACATGAAAAGGGTCCATTTGTTTAGGTATGAATGTAAGTAACCACTAGAATGCCCTACTTTAAACCAGAGAATTTATGGTAGGTTCTTTATTACTAGAAGGATTTGCATTAAGATGAACTCTCCAACACTACCAGAGTTATTGTCTTGGTTCAGAAACTGGAAGGTAGAATGATATCATCTTCTCACACAGACAGCAGGCTGAAATAATCTGCCTCTAAAATTATAAATCTGTTAAATTTTAGGACTGGTTCAATGTGGAAGAATTTCCTTGTGGCACATATCTGAAACTATGGTATGGAGGGAAGATATTTGTTAAGCTCATAAAGTTCTGGTATGGCAAATGGCACTTCTGTGTGGTAAAATCAGTCTACTTGCACCAGAAGAAAACATCACTCAAAGCCATTCAATTTCTGCAAACAAGGTCATCCAGATGTACTGCATCTACATAACTGTGACCACTCTTCATCCAGGACACCAGGGTTGTTCTAGACTTGGGCAGAATGCTGTCTAGTGGGCATACTTTATAGTTTGAAAATCTGCCTTATAAATCCTTCATTCTACAAATGCTGTAGAGTTCAGACCTCTTCATCTAAAATAAAATTTAAAAATTCTTATTACTAAGTAGGTTATAAAATTATTTTAATGCCACAAAATTACAAAGATGTGAAGCCAAGGTATATCTGGTTTTGTGCAGTTCTTTGGATTTGTTTGCTGGGACAAATAAGGCAACTTGCCTGGAGCTGAGATATTAATCCATCTCAGTGAAAACTAAGGGTACACAATAAGGGTATTTAACTGTGTCATCTTTTGTTCTTCATCTGGAAATACTGCATTATAATCTAGGAGCAAAATGTGGTCTACATCACTTCAAATGTTTAGTGACTAGTTAGAACTTTGTCATGTGAGGAATCCTTGTGCCAATGTAATACAATAGTATGGTTAAACATGGAGTCCCTGACAAATTAGTCAAACAGTGAATCTTTTCTTCAGCACCACCTACAAATTTTTCATAAGGGATTTTATTTCTACTTACAAATAGGATCAATAGAAGGGACATCATGGTCATTGTGAGAAATATTCAGGTTATTTTCTTTTTGTAAATCTGAATAAAATTTGCTGCACTGTAGAGTTGCAATGATACTTCCAAGTAATACTCCTGAAAAAATAGCTGGCTGAGAATGTGTAACAGAGATCTTCCCTCGTAGTCTTTGTAGATTTGACATTGCACTTTTGGACACTTTAGGAGCACTGTGTCTACTACAGTCTTTTAAATACTCACTTGATACAATTTTCTGAAAATATTTCAGTGTGTAACTAGTAAAGTGTCACATCACTATGTTTGATTCTGCTGACACTACTGTTTTGACTTATTTTCTAAAGTACACATATTTTCTTAAAATGTGTTTCTCATATAATCTGAAAATAACAAGTACTAATAAAAGAAATTGAATATTTAGTTGATGATGTAAATACTGTTAAAACCAGAGTTATAGTCATAGTAGAAAAGGATAACTTGGACAGAACTAAAAAGGACAGTTTCACTTTTTCTTCTTAGAGAATATAATGAATGTCGATTACAGTTCCAACACCAACAACACACAGAAGACATGGGCAAACATGATACTTTTCTATCATCCTTCAGTTTAAGCCTGTTCTTTTGGAAATCCATTTAGAAGCTGGGCTGATTCATGGTTGCTAACTACCAATTTTATGCATAGCACTCTGATCCAGTCACCTTATTTAAGAACTAGACTGATGCTCAATTTCTTTCAGAATTTTAGGCATTGCAGTGCATATCCCTAAAGTGCCTGAGTTTGGATGATGTTAGCATCTGTCCTGAGGACTTATGGTACGTGAGCTGCGAGATCCTGTTTGTGCTAGGGGAAACCAATCAAAACTTTTCCTAAGGAATTATGACAGAGGCCTGGTGCTGCCACCTAATCTACTGATGTCTAATAATAATTAAGAGAAATACAAGAATACATGACTATACAGTAAACAGACTGGTTAATTGCTAATGATGACCCTTATTAGGAGTGGATGATTAATTACCCAAGGTAGTTAAGGTCATATTCTTAGAAATAAAATTACTTTAATGTATTTTTAAGCTTATACATGGCCCAAGTTTTTCTGTCTTGATTAGACTGTGAATTAATCTAGATTTGAAGGTTTTGTGTATTTTAGATTAGGTAGGGAGAATTGCAAGTTCGAGCAGGCAATCCCTAAGTCCAACACACAGGTGAGTTTTAACAATGGCCTAATTAACTAAAGGAATTCTTTGGCCTTCTGTCCCCAAATGTCCCTTGCAGTATTCATTAGTTGCCTGTGATAGTACATTTTATTACTTGTTAGGGTTTGTGATGTTCCTTTTGTGTTCAGTAATTTACCAGTACGTATGATCTGAAGGTTTCACTAGCTAAAAATAAAAAGTATAAATGGAGATGAGTAAGTCTTATTTTATGTTTGGAAAATATATGCAAGCTATCATTTTTTGATACACAGTAGAAACAAAATAGTGGGATATACCTTCTCTCACATGTCCGAGGCACTTTCTCAGTGAGAAGTTTATCTGCAAAGCTTTTTCTCCATTTCAGTTTCACGTAGCAGGTTCTGCTCTCACTCCAGATTGAATTAATTGTCTTTTCTGAAGATTCCTGGACTTCTTCTAGTAGACAGAAATTCTGAAAGCTCCACCAAGAAAATAGGAAATATAGCCCCTTTAATCAGCATAGTTTCTGATCTGCCATATATGTACAGCCCATATTTTGGGAAATGTCTTCAGTTTTTAAAGCTCTGAACTATAATATGTTCTGAATGAATGTCAGCCAGCAGTCTCAGGGATAAGGCACCTGGGACAGAGCAACCCTGGTTGTGTGTATATACTAGGAAATGAGAAGCTGGAGAGAAGTGCTGTGGAAAGGCACCTGGGGCTCCTGGTCAATGACAAGTTGAACATGAGTCAGCAGTGCCCTGGCAGCCAGGAGGGCCAACCCTGTCCTGGGGGGCATCAGGCACAGCATCACCAGCCAGGCAAAGGAGGGGATTGTCCTGCTCTGCTCTGACCTGGGGCAGCCTCACCTCGAGTGCTGGGGGCAGCTTTCAGTGCCACAATATAAAAAAGATCTTTTAACTATTAGAGCGCGTCCAAAGGAGGGCAAAAACGATGGGGAAGGACGTTGAGATGAAGGAACAGCTGAGGTCACTTGGTCTGTTCAGCCTGGAGGAGACTGAGGGGAGACATCATTGCAGTTACAACTTCCTTGTGAGGGGAAGAGGAGGGGCAGACAGTGATTTGTTCTCTGTGGTGACCCCTGACAGGAGCTGAGGGAATGAAGTTGTGCCAGCAGAGGTTTAGGTTGGATATCAGGAAATGATTCTTCACCCAGAGGGTGGTCAGTCACTGGAACAGCTCCCCAGGGAAGTGGTCACAGCACCAAGCCTGACAGAGTTCAAGTGTTTGGACAACACTCTCAGGCACATGGTGTGACTCCTGGGGCTGTCCTGTGGAATGCCAGGAGCTGGACTTGATAATCCTTCTGGGTACCTCCCAGCTCAGCATATTCTATGATTCTAAGACCTCCATTTCAGCTTGACCCATCTTTTCAACAGAATTCCATACAGCGACTGTCATTATAGGCCATCTAAACCAGAAAGCAAAACAAAAGTATTTTACAGAATACATATGGTACACATCAAATTTTCATAACAATGTTTTTTTCTGACAGACTTTCACATTTGCAACAAAAATTGATTTGATGAATACTGAAATTTCCCTGAAAACTTTTGCCTTTGTGCTTGATTTTTTTTTTCTCTCCTTTTACTCTGGGAATTTTTGTGTTTCTGCTTAGAAATCTGAGTCAGACTTGCTTTTATACAGCTGGAGAGTTGTTTCACTGCTGTAGCCATTCCTTTCTCAGCTGTTACAATTAAATCCCTAATCTCATAGCCCCCTACTATTTCTCTCTGTAATCCTCAGGAATATGTCTTAATTTTTGCATCTAGATGTGTTCTACATGTCTAGCATTTTATTTACATCTATATCACATAAACCACCTCTCAAGCTTTTTCCAGGTCAGGATTCTGATTTATTTCCTGGACTGTGAAACATTTAAACATTTCCCACAAAACCTTATATCATTTTAATTGTAGTTGCTCTCAATTTTCCTCTGAGAAAAGAGCATGAATTTTCAAATTTGGATTGCAATGTTTCTGCAAAATCCTTTGTTCCTCTTCAACAACTCCATAGAATAGGTTTCCTGGGGTCCCTGTTGCACACTGACACATAAGGTGTGCCAGGATGACATTTTGTACCCTCTCATTGGTTGCTTTTCCATAAGCTGTCAAAAGAAATGCGATATGCTGATTCCAATGCCTTTGATACTGTTCTAAAATGATGGCCAGCTGAGCCCTTCAGATCTAATTCAATTTTGCTTCCATCTCATTTTGCCATTGGTGCTCAGGGCAGGAGCAAATTATCTGGATTCCCAGAATCTTCCAGGGCAGCTGAAATATTTTGGGTTAGAATTTCCCCCTTCACTGATATACAGTCCCTAGGGATGTAAAAAATCCATTCATTCATTAGCAGACCTGGATGGAAAATAGTAGGTGATTTTGGTGAAAAGGCTACATCATTAAAGTTCGGGGTTTTTTCCCAAATGGGAACTAAAAAAATTAATTTGGTGGGGGGAAGATTGATGGGATTTCAGGATCTGAATCTTTCAAGAAGTGAGTGAGCCAGAAAGGAAATTTTTGGCTTTCTAGATGCTCTTATGGAAGGTTTTTGTTAACTGACAGAATTGACACTGACTGAAGCTTGCCAGCACAGCTGCAAAAAGACAGGTCCCTGCCCAAACTGCTCTTCATATCCTAGATCTGAGAACCATTCAACCTTTCTAAACCCAGGGGAATAAAGACATGACTGCACTGTGGAGTAAAGTACAGAAAAGTTGGTTGCCAGCCAGCCTGGTCACAGGATTGCCATGAGAGCTCAGTGCAGGGCCATGCCCACAGCACCAGGTTCAGCTGTGCCAGGGTGCCCCAGTGCACAGAGACCAACCACGTGCCATCATCATCCCAGCATAAGGAGCCTTTCCTCAAGGTGGGCATGACCAAACAATCAAGGTACTGAGGGCTCAGAAAGTTTCTGTCAAGTTCACTGACAGAAATTGAAAGTTAAAACATTACTGTTGATGATAAAAGACATTGTTTCCTGTGGATGTGTGTTTAGTAATATACTTTTGGATGGATAACTCATATTTAAGACCTTGAATTATAAAAGAATAATGATTTTCTGGAGTCACTGACCAATTAGTGGGCAAGCAAAAGCAGAATGATAAAACTGCTTACAAGGTTGCATAAAAGCCAGCTTTTAAAATTCTATTCATTGCTAGTGCCACATATGATTTTGAATTTATTTGTAAAGCTGTGTAATTAAATCTATTAAAGAGATGGGAAAACCGATGATGTATCCAAAGAAAACTTGAGTTTTAACGTTGGCTTTTAGAAATTGGGAAAAAATGGCAAACACTGTATTTTGTAATAGAATAGAGGACATTTTTGTTGGTGTTTAGAAAACAAACTCAGGAGCCAGAATATGCCTAATTATAGCTCTGTCATCAATTTTTTTCTGCATTTAAGCCAATTACAGCAACATTTTAAAGTCTGGATGTTTTAATATAGCTAATGTGTTAAGCAGAGAGTTCAATGAAGAGTAAATTCCCTCAGCTTCTTTGGGAGTCGAGTCCACTGATGTAGGAGGATGAATGTGAATGCTTACCTTGATAAAATTAGGCATAATGATCTGACAGTGCTGGCCTAATCAGCACTGTATTTAATTTTATATACCTGTGAAACAGAACTTCTAATATGAACAAAGACTGTTCAGTAGTAAGTCACTCTCAGACCAGCTGTACATGTTATACAAATGCAAAGCATTATTAACATCTATAATCTGAAATTTTTTTGTTGGACAGACTGCTTACATATACTTTTGCTGCAAGAATGCAGTCTCATCCTGCCTTTATCTTATGGTAAAATTATCATCCATTTGAAATACATTACTTAAATATACTAGTGGTAGCCAATATTCATTTGATACAGAGGGAAATGTCAAGTATATTATTCAATAGCTATTCACCCTGTACCGGAGACAATAATTAGTGGTATAATCAGGTAGAAAATTGCTGCAATGAAGAATTTGCTAATAGAGTATGATTAACTCCCTCAGAAAGTTACTGTACTTTTTTAGAATCACAATCTCTCTGTTACTAGCTGCCAAATAGTGTTTTTGGCAGTGTATTGTCAGTGAATGCTCTCAAAAGTACCCTTCAGTGGGTAGCAAAAAACTGAAATAGCAATTCTCTCATTGAGTAATGATTGCTCTGGATAGACCCTGTAGCATAGTATAATACAAACACAGACCTATATGATCTATTTATAGACCCTTGGTTATAGTGACTCACCAGCTATTCCAGTGGTTTGTTGGCTACTTGACATGTTTTTTTTAATTGAAAGTTCCTGCAAAAAAAGTAAAGGCCGTCTTCTAATACAAATTCTATGAGATTTTTACAAACTTGAAATTTAGAAAAGTCTTACTTTTAGATCCCTTAATAATGTTTCTTCTCTCAAGGCAGATATCCTACAGAGAAAAGTGTGGAACAAAAGGTTGTTCTCCAGGTCCCATTGAGACATGCAAAAGGTTGGAATGGACAAGCTCAGTGTTCTTGATTCTTGGTTACTCAGGGAAAGAATGTTTCCCAGTAGCATAAAAAAGAAGCCTCAGGGATTATCTGTAGCATAAAGAAAAACAAGATCTCTGGCAAATTACAGGTACAGTGTTCGATAACATTCATCAGACTCATCAGGGAACTGATAGGAATCAGGCTTTCTCAGTGAGCAACAAGCAAACAGCAAATTAAATTCTAGCTGCTCTATCTCCTATGGTGTGTTGGTACATTTGAAAAATAAGAACTTAGATGTCCTCTATTCCGTTTTATTCTTTGCATTACTTAGTGTAAAGACAGACTTGTTGCACTGGCTCTGTACTGTACCAATCTAGCTCTGACAAACTGTACAGGAAAAAACATAGGAAAGGAAATAGGAATGATGAGGGACTTGCAGGAAGTCAGATAACCTTAAAATCAAATATAGATTTTTTAAAAATTTTCAAAGACTTGAAGATTCTACTTTCAATCTAATCATATGAATTCAAATTGACTAAAAGCTGAACCTGATTCACAGTTTTTTAAGTACCTTACTTCTGTTTGAAATTCTAGCCAGTGTGCCTTCAGGTGAAGATCCATCTCTCCTAGCCTCTGCTGCAACACAGAGATACGTAAATTAGGACCTAAGCCTGCTCATATTTCTGATTACAAACAACAAAAAAAGTGATAACTCTGGAAGCATTACAAATGCTAAATGGCCAGAGTTGAGGAAGGGCCAGGAAGATGTGGCTCCAAACCCACGGACACCAGCACCTCGGAACTAAATGGGCTCCAAGACTGGGTTGGGTGAATGATGTGTAGAAGATGTAACAGACTGAATTTTCTGTGCAAAAAAAAAAGGAGATTGTGAGTATTTATATTGTAAAAGACTGAGAACTCTACCACTGCAAAAAGTGCTGCAAGATTTGATCAGATGAACAATTAACAATGCAACGGTAGTTTATTGGTGGATTTTATTTAGAAGTTAAGCCCACTAATGTTTTGAATATATGAATTGTTCTGTAATAGGAATCACTTGTGAGCAGAGTGCTTCCTAGAAGGCTGACTCAAAAAAAATTTTTTTACATTCCTGAAAATGAAGGCTGGATTATTATTTCTGAAATGGACATTAAAAAAAACCAACTTGATTTTAAATTATTTTTATAATCTTGATTTTTAAAAAATTTGATTTGTAACTATTTAATACTGGAAATGTGACCTGTTCAATCAGCTCTTTTTCCTCAAATGAATTTGGATTAACTATAAAAATTCCTTTAGTTATGCAATTTTAAAACATATTTGATAATCATAGAATCATAGAATGATTTGGTTAATGACCCTGAGAAAATTTTGAATTGTCAAAAAATATCTACCTTTCACCTCTTGAATGAGGAATGGCTTTTCCACTTCATTTTTTCAATTTTTCAACCCTCTTAACATCTCAAAATATTGCAGTTAGGAAGTACTCAGAATTACACAGGACTAGGCACCTGACAGAACATCACCACAGCAACATATTGCAAACACAAAATGAGAGCCCTTTTCCTCCAGCACACAGGGACCTGCTACCAAATCTCTTTCCACAGTCCATTAGAAAGTGTGTTTTCATCAGAAACAGATGTCTATATGAACAAAGCCATCTGAATGCTTTTTTATTTCTTCTCCTTCAAGATTATCTTTACAATGTGAAAGCTTTAAAAATTGCCCCAATTTAATGTAAAATCTGTAGGAGTTTATTCCAGCGTCTGTATATCTTCTCCAGGATTTGCAGTGCATTTTGCATTTTTCTTCTGCTCCTGTTACTGACTGCTTTCTGTTTCTGGCAGGAACCCATCATTTTTTTGAGTAATTATGCTATCTATTTATGCATATGATGATCAGCTTCAATACATTGACCATAAGTTTCTTCTCCTTACCCCATGAATCCACAACAATCCTCTCTGTGCTGCCTGATAAAATAAAAACTTAAGGTAAAAAGCCCCATCGTTGATATAAGAGAAAAGGATTGTTTGCTGTAGGAGCAAAGCAGACATTCTCAGTATAGCAGTGGCACTGGAAAAAAATGTGCAAGCTGTAAATTTTAATGAGGCGCATGTTTTACAGAAAGAAAAGTCTTTACTTTTTATTTGTAGATGTTAGCTTGCATAGAGCCTTCATTCTGCAATGTAAAACTGACTAAAAGGACCCCTTCTGCAATGAGAAATCAAAATCCATTCTCTTTTAAGACATTTTCTTTTATGTATGGACCACCAAGAAAGAAACTTCCAAACAAGGCTTCTCTGTTCCTGCCGAGGTTTGAATTGAAATCTCTCCTCACATTTCCTGAACTGCAGGTGAGATATCAGCCTCTCACTCTGTCAGCCTTAGAGATCAGCATGCAACTGGCTTAAGGTGGCTTGCTATAGATTTGCTATTTGCAAATTAAAATCCTTCATCTCTGAAAAGAATCCAAAATAGAATACAGTTCTTTATTAACCGTGGCCCTAAAGTTTTTAATGGTTCTTACCTGAGAGGGTCTTTCAAGAGTTGTCTTTTCAGACCTATTATATAGCCCTAATTATTTTAGGCATTAGAGGACGTATGTGAAACTATTGGGGTAGCTCATGCAAACTTAGGTTTTAGGGCTAAGAACTTTTATGAACAGATATGTAAGACCTATAAGGCTTTTTTTACCCCCATAGAAAAGAGTTTAGAAGGAATAACTTGAGGATTGAGCAGCTAATAAACATATTTTACCACTTTCAAATTAAGGTACAGGGGCTATATCATGGGCTATCTTAATGCATTTTACATTATTGGCTGTTCAACTACATTTACCTGCCCCTCACCTATGCACTTTTATTTCAGTCTGCAGAAGTCAAGACCTGTCCTGAAATGTAAAACAATTACATGAAACACCTGTCCCAGAAGGCAAATTTGCAACTAGTGTTTCTTCAAAATTTTTACCCCCTATTTTCCAAACCTAATTCCTTTACTCCTTTTATTATTTTTTATACAGGGTTTACATGTTTTCTATTTACTATTGTAGCACATGAATTTGCCATGTTGTATCTTCATGATCGACAAGTTATTAAGTAGAATTCTTGTTGTCTGCTATCATGAAAGGCTAATTTCTTTGGGGTTGCTTTCTTGAAGTCCTGTTTTCCAGCTAATGTCTGGAGGTCAGTATCATTCATCTGTAGGCTTTGCACTTTAAAAAATGACAGACTGTGATAAGACAGGGGCTGCTCTCTGATTGTTTCCAGTGGGTGATTCTTTCTGACAGGGCATTCCCCTGGCAGTCAAATCCTGCTAGAACATTTCAGATCAAAATGACTTCTAATACTTTAAAATTTTCTAGAACTTAAAACAAGGTATGATCATTTGGAATGAGGTTCTGTTGTTATCATAGTGAAGAGCATCTTAGAGGACAAAAACATTGATGCTACAGCATGATTCTACTAAGAATAAGATGTTGGACCTTCACAAGGTGGTTGAACTGGAATTCAAACCACTAAAGCAGAGATATGAGAGAAAATCAAGTTCCATGCTTCATGCTAAAACCAGGAAAAAAAGAGAATTGGGTCTTTTGTGTAAGTACTTTAAGTAGTCCAGATCCTTTTCAAAGCTGGGAAAAAAACAGGGCTCGGTTTACTCATTTTGACCTGAGACAGAGCTTGAAAATTCTTGTATATTTAAAAATGTACATCAGTGAGCATGTCCTGCACAATTCAAACTGGTGAAGCTTGATTTCCCAATTTTTTACCCTAAGGAGACAGAGCTGTTTTATAGCCTGTGCTAAACAGAGCAGATGTTCAGAGGACCTTCTGGGGCTTCCAGTTCTAACTGAAATGGCCTACTTTGCTGTCTTGTGCTTCTGTGAGATTGAAGGAGTAAGTCTCGTTTGGTCTCTGTGACTCACCATATATTACAGAGGATGTGTGCTGGGACATCATTGCTCTTCCACCTATGTGTAAGTCAGAGAGTTTCATTAGGCAGAGGAACCAAGAGTGAGACACTTCTGTTGGCCACAGATAGGAGAAAAGGGGACGATGACAGGAATCAGTGAAGGCTCAGAGGCATCTGCTGCTTTTCCTTACGCTTGCTTGGGGGCATTTGTGCGGTAAAGGAGGTATATCATAAATGGCATGATACTCCAAGTATTTAGAGTATTTGCTCTAAAAAGGAAAAAAGAGGCTGCTTAAGAGGCTGACAGAAAAAATTTAGGTCTGTACATGATGCATGCTGTAGATGAGAGAATTGAGAGGCAGTGGGGGTTGTTAGCAAAACAGTGTACATGAGAAAAAGAAGCCACAGGCAGCAGAGAAGCTAGCAGAGCATTGACACCCTGGGAATAGCCACAGACCAACCGCAGGCTGCTCTGAAGAAGGCTGGCAGAGCACTGGGAGCAGCCCTTTGAGCAACCCATCTGCCCTTACAGCAAGGAAGATCTAGGACTACATTTTTGGGACTTAAGGTGTATTTTCTACCATCAGGATTGTACCAGGAAGGACTCAGTCAGTCTGTGTTCCTATAAAAGGCAGTATGTCTGCCACACTCTGAGGTCTGTTCTTGGACATCTCTCTCTGTGAAGCACACAGTAACCGCACCTGCTATCTTGTCACAGCTGAAATGCGTTGCCACCATGCTCCTCATGTGCTATGGATCTGCTATTATTTTTTTGTGAATGTTTTCCCACTTAAGAATACTTCAAAAATTATTATGGAAGCACAGATTATATTATGGTAACATGCAAAGGCCTCTATCCACATTTCTACATTTGGTCTCATTCTTTTCACATTGCTGTTACTGAAGCAGGGAGAAAATCCAATACTGCACAGTCTTTGGTTGTGTGCCAAAGTGGTTAAGCAGCAAAATCAGGCCCCACTGTCAATGATGGTAGTCTGTAAAACAGGAATAATTTTCTATTGAATACCTGATTGAATTACTCATGAATTGCTGCTCTGCTGAGAAAATGATATTGGAGGTTGGCAGGCGGTCACCATTTTTATTTGCTAGAGCGTATTATCTGAATTTGCCTGTCAGGTGATTGCCTGGTTAGCCCCTTCCCAGTATAAATAACTATGTATTTCAAAATGTGACGAATAATAGTAATAAAGTTTATAGAGGAAAAAAATTATTCTTGCTGCTACAAGGAATAGCACTTAACCCAGACATTTATCTATTGCTTACAAAAAAAAAACTGGGCTGAGCAGATGATAATATATTCCAGTGGTTTGAAAAAATAAAAAGTAGGGATATGCAGTGAGTTTTTTTCCCTCCTTCTTCTTCTTGTAGATACAGTTTAGAATAGTTTTGCATTGAATTGGCATTTTATTCCGTTATGCTTATGGAGTTTGATAATTTGAACAGCCCTTGCAGTAGTATCATTTTGTTCAGTGAGCCAGACATTGCAAAATTGTGCATTTTTATGTAATTGAGATAATTTTGCCAGGTAGCTGGTGGAAAATTACATTAAAAATTGTATGCATTGGCCAACTCATTTAATGTGATATGTCACTTTTTCAGATGATCGGCATTTTTTCCTGGTACTCCATTGCTGTGCAGCAAATCAACTTTTTTTGTACTTTGTCTCTAATGTTGAAATAATGAACAACATAATGCTTCCCAAGGAAGAGATACAATGTTCATTTTCCCTTTGGCAAATGAGAATGTAGCCATTAGGAACAGTGCTTTCCCAGCTGCTCCCTGGAGGGAAGGGCCAGTATACTGCTAGTAGATACATGGATTTCATTCAGACCACAGAAAACTTACGTCATGCAACACTTGACTGTGCCTCTCTGTGCTCCACTGGGAAGCAGTGGGGCAGATTCCTCTCATTTCACTACCACTGCCCTAAGTGGTGCACTATGTCAGCTGGACAGAAAGGGTTAAGTAGCCTGTTTGTGGGGATACCATACTCAACACAGATTCTTCTCAAAATGGGTAGCATGTCTTCCACAATGATCCTCTTTGTCCTTTTGGTTATAGGGAGCTTTTGACAACAAGTATTAGATCTCTTTTTATAAACGCCAAGAACCAAAGTGTAAAGTTCAGTGACTGGAAAGAAGGAACCATTACCATGTCCTATAGATAATCTATTGTCAGGAGCAGTAAATACAAGGCACTTCCTTGCAGAGATTCAGTGACGTAGATAGTTGGTTGAAATCTGACTCAGATCTGAGCCACCAAGGGAGAAGTTTGTGTGGCTGGTGCCAGTGGTGTACCTGCTCTGCCTGTGAAGAGAGGAGCTTCAGCCTCCAGCAGTGTCTATCCAGCAGGCTGTTCAGACAGGTGGTGAGACCTGCAGCTGCAGGGGGGCCCTTGGGTCTTCGAGTTCCATGTGCTATAACTCTTCCATAAGCATGAGACTCCTCCATGGGGAGGCTCAAATGAGGAAAGAGGTGTGCACTTGCACTAAAAGCAGCAGAGAGACTCCCAGTGTGATAAATACCTGTCTAGTAAGCTGTTGCTCAACACTGCTGGGATGTTTCAGGTAGAGGATTTATTTTTTCAGGAATCTAGGGTATTAGATCAGCTCAGCCTGGCAGTGCAAAGCACATGCCATGAGAGGCACTGCCAGCAATTTTGGACTGGAAGATATGAACTATTTTTTATACTGGTATGAACAAAAGGTATGGTGTATCCTTAAACCCCTGCCTTTGAGGTTTTAGAGAAAGACTAGGAAGCTCTCATTTTAGATATCAGCTGGCCAGGAGAGGCAAGTCCTAAACAGAAAAATTTAACAAACCAGCGGCCACCACTGTTTAGATCCATTCAGTGTCAGAGTATGACCATGGAAAGAAAGACCAGATAAACATCCCAAAACAATTCTTTTAAAGTGCTTTTTTATAGAAGAGCTGGTAAAGTTGTGGCCAAACTAACTTTGGCAATAGTCTTTCAACTTCTTTTGTCAGAGCTGGCAAACTGTATCCTACTCTGGGGCTGGGACCAAAACAGAAATCACCACCCAAAAGCTGCTCTCCTTGCAGGGCCTCAGTGAGAAACTGATATCAAAGAGAATCCTCTCACTGAGGATCTCTCAAAGTATGCCCTCGTTGGCTGGAGACAATGTGGTTACCTAAGGGAGAGCTTTGTGGCCAAGGTGGTGCCTACAGCCTAACACAAGATAGAGGAGATAAAGTAAGACGATTTTTCAATAGGAATGTTTTGCATAAAATCTCTTTGCCAGATGTATGTGATTTTTTCATTTGCTTTCAATGGAAAATTAGCCATTTTGTGAAGATATTCCTTAAAACAACATTTGGAATATGTGAAAGAAGGTAAGCTCTTACTTCAAGTGCATGGAATTCTATGGGGCATTAAACATGAAATTCACAGAACTCTGATTTTAAGCCGATTCTGATGATCTTATTACTCTAATTCAGAATAAAGGATCATAAATAATTTAATGGTGAATATAGTAATAGCAATTATACTAAATACACTGTGTAGAGCCTTCCCATTGTGGACTCCTCTAACCAACAGGGCAGTTTTGTAAAAAGAAATGTACTAAAACATTTTGTAATGAGGCTTGTCCCTGGGACACTCTCTAAACACAGGCTGCCCAGAAAATCTCATACATTAGCAGTGATTTGCAGGATATTTTTTGCAAGAAAATATCTTACAATATGTTCCCCAAGTATGGTCCATGAGACTAATCTAAAGTAAGATACACCTAGTCCAAAGAACTTTGTTTTTTGATCTTAAAGTACATGGTAGTCCTGAAGAATTGTACATGGTAGTTCTGAAGAAAACGGGACATTGATTTGTGTATTCAAAAAGTCTTGAAGTCTGGACACCAAAATAACTTGTTTACTGATAACACTATCTTAAGGTTTAAATAAGAAGACAGTTGTGGGCCAACAAGGTTGGGATCTTACTCATGTGGTCTTGACTGCTGTTGTTACCACTAGCTGCATCCATTAGGATGTATTTTATCAAATCAGAGAAGGTATAGATCACTAGATCTAGCTTTTAGGAGGCACCCTTTACAGTCTTTGAACTCCCTGCTAAGTCAAGGTCTGAGTTTGTAGCTCTTACATGATTCCTAATGTCTGTTAAGGCTAAGTAATATACATTAATCCAAATATTAATCAAAAACCCCAAACAAACAGCTCTGCTAATGTACAGGTGCATCAATCTATTTAAATATGGTTTAAAGGAAGTCATCAACATTGAAAAATATTCCTACTGGAAAGATTTAGAGGCTAATAGGCATTGCTATGCTCCTGAGGGTATGCTGAAAATAATGATAAATGCCAAGGATGTGAAGTGCATAATAAAATTTTAAAAAAATATAAAATACTTAATCTTCTCATTACAAAAAGAGTGCTACATAGTCAGAGTTGGTATAAATATCCTGGAATGGGTTCTAATCTGTCTAACTTAAGTGTCCAGCTTTCACAAAGATACCTCTAAAGGCATCAAATAGGCAGATAATCTCTGTCTACCTTAGCTATCTGAACTGATGCAGGTATTTTGTTGCACTGAAAGCTTCCAGAAGCACATTTCTCTCTCCATCATCTAAAAAGGGTCTCAGGAACACATCAGAAATCTCATAAGATATACCTGGCACATGCAAATCTATGTCATACAGTAACTCTAGCCCTGTTTTCCAAAAGCTAGCTCCTGAACAAGTACCAGTGCAAAGGTGAGTTGTAAGGGGATTCTAAGACTCAGTAGGTTCATGAAGGTAATCTGGGTGAATAATTACTCTAATATGTTAACCTTACGAAATCTTTAACGTGTTAGTTTCCATATCTACCTCTCTTTTTAGATGTGGATGTGGAGCCACAGAAAAAATTCAACACAGTTCCCCTCTGACACATGATAGGCAGCAGATCAGCTCCCCCTTCCTCCTTGTGCTTTGTGTTATGCATTGTTGCTGTCTCTCACCAGAAACTGGCATCAGCTGTACTCTTCAGGTGACCAGGTTTATGCAGCTGTCCAAAATTTGAAACTGAAAACTCCAACATGGGAAAATCAAAATACATTTTCACAAAATCCTTGTGAAGCACAGTTATGTAAATAGCTGAGTTGGAATGACTGAGAGAGAATTAAGTGTTGATAGAGAAGAGGCAGAATGGAATAGGGTCTGGACAGAGGAGCTTTAACTAGCTCTGCTACTGGCAGAACTAGTAATCTGGAAGGACAGAATGAATGGGAGAGTTCTCTAAAGCCAGGCAGAAGTTCTGAGTTGCATCTGTGAACCAACAATGCATTTCAAAGACTAATAGGTTCCCTAATGACCAAACTTCTTCTTAACTCAGATATTCAGCATGGTGTAGATTTCTGTCAGGTGTATCTGTTGGTGAATGCAAATATGCTCATGGCTTTTCTTCATCTGGGTGGAGCAGCAGTAGGATGACAAAGCTGTGGAGGCTTTGGTCAGGGAGTTACTCCTGAGAACTAAGATCCTGTACTCCATTGCGTGATATTTCTGTTGATGGAAAATTAACAATTTGAGAATAATCACTCCTGATACACAATTCAGTGTTACATGAACACAAATTTCCTGCTTTGAGGGACTTTAAAACCCCTATGTAAAGGAAAATTTTATGCACAGACTTCCTGATGGTAAAAGTAAATGAATCTCTGTATCAGCCTTTGTGCTGTCAATGCTTATTTATCCAAAAGAGCAGTTTATTATGATATGACACTTTTGAAAGTCCCAGAGGGAAGGATTTGGACAGCCATTCAGAATTCAGTAGCATAAATAGGAAAAGAGAAGTTGTCATCTTCAGAAGCAACCTACCAGTAGAACTAGCAGATAGCATTTCTCTCTGCTTTAAATTGCAATTGTGTCATTTCTGAAAGGAGAATGGGGGTTGAATGTTGATTTGACATTTTCTTAACTGATTTAAATGGAACCTAGAGAATAAAATCTCTACAGAGATCCAGGAAAGAGTAGCATTATATGTCAATCCTTGAATCTCTATAATTTTGGACGGAGGATTTCTACTTTCACCAAATAATCATTAACAAAAAAGCTAGACTGTTTGTGGCTCCCCATGATTGCTTGCTAGCAGAGTTATCTGGAGAATGATAAAATGGTGTTTTTCTGTAGAATTACTTTCACTACAAAGTATGGTCATGCTCATAAAGTTTGAGAAAAAGATTAATTTCTGGCTTCTGCTTTACTAAAGGATATGCTGAGGCACAGGGAGAAGTGAAGTATCATGCAGTCATGCATAAAATCCATTCAATTAAGAGATCAAGGAGATTCTGCTCCATACCACCCTTCCTTGATTCTATGCCTACTTGCACCTTGCAACCCAACTGCTTGCCTTCATCTGCTGTGTGCACAGTCCAATTTGGATGTATGGGATGGCCAGGCACTGTTATATCTGCTTCAGGAGACACACACTGACACTTTCTCTATACCAGACACTGCTAAAAAGGAAAAGGGCTTCAACTCCGCTAAGAACTATGGTTAATGTCACGCTTGCATTTAGCAGCTCTCCCTTGAGCATGTTACAAAGAGAGTCTTTCATTCTTGTCTGGATGGTTCACAAAACCCACCTTCCTGGACACAAATGTTTGTGACTATACCTGTACTGTGGAATTTATGGATATGGAACTCTAAGTGCTCTGCTAAAACAAGGCCATAAGGAGTCCAGGAAATGGAAAATTTATCACTTTCACTGATAAGCTATCCTAGTGCTTTATGAATCTCATTTCTAAGAGTCATATTTTCAGTTTAATCTTCGCCGATTTTATTTTTGAGGTATCTGGTGACTTTTTCATATCTGAGAGTTTTGCCATACATAATTAAATCTCACATAAGCTTGAAAAGTAAAGCTTACCTGCAATCTAAAGAGAATGTTGGTCTTAGGTGAGCATTCTGCTTAAAGTATATTTCATCCTACAAATGCATTCATTTACTTTGCTGCTAGTCAATTAACTGTCAGGCATATCAGCAGTTCAGTCTTCTGAACCATATTCTTATCTAAAGACTGGGAATAACTCCTTTTCCAAGCATTATCAGATGTTAGTAAGAAAGAAATTAGGTCTTCTCACCAGCTAAGTGGAAGAGAGAGCTGACATATCATCAAACAAATATTACTGCTGCTATTTATTCCTCTCACAGAAATGTATTAGGTAAACGTATCTGAAGATGTTGAAAGATTTAGAAACAAATCAAAACAAAACAAACACAACAAAACCCCCAGAATTGCTTCTAGCCTGCCAGTGCTTTTCCTTTTAAAATATCAAGTCATTAATTTGTTAATTTTAAAATTATGTGCAAATCATGTTTCTGCAATTTAGGAAATATAATTAGAGAAAAATAATGATTTGAAATCAAGGCATCTCAAATAAATAGAAATATATCTTTAATACAGAAGTTTTTAAAAGATACGCCAAGGGGAATGAAAAGATTCAGAGCAAGATTTATTTGTCATGCTCTCAGTTTTCACTAGATCTACCCATGTGTATTTATGTAGGGTGCTCAATCAGATATTCCTTTGCAGAGGCAGTTTTTATTATCTCCTGTTTTCATTTTATTTTAATTTTTTTTTCAGGTTACATTTTTACTTCAGAATTGGTTGAAAAAACATATGAAAAATAAATAATAGTACTCTTTTGAAGATGAAATAATAATCTAAATGCTAAGGTATCATTGCATTATGGCACATCTAAATAATTATTGTTGAGATAAATTTAGTACCTGTTAATTCCTGTGTTTGAGCCTCTAGTCTATATTGAGCACCTGAGAACTTAAGCTTTAAAATTCTACATATACTTTGTAATTTAATACAGTGATATACTTCATAATTTATCCTTGGGGATGGGTAAAGATTTAAGCCTCCAGCATGCTATGTTACATAACTTAAAAGGCATCTTTTCCAATGTACAATTCTGCCTAGTGACCATAGATCTGTAGCTCAGTAAGCTTATGAGTTTGCAAAGTGAGGTTAATGGCACACAGCTTCCATTGGGAGCTTTCCAACACATAGGGAGTGTGATGCTGCAAAGGTGGTCAAACACCTCACCAATGATCACACCAAACTAGCTGTTGGTGCATCATAAAAAAGAGATCATACAGAGACAATTGACAAAAACATGCCTCAAAGGGCAATTTAAAATAATTCACTTTAAAGAACTTGTATTTGTAAGAAATCTGGACTCCTGCACAGGTGGTCTAGGTTGCAGATATGTCCACTGAACCTGCCATGTCCTATTTCTTTTATTGTTAGTTGTGAATGAAAAAGGTAATTTGGGAAATGAAGTTTGACCCATTATTTTAGGCATCTATATTAGAATGAGATTAATTATGTCCTACAATTGCCTATTTTTTCTAAAAAATTAGGGACTGGTTAAGTAAGACCTAGATGTCTGTGCCGGGTCAGGTGAATCTGTAGCATAACTGGAATTAGAGCTAAATATCTCCAAAGAAAATGAGGTTAATGGGGAGTGGCAGGCAAAATTAGAAATGCTTAGGGATTAAATTGGATCAGTGAAGCAAACGGGTTGTTACTGCTACTTCAAAGTAATTTTCTTTCAGGAAAGCCTTTGTTTAGTTAAAACAGAGCCCAATGGAAACCCAATGAAAATAAAACATTTTACAACTAATAGTAAAATGAGATATTGCACTGAGAAGTTGACCTCAAGTCTTTGAAACACAGCACACAACATTCATGACAAATCTCCTTGTCATACATTTAGAGTTTGTACATTAGGAGAAACAGATAATCCATTCTCATACTCACATTTTGGAAAGGTTTTTATTTTTTATTAAAAACAATGCCTAAACCTATAAATGTTATGTCATAGTTAGTTGTCTGGTACATGCATTTATACAGATAACAGTACTTTTCTCATTAGCTGCTATTACATAGTGTTCTAAGAAAATTTTTGTAGAGATTTAAATGAAAACCAAGATTCATTTCTGAGAGATTTTGTGCAAATAATACATATTCATTGTTCTACTGTTTAAAACTGAAAATTATGCTTTATAGTCTCGCTTAATTTAGTAGCTAGATTTAAAAGATACAAAGTTGAAAGATGGTCTCAATAAAACAGTAAGGGGGAATCTGGAGTCCTATATCAATAATAAAATTTAAAGCAAATAGAAAATTGTCTGTTGTGGTACTGACTGTGGGCCAAACTAAGCATGTCTGTACAGAACCATAATGAGACATTTTGTCATCTGGGATGTTGCCTCAGCTGGCCCTCTGCCTCCTGCCAGCTGCTTCAGTTGTCTCCTCTGGACCTGCTCACTCCAGACAGGAGATGCACCAGCCATTTGCTGCTCTGGTGTGCTCTGCTATAGCTCAGTGGCTATATTGCTTATTGTGAAAATATCTTGATGGTCAGAAAGGTGCATTACAGAAGTTCTATTTACTGTGGTCTACTTCTTGAGGTGACTGAAAAAAATTAAAGATTTTTAATTTGAATAAGTGCCTCCTACATAATGGTAGTTGTGTGAGATGTTTTATAGTTTTACATCATGGGCAAAGGAAGCTGTGGATATATCTAGTATATCTTGACACTTGATATCTTGAGTTCTTCTATGATTCATGAAAGAAATGAGAAGGATGAGAGCTGCCAGGCTTAAAAGATCTAATATCACTAAGCCTCAGGGGACATTGCTTAAGAGCGCTGAGAGAGGCCCACAGACTGATTCCATGGTCAGCTAGATCACTTGGAAGACTTGACCTTTGGGATTCATTATCTTATCTTTTTAATTATAAATGAAGTTTATATGCAGAGAATTTCTCCGGTATTATTTTTTTTAATGTAACAATTTTTAAATTTGAAAATACAGTTCTATATATTTGGTTGTCTGACTTTAAAACTTGGGCTTCTCTTTCATCTCACAGATGGCCAATGGCTATGAAATATTAATGCTAACACTAATATAAATAATAAATTAAACAATTAAAGCTTCGGCTTAAAAAGTCTAATTCTTACATGAGTACAGGCTTGAAGGTGCACATGAAGGCAGGAATGAATCCTTATTTCTTCCAAGTAAAGCATTGCCTGTTTGTAAATCAGACATAATCTTGTTATTTTATGTCTCTACTTGGAGCACAAATGGTAACCACTTAACAAGGTGAACTCCCTGTCTAGTCTCTCCCAATATTTGTTATTCTAATTTATCTTTGCAGAGAGAACACAAATTCCCTGAATGGCTGAGCTAAGCCCTGGTTTTGCTGCAGGCTCCTGATCTTGCATTCTTTGTGTCACTCCTAATGCCTTCAGAGGGTATGGAAAGGACCCTGTAAGTCCATGTCTGAATAAAGGCAATTTAATATTTTTCAGTTTCACTTACCAGTTCCTGCTCTGATAACAGTCTTGCTGCACATCTTGCAGTTTTAACAATCTTTCCTTTCTTTTTGTTGTTGCTTAGTTATAAAAATTGTGATGTAGTCTTCCATAACATGCTGTTTCCTTGCAATATTCTAACTCAGTAGGGTACCTCTCTATTGATTATTTATTTTTGGAAGAGTCTTACCACATAGTCCTATACTATGAGCCCTCTTCTCTTGAGAGATGGCTTTCTATAGTCTGTGAGCCTTCATGAAAGAATACAACATCTGAAAGTAGAATTACTCTTTGAATTGTGGTGTGCCTGTGCAGTGCATATTCAGCCTTACAAGATGGAGTGGTGAAAAACACCTCTTCAATTGTGCTATTTTTTCAGATTATATTTGTATGAAAATTATTGGCCATTTTCTAAGTCTTGCTGTTAAGGGACCATGAAACAGCTGGAAAATGGATGTGTTTAGTTTTTCTGAAAGCCTCCTGTGTTAAGCAGCCACGGTGGCAAGTTTAGGCAAATTTCTTGCAATACCACAATAGATGTGCTTGGACTTGAAGGAAACAAACTTGGAGTAGAGAGTTTATTTTCTTGGTTTACTGATTAATTTAGTCAAATTGAATAGGTAAAATGCAAACCCTGACCCTCATCTCTAAGGTTTTGCATAGCTGTCATAGTGGAAGTATTGTGTTGATAGTCATTAAGTAAGTCAGAGTTTAAATTTTTGGGATCGTTAAGAAGGACTAGCTCAAGCCCTCGTCAGCAAGACCAAATCTGAGCCACCTGATGCTTAGTGAAATAACTTTCTTCTCTTAATCACAAAGATATCCTTGTCTTGAAGAAAAATCCTTTACTGAAAAGAGGAAAGAGCGTGAGTAAGTGCATGACAGATTCTTCTCCATAGTTTAGGTAACTGTTCACAGTTCTCTAGCTCCCTGGTATGACAACTGTTAGGGCACCTGACTGTTTCCCATCTGCTCCAGTATCACCTTCTTCCTAATTTAAGACTGTCAAGTCCCATGGGGTTTGTGTTTACCCTGAGGGGCAGAAAGGTTTCACCCCAGGCAGAGCTGCTCTGCAGCTTTAGCTGCCTTGTGGGTGCTTCACACTCAGTGCTCACAGGCCCTCCCACTGTCCCACACCTTCGCTAAAAAGTAGATCCATGGTGATTTCTGTACTGTGAACAGGAGTGCAGCAAGTACACAGGGCTTTTCACCTCTCTCTCTCACTTAGTTGTTTTTCTAAACATTTGGAGCCCAATGTGGCAAGTGGCTGATTTAACAGAGGACAGAGTCAATACACAGTCAGACATAGTTGACTGCCTAAAATTTTTATACCTTCATTAAATTATTAAATCTCTCTCAACATTGTAAGATTGCTTATTCTTAACAGAAACAACCCACTTATCATTATCATAAAAGAACATATATAAATTGAATATATATAACACCTGCCCATTAACTATTTTTCCTTTTTTTCTCTCCATGAGAAGACAACAGATCAGTGCTTCCCTTTTGGCTCTGTCACACCTGGAGCCCTTGGGAAAAAGATGGAGGGGATGGCTCTCCTTCCTTGGAATCAGCCACTCTGCTAATATTACCATGCTTTGAATGACTTTTTTGTACAGAACACTCTTTTGTGGGAGATGGAATACAAAGAGACATTCATATTGGCAATCCTACTGGCATTTGTGAAAGAATGTGGACACTGTGTACCAGCTAAACTGCTTCTTAGAGGTCACTGAGGAGAATTTCTCAGTCACTATACCTTAGGTTAAAATAAGAATACCTATTTTTACTATATATTATTTGATAATAAAATAATATATACAATTGTGAGTAAGATGCTCAGTGAAAGGAATCTAGGGTCCCTTTTTGAGCTATTAGCTACTTCTGGCATACCAGAAGTGTTCCACAGCCCTGAAGACCTCCCATTCATAAACCTCTAATAGAGCCATTTAAGTGACAAGATGAATTTAGAAACACATAACATAGTAATCAGTGCACAGTCATATAACCAATATACTCAGCAGCAATAAAATGTGAAAATCAGCATCATGGAACAATCCAGTCTGATTCATTTGACTTACTGTCCCTTCTGCATTCAGCAAAATTGCAAATTCTGGAAGAGCATTTGCAAGTTAGAATGATGATTTTTGTGTGATGCCATAAATCATTGGATGAGAACAGAAAAGTTCCTGGATATAAACATATGTCTCTCCTTGAACACATATTAACATATTTATCTTTGATCCTACCTGGGTGGGGACATTTATAAACAAACTCACCCTGTATTTACTTATTGCTGTCTGGGTATAAATAACTGTGACAAATATTACAGAGAATGAAGACATTACTAATCTCCAGGAAAATAATGCACATAATTTGGACATCTTGCAAAATCCATCTATTCTCCTTCAGTATTTACATCTAGGGGAACTGATATAACACAAATTCTAAGGTATTATCTCAAATTGAGACAATGAAAAGTTGTGCAACAGATGGCTTTTTATGAGAAGAGAATGCACTGTGAGTTACTAGAGCTTCATCTTAAAGTAGAGACCACCTATATTTTAATGAGTTACAGAAAGAAGAAAATCATCTGAATCTTTATTATTTTTCATATTATTAAAATAAAATTATTATTGTTAATTCATAGAATCATGGATTGTTAAGGGTTGGAAAGGACCTTAAAGATCATCTAGTGCCAACCCCAGCTCCTGTGCAGGGACACCTCCCACTATACCAGGATGCTTAAGGTCTTATCCAAGCTGGCTTTGAACACTGCCAGGGATGGGGCATTCACAGCCTGCCTGGGCAACCTGTTCCTGTGTCTCACCAATTAAGCAATAAAAAATTTCTTCCTAATAATGAGCCTAAATTTTCCCTCTTTCAATTTTTATCCATTACTCGTTGTTCTGTCACTACAGTTCCTGACAAAGAGTCCCTCTCTGGCTTCCCTGTAGGCTCCTTCAGATCCTGGAAGGTTGCTGTGAGGTCTCCAAACAACTTCCCCTTCTCCAGGCTGAACAGCCCCAACTTTCTCAGTATGTCTTCATAGGGTAGGTGCTCCAGTCAGGTGCTCTCATCAACTTAATGGCATTTCAACTCAAATGTGCGCATTTAGCAGCCCCAGATATTATTCAAATTTTTTTTCTAGGATGAGAATTATCAGCTTTTGGATAGATTTAAAGTTAAGGCATATTTTTCATCATGACTTGAACTCATATTTTATTGAAATAATGATACTTGGTGGAATCCTGTTTCCCTTTAAATCAGCTGCTAAATTTCTACTGATTTATTAGAGACAGCCTTTAAAATGCACACTTTGATTTTGTGCATCATCTCTACAAAATTACACTGATTATCTAGTAATGATTTTATTTGAATAATGAGGTCTCTTCTCTGAAGTTGTAGGATAATTTATTTGCATTTTGAATTAAATTGTGACTGAGATATTTGAGATAATTGTGCTTGCTGAAACACACAAGGAATATAAAGAGATCTATACAAATCTTGAATGAAATACAATTACAATTATCAGAAAGATTATAATTTGAGGCTTTTCAGCAGCTTTCATGATAATTTCCTTCAATGCAACCCAAATATTAGGTCCTCAGCAACATGAACATTTTTCTTGGTCATTCATCAACCCTGATGCTTCTGAGTGACTTGTGCAACACCTGATACATAAACCATGATATATGGATTTCTCTTTGGGCCTCCACTTCTCATGGACCACAAATAAGAGGAAGCCATCCAGATTTAAGAAGTGTAGTTCCTAGGCCATATAGAAACTTCTATTTTCTGTTTAATTTACTTGTAAATTCTGGCAAAATAGAGTACAACTACAAACTGGTATGTATCATAGAGGCCAAGGCTTTTTTCTTTCCAGATAGGATATTACTCTGAAGTCCTGGACTAAAGGAGTGCATCTGCCCCACTCAAAGCTACATAAATCATTGTCAGACTATGGAAGTAGGGTGAGGTTATTCCAGACAGCTGCCAGACACAGGCATAAAAGATGGGTAGCGGAGGAGTGACTGTGGCCAAAAAGCAGTGCACCAAACCAAGAACCATGTGGTCTGATGGCATTTCTAACTCACCATCTTCAGCTTTTTGTTTCCTTTCTGGTCTCATTCCTGTCAGTCATAGTCTCCAGTTATTTTTGCTTTTCTGTTGCAAGCCAGACAAAACTGATAATCTATAGCAAGCTGTCAGACTTCTACAGTAATAATTTTCACTACATGTGAATGTTAAGTAATTTTGCTTTATGTATTTGACAGTGATAGGTAGTTTCAACACAACTTGGAGTGATGCCTTTTCCAAGTTATTCATATAGTTTGTTAATTTTTTATGCACCAGTGGTTGCTACTGCCAAAGGGAGGCCCCCACTTCTTCCACACACACATACAGCTCTGCTTTGTTTAAATGGAACCTAAGAAAAGCGGGGTGTGAAGCTGGCTTTGCAGATGTGATTCCGAATCTCTCACTGAATCTTCTCTGCAGTGCTGTGGAATGCTGTGGAGCTGTGTGGGTTTGTTTTTGAGGAGCAAGAATAAGGATTGGGATCTGACAGTTATTACAATGAGAGAATTTACCTGCCCTAAAACTCAGAAAATGCCAGATACCTCAAAAGGAGTAAAGCAGCTTGATGCTTTCATGAGTGTACCGTTAGATGTAGGGCGATGATTAGTGGCATTTGTTGAAGTACTGATTTGATATAATATTTTGGAACTATAAAATTATATACAAATTACAGGCTATATATTGAACTGTCAGGATGGGCACACTGTTGGCCTACATAAGGGCAGGATTGTTTGTAATCTTGTCCCTTGCCTCTTATTGCCTCTCAGTGTCTGTAATGTACTTGCTGTGTCTTGTCCTTAATTATCCTCCTATTTCATATAAGCTGTGAAGCCCTGTGCTCTTTTTGAACTATACTGATTTCGGTTGAGCTCTCCAGAGTGCAAAGGTCTGCCTGCAGGGAAGTGGGGTGAAGGACAACAGCCATTTGAAGGGAAAGATCTCACTTAACTTTGCGCTTTGTGAATACAAAACCCTTTCAAGATGTTCTCTGTCAGGCAGTTTATGACAATATTTTAAACTAAGCAGTTTCTCAGCTACAGTAAGAATGGTGTTTTTCTGTGACAATTGCTTCTGATTAAGCTGTTTTGGGGATCTGAGGTGGGTGCCCATGTTCCCTCTACAGCACAGTGAGGCAGGTGAATGTGTTTGATAATCTCAAGCAGGAGATCCTGGCAGTCAAATTTTATACATCTAAACTAAACAGACCAGTCCTTCTTCTCCTTAGATCCTCTAGGAAATATGACATTCTTTTTAGTATGACTTGTCTGCCAAAAAGCTGTATGTGCCTGCATTCAGCAGACTGACTTTCTGTGTCTGCATGAGTAGGTTTGCTTATGATCAGAGGAGATAACGTTAATGCAGGTGCTATGCTTGAGTGTCTCCACAGGCAGGGGAGCCTTGGTAACGTGTGTGGCTTTCCTGGGAACAGAGAGAGATGTGCCTGTTTAGGCTTGAATCACCCCCACTGCTGTCCATAGAAGAAACTCCAAACCACTGCAGTCTGCTGTGAGGCTGCTCCTTTTTTTTTCCCCTTTCTCTCCCACCTCTCATCTCTTGCAGCTCAGAGTAGGCATTGCCACTCAGGATTTCACGTTTTAAAATTACTGACGTCCAAAACCCTTTATGCTTGATCTTGGTATCTCTGAGCTGTCAGTGAAGCCTGCAGTCTTTATCTACCTGTTAACCCCAAGACCTATTCATCAGTGATATATTGGTGAACACTATTATGGGAGTAACCTGGATTGCTACCAGCAACGTCCTTCAGTGTACAGTTGTACTGCACAAAAATAAAATGTGGCAGCAGAAACTATGCTGGACCACAGTCAATAGCCCCATTGCCTTATACAATATTAATAGGTTGGCATTGTAGAACACATAAAAAAATTTTAAGCTGAACTTTTTTATCAGGTTCCCAGTACAAAGCACTCCAAATACCACCAGCAGTTTCATCTTAGGAGCTCTTCTTCTGTACATAGGGATGAGAAACAATCAGATTATTTGTGGAAATTAGTACATCACTAAAAAGTAGTGTTCCCTTTATTTTAGCAGATAGCACCACCATTTTCATAACTGTCAGTTTCCTTTCCAATGCCTTTTACTGGGTGAAAGTTGTTTTGATATTGTTGCATTTGCCTCAGAGAACATATTAAATTAAAATGGTCACTGGAACAAAAGGATTGGGATGGCTGAGAGGAGAGTGTGAGGCAGGCAATAGTTTACACTTTTCATACATTTGTCTTTCCAATATAAGCTAAGCTTCTAAAATTCAAGTTACAATTTCTACCTCAAAATAAGTTGGCAAAAGATAGACATTTCTAAGAAATGTGCCCTATCTCCCATTCCTGTGATTTCTCCTGCCTCAAGCTGCCACTTTTGTTTTACATTCTGTGCTGCAAGGTACTGTACAGAGCTGTGGCCATTTTGGGTGCCCATCTTTCAGTCAAGCCAGCCTAAATGAATCTGTCAGCAATGAGAACAGAGATGTTTGCTAGAAATTAAATAAGAAAGCCTATGCTAAAATGTATTGATCCCCCTATTTCATGGTTTTTAATGTTATTCATACAATTTTCTTTTTATGCTAAAGCCTCAAACTCATATTAAAAAAAAAAGACAAAAATATGTGGGGCTGCTGGTATGTACACAAATTGTGAAAGACTCTTTCAAAGTTAGTCTTGTCTGAGATCTCAATATTTAATGTGCACTGAACTTAAACTATGCTCTCATTTTCTGTGTCCTTATAAGACAGCTTTATTATCTCTGAGCTGCAATGTCTCTGAGAGGAACCTTTGTCTCTACTGCTCCCTGTGAGTTCACACATCTGTCTGGTGTGAATTCTGCTCACTCTCCCTCCACCCTTATTTTGTGCCTTAAGTGTTCTCACCTTGAAAAGGTGCAATTCACATGTCAGCCTAGTGCTTCAAGCAATGAGTGATTCTGCAACCAGAGAAAATTTCAAATTCATAGGCCTGCATTCCTCATTTATACTTTTGTCTTTCTTTCCTCTTGTTTTGCTTAATTTTGTTCTTTTATCCTCTTCTGAGGTGCCTTTTTGTTTGTTTGTTTATTGTTGCTCTTGCTTTTCCCTTTTCCCCAAATCCATATTTTATTCTGGCTAATTGGAACTTTGGGTATAAGATACTTAAGCTGGTGCTGAAAAAATAAATATAGAACAGCTATATAATTTATGTAGAAGATAAAGGAGAAAAACAAAACAGAAACCAAACACCAAAGCCAAAAGAAAAATAATCATAATTGTAAAAAAAGCTTTAAACATTTCAAGGTCCTGCTTTCCAAAATGTGAAGACCTCTGCATGGCTTTACACAAGAATCTGGGATTCCTTCGGTATTTACTAAATTCTTTTTCTTGCATTACTAATTTATTTGCATGGAGATATAAACACCCTATTTGAGATTAAAACCACACTGACCCATGTAACTACCTTTATTTTGAAGGGGTCTTTTCCCACAAGGCATGATAGAGGAGAGTCACTTAACCTATATAACAGATGAGAAGGACATCTATTTATCAATATTTTAGGGACAAAATTTTAGTAACTGTGGTTACCTCCAGAATGGTGGTTGTTGGTGGTACTGTCTGATCCCTGCTGTTTCAGGGGAAATGAAATTACAAAGTCTTTTTTTGTAATGAGAGAGATCAAACCCCAGAACACCGAGAAGCTTGTTGAAGACATAGATACACTGACTGAAAACACAAAAGTTGGAGATATTGATTTGGGGTCTAAGGTTGCTAAGAACATCTGTAAAGAATCAGATCTCTGAATGCCAAGAGGGAAGTACAGGGTGTAACACTGGAAAAAGCACTTAATTTAGAGTAAATGGAAAACTTGGTTGCCCTGAAAAAACTGCCAAGACAGATTCTCACTTTTTTCTTGCTGGTTTTGAAGGAATGGGACTATGTGCACATTTCTTGCAAACAAAATACCTACCCCAAAACCCCAACTCCAAAAATAAATAAATAAATAAACAAACCCCCAAAAACCCCAACTCAGTAAAGCTGGATGCATCACTTGTCCTTTTTGAGGAAACAAGGACAGGTTGGTTCAGGTGGGCTGGAGACTCTCTTATTGTTATGTTTGAAACCTAAACCTGTGTCCTTTAAAACAAAGTCAGAGAGAAAGAGCTGAGAGAAAAGGTAGAAGAGCAAAGTTAAAACTATCACTTTGGTTCTCTATGCTGACTCTTCCTAGCATTGTGGTAAAGGACCTTTTTCTCTGTAGCCTGAGTAGAGGCAGAGTAAAACATTGGTTATCAGCTGTCAAAAAATATTCCTGACCACAGCAATATCATTCAATTTCCTTCTGTGTTTGTATAAACCATCTAGGCTATATAATTTTCCTGCTTCTAACGTGTGTGGAATTTAAGGATATTTTCAGAATAAAGCAAATCTGAGTTACGCTTCCTGAGACAATTGCAAGTATCAAAATCTGGGTGAAGAGCCTTTTCTAATATCCAACCTAAACCTTCCCTGACACAACATCAGGCCATTCCCTTGGGTTCTGTCATTGGTCACCACAGAGAAGATACCAGTGTCTGCCCCTCCTCTTCCCATCACAAGGAAGTTGTAACTGCAGTGAAGTCTCCCTTCAGTCTCCTCCAGGCTGAATAGACCAAGTGACCTCAGCTGCTCCTCACACAGCTTCCCCTCAAGGTCCTTCCCCATCTTTGTTGCCCTCCTTTGGACAATCTCTATTAGATTTGAACTTTTTCCAGGAACTGAAGACATTTCTTTTATTGGTAGCAGCCATGTTTCCATTAGAAGAATTTTCCAATGTAGTTTCATCTGAAGAGTTCTTACTGGAACAAGTCTTGTACTGGAAACCAACCCAGTGGAAGTTTTTTAAAAAAGAAAGGGGGGGGTAAATAAATAATAAATGGAGAGTTTACTAGAAAGAGTGGAAGGTAGAAAAGAAAGGAAGAAAACCAATTATGATAAATTAGATAAAGGAGACAGCTAAAGTCAGAAAAATTTCAATGCCGTCACTCATTCGTATCCATTCAAAATGTGTCACTCAAAGAGCTGCACATAACGTGACAGCTATTCTCTCCCTCAGACCATCTATTTGGCTTCCATAGTGATGACTCTAATCATAGGACATAATGACCAGATTTTTTCCCTACACCCTCTGACAGCCTGATAATTTGCACTTAGTGATATTTCCTTCCCAAAGGTACCCCTAAAGTCTAAAGACTTGCCATAAGGCTTAGGGAGCACTATTCCAATATAAAAAGCAACAGCTATAAATAAATTCCACATTTTTTGAGAAGAATCCAAATGGTCAAGTTCTATTTCTTCAGCATCAACTGTTAGCATATAGTCAAGCTTTTTTTCTCTTTATCATTTTATAGGCTAAGTTAATGCATTAATTTTTATTTTTGTTTCATTATTGCCTGCTGCAGAATTGTAACAGATGCTCTGAGGAAGTAATATGTTTATGTCTGAAAAGTTGTTTCTACAGCAGCTCTTAATCTGTAAACAGAACACGTTCTTTAAGATACTTATTTCATAGTCAGTGAAATACCCATGTGAAGGTAGGATGTAGGGAGTAAACCATTGATTAACAATGAAAGCATGTCTCTGCTATACACAATGAGAAAAAAAACCACAAAAACCCCCAGCATGTGTAACAATAGATCTTTCTCAAAGCTGAGATTCCCAGAAATAACTAAGAGACTTAGGATAAATCCCACTAACTGTCAGTGGAACTCAGGCTCCCAAATCCTACCCCAAATCAATCAATTTTATTTATACTGTGAGCCACATCTTTTAGGCAAAGAAAAAACAGAAAGACTCTGAGTTTTTATGTCAAAGACCCCTGTGTTTTCTGTGGTTTCCATAAGTACATTTGCAGCTCTATAATTACTATTTTCCTGTTCCTAATAAAAAGTTGTTCAAAGCTATTCAACTGCAATTACTGGAGTCTGACTGCCTCATTGGTTTCTTTTTGCCACAAGGTGAGACTTAATTTTAAAGCAGTAGTACATGGACTTGAAAGAAAATGTGCACACTGGAAACAGAGGGAGCTCATTTTTCTTTTAACTGGAAAACCTTTGAAGGTTGGATGAACTAAAAATAAGAGCAGGAGAAAAGCATGGGTTTGGGGGGTTTTTTTATTAAATCCACAGGGGAAATATTCTTAATTTTCCAGAAGATGGAATTTTCTTAATGCTCATGATCTGAATTAGTTTTATTGTCTGTCTGATAAAAGTATGCAACATTAATTTTACTGTACTAAAATTTAATAGCCAGCAAATATCCAGTGCACTGTACTGTAAACTTGAGCTCACCATGGGAAGGAGAAAGTGTTATGGTGGTTTCTAACTGGTATGCACAGATACATCAAAAAAGATGATGAAAAATTGTAGACATTGTGAAACACTGTTTAATAGATAGTGATCATGTATATACTGAGGAATCAGCATCAGCTGAAAAAAAAAGGATTTGAAAATAAGAATCTAAGGGTATTAAAGGCAGATATCACTACCCAACATCATGCGTGACTTTGAAGCTCAGTATTGTGCAATCGCCAAGTATTTCCAAGAGCTGCAGCTTTCTGTTCGAGTTCTTTCATATTTTTTATGTATTTCTACACACAAATAATCTTAACTCTATGCAGTATTACTTTCCTTCCTATCCATTCATGCTACATCCATGCTATATCTTTGAGGGAGACTACCACTTAAGTCTAAACTCTCACATCTACACCCAAAGTAGTACAATATGCTGGCTCTGGCCTCACTGCTATTCAATGTCAGGATTGGAGTTTTGCCAAGCTATTCCTCACTTCAAGGGACACAACTACCCCATAAAAGAGCAGGTATTTGATATACTCCTCTCACCTCTTGCTGTAACACTGTGATCACTATATATCCTTCAGACTCCCATCTCTTCTAGCTAGAATACACCAAGATCTTATAGAACGAGAGAACTATTTTGGCAGAAAAAAAATCTAGTTTTCTAGAAAGCTATAAGATGTTTATAGGCTCAAATAGTGGTTTGGGTTTGAAGGGATCTTTAAAGATCATCTGGCCCTGCCCATGGGCAAGAACACCGTCCGTTAGACTGGGTTGCTCAAAGCCCCACACCACCTTGAACACTTCAGGGATGAGGCATTCACAACTTCTCTGGGCAACCTATTCTAGTATCTCACAATACTCAAGATAAATTTCCTCCTTATGCCCAGTCTAAACCTACTGACTTTCATGTTTAAACATGTTTCCTTGTTCTGTCACCACTGGTCTTGGTAAAATATCTCCCTCTATCTTTCCTGTAAGCCCCATTTTTGTTCTGAAAGTCAAAAATAATGTGTCCCCAGAACTTTCTCTTCTCCGGTCATACTTTCTCCATAGGAGAGGTGTTCCAGCCTTCTTATCATTTGTCCTCTGGACCTCCTCCAGCAGCTCCAGGTCTTTCATGTACTGTGGATTCTAGACCTGGATTCAGTACTGAAAGTATGGGTCTCATGTGAGGAGAGTGGAGGGACAGAATCCCTTTCCTTGACCTGCTGGCTACACCTCTCTTGATGAAGCCCAGACTATCTGGTTGGCCACCAGATTAGTCAACACCACTTGTCCCAGCTGAAGTCTTATTGAAGGTTTTGGTTATTTAAAGTTTAACTAGGACCAGGAGTACATGTGTGTATGTGTTCCTGATACATACCTGCAGTGTGAACATCAGAAAAATGACAGAAGTCAGGGTTGAAAATGCTAGGACTTGTGTTTATTACTTATATTCAATGCACCTGTTTCAAATATTAAGTCAATTTCTGCATATCATCTGCCACACTCTTCTCCCTATATCTTCATTAATGTAAATGTGACATACAGAATCTCTCAAAATTAATTATAATGGATTAAGGCAAATACCACTTCTGACCCTAACAAATAATATAAATGACTGCTATGCATGAAATAGTCTGACTACTGATAAAATCAGACCACTAGAGGAAAAGGACCTTAAAAAAGATCATCAGCTTAGTCAAAAGCCACATACTGCTTATAAAAATGAAATCAATGCAGCACAGTGAAATAATAAGATAAAACAATGATGTATTTTATAAGTATGATAAAGATGTGCAGTCACATCAACAAATTTACTTGCCCTCCTGCAAGTAAACAGCAATGCATAGGGCCAAAAAATTGCCTGTGAACTGTGTTCCATGTCTTCATGGGGCATTTGATTTAGCTATTCATACAGGAACTCCAACAGGGTAATTCCTCGCTCCATAAGATCTTTGAAAATGGTTCAAAGTATACAATATTCTAGTGAGAATTCTAGGTGTAACAGAAGGAAATTAAAGCTTGTGGGTTTTCTTCTTTACTAGCAGTGATGTCATTGGATGACTGCCTGCTGTATATTAGATCTCTCTCTTTTTTTCTTTAACCGTCCTAGGTTTTGTCAATGCACAGCAAGTAAGCAGATGGATCCTGCTCATGTTATATTTAATTAAAAAGCCAACCTCTCACTTCTTTCTATTTTGAATAAACAAACCCTGTTTGCTTTGAATATACGTGGCAAACAGTTGCCTCTGAAAACAAACTTACTTTTGGTCAACACCCTCTACTTAGGTTGCTCAAAACACACTCAGTGTTTCTGAAAGCATTACCATATGTTATAAAATTAATTAAATTTTAAAATGCCTTATCATCTGGAGTTTTTATCTTTGAGAGGATTTCCTACTTATTTTCCCAAGCTACTTATTTCCTACTTATTTTCCCAGATGTGTTTCTGAATTGCAACATCTGGCACTTAGTAATTGGGTCTTTGCTTCAGGCAGTAGCTGTCTTTGGTCTAAAATTACAGTAAGTCTAAATTTAGATTCCTCATACTCTTGTTATTTTGTACCTCTCTCCCCTCTGTTATGACACATATTTGGATAGATTAACAGACAAGACCATATCTGTCAGTTGCTCATTCTATCTGCCAATTACCATTTCCTTCTGGATAGAAAGAGGATTCACTAGAGGCAGCAGATCCTGTGACGTTCTGATCTCTTGGTCAAAACAAATTCGGTATCTCTGTGTCTCACTCTTATAATTTCATTCCTTTTACTTTTGCCCTTCCCCTTTCATCCTTTTCCATCTTCCTTTTACTTTTCTCCTTCTCTTTAGTCTTTCCCTCTCTCTTTCTCTCTTTTATTTTTTTTATTCTTTTTCCCTCTCTCTCTTCCTTTCTCTTTCTCTTTAACTCATTCTTTTTTATCACTTTCTCTTTCTCTTTCTCTTTCTCTTCTCTTTCACTCCTTTCCCCCTTTTTCTGTACTCCTCTTCTCTTCTTATGAACAGAATGCTGCATTTATTTTAAAATGTTTTCTAAGGAATAATGCACCATAGTTTTGAAAGACCAAAATAAAAATATTCATATTGATCCCAAAGGAAAGAAGCAGAGCAGGTGCCATATGGAACTCTCCAGCAGCTGATTTAAGTGGTATGGTTGTGCAACAAAACATGCCAAGCACCTCCACACAGGGTGGGTCAACCTAATCATATAAGAGTTGAAGAGTACAGCATTTATGTCTCGTAGGAAGAAATATTAATTTTTAAATGATAGAATAGAACATGTACAAGTTTAATTCATGAGGCTGTTCTAGGAAAAGGAATGAGTAATTTGAAGTATTGAGTGTGTGGTCTCTGCAGATACAGAGTATTTTAAATTCAAGTGCTTTCACGAAGTCTTCAGTAAATAAATCATTGTATTGTCCCTTACTGATTCAACTTTAGTTATTGATGGCTAGACATTATATTACTGGAGCAATACAGAATCCTGGCAAAATGACACTTGATCTCCAAGCTAAAAACCATAGTTTCTCTCTAACTACTGCTTGTAGTGGTTTGTTGTTAAAGAATGAAACCAACTCTCCACCTGAATTCCAACCCCAGAAAAAAATATGCATTCTGGTTCCTTGTACTGTTTCCATGTTCTCTGTGGACAATATGTGCCACTTTACCACCATGAGACTTTGAATTTTTCCAGAAAATATGCACCTCCAAACTGTGCCTTTTCTACGTGTTTTCTAGAGCACACACCTGTCTTATTTCTGAAAGCAGGTAAGTGCATCATAAATATTTTTCTTACTCAATTTCCATCTAAAATAATTAAAAATAAGTATTCACTGCGAGATTTATACACATTTTCTGCTTGTCTCATCTACCAAACCACATTTATAGAAACCAGGGAAAGCTGAGCACCTCACCTGACATGTATGTGGGACACTAAGGGTATATTTGTATGTGTAAACTGAACAGTGTCAATATGTATCCTCTTTAAATCTTTATCTGCATTCCATCTTTCAAACTTCCATCCTCCAGCATGGGGTGATTCAAGTGGCTCCTTGGGAATGGCTGCTGCAGGAGTGCAAGTTGGCACATGCTCTGTGGACCTCAGTGAGTAACTGAATAGCAAAAACAATTCACCTTCAGAGCCCATGTTTGTCCCCTGACTCTATTAAAATTTACAGGTATAAGCTTCGTCCTTTAAAGGCATGTCTTACCTATGAATGGCTCATGCAAATAGGATTAGCCTGCAACTGACTTTTTTATTCTTTATGATTGAAATGTCTAGAACTGACCCTGTAATCAGAAATAACTGTGCCTCAGCTAAAGCCCCTGTGCTATTTTAATGTGTTCCAAAGGGAAAACATACAGATTTCACTGTATGTTTTACCTAGGTTCCTACAGCATATGAAAAATATTCTATTTCTTCTTCTTATAAAATTCTAGCTTTCACCTCATATGATTTCAATTACTGTTTGTGGATACAGGTAAATGAATAAATATATTGAAAAGCACCTGCTTTGATGAAAAAGTTATTTCAGAATAACTGAACTTCTACAAGATGTGTTGCATTCTTTCATTGCAAAGATTGCTTTTAGATAAATTGCTAAGATACAAAATTTATATGAAACCATAAGAAATCATCTTCACACTTCATCATGCTGTTGGAAATATATTTGCATTTCTATTTGTCTGAAACAAGAATATGATCCATTCACCTCCTTCTTGTACTGAAGGAAAGGCAAAGCAAATTGCAGTAACCTAGCAAATTGTGACCTTATCCTTCCTGAGTTTCAAATTCATCCTTGCTGAGGAAGGCCATTGTCAGAGTGTGTAGCCTGGGCTGTGGGCAGTCAGCAGCTGAGATAAAGACAATCTGTCCTCTAAGACTATTTTTATTGAATACCTGCATAGCTAGGTAAAATTAAGCTGAGATATACAATTTCTCTAAGAAGTCCTAATCAATCTGTTGTTCGGACATCCTGGTTGACTTAGGAACCTGGAGATGATTCAGCTTGTCTTTGTTCCAAGTGTTCACAGATTGTATGCTATTATCCCTCTACAAAATTTCACCAGCTTTCCCTTAGATCGTAACAGTACATCCACTTTCTTTAGGGCCTATTTTACCATCTGAATTGCTATTTTCCCTCCTTACCTCTTTCAATCCGATTTAGGTATCTTTTTCACAGAATCTACCAAAGACTAAGGATAAATATAGAAGGAGGATAAATGTGCCTGACACTTGCAGGCTACTGCTCTTGCCAGCAAAATGTAGCTGCAGAAAAGATTTAGCAGGAGAGAATAAATAATGACTAGAAAGATCCAAAAGAAGGGAAGAAAGGAAGAGGGCTCTGCCACAAGAGTATTTGGACTGTACGAAAGCATTCAAGTAGTTTCATTGCAAAGAATGTATTCAGAAAGAGAATCTTTTAAATTTGAGACAGAAAATCTGTTTTGTATTTCTGATTTCCTTTATAAATTAATGGAGAAGCTGTATTGAACAGCTTTCTTGAAACAAGGAACTGAAAGGCTTAATTTATTGAAAAGTACAGACCCCAGTGATCATATGACAGCATTTTGGTAACAAAAGAGATCAAGGTAGAATGCCATGAAAAAAGGGAATATACCAAAAGGGTCATCTTAAATTTAATCTGAAAGTAGCAGTTAGGTGTAGCAGCAGCTTAAGTACAGGACTTTACCTATTCCAAATCTGAGCTACTTTTGCCTCGTTTTGTATCTCATCTACCTCTGGAGGACTCTTTTACAATTTTATGGTACTGGTTTTTACCTGCTAGTTGAACATCTGAATTGATCTTCAGTTCACATTCATGATTAAGGCTCAGTTTCCAAATTCCATCTTCAAAAATATGGATCTAGTTGTCTCTGTGATGGAAACACTGCTATCCAAATGCTCAGCTTTATAGAAAGAACTAATTCAGCCTCTTAAGAGAAAGTAAAATCAACCAAATCTTTCAAATTTTGAAAATGAGACCTCATCCCTCTTTAGGTGGTGCATATTTGGCATGGAGTTGAAGGCATCTTGCCACCTTCACTCACAGGAACACTGACTTCTTATCTAGCATCCAAAGTAGCCCTTTGATTTCAATGGCTTTCAGTCAAGTTCTATTATTCTCAGAAGTGTAGTCAGTCAAATCATCCATATCTCTTTTTATTCATCCCCTGAAAGATGTTTCTGAAAGATGTAGACTTTAAAAAGAAATATATTTTATTATTAAATACATACAAATAGAGGCAGTTCCTCCCACAGAATTTGTGTTCTGGTGAATTTTATACCATATGCATCACTTCAGCCTGAAAAATTTCCTTCAGTCAGGTCTCATCAGTGCACTCAGTTTATCCATCTGGATCACTCATATCTGCCACTCAGTTTTACTGGCTTTAAAAGCTGCATGGATTAATAGAATACTCTAGCATTATATAGAGAATGAGTTTGCTTTCAGCAGCTATTTTGGTGTTCTATATTTAATCTAATCATTACTAGATAAATTTTATTTTCATTCTATGTTTTATAATTGTTAGAAGCTTCAAATATTTTAGAGTCCAAAGAAGTAATGAGATACTACTTATATTTAGGCAAAAAATTATATTCAAGGATGTCTATTCAAACATGATTCAGTGTAAATAGGATGAACTAATATATTTACATGTTTAAATATAAATCAACTAATTTTTCCAGATCTCTCTTTCCAGCAAAATTGTGCGTGTTGCCCATCATCAGTTTTCCAAATGAGCATTAACAGGCTACTGACAAATAAAAAAATCAATACTATGTACCAAAAAATTACTAGATTTTGGAATTTTGCACACTTGTCATATGTATCTTCCTACCATGTCCTTCAAAAGCAACAGAAGGGCAAAGAACAGAGACTAAAGAAACCTGGTTTTGAGAAAGATAATTTGCAACCAGATTACTTACTCTGCTACATTAGAAAACTAATGTAATTTTAATTCCCTTTTCAAAGTAAGACAATATAATTCAGGACAAAAAAATATTTCAATACAACAATTTTCATTTATAATGCTCAAGTGCCAGAATACAGATCTTTGCAGGTGAAGAAAGACATGAACATATTTATGTGTGCTATATATAATCTCTACATACATAGATATACACAGATCACTTAGGATTTTTTAATCTAGTAAAATACATTAGCTACAATAGACATAAGTATTACTAGGAGCTACTGGCTTAATAAATAATTCTTTTGTGTAGATAGGTTTCTGCAAAACTATGAAAAAAAGATATATTTTTGAGTGTTGTGTTATTAGCTTTTAAAATTCTCAGAGAGAGATTAAATAAAAAATGTTACTAATAGTGATAGAGCACTTACATGATAGCTAGTTGTTGGATGTAAAAACAAAAATATTTTTATTTAAAATCATCAGAGTTAATATAATTTTAGACATAATTTTGTAAGTTTTAATTCAAATAAGAGATGGAATTGTAGGCAACACACTTAAATAAAAAGTTTATGAACGTTAGAGGAACATTTAAATAAAATTGGGCCATTACTAAGGTGGGGGGAGGTTTGTAACAAACTGTAGGCTATAAAGAAAACTATCTATAGATGTCAATAAAGTTTGCATAGCTAAGGAGAATAAAAGCTGTAGTGGAATTCCTTTGGGTCATCATACTGTTTTCAGCCTTATAAGAAAGCTGAAACAGTTAATAAGAACTCTTTAGAGATATAAAGAAAAGAAAAACCAAATGTGGAAATATGACATAGAAATGGCTGAAGTACTCACCACAAATTTTGTCTCGTTGTTCCTGGATAAGTTTGTTCCCAGACCTTGGTGCACAACACCATGGTTTTGGAAGCAGATGGACAGCAGGTTAGGACTATCGGCAAAAGCTGGATATATATGCAGGTATCTGAGGACAGATGGATTTTACCCAAGGAATGAAACTGTCATTCTCCATTCAGAGTCATGGTTATCAGGGGAGTTTCCTCATCATCAGCAAAAGAAAGGTTAAACTTATAATCGTTTTTTAAAAAGTCAGGAAGACAGAATTCTGAAATAATAGGCTGGTCAGCTTCATCTTAGGCTTTAAATGAATAAAATATCCTATTAGAAAGCGTTTTCAAACAAGGAAGGCAATCAGAAACAGGAAGCATGGATTTATGAGGGCCATTTCATGTCTGATCAGCAGGATTGCTTTTTGAGATGAAACGACTGGCATGTGAATGAGGAAAATGGGTGAATGTAATGTAACTTGTCTTTATTAAGGTTTTAATTCCATCTTGTACAGCTGGTTAATTTGAATGCAGAGAACTAAGGGCTAATCCTGTTAGATTAATTAAAAATTGACTAGACTGCACAGCTTAGAGGGTTGTTACCAACGGTTTGAAATTCAGTGAATGGCCAGTAACTCATTCACTATCCTGGTGGTTGAAACTGAAGCCAGAATTGCTCAGTATTTTTGTCAATAACCTGGATGATGAGACAGAGCATACCCTTAACAAATTTATAGTACATTCTAATATGAGTAGGACTGACATGGGGTTTTGTGAAAATAGCTCTGTTTAAGATGAAAACAAAACATACAAACATCAAGACCAAATTCCTCAGAGTTCAAATGCAGAAAGAACTTGCATATGAAATAATGGGGGCTGTCTTATGCCTTTAAATAAACCTACCAATTCTGTAGGATGCAAAAATAATAAGCTTGTTGAAAGGGAAAAAAAGTAGTCTAGGCAAGTGCAGGAACATTATTCAGACACAAATAGAATGTAAGATTTAAAAAAAAAAGGGGATAGAAGAAAAATCAGAAAAGAAAACCAATATATAAATAGCAGTTCATACCAATTTCACCAATGACAAATTTTATCCAACTGTATCTTTCTTTCTCAAGACAGCTTATTTTGAAGGTGAAGAAATGTAGTAAGCTTGCCCTTTCTTGAATTCAGAAAGTACTTGGTATGGGTACAGGAGAAATTACTTAACTGAATGTGTTGAAGAAGACCAGATTTAGAGAATTTAAGTTGGGCTAAGGGACAGACAACAGTGGGTGGTGTAAAAATCAGAGTTTTCAGGCAAGGGTTAAATATTCCTAAATTACTTTTGTTGGAAATGATATTGCTTAATATTTTCATTAATATTGTGAGCACAGAAATGGATGTGTTACAGAAAACCAGATGTGAATAAAAGCTAAAAATTACTACACTGTAAAGTGGATATTTTGGGGAATGGAATAGTAGCATTGTGTTAAATTTTTAAAACAAGTAGAAAATACTGTACATATGGGATAGGAGCTAAAATTTCGGATTACTTGTCAGTTAAACAAAAGAGGAGAAAGACACAAAAAAGATAAGGTTACAGGAAGACCACTAATGTCTAATGACATGTATTTCTAAAGAGGACAAAGGAATTTGTAAGTGATATCAATATATTTCTAGTGAACTTACAAAGTGAAATTATAGATGTTAAGGTGAAAGTTCATGGTGAGAACTAATTTTTAGTGCTAGATAAAGATCTGAACACACATGTTTAAGAAAGATTCTAGTGGGACTTATAGAGCAGTACTGAAATGAGGCTGATGGAAGAAAAACTTACTTTAATTACCAGAAAATAAAATCTCTGCTTCTGTCTCATGAATAGATCAAAGATGGCTGTGGTGTAACAAATGCCAAAAAAAGAAAGGCATGTGATCAAAGGAAAGGCCAAGATGAGAATGAATTAGTATTATCTGTCAATGTCTAAATTTACTCCAGGTATTCAGATTAAAGTTTAGAGTCACAAGAAGAATGAGAATCAACAGAGGGAGTTTCACATAAAATCTGTGAATTTCAATGAGAATTACTTTCATATTTTTAATTTGCTTTTCACTATAGCTCAAAGTGAAATTTAAGGGAATTGTCTGCCCAGAGGGACCCAAACTGTAGAGACAAACTGCTAAAGCAAATTTCTGCCATCTGCTCTAACAGTACACATGCACAAACCTGTAGGAAAAGGGATAGGACATCCTTTCTGCTTGGAGTTGAAGGAAATAGCATATTTTTGGTGTGAGCTTATATTACAGCAAACTTGAGCAATCTGGAAGTAGAGGTGATATGTAAGCTTTGTGGAAGGAGCTCTTTTGGGATTCAGATTATCTGTAAGAGTAGGGAGAAATTCAAGAACTTTCTGTAGAAGTCAACAGAAATCAGTACTACTAGTACTACTATTCAATTACATACATTCTGTTGATGGCAGATGCTGTTTTTTTCAAATAATTGTTTATAGGAATTGGACATTTGTGGCTAGCACAGGTTCTTCCCGTGGGAACATTTTGCTATATTTCATAAACAAGATAAAGTTTGGATGTTTTGCAAACAGTTTCTCCGGATTGAGTGAGTTCGGGCTTGGCCAATTGTGCCTAGGGGGAGGTCTCGGGCTGACCAATCTGGGGCACTTCTGTAGACTCTATATATATGGAATTCAAAACAATAAAGTCCCTTTTCTCCTCTCTTCGCTTGTCTGAGAACTTGGGTCAGTCCTCAGCTAGCCGCTCAACAGCGACAGACATTCTTAACTCAGTAAGAAAAAATGTCGATTGGGCAGGAAAGGTATGAATTTTTTCTTACTGGGGAAATACCAGTAGAGTTATAACTGGCTTACTTGGGGACCAATTTAAATTGTTTATGTTCCTTGGTCTCTTTGACTCATCCCAGAAGTTAAGCTTACCACTGCTTAGGAGAGTTCTCTGACCTACTGAATAGGATAAAATAGGATATCAACTCTAATAAGTTTAGGGACCTCTGAATATCTTCTAGGTCAGTTTGTACAAACAATTGCCAAACAGGCACATGCTTGGGCTGAAATTTTCCAGAACTCGAATGTGGGCCAAATTCATTATATGCAGTCTTACTCTCATATTTTTTCACATTTTTAATGTGTCAGGATAATCCTGAAAGAGCACAGAAAACCATTTTGGTTCCCAAAACTTTAAGCACTGAGAAAAGTGTTTTCTGTTAATTCCTATGGAAGTTCCATAGGAATTAATAAAGAGCTCAACTGATGAATCATAAACCATAAATAAAAGTCTCACTCCTTAGTTCTTCACAGGCCTTTTATGCTTCAAACATTTGCTGTCAGCCTAGTAAGACACCTGGTGTGCTGCTGTATCACTGAATAAGATTAGATATTTCATTTCTGTTGAAGAGATTATGAACAGTTTTCCCATTGGTTGCCAAGACATTGGGTTGAAAAGATTGAACTGTACGTAGGAATTTGCATACACCAAGGTTAGATATATAACCTAGCTGACCAGCTTTCCTAGGCTTCCTATATAATGATTTCCTATTCTCCTTATATAATGAATGAAGAAAAGAATAGCTGTAATTCAGAGCAGGACCTTGCTCTTTCAGGGGAGAACCCTACCATAGTGATACTGATTATCCTGCAGCAGACAAGTGTCTGGATGCTAAAATTGGTATGTACATTGCCACTGCAGTGTTTTAGTTTTGACAAATCAATGTTTTCCATCAAAATTAGATTGCTGAAAAGTGCCCAGTCAGTGCCAGTTGGCTCATGTTTACAGCTAGAGTGAGTCAGCCATATACGTTGTCCGCTGGCACACGTAGCTGCTGTTCAGACTGACACTGTGATGGGATGAGCATTTGGCAGGTTGGTCTTAGTGCAGCAGCAGAGAGATGCCTCTGTCATCTTCTGCTCCTGCAGCTCCCATGGTGGCCCTGTAGAATGGCCCAGAGAATCAATTGTCTCCATGTAGCAGCTACTCTGTGGATGAAAATTACTGATGGAAGGACCTGAAAGAAATTTTTTTTCACTATTTAGGTTTTTTAGTTGACTGGAGAGGTTGTGCAATGGCTACATGCTAGTTAAAACAGTATAAAGTGATGACTTTTTTTGAGGAGGACAAGTAAACAAACTCAAAAAATATTTAATCTATGATGAACACTTTCTCCACTTTAGGTTGAAGTTTTTCCTGAAATTTATTCTGATGGTCTATAATAATTTCTGTCACAAGAAAAAATTGATTTTTTTTGTCAAAAAGACAAATTGATTTTTCTAGGTTTTCCATTTTCCTTTAGCTCGAGCTATTTGCCATATTTGACTTAAATTCATGAATAATTACTTAACACATACTACTCCTCTCCCCCACCAAAAGATACTTCAGGACACCTGCATTCAAACTGAAGAGCAAAAGCCTTACTGAGAAAAGATATATATTAAAAAAAAATCAGTTCTGTTGTCTCCCAGTTCTTCAGAATTGTGTGTAGGCCCACTGACTTTTGCAACACATGCTTGAAATAGATGGTTTGGTGTTCACCTGATGTAGGGCATTGCTACTTAGCAGGGTATAAATGGCATTTCACTCTCTGACGCATGAAAGTTTCACACCACAATACAAACGTTGCCACCGCTTACCTCAAGGCGCTGATTCTCTTAAATAACAACTGCTTTCTTTTTTCACACTGTTGTGCCTTCCCCCTTGGTGGCCTGAGTTGTCTTTTTCCTGTCAGAACACTATTTCTGAAATTAACTGCATTGCTACAGACTCTTTCCCAATCACAACTAGTGTCTGTGCTGCTCTTCCTCAATTTGTTGAATGCATCTTTGATAATTCTCAAAATACTGCCCTTATTTTTACTGCAACATTTTATATGTATAATTTCACTTCTAACCCATCAAGTTTAGGGTTTCCACTGTCATACTGGCCTTTGTTCCTGGTTTATGATGCATCCTTCTTACAGCATTTTCAACAAGTTCTTTTCCTCTCACTCTTCTCTTTTCTGTGCAGTTACACTTTCTTAAAGCATAATATTTTGGACTATATTTTTGACTAGTTGTGTTGCTTCTTCATGGGGAAAGATGTCTGAATTTTCAAGCACATCATTTTTCATAAAGAAAGAGTTGTCTGATACCTTCTCTGGCATGAAATTCATGTATATATACTTGTTAATCATAAAACAATAGAATCATAGAATGAACTAGGATGGAAGGGATACCTGAAGGGCATCTGGTTCGAAATTTAAATACTCTTGCTGTGTATTGAAAGCAGTAGAATCTATGATACGCCTGTTCACTCTGTGTTCTGTGACTATGATAATGAATAAAAGGGCAATTAAAACTATTTTCCAAATGTCATGCAATACATGTTGTATTCTTTGATGCTAAATGCAATCAATGTGAAAGAATTAAGCATTTTGGATGTTCTAAGCTGTTTGATCTTGTTAAAAGGAGTGATTTTAGGAAGATTTATCACAGTTAGGAACCAAGTACCCTCACAGAGTATTAAAGACAACCTGTTATAAGAGAGTTCTTCAAAAGAGGGCAAGTGTGAGCTACATCATTTCAGAGCTACCCTTAGTTTAGTTCATTTTCAATAATCTGGAATGGACTTTCTTTGAGAGGATCAGCTGCCATTTCCATTTTTAAATTACTTGTAAGGAATGTATGATGTCTGATCTGGTTAATTGAAGGTCATGCCAATCATAAGGCTAATCTGAAAATATGTATGAAAAAGAAAAGCTTAGCAGTTCCTGTTAAAATGTGAAGTATCTGCAGTATGCCTAATTGTTAGTGTTTGAAAACTGAATCTCATTCTTTTTATAAGCAACATTTTTATTCTGAGTTAAGAATAATAATACTCACTGATATTCTTTCCTCATTGCCTAAATTTGAAATATGCAGAGACTTGTTTGATCTTTGGCATATTGCTGTTAGATGGAGCTGGATTTGAGATGCATGAGAATAAGAGCAGACCTCAATGCAATGAGGCTAATGCAATGGCTAATTGCATCCTTGTTAAGGCTGAGGGAGTTTTACATTTGACTTAATTTTGAACAGATATAGTTCAGACTGAATTATAGTCTGAATAGTCTGAATTCTTGTGTAGTCAATTGCTGGTGCATCTAAGGCATGTAAGACTTCTAAAATAAAACAGCATTAATTAAAACCTAAAACTACACGTTGCTTTTGTGGTAAAAATAAGAAATACTAGAACCAAGATTTCCTTTTCTGTTTCAATGGAATGCTTGCAATTGCTTGTACCCCAAAGGGTAGAACAAATTCTCAAGCTGGGTAACGTGAGCCATTGAGCTGCTGTGAAGAGCTGTCTTATTCTTTTGTAACTCATATTTCTTGTAGGTGGAGACCACTTTTTATTTTGTGTGTGTGTAGCTTTGGCCATTGTTATCTCATGAAACCCCTATATGCACTGTACACACCGTGAAATTCTAACTACTATTTAAATAACAAAGTTCTTATTATATATTTGTATTTTATTAGGTCATATTTTCTGCCTCATAGTGTGCTGGTTTTGGCTGGGATAGAGTTAATATCATTCCTAGTAGCTGGTATGGTGCTGTCTTTTGGATTAAAAATGAGAATAATATTGACAACACACTGATGTTTTAGTTGTTGCTGAGCAGGGCTTGCACAACACCAAGGTCTTTCCTGCTTCTCGCACCACCCCACCAGTGAGGAGGATGGGGGTGTACAAGCAGTTGGGAGGGGACAAAGGAGCTCATCTGACCAAAGGGGTATCCCACACCATGTGGCATCATGGTCAGCATATAAAGCTGGGGAGAGGAGAAATGGGAGGGATATTCAGAAAGATGATGTCTGTCTTTCCAAGTAACATTATGTGTGTTGAAGCTCTGCTTTCCTGGAGGTGGCTGAACACCTGCCCACCCAGGGGAAGTGATGAATGAATTCCTTGTTTCGCTTTGCTTGCATGCACAGGTTTTGCTTTACTTGCTATACTGTCTTTATCTCAATCCATGAGTTTCCTCACTTTTATTCTTTTTCTCTCCCCCATCCCACTGGGACGGAGTGGGTGAGCTGCTGTGGGGGACTGAGTTGCCAGCTGGGGTTAAAATCACAACACATGGTTAATGAAGAATCATTTCCCCACTGCATTTTCAATTGCTTTGACCAAATTACATTTAAATAATTCAAACCAAATGTTCTTCTGTTGTTCACACTGGGAGGCTTTCATTATTCCATATTGTGTTTGATGTATGTGATGTGTATTACAACAACCGCTTGCTAGTTAACTATTACCAAGAGTATGACTTTGTTTTTATTTTTCAGTTATTCACATAGTATTCAAATTCATAAGAGAATAATGTACTCAAGGACTGCCTTTTGTTGTTTTTTTTTTTTTTTACTTAAGTAGTAACAGAAGATACCTAACTCTCATTTTTTCAGACTGAGAACTTGCCCGGATGCTCCTGGGCTACTGGGACCAGGTTTAGAGTTTGGTAACAATGTACCAGATGTTTCTTAATCCACTAAAACAAGTGTGTGAATACCAAGTAACCCTTTCCTTTCATCTTACTGAGGCAGAGAGATTTAATGATACTTGCTTATATAAATCCAAGAGTGCATATTTCAAAAACCTGCTCTTGCAAAGCAGCACAAGTGGTGGCACCTCTGTGGTAGCTATGCATATTGTGAAACAGTGCCAGAGAGCTGCCCTCACAGCAGGAGAACCACAGAGGCATCAGGCTCAGCTCCTCCTAGAGTTTCTGGTGTTCTTCAGGGAGCCCTTTGTGACCAGAAACTAAATGACCAAACCACCTGGTTCTTCAGTGAAGCTGTCGGGAAAAGGGTGGGAGAGAAAAATATAGTCCAGAAGAATATGCAGGAAGGTCTACATGATGAATCTTGCAGAGCTTTTCATGTCAGGGGGTAATAGTGTTCAAAGGATAAAGAATTCTGGTCTATAGACTTTGATCAGTCTCAAAATTAAGTGAAAGTCTAGGTAGATGTGGAAATGTATTCCTCAGTGCTAATAAATTTCTAACAACCTAGATATCTAACGATATAAATCATATATGTAGTCTTACTCTATAATAGCATAAAACAAAGATTGAATATAATTTTTAGGACAGTCTTAAGGAAAACACTGTTCTTCGCAAGCTCAGTTAGGCAGTTTGTTATGCATGAATTCATTACTCCAGCTGACTGGTTCTCATGACTGAGCATATCCAATGGATTCAAGTGTCAGAGTAAAACAGTCTCACACCTAATGCTTACAGAGATTTCCAAAGCAACTGACACTTGCTATTTTAAAATCATCTCACAATAGCTGAAGAGTTAGAGACAATGCGGCCTTGAAAAATAATGGAAAGGTGAAGCACATTTCCATCCTGCTCAAAGGCACCACTGTACACTGGGAAAGGGAGCCTGCACCACATCTCTTCAGTGACCTCATTTTGTGTCCAAATATGTACCACTAAGCCCAGGAATTTCACAGCAGGGTGTCCTGCCTCTACCTTTGCGGTTAAAGGGAAGGATGGCAGCGCCCTGCTGTTTGCTGTTGGCCTTCAGGGAGGTCTTTTTTCCCACACTCCTGTGCATGTATATATATGCTCATGTGTTTATATTTGTATATGTGTGTGTGTTTGTGTGTGCATGATCAATGTATAACCCAGAAAGCCAGACAGTTATGAAGAGGTGCCCTTTGCAAGGACCAGCAGAGAAAGGAAGAACACCTACAGCAATAGCGGGGATAATGTTCAGTCCCACTAGGCTAAAGCTATATTATAGGTAAGAGATTAACCCAGAAAAGGATATTATTCTTTTAAAAATAAAGCAAGCAGAAGATGATTAAAGTTATTTGGAAAGGACTGTCTTTAGGAAGAAAAGCATTAGCAGACAGAAATTTCATTGCTAAAAGGTAAGTTCCTTAACTAAAAATAAGCTGTTCAATTAACAAAACCCATTTTAAATTTACAAAATTTATCTTATGAGAATGTTTAGACTTTTGGATTCTTTCTCTTTCCTGATGGTGAAGTTAATCCTTTTGTTCTTCTTTTCATTATCAAAGCAGACTTCTGCTGCACAACTTCATTAAAATGGCAGCTCCCACTGAGAGAGGGAACTCTAAACTCTGTTTGGTGAATGGATATCCTGACAGAGTGACTCCATGTCTAAAAGCTATATGGAATATTTTTGTCCTCTATGTGCATGATGTGCATGTACATGAGTACAGACACACGTTTAGAAGTATGCATGTGTTGATATTTGTCTAGAAAATATCTGTGTTTAAGTTTGTAAACACATTAAAAAATCATAGATCCTTTATTTTTCACAGTATTCCCCTTGTCATTGGAATCACTGTAGCATGGTCACATCCAACAACTGAAACTAATTCCAGAGGACTCAGATGTTCTGCTTTGACACAGAGCAGCATTAGAGGCTATTCAGCAGCAGCAGCAGCAGCAGTTCCCCTCCTCTCACTGTAACACTGGTGGCTCTCTGACTTCTTCCAAAACAGGAATAGGTAGGCAGCAGCATATCATGCACAGGTCTGTCAGAAAACAGGAGCTTCAGAGGCCAGGAGGAGGAATCATTTTTAATTTTCAGCCACAAGATTAGCATTTTGCATTCTCCAGATTTATCATGCATGGACTTTCCCTGTTGATAGACCAGATCCTGGTACTCACATCCCAGGCACTGCACTCAGATGCTGCATATGCCTTTGACTTCCCCTTCTGCACCATCTATGAGGGATGTTTCCCCTAGCAGAGGAACAGAGAGAAAGTTCATGCAATAACCTGCTTCAGTTAAATCCTATCAGTTTACCATTACTCTTATTATGCTGCATCCCCCCCACAGGCTGCATCCAGCTCAGTCTTTTCCAGAGCTATGTCTGAAATTTTGCAGTAGACACAGCTACTCACTGGTTTATATTTTAGTTAATTTTAATACATTGGGTGGTTTTTGTAACTTCTTGAATGTCCCTTTTTATGCACATGAAAAACTATACATCACTTGTAGAATATAGCCAAGAAAACTGGTTTTCAGGAGATTTTGCCAGACAGTTTAAGCCATGCTCATTGGACTATTCAGTAAAAAAGGGACCTTAAACGTGGGTAAAAATTAAATTTGTGGCATGAACTACTATATTAGGGAAGAATATGCAGCAATTTAGCAGTTAAATATGTCAGACATAAGGATGATGATATTACTAGATATTATCATTCTCTTCTGTAGAATTGTCTAGGTGTGAGGTCAGAAAAAGGTACCATTCACGCTCCTTTTTATTGATATACTTTTAAGAGCTACTTGAACCTGTCACATAGGGCTTCATTTGGTGCTCTTTGAAGATAATGGAAAACATTGGATTGACTTAAGGCCATAGTTCAGGCCTACAATTGATCTAAATGAAGTGCTAATAAGGTGTGTATATTAATATCTCTACTTTGCCTCCTCCAATTGCTGGCACTAGCATTTCACTGTATCTTGTCTTAACCTACATGCATAAGGCTCTGTGAGAAATGACTATTTTATTCAACTGTGGAACTACCTAGAAAATGCACGAGTGAAATATGAAATTTGAAAAAAAGGGAAAAAGAGAATTTAAAATAACTGAAATTTGGTGGGATTTTTTATAAGAGGAAAAAGGAAAAATATCAGTTATGCAAATTTTGAACCCATAAAAACAGAATTCTGGAGACTTCCCAATATTTTTTTTTTTTTGACCTTTCAAGTAGCAGAGACAACATGAAACTGAATAACCTTCCCCCTACCAAATCCGTTTTTACTGAAGATGACCTTCAAATATTTCTGAATGTTTCTGATTATGTCCAGACAAAAAATGTGGCACATCATTGTTAATTTAATATACCTGAAAGTTTATTTTTTTATGTCAGGACTTCATAATAAGGCCAGAGAAACCAAGATCTGAATGTAACTAATGGGCTTGCATGTCATTGTTCAAAACAAAATTTTGATTCTTCAACTATGATTTTTGGAATGGGATGAAAGAAAAATAGAAAATGTTAGACCCCTGTACAGATTGTCTCCCCTAAATCCTGAATCTGAGTGACACACAGATTCTTACTAATTAACAAAAAAGTCAGCAGTTGTCTGACTGCAAGAGTCTTGGGGGAAGAAAATGATTAGGACAGCCAGTTTTCACAAAAGCAAAACTTGTTTTAGTGAAAGAAGGGCTTGGTGCATCCCTAGCCTGATGGTATGACTGGATCTATTGCACACATACAGGAAATCCGTCACTTGCTGCAAGAGCAGTCCCTTTGTGCATGCACACCACATGGAGCACTTCCACAGGAGCACTGGTCCTCTGTGATCTGTGTAGTGGCTCTGTCACCAACCTGCTGCCTGGCTGGCAGAAAGGCAGCGCAGGAAAATGGTAGCTGGTGCAGGATTGTCAGGCTGAGTACTCTTCAAACGGTAAGAGAAAAAGAGCAGAAAGTCTTGAGAGATGAGAAGAGAGAAGAAGAGAAAAGAAGAGCAAGAGAAGAAAGTCTTGTTAATAAATGTTTAAACTACTTTCTACCTTTTCCATGGTACTGGTTTTGACTGCAAGACAATCCTGGCATAATGCAGCCATAATTTTTCTACAAGTTTGTCAAGTTTACTGTCATCCTAGCCTTATCAACCAAAGCTATTTAGATTAGAGTATGCCTAGAGAAAAAATATAAATAGACACTAATGCAATAATTATTTTCAAAAATAAATTGGAAAACTATATTGTTAGTTAGTAAATTATTTGAGCCTCACATGGTTGAATTAGGAGTGTCTGTTTTACTTAACATTAAAAGTTATCTAATATAGTCTGATTTTTGGTTACTATCTGTCTATATATTTATAGATATTAAACATGATTGGCCCAAATACTGAGCCCTGGGGAACATACTTGTCAGCTGGATGTAACTCCAATCACACCCACTCTCTGTGCCCGACCTACCAGCCAGTTTTTATCCACAGAACAGTGCATCCTTCCAAGCCACGAGCAGCCAGTTTCTCCAGGAGGATGTTGTGGGAAAGGGTGTCAAAGGCTTTACCTAAATCCAGATAGACAGCATCCACAGCCTGACTTTCAATTCATGTAAAAAGTATGTAATAATGTAAGTCTTGAGAATTTCTGTCTCAAGAATTGCATATCTGTCAGAAAAACAATGCAGAAACACATAGCAATGGAGAGAGCATCTATGCTATTGAGTACTTTCCAGGAACAGATACAGTACTATTACAGTCACTGTTATCTAACAATATTTAAGAATAGAAAACAACTATTATTGGGTAAAGAGTGACAAAACTCAGTTACTTTAATTTTAAATTGCTTAGATAGACATGAATTCAGAAAATGTGCAGAGAAAAAGTGAATGTAATGTTATGGTCAAATTGATATTTAATCTTGTATCCTACATTGAGTAGACAACAGACTGATAGCCCAGTCATTCTTCTGCTCTATGAGATTGCAATCTTTGTCTACAAATAGAAAAGGATATGAGGCTTGAATTTAGAGAACCAAGGTGAATAATCTACTGATTGTCGGTTTCTGAATGTTTTTTGTTGTTTGATGCTTTGCTGTTGTTGTTTTTATGGGGGTTTTATTTGCTTTTGAAAGTCAAGCTGTTGCACAACTTCCAAAATCATGTGAATGCGCAGCATAAGCAGAAGTGGTGCTGAGAAAAAAAGAGTTCTTTCAGATGGTAAAACAAGTGCAATCATTAGAGAAACACAAAATACTTTCATCAAAGGCTACTGTTACAGTGAATAATTTGTCTTACTCACCCATTGGGGATGTCTAGAAAAGGCATATCAGTGCACACATATCAGTGTCTGGAGCCTTGTAATTATACCGTATTTAGTTTCCCCTTTTAATGATTAATTCTGTTTGCACATTGGGATAGTGTTAGGGTGTTCTCTCTCTAAGTGGTTATATTTGCATTCCTTAGTCTTGGGAATCCTTAAAAAGGATGAATCTGGGATTTTCCCTGTTTGCTCCTCTCCTGACAAATTTTGGGACTGGTAACTTGCCTGTTGTTTGATGTTACAATGATAATCATGCCCTTCGTTTTAATACTCTAGAGAGTAGATGAAATTTGCACTGCCTAACATTAAGCCTTCTGAGGTAGTGGGTCATTAAATAAAGACGCCAGAATGTGTGCAGTTGTGGAGTGTAGAGAAGAAGTAGCAAGTTTTTTTACATCCAAAGGAAACATCAAATTTGTCATGTACATTCATTCCGGAAGAGAATAGAGACCAGAGAAGTAATTTTAAAAATTCTAGGCATGTGAGAACTTGATATTTTAATATTTGTTGGTGAGGCTCAAAATTGTTTGTGTTCCACACAGAGAAAAAATAGCTTGGGGTCTCAGGATATGTGTAGTGCAGAAAAACAATCTTTCTAAATGGCAGCTTTTTAATTTTTTTTTTCCATAACAGTATTTGCTTCCCAATTCAATATAAATCCTTCATCATGGACAACCAAATTCCAGTCTTCTTAGGTCGTTCTTCCTTTAGACCCCTCTTTTTTCAAGGGAATATTTAACTACTGAAATACCTCTGAAGAGATTCCCATTTTCTGAGGAGGCTGCCTCTTGGGAATTGTGCTGCATGGTCTTAAAGAATACATTCTGTTTTCTGGAGTGGCCAGAAAAGGTTGAAGAAAAGGTTAAAAGTACAAACAGTGAAAGTTGGCCTGCTAATAAGCCTGAAACCTGACCTGCATCAGCCACTGGGAGAGTGCACTGCCCACTTCTGATTCAGTGCCTTGCTGCTGCTTTAGGAGTGTGGCCAAAGCAGGACATCTGTGCCAGCTGTGCAGTGGCTTTTGCTTGTGCATGGTGTAAACACTTGTCACCCGAGACAACCAAATTATTTTCATGGGCCGGTGAGCTCCAACTAGGAGTAATTCCAACACATTTTCATTTACAACAGAGAAACTTAAATTACCTGGCAGTGCATTACACATGCAGAAAGAAATTAGAGAAATATTTTTCTTAAGTTACTAACCTGGGATATTTTCCCCTTTATTAGTTCCAGAAAGTTCATATTCATGCACATATTACATATCACATCTCCCAAAACAGAAAAGGAATAAAGAGCACCTGGGATCAGTCACAATATTTGCTGCAGAGGTCTCAATTATTTCAACAACTGTTAATTATGTATAACTGACAATATTTACTAAAAAGAAAGAATAACAACCCCCCCCAAAACCCAAAAAAAAAACCCCAAAAAACCAAACCAAACCAAAAAACCAAACCAACCAAACAAAAAACCCCACACAAAACAAAACCAAAACAAATCAAACCAAAAAACAAACCCAACCCCCAAAAAACCGAAACAACAAAAACCCCACAAAAACAACAGCAACCATCCATCCAAACAAACAAACAAACAAAATTACCAGAAACTAAAAAATTGAATAGGTCAAATGAATAAGAGATAGATAAACCTTTCATATATAGAACCTTTAACAGTTAAAACCAAGTCTGCCTATTGATTATTTGGAAGCTTGATGGGTATGTTTCCCTATCTAATTAATTTTATATCCTAAGCTTTGGTTAAGCTACAGACTTATGATCTGTATTGTATGTTTAGATCTTTCACCTCTTTTAATTTTAGGAACAGATTTCCCATCTGGTTAAATAGGCTTTATTACCTATGAATGGCTATTTCCCCTTCATACACAGAGAATAAGATCAAAACCTTCACTGTTTACTCATAACAGACATTTTGGCTTTAGTAATAATTTTTACACCTGCTCACAAAGCCCACCTGAAGTTTTCTAAAATACATGTTTAGATTTGCTCCCAGCTGTTCCTGTGGCTCTTGTGTTCTTGTTTGCTTGACTTCTTCATCTGATCTAACCACCCACACTTACTGAGCAATCCACAAAAGTGAGTATTTCATTGTAAGTAGTGATTCACTTCTGCTGTTATTGCTTAATTTGTACTCTGCAGGAAATGACAACTGAATGCCCACAAAGGTGCCTGTCAGCTCTTCCACCCTATTTCAGCAAAGGACATGGCATTCTTGGGGAGCAGTCTGAAATTTTAGTATTCGAAGTCAGCATTTTGTTGAGTGTTAAATTTAGAGAATGTTTTGCCTGCCATACACCATCTCAGAAGTAAGAATAAGGACCTTAATGATCCAGCCAAATACCCACCTGTGTAATCTGTCCAAATACTCATTTCAAAGATACAACTTGATCCTGAAACAGAGCTCTGTCACTCAGAACCCACACTCTTTGAAGAAAAGCATTACATAAAGAAATAATTTGCCCAGCTCTTGAGCATTTCTTTTACAGCTGTCATAGTCAAGAAACCATTTTCAGCAGTGTGCCATGGAATGTGCTGGCTGGCAAAATCAAGCTTAGAGGGCTGTGAGCTCCAATCCATTTTGGATCATAAGAAATCAGTGTGTTCATTTGTCACCTCAAACAGCCATACCTTTGTCTGTGAACAGCATGCAAAGCAATGTGCAGAACCACTTCAAAACATAAATATCAACTATGAGAGGATGGTTCAGAATACTTGAAGTTGATGCTCTGGTGCCATGTTGATAGGCATAGGACAGAACTTTGGAGAAAGGCAAAGATAAATAACAGGAAACATCAAACATCCTTTCATCCTTTCACAGTTCATTAACATCTGAAAGATGATACTATCCATTTAATTTTGCACGAGGTATGGTGAAATCACTCAATGTCCTTACAAGAAAGACCAGATCCACAGTAAAACCAACCAACCAATCAAAAAAAACCAACCAAAACCCCACAAAAAACCCAACAAATCAAAATATTTATAGAATCATTTTAGTTGGGAAAGACTTTTAAGACCATTGAGTCCAACTGTTAACCCAGCACTGCCAAGTCCAGCACTAAACCAAGTCCCTAAGTGCCACATCTACACGTCTTTTAAATACCTCCAGGGATGGTGATGCAACCACTTCCCTGGGCAGCCTGCTCAAGGGCTCATTTAAATTGAATGTTTTCAGTTCTGTTCTTGCAAAGGCCAGAAGCTTCTCTTTTGAAGCTCATAGATCCTCATGTGTAAGGGCTGTCAGAAACTCTAGATATCTTTTCTTTTCCTCTTTCTTCTTAAGAATTTAAAGTCTATGAGTGGGTCCAAACAAGTGCCTGTTGAAGAAACATTGCAGTTTCTGCTGTTTTCTGTCAGAGGACTACAGATCAGGATCCTCACCACTTCAGTGTTTTAATGACTGAGACTCTCATCCAGAGTATGAGTGGCTATGATTTTCTTTCTTAAAAAGAATCAAGTTTAATTTCCTCTGCTCTCACAGCCCCACTTGTTTACTTTGGTTCAAGTATTGCATAGTATAAGAGCTATCAAGCCAAAAATCTAATAATTTTGTAAGCTGGTGGAAGAGTCCATTTTTTTGAAGACGAAGAAGGGGGTGGGGGGGTGAACAAGTTGAGAACAAGCGCTGCACTGCACCCTGATGATGTCTTCACTTTCTTTGTTTAATTTTCTGCAAGCCTTATTCACTTTTCTCCTGAGCCTAGAAGATTATGTGTATCCTTTCATGGATGTGGGTCCATATATTCACAATACAGTACATGCTGAAACTGTGTTGAGAGTTAGAGAAAGAGCCGAGAAAAGTAGTGCATAGGAAAGGTTGCATTTGCTTAATTTACTGATTTTCCTGTCAGGCCAGGAAATTCCCTTCCTGAGCTCACAGGTTTCTTTCTACCATGATCTTCCATAAGGTAAACATTCCAAACCAGGCAAGACTAGGAGAAACTAGAAGTTCCCAAATGTGGACTCCAATGAGTCATGTGATAACCAAAAAGCATCTATTAGAAAGCTGATGATTTCACATCAGAAAAGTGACTCCTGAAATGAAAGGATAAGACTTTTCTCTTTTAGCTTGGGTGCTTTAGCTTAGTTCCACTGCTATAGTTTTATAGACTAAGAACTATTGCTTTTTAATGTTATTAGTGTGGAATCATCATCTCTAGCTTCCAAAAGAAATAAACTGGCCTCTGAATATTGCATAAATTTATTCACTGGGATGGAAAACTAATAACATAAAAAAAAAAATAAAAACTTCATGCTACACATAGATGGCACAACCTATGTGTAGTGACTATTAACACATGGATAACTACCACTGTAGATTTGTCACACTTAATGCTCCTTCCTTTACCTTGTATTAATAATTTTTGCTGAATAGTGGGCTAGAGCTGGGTGCTAACCACTGCCATGGGAGTAAAGATACTCTAGATATTGCCTTGTAATGGCAACTGGAAACAATGACTTCTTTGCTAGGTGTTGGCGTATTTTTTAAGTTATAGAGGCTGCTTTTTAGTCCTTTAGGCAGTGCCTAACAAAGCTAACTATTACCGATAGTCCTGTTTCTGCTAGACACTAAGTTAGCTGCTCAAAGGCCCAGTGAAGAATGAATGGTGGCACAGGGCCAAATGTCACTGCCATACCAATCTCACAGCTGCCTTTACTCCCTCATGAACTGTGCTGCTGGTGACGTGTACCTGTAGTTTCATATGGCAAAGCTGTACTAGTAGAAGACTGGTTGGCCAGCGCTATGGACCTTAATAAGGTTTTTCAGAAGCAGGAATTATATAATTTGAGTGTGACTTCCTATGGAGTTTTTCAGTGTTTCATGAATTGTCATGTGTCTTATCTTTGTCCCTTTCCAAGTTCAGGCCCAGTGTTATCAAACACACTGCTAAGCCAGTTTTGAATCAAACAACTTAGGAAATGTCAAACAGTGCTTCAATTTATCAGATTAATTCCCTCTTCCCCCAAAAGGAAGATATTGCTACACAATGAAAACCCAGTCTGAAAGGCAAATTTAAGGGGTTTCTTTAGCAAAGATTCCCCATGACTTGTCCAAGTAGTATCTACTTCTTATTTCTTAACAGGCAAATCATAGATATATATATCTGACTGACAGAACCTAGCCCTAGAGCTCCCAGACTTCACCAGGTGGCATTGGCTGAAACTTAAGTAGAGAAGACCAGATTTAACCCCAAGGCACAATTCTTCTGCCATGGAAATAGCTGGTTCCTTCTAGATCTGAATATTCAACTCCAAAAAATAAATGGAAATTTCTACTCAGCATATGTCAATGCAGTCTTTTCTGACTATCTGGCATAATCTTCATGATATCCAGGGAAAGGTATTTTGTAGCACTAGCATTCTGGACAATAAAATCTATCAGTAAGTGGAAAATTTACCATAAATTTACACTAGTGTAATCTTCTTTCACATAGAATTGTAGATGAATGTTTTTTCCAGTATATTTAGCCACATTTTTCCAAACACTGAACAGATATTGACTGATGAACCAGCTGTAATTAAGTCAGGAAAGATACAGAAGCAAAAGGAATGCTTTTGTGTAACACTTCTCAAACATCAACACAAAAGTTCTTATTATCCTGATTTAAAAAGAAAATAATTAGGAACACTTAAACTAAATATACTGGGAAAGAAACAATGTTTTCTGTTTTATTGCTGCTGATTTATTTGATATCTAAAAAATGCAAGGCTTGTTGAAACTCTCCAGAGTGGATTCTTCAGAGTGAAATTTAGTGCAACTAATTTATGTGCCCAATTTAGACCTTACTTCATTGAAAAGATAAAGACTGTGAAGCAGAAAGGGAGGGAAATTCAGATGCTGTAAGCTTCTGTGCTTCTTATACTGGTAAGAGAAGGAAGCAAGTCTCCTGAGACACCTTCAGAGGGACAATCAGTTCACCTAACTTGTGTGTCTGCCTTCCTTTAACAGGGCTTGCACATGAAAAAAGTGAGATCCATGAGCCAGCAGTGTGCCCGTATGGCCAAGAGGAGCAGTGGTCTCCTGGAGTGTATTAGGAAGAGCATTGCCAGCCAGTCTAGAGAAGTGATCCTGCCTCTCTGCTCAGCCCTGGTGAGGCCACATCTTGGCCAGCTAAAGAGATGAGTTCATGTTGCAGCCTTTCTTTCAGCAGAAGCATTAACAGTTCCTCTACCCAGAGGCCAATTTTAATGTTAATATCTTTGAGAGTTTCCCCCCTCCAGACAAATTCAGCTTCCATCACTCAGTAAATTCAACAGTTATTAGAGGAAATGCAGAGACACCCACAGAACAAAAATGGATCTTAGTGAAGCAAATAGAATCCAATTCACTGAAGAACAGGGTAGTGCCTCAACCTCCTTGCAAGAGGCTTTAGGAAATACATTTTGGTTAAGCAACATCTTCTGAACTCGCTGGAGACCAAGAACAACATATCTGTGGAGTCACAAATCAATTCCCTTGACATTGAGTTGCTGCACACTCTCTCCTGCCCTGCCCTGCCCTGCCCTGCCCTGCCCTGCCCTGCCCTGCCCTGCCCTCTCCTCTCCTCTCCTCTCCTCTCCTCTCCTCTCCTCTCCTCTCCTCTCCTCTCCTCTCTCCTCTCCTCTCCTCTCCTCTCCTCTCCTCTCCTCTCCCTCTCCTCTCCTCTCCTCTCCTCTCCTCTCCTCTCCTCTCCTCTCCTCTCCTCTCCTCTCCTCTCCTCTCCTCTCCTCTCCTCTCCTCTCCTCTCCTCTCCTCTCCTCTCCTCTCCTCTCCTCTCCTCTCCTCTCCTCTCCCTCTCCTCTCCTCTCCTCTCCTCTCCTCTCCTCTCCTCTCCTCTCCTCTCCTCTCCTCTCCTCTCCTCTCCTCTCCTCTCCTCTCCTCTCTCTCTCCTCTCCTCTCCTCTCCTCTCCTCTCCTCTCCTCTCCTCTCCTCTCCTCTCCTCTCCTCTCCTCTCCTCTCCTCTCCTCTCCTCTCCTCCTGTCCTGTTTTCTAGAATAACGAGACAAGTTGGAAGTCCTGCTTAATCTTTTTTCTTTTGGGCCCAAAAGATCTAAAACGATAATTAAGCTATGGGCGGAAAATGGTGGGCAATAATTTCATTCCACTGGCACAGTGGAATTTCTTGCTGTTAGAGAAAGCTCATGTCTGCTAGGGAGATGCTTTCTGTGGGACTACAGAATGAACATTTTACAGAGATTAATAACAGTATCATAGCTCATTATCTGCTGTTGCAATTACCAGGTATGTTCCTTTGACAGTAATTTTCAATATAAATTCCTAAACAAAAAAATCAACCTTACAAAAGAAAACCGATAAAAAAACCAAAGGAAACAATGTTAACTGAAACAAAAACTGCACACTGCATATAGGGAGCAGAAGATGAAGGGATAAGGCAGAACTGAGACGTTAGTCAATTTGCTTAATCATGTTGGAAGTCTGTCAGGACTAAAAGAATGCAGTCAATTTGTTTCAAAGCACTGCCAAAGGAGGAAGTTCTCACAAGATGAGCCACCAAAACAGGCACAGATGGCAAACAGGAGGGCATTAGTTTCAGGCCTACAAGAAGGTGAAATGTTTGAGCTCTCCAGACAAGATTCAACTATGCAGACTGTGGGAAAAACACAGGTGAAACAGTAGGAAGATGCCACGCCTGGTGGGGCAGATCTATTCAGACAAAAATTCCCATCACAGCAATCTGTGGGAAAGGAAGCAACTGTTTACACACTTGCCATCCCAAGGTGGGACAATGGCAGGTATGCCTCTGGATACCTGGGCTGTTTAAAAATTGGACCTCCAGAAGAGCACTCTGGAGATGCCACCATTGAGAAGACCAGAAGCAAAAGTTTCAGGGAAGATGCTACAGGAACCCACGTGGTTATGACTATAATCTATCAGTCTCTCTTTCTCTTTCTTTCTCTTTCTCCCCTCTTGCCCCTCTTCCTATTTCTACCCCTCTCTCTCTCTCTTTCATTTACTGTTAAATAAAATCTATACTATTGACTTTGGCATATGGTCTTGTTTGCACCTTAATTTGAGCAGATGTGTCTTTCAATAATAAGCCTCAAATATTATTTCAGGAGTGGGATCCTAATGTTATTCCAGTGGATCTTAACAAAGTAATTCAGAAAGGTTGGGAAGCAAATTGCTGTAAGAATATGTATATAGAATGTAAAGTAAGATGCCATCTTGCAGAACTTAAAAGTATCAAAGAAATGTCCTTTCATGAACTCAGTGAGATACAGAATTGCATGACCAAAATTCCATCAAACCACCTGGACAGTGCTAATGAGCCTGTGGTCATTTAAAGAAGAAGAGGAACTAGCATGCATGAATACAAAAAAGGCCATCACAAAGGAGGATCAGAACTTCACTGAGGAAGGACTTAAACTGGCCCAGAAGGGAAGAGTTGGGTACCTTCAGAGATCAGTTAAATGTTGTGCAGCCTGGAGAATGAGTCAGACAGACCATCACTAGTAGCTCAATTCCATTTCCCATAATGGACATCATGAACATTTTTGGATGCTTTAGGCTTTAAGCTTAAGCCAACCTTGCTGGTCATTGAATAAAAGGAGATCAAATATCTATTGATTAGAATGTAGGTTTAGCCACATAGTCCTTCTTCGGATAACTATACAAATGCACTTATATTTAGCTGCCTTGATCTCAAGAGGAAAATATAAATGTCCCATTCCTCTGATTTTCTCCTCCAAAATAAGAGAGGAGAGAAAGATGGCACACACTAGCATACTGATATCCAAATATCTGACAAACTTCCCTGCACCTTGTTCTTGGTACCATAGCATTGTGCAAATCATGGACTAAAGTTTCTGGAAAACTAGTGACACTGTTTGAGACTTTTAGTTTCCAATAGAAGCCTAAGCTGTATCTATCCTTGTACTCTGAGGCTATTGCATGCAAAATAATAGCATAACATTTCAGTTCTATTCAGAACACTTTTTCCAAATTCTCAAACACCAGAAAATATAGTAACTTCCTTTTATGAAAAAACTCCAGATAGCCAAAAAGCATTTTCTGTTGATACAGTCAGGAAGATATTATCACTGAAAATGAGTACTCTGCTAGTTTCAGTAGACTTTTGCCAGATTATATTAAAACTCTTACAGAAAAAAGATGATCTTCATGTTTTATTTGAAGACCCAAAACCTTTGAAAGCACCTGATGATCCAAATGAAAGATCTTTCAGCATCTCAACACATATCTGAGCACACAAAACATATCTGAGACCCAAACACTGCTTCTCAGAAGGATCTAATTTGCAGCTCTGTGATGACATCCAAGTCAATGATGTTAAATCACCTGGTATGGTACAAATTCACTTTGTTCTTAATGTTTGGCTTGGACTTCTGAAATTCAAATAAAAGACACCTTTGGACTCTGGACTGCAAAGGCATTAGTCAGTCTGCCAATTTCTAGGATCAGACACAGATAGCAGAATTACTTGGAAGGATATCACAGCAAAGCTCTCAGGTAAGAATAGACAAAATTTATTTCTTCCCAGTTTGCACAGGCTTACTGTTTAAACAGAATTAAGATTATACATGCTAAAAATAACACATTTTGTATTAATTTTGTATTTATTCTTTGAATATACTGAAAATACAGTTGTTGTCCTATTCTTGCACTTTACAGATAATACATACATAATATCATTACAGCATCCTATAGCATCATTATAGTATTATATAATTATATAGTATCATGACAGATACTACATTTAATATCATACATTCTCATGCAGATAAGCTTCTGCATTCTGATATATATATATATATATATATATATATATATATACACACACATATACTTTTTTTAAATACCACTGTAAGCAGTTTTAAGGTTATAATTCAAACCAGAACAGCTTCTGGGAACACCTTTACTTCTACTATCCTACACAGAAGTAATAATACAGTGGAAGGATGCCTGCATTTTCCACCAATACCAGATATTGGAAGTTACAGATACAATCAATTCACATTTTGGGAAAAATATTCATGCTTGAAGGTCTTCAAGTATGACTGATCCCTACTTATGTAGATAACATACGATCAGCAGCCAAAGACTATATTTTCTGCTTCTGTTTACCATATTATAGTACTTGCCAGAAACAAATCTTGTTATTGCTGTGTGGGCCTTATTTCTCAGACAAATAGGCTCCCACAGAAACCAGAGCTCTGGAGGCCAAAGGCTGTGTCACTTGCCCCAGGAAGAAGGAATTCTACTGTAATTTTTATACTAAATAGTTTGCTGGCAAACAAACAGTACTGGGAATAGGAATAAAATTTAGTTCACTTTCTCTGAAGTGACCAACACGGTAGAGAGGGAAAAGCTAAATAGAGGTTGAGCAAGTAGGCAATTTCTAACTCAGAACATTACATTGGAGTAAGACCCTACAGGGACATGGAATGCAAAGATTCATCAACAAGAATCACGGTGACTAAGACTTGGGGTTTTTTTTGGAGAAAGTGAAATGCATTTGGTAGAACAGAAAGTACATATACATTTCATGTTGACAGTAAATTGGAAATTAAGAGATTTTGAAATGTGCTTGGAACTGTTGCCATAGCTGCCTTATCTCTGTGCCAGTATAAATTCCCCTTTTTCTCAGCAACAGGCTGAAGTACAGTATTTTTAAAATGTCATGTTTCTTATGAATGACTGCATCAACAGCGACTTTTCTAGACACTTTCTCAAGCAGTCAAGAGAGAGCACTTCTGACAGTGACAGGAATCCATGTGATGGAGATCAGGTAACATCAGCCTCACACCCGCTATTTTCCTCTGTATTTGTGGACAGCTTTCTGTTATTCATAGAGCTCCTCAAGCATTCAGCATATGCAGTAGAGTTCCAGTGATTTAGAACCATCTGCTTAAGGTTTTATTTTGACAAGCTGTTCTGCTGCTGAATTTCTCACAGGGTTGTTAAGCCTTTTACCAAATGACTACTGAAAACCACTGAACACACTTGCAAGCTACCTTTGGTAAATATGTTTATTTCTTAAAAGGATTTATGCTGATTATTATGACCATGTGGTGGGAAAAAAGAACCCAAGGAAGTCAAAGTAATATGCTTTAACTGCTTCTCAGCTCTAATTTAGTTTAATGAACATTTTTACCTAACTTCATTTTTCAAATGGTTTATATAATAGCCTTTTATCTTGTACCACATTCTATCCCTTAGTATTTAATTTAATTTGACTCAATAGTTTAATTTCATTTTGAATAACATTGCTTTTATCTCTTAAAGTTTTTTTTACTGCCTGGTTTTCCACCTGTTTCCATGTATTTGTCTGCTTGTATGGCTAGCATATGTACATGGAAAAATTTCAAAGACTGTGCTGATTTACATGGAAATGGTACTGATATTGCAAGCCAAATAATACCCAGGAAGAGCACATTGAGCCACTCAGGTTAGATAACATCATTTACATGAGTCTCCTTCAGGGAGTTCCAGGTTCATTTTCAGACAGATGTACTGACCTGTGAAGTCATTTTTTCCCCAACAATCTTCAGTAACCCAAACCCCATTTTCTTTCAACATGTCCTCTGGTTTAGGATGTTGGTACTGACAGCATTCCTGAATTGTCCAGTGCAGTGAGCTGTTTTTTTCCTTGTCATAACTAACCTAGGCACTGTTCAGCCAGCTGGAGGAGCCCTGCCAGATCATTTCAGACACACTTGCCCACTGTGAGGGAGCAAAATATTGCCGTTTCAAATGCCATGACAGGATTCAATTCTGGCTGATTATCCCTTGATTTTCTTTGCCAGTGCTTCTCATTTGACAAACAGATTCATAGACTTTATGTGCAGACCATTGTGATCACTTGGTCCACAATTTATACCATTTTCTCAGATGCTGAGTCAAAACATGCCTTCCAGAAGGATACCTAATCTCATTTTACAGACTCAGAGCCAGAGTGCATCTATTGCCTTTCCTGATAAATTGTTAATTATATTTACTGTCTCTGTTTCAAGGTTGAATGTGCATATCTTGTGATACTTTTGTCTGTAAGACTGAAAGTTTACCTTTATTTCCCATGAGCAGAAATTTTATAGTAGAAATAAGTATCTCTATATGGCAATCAAATCTCCTTTCAACCACTTTGATTAGCTGAACAAATTGAGCCCCTACCACATGGGTTTTTTTCTAATATACTCTTTGAATGGTGTCAACAGGCACTGTCCCAGTAGAATAATAAAATCCTATTGGATTTTGAGGGACCTTATAGATCACCTAATTCCACCCCTCCTGCCATTGGCAGGGACACCTTCCACTAGACCAGGTTGCTCAAAGCCTCATCTAACCTGGCCTTGAACAATTCCAGGGATGGGGCACCCATGACTTCTCTGGGCAACCTGTTCCCATGCCTCACCACCCTTATAGTAAAGAATTTCTTCTTAATATCTAGTCTAAATCAGCACAGTTTCAGTTTCAAGCCATTCCCTTTGTCCTATCACTACATGTTCTTTTGAACAGTCCCTCTCCTCATCTTTCTAGTAGCTCCCTTTAGGTATTGGAAGGTGCTCCAAGTTCTCATCAGAGCCTTCTCTTCTCCAGGCTGAACAATCTCGGGTCTTCCAACTCTTTCAGCCTGTCTTCACAGAAGAGGTGTTTTATCCCTCTGATCATCTGCATGGCTTCCTCTGGACTAACCCCAGCTGCCCCATGTCCTTCTTATGTTGGGGGCTCTGGAGCTGGGTGCAGCAATCCAGGTGGGGTCTCACAAGAGTGAGGTAGAGGGAGATAATAACATCCCTTGGCCTGCTTCTTTTGGTGTATGGCAATAGTCTCACTAGCTATCTTCAACAGAATATTCTTTCTCTACAGTCCCCTTTTTGTTTATCCAAAAGTTGCACTAGCATGTCAAGATATTCATATAGTATATCTCCAGAGTACCTTTTGAATGACTGTTTTCCAAAGCAGTGTTTTCATTACTTACCAAGAACATTCATTCCTTGTCCTCCCATCAATGAATTTACCTTCAGCTGTTTGAAAGCATGCTTGGTTGGAGGGTAATAATTTAACTGAAGGACACTGATCACTCTGTTATGGTAATCTCACCTGTTATGTACTGTCCTGACAGTGTTAATGCTAGCTATAGATTCAGACAGACAAGATTTTATACTGTCTACACTCTTGATAAAATTATTGAATAGCACTTGGCAAAGTACCAGTGCCTTGAGATAAGTCTCCACAAACTGACAAATCTTCACGAACAACTATATTTTGGAAAGCCTTAGTCTTTCTTATTTACATAAAATGCAGATTTTTAACCAAGCATCAAGAGTAACTAGGTCAAATATTCTGATGAATGTCAGATTTACAGTCCTTTCTTATCAGTAGTTTGAACAAAAAGAAAAAGGTAAACATGCACATGCAATACATTGGCTTTTTTGGTAATGACATTTTCAGTTTATCATCCCTTCACGTGCTGACTACAAAGGTAGCATAATGCAGTATCAACAATTCTCAGGTGATTTGGATTAGAGCTGACTAGCAGATCTCAAGAGATAACAAGGAAAGTGGAATCTTTGCTGAATAAGTGGGTTTCTAGTTGGATTCTGGGTTGATCAGAAATAATGTTAATATCAATCAATATTCATCTAAATGAGCTAAAGTATGAAAAAACCAAAATACGGTAGGATCTGTGAGGGATTGAAAGATCAAAAGTATGAAGGATGATGATTAAGCAAGGCCAGTTACAGAGTATGATCTAGATTACATGGTGAAGTGGTCCATTCAAATAATTAATTTGAATGTTATCAAATGAAAATATAGTGATGAGTTACATAGTGGAAGAACTGCTGACTGGAAGAATAGGGAAGTCTTTGAATGTATTAAAAAGGGGACAGTAAGAAGCATAAGTAACAAAGTAGATGCTATGTCAGCTGGGAAACTGGGATTGGAATAAAGTTGTTCAGCCAGTATCTACATATTTAAAAGATTTCACAAAGCTTTAAAACTTCATGAGGTACAAAAAAGAAAAATAAAATGCCGTAAAACAGTGTGATTTGTTTCCTATAGTGTATTAATCCCTTAATCCATCAGTAAAACTGAGTAGGTTGTAAAATTGTTATTTTGTAGCACTTTTACAGCCCTAACTTCTCTCCATTGTTCTGTCTTCCCATCTTCAGATAGCTCAGAACCAAGCCTGGACTACTAGAAGATAAGGAAGTACCAAAGGAGGCCCTAATGTTGATACCTGGCTCTTATTGATTCTTGCACATCAATGCTAAATATCTTTCCTGGACTTAAAGTTTTAAAGCAAGTGTCTTGATATTGCCATAACTGAGATCATTGACTTATTCCTAATTCATTGGGTGATCATGCTCAAGAATACAGAATGTCCCTTGCAACTGTGGTGTGATCAGTTAATGTCCTGAACTGAGACTGATTGCTACTAGAAATGAAATCTCCGAAACCAAATTTTCTGTATGCAGGTGATCTCATAGCAAGTGCATCAAGCGGAACTAAATTCTTTTGCATTTCATGGTAAATGTGAGATGCATTTAGACATTTTAACATTTCCTTTTTGGATTGCCCACTGCACTTTCACAGATTTAGTAAATGTATCTATAGGCTCTAAATCTCTCTTTTCCATGATACATGCTTATTAAGGTAATAATGCAGTGGAAGGATGATTAATTGTACTGTAATTAATGTAATAATTCTGTTTTTGAAGTACTTTTTGACAATCTTCTTTTTACAGTTGAACCAAGCCTTTTTAACAAAGACAGCCTTATAAAATTCTCATCCCCTGTTAATTTAGTTTATCATAGGGTTATACTCAGTTGACCAGGCACTATCTCTGTAAATCAAATTAACTGTTTAGGCCTTTTTCTGTGTCAGTACCTTTGTATTTTCCTTCAGAAATTGTCCTGCCTGTCTCCAAACAGCTTCCTCAAAAAAGGTTTTCTTTAAAAACCAGAAAAAGATTAACTTGCTCATCCTTGCTAAATATCTCTAGATTTTCTCTCACCATTCAACTCCAATAACTCATGAGTCTGGGTTTTCTATCATTGTCATTTCACAAAATCCATCACGGTTTAATTTTATATCCAGTACAGAAACCAATGTGGAATTAAAAAAAATAAAATAAAAAATCTGTTTCCTGCTTCATGGTAGCCTTATACTTAAATCAAGAAGGGCAAAAAAGATAAACCCTTAAGGTACAGATGTCAGTTTTGCTAGTACAGCAATGGCTATGTTAATTCCTCTCACTTAAATTGCTACCTAATGGCTCGTTGGTAGCTGCAGCTTGTGTTGTACAATCCATTTCATTCTGAGATATGCTGTTAGCAGCTCAGAAGCACAATGGCTGCCTGCTGAAGAAGAGAAAAGACTGCGAGATCTATTCATCGCACCTAATTTGTTTGCAATAACATTTGTCAATGGATTTTTAATCTGCATAATCACGTGCTTGTGTTAAAAAACCCCACCCTTACACAAAAAAAAGACCCAGAACATTATCAGGGCATAATTCACCTTATCCTAGCAGTAATGTGATAAGCTGCTGATGATCCAGATTCTGGGTTTATAAACATGAAAGTTGACCATGAACACCTGAGACGAACTTCACATTCCTAAGGATAAAACTCCTGTCATCAGACACAAATATCCCCAATGCACCTGCCTGTTTCAGTCCACTTTGGAGTCAGTATACAAAAATAAGCATCTCAAGGACATAAGCCCTTTTCTTCTGAGGTAGGCAGATGGCTAAGAAGGTAAAACTAGTCAGATGAATTTCTGCAGATGGCTGAAATAAAGATGAGATAAATCGTACCCCATTTGTTCTATAGGTCATGTAGACCTATCTTTGAAAAGCTGCAGTGGTGTTTATCACATCCATAAAATATTCTGATATCACTTTATGGTGTTTCATCATTATGAAAAATAGACAAAAACAGCATTCAGACCTCAACTCCATGCTGGAATTCAGTCTGTCTCAATGCAATTATTCATGATAATAGAGGTCATTGTAATTTGCACATTTAAAATAAAAATTATATGAGGACATGTGAAGTCTTCATGATTTATATAATTCACAAAAAAAAAAAAAATCCAGGTTACAATATCTCTTCAATAGCTGCTTTGCAAGGAGGATTTTGCTTGTTACTTGACATAATTTCTTCAGGTGATAGAAAAATTTAGAGTATCTGCTATTCCCAAAACACCAGATCATAATAAGGCATTTGTTCTTTAAATATTGTAACAGTGTATTGTGCTTTTTTGAACTTCACATTTGTAAAAAAACTGTTACAGCTCACACACACTCTCTAATTCCTACATACCTCCTCTAGTGCCTGGTACATTCTGATGCTTCCTTTTATGATTACTATCTGGCTTTTTAGTAGAGTTATGAACAGGACTTGGTTCAATGCTTAGTTCAATGCTGCATCTCTCTTCTACCAAATATAAAAAATTAGGTGACACATAGAGAAACATTCGGATTTTTTTCCCTCATTTTTTTTATACTGAATCTGCTACAAACACTGAATTTTATGCTGGTAATTGATCACTAGAATGGTACTTGACTACTGAAGATAAAAAAGAGAAAAAAGAAACAAACAAACAAACAAAAGAGTGAACTTCCTGCCCTTCTGAATGACTGGTTATAGTTTCATACCTCTGTGTTGCCTTGAAACAGCATGACAGCTCTGAAGGAATATATTATGCTCCATAGTCAAGACTCTGACACATGAATGCATCTTCTAATACCAAAGTGAGCTATGGAACTGAGTCAGGAAAAGGTCTTCTTTTATTATTTATTATTATTAATTATTAATATTATTAATATTACTATTACTATCATTATTATGGTAGATCACAGAAGTCTAACATCCTCTAGCTCTAACATCTACTGTACATATTTTATAATGAAATAATAAATTCAAATTGTTCATAGATAAATCAATATTAGATCCCATCTAGGACTAAACTGCTCCTGTTAGTGAATTAAAAAAAAGATAAAAAGAAAAAGGATTAAGAGGCAGCTAAAACTAGCAAGAGCGAAGAAAAGAACTAATCAGCTTCCAGCTTGGCATCTCAACACTCAATGCCAATATGCAAAATCTACAGTTCTGAAACAAACTAACAAAAAAATTAATCTTGCAGTTCTGTTTGCCTAGGGTAATAGAGTGATGTTTTCCAGCTAAACAGATATTTTTATAGAAAACAACATCACAATGGTTCATGCGTTAAAAGGTACTGTGTTAAACAGTTCAGATTTTACCAATGGTTTCTATCTCAAAACACACAGAAGTTTAAGCAACTATTCTTGCCCAGTTTTTAGGCAAGATTTACTCTGCCTCAAGATCCACATTATCATGGAAGAACAACTTTCCCCATTCCCAAGGAGGTGCCTGATGCCTAGGGCCGGGCCAGTCCTGTTGTGCCCCCATCTGCCCTGCTCCTGGCAGCCAGGCAACTCCTAGTTCTTGCTGCACCCTGATATCTCCTTTGTTAGACCTAAATCTCATTCTTCTGCTGAAAGGAATCCTTATGCTGCTCATGCATGTGCACCCTGAAGGTCTCCCTTCCCTCTGACCTTGTCTGGTCCCTTTGCACTTCATTGCTGCCTTGTGATCCATCCGACTTTGCAATCCTCAACTGCTGATGGTTCCACTTCCAAAACGAAATTAAATGCCTTACACTTAAAGTGCTAATTGCCTAGTAATGAAACCTTTAATCATCAGGTGATTAAAATTTTAATCACTAAAAGGCCTGTGGAAATCCACTACATAATGCTGAAGATCAATTTCTAAGTTTTTTTTAACATATGTTTCCAGTGCAAATTGCCTTATGTTGTAGAGATGAACAGTGCAGCATGTGAAATGTGAAGTTCCTCAATACATCCTGTGTTGAGAAAAAGGATGAAAAAAATTGAAGGGTGCAGCTGTAACTGTGAAATATATTTAATGTTAGATTAATTTATAAGGGGATTTTCTTTTTAATCTTGTTTTGAAGTCACTAGGAAAAAATATGTTCCTGCATTAACTTCCCAGCAACTAAAACAGATTCATGAAATCTGCTTTTCCAATCCAATGGTAGATGAGAGCTGAAAATAGAGCTTGAAAAATATCTAGAAGGAACTGTAACTGTTTTGCCATATTGAATAAGAAATAGCAGCTATTGTGCACACAAATCAAATCTCTTCATCCTAAAATTTTGCAATGAAGTTCAGTACATGGATTTCAAATTAATGTGCTAGACAGTAATGACACTACTAGTTCAATGAGCCACAAATGAAGAAGGATTCACCAGACAGAGGAAGCCATCTGCTACAATCTACTGTATCCACTTAAAAAAAAAAAAAAATAGAAGTCTATATTTGAAAAGCTCCCTACACTCAAAGAGGTCTGTATACACCAGTTCTTGGCATTTCATAACCACCCATTAGCTGGCACAGAACAGCAGAGCAGGGGGAAATCCACAGCCTGACGGAATGGATTTACAAAGCTGTATTTAGGAAAGACAGGTATCTCTGAGGACAGACAATGTTTTTTCACAAAGGTATGTTTGACAATACATTAATCATTTTGTGGTTATATTATACTGGTACCGAGCAAATACAAAATACGCATCAGAATGGCAGCATCTGACATCAGGCAACCACAGCTGGTACGAGGCAAAGGAGGAGTTCATCTGCATTTCTGAACCTCTCCAAATTCCTTGTATTTCCTTATTCTATGGTTTCATGGCTTGTCAGGCTCAGACTGCTATTTCTTGTGTTTGTCCTGTTAGTCCTTTGCATTTCTAGCAAAACAAGTGCTTCATGTGCTTTTTGTTGCCCTGCTATAGCTCCCTGGACTCACAGGCAGACCAGGCAATTCAGCTGCCAGGAGTCCTATTAAGCATCATACAATTCAGGGTGAATATAAAACCATGTAAGGGACAGTCTGGCTTTGGAGGCTTACAAACATTTTTAATGTATCAGCATACTGATCTATCACTTCTGTATTGTTTAAGGCATTTTCAGTCTTTCAGATGAAGTGCACGATGATGATTCTTTACCTCCCTGATAATACAGAAATATCAAGAAATAGAAAGGAATTGATAGACCTGAAACAAATGGTTTGTTACAGTCAATGGGCAGGTTTGTGGAGACAAATATTCAAAGCCTACAAGCCACAGCCTCACACATCTCAAAAATAAATGTATAGATTCAACTTAAAGTAATTCTGAAAAGCAATTAAAGTACATACTTCTAATCTGTAAGAATCAGAATAATTTTAAAACCAAAATAACCAGTGGAATGAGCTACATGTAAGTTTATGCTACAGTTTAGTGTTTTCTTACCCCCAAATTAATTTAATTTAGAAGGAGAAAAACACTCAAATACAAGCAATGTTTCTTTAATTTGTAATAGTTTTGTATTCAAGGTAATATAGGTACTGCTGCTCAATTTACAACTGCTTTTATATTTGCATTCACATTATCTTCATATATTCATGGTTTATCAGTGATTGGAGACATCTCCTGAATGAAAGACATTATATAACTAAATTCCATTCTATTCTGGTCCATTTGTAAAGGACAGCTAAGCAATGAATCAATGCAGTACTAGAGGGGGCAGTTCTCTTGAGGCTGGAGATATCAAAAGGGCTGACAAACTGGAATTTTGCAAAATCAATCCAATACAAGAGACACATGGCAAATCCAGGCCTCCTATGTTAAACTGGTCTTATTGCACTGATATCAAGGGAGTTGAAGCTGCTTACATCAGGTTTGAATTAGACTCAGCACAACAGCTGTCTGGGAGCCAAATTCCTCCAAATAAATGGAGTTATACCAAGGATCAGATTGGCCACATTGCTTAGAATTTTGGGCTACCTGCCTGATTGTTTGTGTCACAACTGCTGAGAGTCATAGACTGCAATATAATAGGATGTCACACTTTTTGGGTCTGGTCATAGAATTTTCACTTCCAGGACCTTCTTCGTTTTCTTTTACAGAAATCCCTGGGATTAAGTTCTTCGAAGAATAGGCCAGTATTCTAAATTGTTGTCTCACTTATTATCTGCTTACTTTCACTAGATCAGGTTCAAAGCTAGAGGCTAACAAATCAAGATAAATATCTTCTTTGTTGAGAAACACCATTTAAAAAGATACAGTTACATGATCATTCTATAAAACAATACATGTCGGAGGCTGAGGACTTGTTGAGATACAGCATTTGACTTTTAGTTCCTTGGAACACTATAGGTATGAAAAGTGCATCTGGTACTTAAGTATGAGGCCTCTATAGGGAGGTTTATTTATGATTTTCTTTACCAAATTTCCTCAGCCTTCTTGTGAAGAGAAGTTCTATTCTGTTCTAACTATGCAACTAACACTTCAGTTCCTCTTTTCCATTTTGTTATAAAATTTCCTATATAACTTTTCTGCATTCTGATGTCTTGTTATGTATGCAATGAAGGTGGAAATACCCTGCTGCCTCTGAAGCATATGAAAATATTACACACAGACATCTCTATTATTGGAATAGCTCTCTTCATCCTCTAGAAGCACCCTTCTAAAGAGCTTTTGACTACATTTTGTATTATACTCTATAATGTCCTAGATGTACCCTTGGCTGATTTCTGGCTTTGCTTTTATTAAGGATTGAAGTTGTATTTGTTATATCTGCCTTTTTTATTTCCAGATTTTTGCTTTGCATCCCAAATATTTTTCCAGGTTTTCATCAGCTTTAGCATGCCCTTGATTCTCCCAACCACTCTTGTTTGGTGCTCTGACCTAAACTCTGCTTAAGCCTTTCCCTGTTTGAGAAAACTGTGTTGTTTGCAGATTCTTTTTTCTTCATCACATGGCTGTCATTGATTTATCTCAAACCATGTGTATATCACTGTTTGTGAAGTAATTTCAGTTGTTCACAGAACTCTAATATAAATGTAACATCCTGCCTTTTTTTTCCTGAAGTCATGGCATTCTCTTCTCCTTCATCTTTTTTTGTCTCCCTTGCTCTTTACACTGCTTTAGATTGTCCCTCCTGAGGATCTTGTTTATTAGTGCCCTCTATGTTATCTTGATTTTAATCACACTACAGTTGTCTACTAGTTCCTGATTTCTGACTGAACCAGCAGCTCCCATCAGTAATTTCATTCCTTTCCCCTGGTGCACACTTCCTTCTGCTTTATGGGCATTGACAAAATGCTGGGCAATCAGACCTTTTACCAGCCGGACTTCAAACTGCAAATACCTAATCTAACTTTAATGGGTGAAGTGTGTGTGTAGGGGGTGACTGAAATGGCTTTGTTTTTCCAATCCATCACTATCTTAGTTACTCAGCAAGGCTCTTAAGGCACTACCAGACTGTCACCTGAGAGAATGCTGGGTCAATACTCAGGTTTACAAAATGTGGAACCTGACAATATTAAGTATATTTAGTATTGTGTGATTTTCTACAGAAAAATGAGTGTTGAAAAGAAAACATATGAGTGTTGAAAAAAAAACATATACCATATGTTGCAGGTATAAATAAACATCAATAACAACTAGGGGTTTGGACACAACTGACATTGTAAAAAAAAATCTAATTCTTATTTCTTGATCATCCCTCAGAATTATGAGCAAAGCCCCCCATCCAAAAAATTCTGAAAAATATTTTTGATTACTAATATGATTTTAGTAGCAGCTACTTGTAATGATGTGCAAATCACCTTCCATTTCAGTCCCAACCAAATATGTAGCCTGACCACATCTTAAATAATTGAAGGGATTTATTGCTTTTGTGTGTGATACTACCAATTCTAGTGTCATCTGAAGTGACATAGACCAGAACCAATTAGACAGACATAAAAGAGTGTCTAAAATTCTGTCCTTATTCTGGAAAAAAAGACAAGAGTCATCTTAGTTTTAAATAAGGGTTTCCTTATTTATTTGAACAAGCTATTCTACTTCACAGTAGTCAATTTCTGCAATGATCGTCATAAAATATAAATGCAAATAGATATCCCAGTTATATGCTATCATAAGTATAGGAAATAATATAGGAAATTTGCAACCGTATAGCTTTTTACATGAAATATTATACTGCAGCAAATGTTATTTTGTTTTTCAACTTTACCATGCATTTCTGATTATTATGCATTTGTCAAACAACATAGCAATTCTGGATTAGGAAACTGGGGTACTAGACTATATGAAACAAAACTCTATGTCCTTAAAAAGAAAGAAGATTTTGAATATAGGGAAGAGCTTCCTATTTCTGAGGGAAGGTGAAGAGCTGGCATGTTCACCCTTAAGCTTAACAGTAAATTGAAAGACAGAAAAAGAAACTGTAATTTCTGTAGTGGAAGATGTAGTGAAAGACGAAATACAGAAGCCATTCAGAAGCACAGGTAGAGCAATGTGATGGTTTGCTGCTGCTGTGGTGAGAGCTTTTGGCCCTCTGAGCATACTGCCAGCTGCTTATGCAAATTATCAGGCATTTTTCTCATACCTGTGGGTATCCTCCCTTATGATCTGTCTGTACCAACTAAAACTATATTCTCCAGGTACCCTGACACACAGCACTGTGTGAAGTGCACATATGCTCCTATCATTAGAGTTAGCAGGGAAATCTTCAGGCATATGTATCAACTGTCCACTGCTAATTCAGGTGCAAGTCAAAATGAAAATAAAATTAATTAGACTTGGAGATAGACTTTGTTTTGATCTCAGTCCAACACAATCAAAAAAAACAAATCAGTCCAACACAAATCAGAAAAAATCCAGCTGAAGCTAGCAGAGTCAGCCTTATACTGACTCAATGTGAGATCAAGCCCAGGTCCATGGTGTCTGCAATTAAAGTTTTTATTTCTGCCTAGCTGAGTTTATGGAAGCACTCAATGTTCTTGGTTCCCTTGCCTAGAGAATAGGGATGTCATTACCTGAAAGTGGCAACTGTAAAGATTTTTAAAAGCTATCACTGGATATTTGTAGAAGCACACATTTGTCTCCTTTACATTATCTTAGCTACTGATTAATGCATATCATGTTATATAATGCAGTCACCAAAGGGAGCTCTGAATGGCATTTTCCTGTGCCAGCACCTCTGCTGAAGTCAGTATGATTACATTTGCACAAAATACTGCCTTTTCTACTTTATTTGGCTCTTTATTTCTTTTTTCTGTACCAGAACGAATAGCCTACCCATTCAATATCAAGTGCTCAACCACCTTTGTAATTGTCTTGTTTAGGAGACTTCAATTTTGGTTTCCTCTCTAGATGTGGATGTGAACTGAAGAGCACAAAAATGCAAAACATATACCACTAGATCATACGAGATTGGGAATCTCATGTTTTCTCTCTTGAGCATAATTACAAGACATTGTAGGTGTAATACAGTGCAATCCATGCACTCCCACCCACTAGTTTGCAACCCCTGTAAGGTTTGAATTTGTATTTAGTCTGAGGCAGTGTTTGGTCATCTCTTTTTAATATGTGTTAGGGTTTTGTTACTTGCTTACCACCAGGTGGTAGCATTTTAAAACATTGCTCTTATTTTATTGCTACCCTGTATTATTTGGCCTTTTTTTACTGTTTTCTTGAAGAGGTTAGTATTAAGAAGGTTGGCATGGTATCCTACTTAGTGCGGGTCAAATTGTCATACAGAGTTCAAACATGAGCTAAGATAGAGACATGGAAAGGCTTCCATCAGAGGAGAGACTGTGAAGACTGGGATTGTAGTTTACATTCTCATAATACGAGGAAAAGAGATTTCAGCATGAGGAAAATGCAGCAGAAGCAAGTTGACTAAAAAAAAAAAGTTTGTCTTACTTTTAACATTATATTAATTGGCAGAATTGATTTTATTCAACTTGGTAAAAGTAAATCTAGCTTTTAACATTCCTACAGAATATCTACACAGTATATAAAATACATTGTAATGAAGATATGCTTTGATACTTCAAGGCATAATTCTAACCATTAAACCTCTTCATAAATAAATTTGCAAAACTCCTTGCATTTGTGCTTGAAACCTTGGTGGGTTTTCTTTTACATGAACTGAGAGAAAATATAGGATTTGATGAATCTCTTACAAAATTTTTTATGTCCACTTGAAGGGTTTTGCATTGGTGGCTGATGAGAAGAAATAGAAAGTTATTTTCAACCACTATACTGCTGACTGTTCAGCTTATGTTAGGCTTTGTTTGATGTTTTTTTCTGCTGCCTACACTATGATCCCAGAGAATAATAAAGCTTTTCGTAATGAAAGAATAATGAACCAGAACTGTAACTAGAAATTTTGCTACTAGGAACACCTTTCCCATCAGCTCTCTCTTGCTTTTCTCTGATTGCATTTTATCAGTTCTGTCACTCCAACCTCTTTTTTGCTGTTGCTTAGGTACCCTTTCCTTCTGTTTTTTGCTCTTGTTCTTGACATATTCCCATGGCAGGCATGGAAATTCCTCAGTACAGGCATGCTGAGTCTGAAGCCATTTAGATAACAAAGGATGAAATGTAGGCCTCAAGTACGAAGTAGAATTCTGAAAGTGATAGAGAATGAAAATACATAATTTACATAGAACATGCAGCAGGCAATAGTTGTGCAGGGATAACTACAGATTCCGCAGCCTTGGAGAGCAGAAGATCATGTTGTGACTTGCTGGAACATTTCAGATGAGTGCATGGCAACTTGAGCAATGTGTATTTTTATTGGTAGATACAGTGGTATTGTTATCTGAGAGGATATATTTAAACACAAATAAGTAATTATATTTAGCTAAATCTAGATTAAATCTACTGAATGTTACTTGTTTTGGCAAAGAAATAGGACAGAAACTGCCCATGTGCTTTGGCTATTTTTTTGGCATTCTTTCTGTTAGAATAAATTCCTCCAGTTTTGAAGGCAGCTATCTATTAATTTCCATTAATTACCTGGGGAAGAACAAAATCATGTTGAAAGAGAAGTAACTGTATTTCCCAAGTACCTAGTTTCATCAGAGATGCAGAGCACTACCTCTTAAGTTTCCCCCCTGTATTAGAACTGTTATTATGCAAGCTAGCAAGTATTTTGCTCCCTCCACAGAATTTTCCTTCTTAAAGATAAAATAAGGATTTTACATGTAGCATGTACCGCAAAGTTTTACATTTTCCTTTCTCTTCACATCAAGAAAATTAATTTCAGTGTTAGGAAATTTCAAATTCATTTTATGCATTAATTAGAAAAGAGTGCAGCTCTTACTCTGCATTAGGATAAAATGTGGGTTCCCCTCTTTTATCCTTTTCTTTCAGCAAGGAAGCTGATTCTTTTATCTAGTGTAATTGAAGATCCTGCCTTTTATGTCACTCCTCCTGTATTGATAAGACTGCAAAAACACTACCTTGAAATTGTATTTTATTTACAAACTTGTGGAATCCTTAGCCATTCCTATAAAGAATCAAAAATTAGAGATTGAAGTGTATCAAACATGTGCATATATACTAAGCCTAATTTAAACTAATGTCCTAACAGCAAAACCACTGTAAACTCTATGGTTTTTATTTTCAAGAATTCATACAATGGTTTGTGTTGGAAGGAGCATTAATGACCATCTAGTTCCAACCCCTCTGTCATGGGCAGGGATAAATTCCACTAGGCTGGGTTTCTGATAGGGATCCATCCAAGCTGGCCTTGAACACCGCCAGGGATGGGGCATCCACAACTTCTCTGGACAATTCAAAATTTGTATTTTAATCAAGAGAAAACTATCACTTACACCTTTGGCTTGGAGTCTAACATCACCTTTATCCAGTACTGAACTTTCACATTAATTGATAATTGGATATTGTATGATCCTGACAGGTGTGGGAAAACACTTATTTCTAGTCAATAGTTATCATCTGTATTGAGTGGTCTTAAGAGATTTCAGATATGAGATTAAGACAGGAGATGAGTCTCATTATGTAGCAGATGGTATTAAAAAAGTTAGAATTAAAATTAATATTTAACCCCAAAAGTGCTGATTTTTCATATTTGCACTCTGGTATAGGTGTCTTGTTTTTTTTCTCTTTGAGTAGACACAGATCTTTTATTATGTAAAAGAAGGATCAAAAATTTTCCTTGGTGTTTCAGCACATGTGTTAGAGGTAGGTGGCCATGGCAATTTGTAATACTGTTCTGTAAAAGAGATTTCTGCTTACAGAACTTCTCTTTGAGAATTTATTCAGAGAGGTTTGTTGATGTTTTCATGGTTTTTAACTTGCTCCTTGAAAACTAATTAATCAAGTATAATCATCTGGTTGTGTGAAATATTTATAAACTGTAATTTCCATTGCTGGAAATGTTTTCAGCATCTCAGTATTGTCTCTTAATGACAAGAATAAGAAGAGAGAGGATGAGAGAGACATATGTATAGGGATCATTTATCCTTCTCTTCAAACCAATGAATTTTTGCTATGAATATTATATTTCTATAAAGACTACTTTTTAGATGTTGCTATTTGAAGTTTATACTACACTTAGCCTAATTCTATAGTTTTTGCTGCCCTTTTTTTTTCTTCTCTTCTGAGAGAGGGAGTATAATACACAAAACTGCAAATTCCACAGGAAACATTGACTCCAGGAAGATTTTAATTGATTTTGACAATAAATGAAACTTCTTCTTCTTTCCAGCTAATATTGGTTCTCAATATTTTGTTGATGGTGTTTGAAATCATTATAAAGCTGAACTTTGGAGGTTCCCATTTGGATTCTTACGGTGTCTGCTTGGCTATTTAGAATAACTTGAATTACCTGGGATTAAGTTAGGCCCCTTTTGCCCTGGAAAACTGTTTAGGAAAACAGCCTAGCTTTTATGGAAGTGCCAGAAATTTGTTGGAGGTAAAAGGACTTGTTTTGACACCTCTCTGTTGGTGTGAATAAATATTAGATAAGCAGAGAGACATGACTGTGAACAGTAAACAATCTTGCTTTCATTGGTGCAGGCTAACAGAGGTTGGCCTTTAATGAGCAAATCAGAAGAGCAAACATGAAAATGGCAAAATTGAGGGAAACACTGAACAGATCTGCACTGTTTTCAAATGCCTGACAGCACAGGCAAAATGATGATACTAGGGATGCAGCACAGAGCAAATCCATCCAGGAGTGCTCAACATGGGGAGGGAAGGTTTTCAGTGATGACTGCTCATTTGCATTTACTAGGTAGTCTGTTTTATTATCTACAAAATGTCAAAATTATGTCTAAGAAGTGTACTGAAACAAATTATGTTGTCCAAGAAACTCAGATGAAAAGAGAATTTGCAGAGTTAAAAGAACAATTCCGTTAAGGGCAAAGGAAAGCAAAATTGAAATGGCTTGTTTATACTATGGAAAAAACAAGTAGTTGATAGAGATGTAAGTAATTATAGTTTTGGGATTATTTTTGCTCGCCTATAAAGAAGCAGAAGTTTATTATTACCAAAAGAAAAAGCCTACGTGTTAATAAGTAGTGAAAGAAACTAATAAGCAATGGATTAATTAATTTACTTTAGTTTCTCAGGCTCAGCTGCACACATCAGTTACAATGACTTATTGAATGACTTTTTGTCCCTAATGATAATTTAATAAATCAGACAAAGCAAAATGTCAAGATTTTAGTCATCGCTAATTATTTTTTAAGTGTCAGTGGATGTTCTTTTTCTTGTGCAGCCTATCCTATTTAGTGTCAGTACCTGAACTTTTTATACCAACTTTCAATCATCTTTTTATGCAAGCTCCACTAATTGTGATGCAATGCAAACATCTATGCAACACAACCAGGAGTTCCTTAAGCAGGGATTGCTTGTGGTAACAGCTGAATCTCCAAACACAAGTCAGGGTGAACAATGTATTTAGTATAAAATATTAAACAGACAGCTATTGAAGTCATTGTTGCCACACATTCCTGAGTCAAGGACAGTAGTGTCACACTGGAATGTGTGGGTGAGTCAGTGGTAACGGTACAAATGGCTGCACTGGCATAATTAGAACCTTTCCTCAAAAAACTGCAGTGCCAGTCTACAGATGAGCAGTTAGTGTCAGACTCAGCCCACTGTGTAGAACTTCTGCCTGATAAAAATTCAAATTAAAAATATTCTGGTACCAGCATTTATTCTCTATGAACGCCTTGATGTTTTCTTACAAGACTGGAAGTAAAGCTCACTAAAATCATTGGAAAGATTCCTATGGGCTTTAGTAGGCATTTGATCAGGCTTTTTATGAAATAATTTGGTTTATGATTTTTTGGCGAGCCTCATCTGCAAATATAACTGCATAAACTTCTCATATTAGTTAATCACCTTTATCTATGAGATTAATGTCTCCATTAATTTCAATCAGTAGATGACAAAAGGGCTCCCAAGTATTGTTGCTATAGATTCATGTGTCTTTTCTCTGGAAACTCTTTGTATGTCCAAATCAAACTCTCTTAACGTCACACTTGTTTTACAGTCATATTTTCAACCCTGAGAGTTTAATTTTTCTTATTATGTAGTAATTTTGTTAGTATTGCTTTGAAGGTGTATATTAATTTGTCCTACAATTGAAAACAAAAATCAGATAATTTCTTTAATTCTTCTGTGCAAGAAGACCTCAACTCAGGACAAAATATAAGCATATATTATAGGTTTCTAAAAATTCTACATATGCAATTACTGAAAAATGACATGAAACAGCTTGGATTTTTGTCAGGTAGAAGGGAATGAAGTTGATTTGAAATAAAAAAGCTACACTAATATGTACACAATATATCAATATATAGACATTATATCAAGACCAATTTGTAGCTGGAGCTTTACATTCTGGGGAAAAAAATTACAAAGCAAAACATGGGGGAAAGTTATGTCTTCTATTTTTACATGTCTGAGATAGATAAAACTATTTCTCTTTTACCTTAAAGTTTTAAAAACTGACCACTTTCTAAATCTTACAAGTTAAAGATATTGCAAATGAACAAATACCACAATATTAATACCTCACAACAAATATACTTTCAACATGACTTTCTAAGTACACTATTTTTTTCCATGACAGCATGGAAAATTTATTGTGGATTTTGCAATATTAAAAATATCCTTTAATCCTACTGCAAAAATGCCTACAAAATATTTCACTGTATGTGCATGAATTAAAACATTCGATACGAAAATCGGTATCAACCAACCTTAATGGCTGTGGAGCAAAATGCTCAAAAATAAATGAATGCCTATGTTAAAATTGCCTTTTTGATCATTTGTCTTGTGCATATTGATTTAGTATTTCTTCCGTGTTCTCTATGTCTGTATTTCTATCTGTGGTACTTTTTCATTAGACCTTAGTGCAAGCAGTGAAAGAGGCAGTGATGAATTGTCTACTCACTCCTCATTAAGAAAATCGTTCCTGTATTTACACGTCACTGGCCTCATCCTCAATATGTATAAACACCAAACAATTATACATTGGTGTTTCTACAGTGGTAGAAACTCATCTCACGTGGTCCAATTTGTAATATATTCCTTCAGATATCTTTTGTTTACTATTTGTTAAATGAAATGGGATTGAGCCAGAGCAGAGAATAAGTCAGACCATGATTCTGCAATTATCTACTCCCCCAGTACTCTGGTTCAGCATGGAAGTTTTGTTTTGAGAAAGCTCCTCATCTTTGGAATACCAAAACTCAAAAAGCTTTCAGAATTTGTAGGAAATTTACAAGAAAAGCATCAAAGGAAGATTCATTGTGTAGAATATTCTAGACCAACAGGTCTACTGGACATGCCCTCTGAGTAAGACAACTACAGAAAAGAGGTGGCTGGTGTGACATAATTTGGAGGCATATTCAGGTTTTGTCTGCAGTGTGCTATACAGTAGTATAATTTAACACAGTGGGGTTCTCCCTGCAAAAAACAACCAAACAAAAAACCCAAAAAAACCCACACACAAACCTCCCCCAATAAAAATTCAAAATGGATTCTCTGGAAAAAAGAATATTTGTGGAGGTAGGCAAGAGGGGAGTGTGTGTTTACCTTGATGTGGAAGCTGCATACCTAATCTTATGGAAAACCTTAGGGGAAGGTATGGGATGGATTGTTTCACACCAGAAGCAACTCAGCATATTCAGTAGGGAGAAGCTCCACAGGATTAGCAGGAGGATAGGTAGCATCTAGACAGGATGGCCCTTGAAGGAAGCAGAGGTATAAGGGCTAAGGTGAGTAAAGTCAAAGCTGATACTCAGAGGAAAAAGGAAGAAATCAACAATTCATAAGTTTGAGGACTTGGATTGGTGTCTGTGCTGTGCAGGACGCTGCAAGAGCTGCTTCACTAGCAAACACTGCTGCTGAGAAGTGAAAACCTGCTAAGGACAGTGGGCAGAAGTAAGATGCTTTCAAGACTACTATTTAGTTTGTCAGTCATATCAGAAGCAAGTTTTCCCTATGTAGAGGGACCTCTAATAGCCTGTTCTTTGTATGATGGAAGAAGACACAACCTTAGATGTCAGAATCACGTGGAGTCCTCTCTTCAAAAAAATAGCTGTTTGAACAGATGCTTTGGGATGGCTATCAGTGTCAGGCAGCCCCAGAAGAAAAAAGTGTGCATCCTTGGCCATCTGTGAAAACTGAGAAAAGAAGAACTTTTCCTACCAGGATGGGATCCAGTGGAAGTCAGAGAAGAGACAGGTGTCTATTTGTCTCTTGGGTGCATAGAAAGCGAAAGAAAGAGAAGAACCTTTCCTTTTCTGCAAGAAGAAAAAACAGTAGCCAAAACTTTATTTTCACTTGGGGAAAAAAGGTGGAAGACAAAATTGGGATCCTTAGCTGCCTATAATCATATTATTTGTATCAGTATGTTGTTATAACTTGCACCATTTCACTTGAGTTGTAGCCAATTATTGCATCAGATAAGAATGCATTTATGCACATATTTGTTGTTGTTTTGGAGTCTGTTTCATTAACTCTTGATTTTGCTGATAATAGACATAACTGATTTTAAAATGCTATTGGGCTCTATACCATCCTACATGGCAGCAAACCAGCTCCTGTTCCTATGCAGTCCAATAGGAAAGTAAAAAGTGAATTTATTGATCTCTGTAACATGACATGTGTAAAGACAATGTTCTGAAACAAGGCAGATATACACAGAGATGAAAATATGTCAGATGTGTGATTAACGCTAATGACCTTTAATATATGATGACATGGCCATGGCCATGCTCTCAGGATCAGTTGACAGCCACCTTTAGAGCGTGAGTTGTCATTTCATGCATTCTCATAGATGACAGTTGTTTGACATATGTACATAAACCAACTGAATTGGACAAGAACATAGAGCATGAACATTCAGAAATCAAAATAATTACAACAACTGAATGTAAAATTTCATAGCAAATATACTTATTTTTCAGTGTTAGCATCTGACAAATGCAGACTGAACTTCAAGTCAGTGAGAGGCATCAGCGAGAGGTGTCAGTGACACAGACTAGCTGTGAAGCAGTGATTCAGAAGTTTGTTTTGCCCTTCACCCACAAAAAGGCAATTCTATCCATTTATTTTCATCCATAAAATCTTGAATGGACACAGGTGCCAAATGGGCATTTCCAACTTAAGTCACCTAAGCTCTAGAGAGTCACATATCTCAGACTCAACAGTTAAGCTCAGATCTTTCTTGATGTATGTTTGTGAAATTTTTATCTTTCATAGGTTCCTCATTTTCCCCACAGACGGGACAACCAGTCTAAATTCCCTCTTTTTTCTATCTGAACCACCCTATTTATGTCAGGTCCTTAATTTTCAAGTTGTTACCTTATGGAAGTTAGTCAAGTCTGCATGGCTGCCAGATCTTACACCTTCTTCCTTTAAATCTTTAAGCCCTGAATGAACCAAGAGAGAACACTGTAGTTGGTTTGTGAAGGAAGAAATAATTTTTTTCTGTCTAAATATGTTCACTAAGACTTTAAAGACAGTCAGAATGATTCTCTGGGATGCAAATGTTCAGGCAGCTTTAGAAAATGCCAACACCATGCATTCCACATACAATTTAACATATAATATATATAAATTTTCAGAATTACCAAAGGGCTGGTCAATCTCCTTCAGCTAGGTGGAGACTCAGATGGCTAAAATCATATTTGGAATAGAGAAATATGCTGCCCATGCCCCCTTCATCACAGCCAAAATTTCTGTTCTAAAAATGGGAAGACAATGGAGAAGCTGCTTGTGTTGACTTTGTATTTGTTACTGGAATTCCCACCTGAAGAACTCCCAGATACCATTTTTAGCCCCTTTGCTCTGGTATGCCAATGTGAAACACTGTCAGCACTTTTCTCAGCATGAGCAAGATGACAGAGGACAACAAATATTCTGGTTCCTGCTGTTCTGAATTCTGATCTGACTTCGGAAATGTAGAACATCAAGTCTGAAGTCTGGAATTTAGAGACACCATTGTAAGTTTCATTAGTAGAATTTGTTTCAAAATTAAAACACTTAGATTTAGGGGGTCAGTTTCTGTGATTGTGAACTGCCATGCTGGGTAGCTTAACACATCCTTACAGCCAGTGGGAGTCAACATAATAAATGGAGAAGAGGCTTGAAAGCAGTTCAGCTGACCATACCCAGCCTCACATCTGATTTGTGCACCAGAAGATCAGAGCCCTTCCAGCTGCTGCTGTACCCCTGCAGATGTGTCTGATAATAAGGGTCATGCTGCTCGATGCTTGGACTAGGGCAATGAAATGGCACAGTGGTTATGTTCAGAGAGAGCTGAGTTACAGTTTAGGTTCCACTGACTGCATTAACCAGTAGTTTAATTTAACTTCATGGACACCTATGGCAATTTGAGATACTGTAGGGTACCCCATACGTGTGACATGGGAAAAATGTGAGATTCATCCCCTTTAAGAAAAATAGGAAAAACCCACACAGGAGACCCTCGGTCAAGTAAAATCTCACTAGACAAACACAGTGGTCCTCAGATCTCACTTATGGGAGACACCTAAGCAGATCCCAATGGTATCAGCTGAATTTGAACTGAATCTTTCCTCTTGTCTGACCCTATTTATAACATGAATAAATTTGGAATGATTTGAACCTCAGCCTCATAACTTTTCTCCACACTGTAATGTTTACTCAAGAAAGATATGCAGCTGTTCAAAATGTTCAGGTGGTGCAACAGTCCTTCTTTCATGGGTAACATGACATCAGGCAAAATATTTTGTGAGCTCTTTTTGGAGCAATATTTTCAAAATATTTGGGGATAATTATGTACACAGAATATATTTGGATTTCAAAGACTAAGTAAGCTATCCTGGCCTTCTTCCATAGTCAATGTGAAGAAATAAATGTAGAAGGAGAATAATTTCATTGCAAAAGAAGCTTATGGAATAGGTAAAATGAATTGTTTTCTGGAGGCACCTATCTTTCTTTTTTGATTGAAAAAGGACAGAAACTTTACTAGCTTACACTTAACCTTCTAAAATTCTACATGTCAAAATTAGGTAAAATGAATCACAACTTTGCTTTTTCTTCATTAAGAGAAAGATACAATGAGAGGGAAATCTGTGAAGACTGCTTTTAACAGATGGGGAACTCTGTGTCTAGCTCTATTATAACATTATTTCAAGAGTATATTCAAGAAGAGATAAGCTCAAAGAACACTTTCAGTCATGCAAAAATAAAATTCATTGTTTTTAGCAGAAAGAGAAATAAAATGGAGTGTTTAAGTTCATTGGTCACATCACTACATCAATTCTAAATTGGATTGGAAACCTGAGGTGGTCTCTGCCCAGCTCCCACAGGGTAGATTTTATAGACAGATATTAATATCACAGAAACCATTGTCACCACTGTTCTCCACCCAGCTGAGACGGTGAAATTCAGCTGGGAAAGAATGAGTACCAAGGAGAGGCTTGATAGACATTGCTTTACCATGGCTTGTGGTGAGTTTTCTACTGCTGTCCCTACTCTGTGAAGCACAGGGCATCAATCTTTAGTGTTGTCAGCTGAGCTATTGCATCATACTGTGTAAATCACAGACTGGACAAATTGCATTTCTTCTTGTCCTTCAGTACTTTGAAAACATAATCATACCATTAACAAGAGGTTTTGTTAAATTTTATTTTTATTTTGTTTATTTGTGCCTCATGGCTAGTATTGAAATATGCATTTAAACAGAAAATCAGAAGAAAAGCTTACAAACACATTTTTGTGTGATCATTATTCCTTTTCAAAATACATTCTGAAACAATCTCTTCCAAACCCTGATTTCAAAAGGCCATGTAATAACCTGCCAGAATGATGTCTTTGATTTCTTTGTAACAACTCTGAATATTTTGTGTAAGATAGAAAAGGAAAATTCCTGAAGTCTTCACCCATCAATATAATGTAGCAATCTCATGCAGGATGATTATATTTGAATGTACCTTTAAATATTTTCCCAGCTATATCAATAATTAATTGTTAACACCTGGCAGGATCCATCTGGCAATATTCCTTCATTATTGGTTAACTGAATACTGATTTTTTCAGTCTTCAGATGCAAAATCATGTGCTGATGGTTTCTACTGAATATGTAAACCCATGAATGTCTGTATATCAACATCAAAAGCCAGGTGTTGCTCAGACATACATGTACAAAAACCCAAACAAACTAATACTGCAACCACTATCCCAGATTTGATTTCAATTAAATTGGAAATAAATATATATTTACCATTATATTCTAAGAGTTACTTGTGTTCTTTATTATAAATCATTTTCTTAGGAGAATATTTGCAGTAAAGGACATCCAATTTATATTGAAATATTGATTTTCTACTATACTACCACACTATACTATACAGTCTATCTAAATAACAAACTATTGTTTTTGTAGACCAGATGAAAGACAATTTCATTTTTCAGTAAATGGCATTATTTCCAGGCAGTGAGAACTTACCTTGGATAATGAATGTCTGTTAGTGATTTATTTTCCAATCAAAGGATGATTAATTGTGCACACTCAATATTCCAGGGAACTAGCTTCCAAACTCACTAACTGCCACAATTCTGGCTGCATTTTGAGAGTAATGTTGTTTTTTTGTTTAAAAAAATTTTTTTTAAGAATTTTTAATTCTTTAAAAATACTCTGATTGTAAAAATTATGAAATTGTTAATTTAAATTGGAAGAAATTCTTTACTCTGAGGGTTATGGGATATGAAAACCAGTTGTCCAGGGAGGCTGTGGGTGCCCCAAAAGTGGAAGTGTTCAAAGCCAGGTTGAATAAAGACTTGAGCAACCTGGCCTACTGGTATGCGTCCCTGCACATGGCAGGGGGATTGGGACTAGATGATCTTTAGGGTCCATTCCAACACCCTAACATTCTATGATTCTATGAAATATAATTATTATAACTAATGAAGAATTAAGTTATGAGAATATCATTCAGGTCAATAAATGGTTTTACTGAAAACAGATCTTAGAAAAACCAGGATAGTGTATTTTGCAGTTGTAGTAATGGTTATAATTTCAGTTACACAGATGTCAAGTGCTTTTGGAAAGTGTTTGACTTGATACCTGGTGACATTACAGTACTAAATTACTATTTCACAATTATAACAGAACACACATTAAATGGACTAAAGCAGATTCTCTGATAATTCCCAAACACCAGTACTTGAGATTTCTCGGGAGTGTTACAGAAAATGCTTAGTGAATATGCTGGAAGTAAAAACAAAATTGATGAAAATAAAATCTATTTTATTGTTGAAAATAAAATGTATTTTAAAATAGTCTTGATGAAATAAAACTTAATGAAGTGACAAATAGGGATGAATCTATGTGGCCATACTGAACCATCCCATTTTTTCAGTAACTGGGAGCCTTCAAACTAAATGTGTTTTAAACAGTCACACTATACATCTAAGACCAGTGGCTGCAGACCTCTGTGGGTGATGGGTTATGTACTTTGGACAACAATGACTCAAATAGTATATGACAATAACAATGACCACTAAACACAACAAATGCACCTAAGGTGACATAAAGGCAAGAAGAAGGATGCAGACAGGAAGGATACAGACAGCTCAGTGATGTAGCAACATCTACTGCACTGGTGATGCAAGTAATGGTGTTCGGTGACCAGAATTTTTTATCAAGTTCTTGAGAAATCACAAAAAGTCTAAAAAGTAATCTGAAACATGACTTCAGAGCCAATGTCTTAAAAGCATGATGTTGCAGAACTTTCACACTTGGAGCAAAAGAAATTCCACAATAGTTATGACAAAATATTTTCCCTGCAAAGGGTGAGCAATCATTGATATATAGGCTGCCAGGAGAGGTTGTGAAATCTTTGTCCTTCAAGGTTTTCAAAACTTAGTTGGACCAGTCTGATGAGCATTCATGAAGATATCCCTTTAAGAACCTTATAAAGCAGGTTCTTGGACTAAATGAGCTGCAGTAGTTCCTTTCAAACAAAATTCTTATATAATTTAGACATTATATAAATTCGTTCATTATTTGTTGTGAATAAAAACTAAGAGATGATCTGGTTTTTTTTAAAATATCTTCATACACAGAAAATCCTGTATGCTAACTGTATCTTTAATTTGACATACAAAGATAAAAGGGAGATTCATCATAGAGAATTAAAATGGAAAATGTCAGACATTTTAAACTGTGAGGGTGATTGGTAGTTACAAAGAATATAATGGAAAATACTGGATCCTAAGTGTCATCATATTTTCACAGAAGGGATGGATTTTCTTTGATTCACAGCATACCCATGTCTCAATCAAACATCAATTACTAGGTTTCAAAGTGAAATACCTGGATGCAATTCTTAAAATTCTATTATCCTCAATCTGCAGGATGTGTTGGGTGTCATCAGGGGCTTTTCTGTCTTCAGAGTTCACAGAACTAAAGGTTTTTTGTTAAACTGACTGTGAAGCAGAACCTAAGGGTTAGACTAGTTTGGAACCAAACAATTAATCTTCAGAGGGCTATTCAGGTGTACTGCAATCCTCAGAATTTCAGGGGGTGTACACTCATATTATTGTGACTCCAGAGAAGAAAATCAGAAGTCTCTCTCTGCTCAGAAGTGTTTTGTGGGTAGGGCCTGTTTCCCTGCCCCTCAGTTAAAGCCTGTGAATTTGAGACACACTATAAAATTGTGTGAAGACTTAAAGAATGCAGTTCACTTGTCTCAAAACACTCTCAAACAGGGAAAGTCCCATAAGATAAGCTACCACAACAGGCACAGATGAGAAAGAGAAAGGCATTAATTTCAGGCCTAAATGGAGGTGAGATGTTTGGAGTTAGCACATCAGACAAGATTCAACTGTGCAGACTGTGGGAAAAGAACAGATGCAACAAGAAGAAGAGGTGGTAAGGCCTGGTGAGGCAGATCTGGGTAGCTGATCCAGACAAAAAATTCTGCCATAACAAACTGTGAGAAAAGGAAGCAGCTGCTTACACACATGCCATCCCAAGTTGTGGGAATAGCATGTACTCCTCATGGATACCAGGGACTTGGACCATACAAAAGTGGTACTTCCAGAAGAATATCTGGGTGACCCCCACCACTGAGAAGGAACCCATGTGGCGGTGATATCTTTTGCTTAATCTCTCTCTCTCTCACTCTCTTTCTCTTCCTCCCCTCACTGTCTTCTTATTTCTCTCTCTCTCTCATTTACTGTTAAATAAAACCTGTACTATTGATTTTGGCCTATGGTCTCATTTATGCCTTAATTCAGGTACAGACATCTCTTAATAATCAGACACTAGCATTATTTCAGTGTATCGTGACACTATTTTGCTGTCAGAAGTGGAGTCCTAACAATGAGCCTGGTATGAAAATATAAGGGATTGTCATAAAGAATAAACATTACCAGACAGCATTTTCAGAACCTCACCCTTTATCCCCTCCATAGTTCTAAACTTCCAAATATTGTCTTTTTTTCCCTTCAGACTCAAAATTCCACAATGTTTTAGTGCAGCTTCTGAGGGCTTTTCTCATGAATCAACATGAAGTTTGTTTCCCTGAACAATTCTGCAAACAAAATTTATTTTTGACTTGTGTTTGTGCATATCAAATAAGAGGGAAAAGATGATGCAAGTGATGCAATGTCTTTTGGAGAAGTTTGAAGTTTTACTTTTTGGCACATCTTGATTTTTTTTTCTGTGGGAAACAGCAATTTTGTTTGTAAACAAATACTGACATGTCTTCTGAAGAAGCATAACATAATTTTGTCATGCTACAGTAGCAAAACATACACTTTCTGAGAGTATAGTCTTTGCATGTATTTAGAGTTATCTCTGCGAAATGCTATTATAAATAATTAAGTTACTATTTTTGCTCTTCTTAGGGACTGGCACCAATTAATTTCACGAGTAACCTCATCCGAAAAAGGGAATTATACTCATGCCACTGTTTTGTAAAGTGTGATTATTAACCTCTGTACTAATTCATCTGGCAAACCAATAGAGTATATGCTGTACTTCAAATATTAATTTTCTTTGAACTTTTATTAACCAAGTGCTGCCTTTGTGGCTGAGTTTAAAGTTGTAAGGATTGTGTTTGGCTATCTTAATTAAAAGTCTTCAATTAACCGAAACAAAGCTGACTCTGAAACTTAACAACATTTCCAAAACTGATACACGATTGCAAAGTAAATAACGATTGAATTAAGAATAATCAATTTTTTCCTCTTGAAATCTTAAATCAAATAAAATTTATTTTCTTATTAAATAATTTTGCAATTAAGGAAATATTTAACTGCTAGAGTGACACTTGGCAATTAAACAAGACTGTAACACCATTGCATTGGAAGGCATGAGTATCTACAAAATCTTTCTGAAAAGTGTATCTTTTTAGGATGAGGTATTATACGGCAGCTTTTTTTGAAAGGTCTTAAATCTCTTAAAGCTTTTGTACTACTACAAGGTCAGATGGTTTATTTGTCAGTGGATGGTATTTCCTAGACCACTATGTCCTTCACATGAAGTAACATGCCCTTCAGCAGACCCCTTCTGCCTTTCAACACTCAAAATTGTAGAATATTCTGAGTTGAAAGGGATCCACAAGTGTCATGGAGACCAACTCCTGGCCGTGCACAGGACAGCCCTGAGAATCACACCATGTGCTGGAGAGCATTGTACAGGTGCTCACTCACAGCACGGGCAACTCTCAGAACTCACTGAACCCTCTTTCCCCACCTTGGAGGCCTGGATGCAAGGATCCCTGAATCTCCTCTTCTACTTTGCACTCTCTTTACACCAGTTTTTCAATCTCATGTTGTTGTAAGGCTTTAATGTACCTTCATGCATTTGCATATTCACATTTGCAAATTTTTAAGGAATTTTTCCTGATTCAGTAGGAATTGTTCGTGTGAGGGAACAACAGGTATAGTATGCCACAGGAATGAGATACTCCCATAGGAGACAATCAAGGATCCTTAAATTCTTCCTCAACTTCTTGCTAGAGCTAGAAATTTTATTTGGGAAACGCTTCTGTGGAGAGAGGCTCAACTTCTCCAAAACACAGAAACCTGGTAGGCAGATGACAGGAAAGGGAAGAAAGCGCAGAAGCAGACTTTTCCTCATTTTTTAAGTAATGTTTTCTCCCCTCATAATTTCCCAGTCTCATTTTTCTGACTTAAGTTTTTACTGTCCAACAGTCCACACAAGAGTGCAGCTGGTGACACTTAGCTGTACTGGAGTGAGAAATTAGCTGATGATTTGAGGAAATGTGGGCTAATTCTTGTGTGGAGAGAACCAAATAGTGAACTGATTAAGGGGATTAACTCTGTGAGATTAATTATAACAAAGAGCCATGAATCTAAGAATATATTGGGATGTGTATTGGTGCCTAAAGCTTAGCATTTATGGGATGGGAGTAAATGAGCAAAAGGAGCTCTGAAACACAGGAAGAAAAAGAAAGCAGTTGAAAAATCACTTATAATTTCTCCCTCAGCAAATGGATTGATTTCACATGAAAAGATGTATTTAAAAGTCCACTTTCCCCAAAGGATTTCTTGAGTTAAATTCGAATTGTTGTTTCCCCTCTTAGTAAGTTAGACTGAGAAACTTAATCTCAAGTTTGAACTCAAAGTTCAGATCTCATTGCTGCATTAAGTCCACACTGGCATGGCTAAATCAGTACTTAAGAAAAAAGAAGTGAAGTATTGTAGCAGTGTGCCTGCAGGTTTTAGTGGATGATTGGCACTGCATATCTGCTTTCCCCTATCCCATATCGAGTTACTAGCCAGAACGTTCCTTTACCTGCAGCGTATTATTGGTTTTTAAAGTTCTGCATCTTCCCTCCTCGCACCCCCATTTCCTGAAGCCCCTGTCAATCTGTATCCCCCGTGCCCCTACTGGCTCTCCTGTGTAAACCCCTCCCATCCTGCGATCCCTCTTAACCCCTGGAACGGGGACCCTCGGGGCTCTCAGCTCCTCGGAACCCACTGCCTCCTCCCTCTTCATTCTGTCCAGGTCCCATCTGCCTTCTCCTCCCCGTCATCCTTACCAATAAACTCTGGATTCAGAAAGCTGAGACACTGCATCTTCTTTCATCGCCAAGGCTCCTGCTTATCCTGCCTTCGGGGAGACAGCCCGAGCTCGGGTTCCGCAGGTCCCGGATCCGCTCCACTCCCACAGCGTGGAAGCACCTGGTGGGGATCTCTTTTAGTGGGGTTTTCGGGGTCTCCCTGCCTTCCCAGAGCAAGAAAACCTCCAAGTATATATTCGATTTGTTTACTTTTCTCCATGGCCTTTCTTAAAAGAACTACTCTTAATTTTCAGAAATGAGACAAATGACCAAGATTTAATTGGTGTCTACAGAGAAGCTGGAATCTGGGTTGCAAAAAGACACCAACTGCAGAAGTGAGAAAAAAAAGAAAGAGTATGACAGTATTGGGCTATTTGCTGACTAATTTGAGCCAGTGTGAGCCAGTAAAGACCCTAATTGTCTTGATATAAATCCTTTCCCAGGGCACTAAAAGTTGTAATGAGAATATACTGAGTTGAACTCAGTTCTTTTCCCTTAATGATTTTTAAATTTACTTTCCAGTTGCAATGTTTTTTTACAGAGAGCTGTCTGAAAAATAAATTGCATTTACTGTAACATATTGTCTTCAAAATACTTCTTCTCCATCAAAGTATTTATTTATTGACTCTGTTTGAACTGATAGATATTTTCTTGCCCTCTACACTGTGCCACAAAAATGGTCATGAGGTCTATTTTTTCATTAGGTCCCATGCTCTGAAGTGTTCAAAAGAGGCCTTGTTAGTTCAAGCATACTGAAAAGCCTTTAGGGTTCTTTTCCTGACAAGTAGTCTCATAACAACTAAATTATGCCTTTAAAATAATGGTTTATTTAAAGGTCTACATAATTTGGGGGTGAAAACTTACCAAACTTTGTGCAACTGCAGAAACTGGTTATAAGAAAGTATCTGGTAAGCTGGCTTATGCTCTGTGCTTTGAAAAAACATGCCCTTCCCTATACTGGGAATTATCTTCCTGAAATCTACGTACTGCTGTAAAGAGCAGAATATATTTAGCTATCATTTTTCTTGGAAAAAACAGGTATGTCTTCAGTAAAAGAAGGTCAAAAAGAGGTTAGAAGTTACAGCTTTGGGAGGAACATTATGCTAATTTAGACATTGGCCTGGAATTTAGTTCTTTTCTATCACAAAAGCACTCAGTAATATCTCAGTAATACAGAGCTATCCAGAGAGGGAACAATTTTCTGCTCTTTGTTAAAGCTGTTGTCTTAGAGGAAACACAGGGCTGGTGCTAACATCTTGGAATTATTGCACAGAAAAAAGTACAGAGTCCACCTTGTACTATATGTAATTTTAACTCTTCCAGGAAAAATTGCTGTACACTTTGAAGTCTCTGCCTTTACATATTTCCAGCTGTCTGCCAGGTGCTGATAGTGAGGCTCAAAGGTTTCTGGTAACAGAAAATGAACACTGTAGGTATCATGCTGGAGTCTGAAATCAGGTTTAAAATAAAAATGAGGTAGCAGATGTGGGTTTAACTAGATCTCATTATGCTTCATTATGTTTTTCACTTCAATAATCTTTCCTAGACCACTCCTCAGTGGAATATAAGCCTTAAATCCATGAGGCATTGGGACACAATTAGCACTCTTAGAAGGAACTTGAATAGAGAAGATAATAGCATTTGGCCTAGAGGATTAGGATCCACCTAATGCCTTGCCTACTCCATAAATCTTTCTGGGGTGTCATTGAGCTTGCAATTATAGAACATGATTATTTATGCAAAGTTTCATTTCCCGTATTACATTCCAGTCATAAGCAATCATACTAAAAATCTTTGTTATTGTGCAATTCATGCTCCACTACCCTGAAGTACATACAAATCTACTTTCTGTTCTGTTTAGGTAGAAAGACTGAAACTAAAGTATTAAATGCCTTCTAAGTTGTGTCTTTCTGCCCCACAAATTTGATGTTAGATTGTCATGACTTGAAGCATTTCTGAAACACAAACTTTATGGTTTGGGTATATGCTATCGACAATAAAACTTTTAAAAGGAGAGCTTGGTCTTGTTGTAGCTCCAGGTTTGCAGAAAACTTTTAATATGTTATAGCACCTTAGCATTCATTATGAAAACTGTACAAATATGTTGAAACTCTTTAGAAAAATGCCACCCAATCCCTTTGGTGTGTGTAACAAAACCAGACTGAACTCAGGTGCTGATGAATCCTTACACCATGTTAATGTAGAATATCCAAAGTACAGTTATGGAATCACATAGTCAGTGAATGGTCAAGGTTGAAAGGGACCTCTGGAAGTCCTCTAGTCCAAATATTCTGCTGAAGCAGGTTCACCTTGAGCAAACTGAATGGGATACATGGAAAACATAGGTTTTCAATATCTCCAGAGAAGACTCCATAACCTCTCTGGGCAGTAGATTTCAATGCTCTATGACTCTCAAAGTAAGCAAGTTTTTCCTCATATTTAGATGGAACTTCCTGTATTCCAGTTTGTTTGTATTGACTCTTGATCCATTGCCAGGCACTGCTGAAGAGAGTTGGCCCCATCCTCTCATATTAATTTGAAAACAAACCAGTGGGAGATTGCAAGTCTGGATTAAAATTTAATAGGAAAATTTAAGAAAATAAGTGCAATAATACAAGGAAAAGCACTGACAAAGTCAGATACAACCTGACACCCTGTTAGGGTGGTGGTAGCAGTCCAAATGAAGTGGTTCAGTTGAAATGGTGATCCTGCAAACGTCTGGTCTCCAGCCTAAGGCCCAGTGGTAGCTCTTGTCCTCTGGGAACCAGCAGACAAGGCTGACTTGAGCAGTTCCGACTGCGTCCAGTTATATCCAGGTGGGAATGCTTGGCTCCTCCCTCCTGGGCAGAGCATTCCACAATGGGATCATTCCATGAGTCATGTGGTGGGTCCTTGATGGCTCATTGACTGTTATCAGGGGTGGGTCATTAGCAGCTGATAACAGCTAATGGCCCACAGTTTGTGGTAATAGAATACTGAATACATCTATACTGTAACCTAGGACACCTCTTGACACCCATTCTTACATTTGTATGCATCATTGGGATAAGAAGGTAGAAGGTGGATCCAGGTACAGAAGTCTCAGCTAAAGGAAATTGGGTGCATGATGAAGATAATGCCACTCTTCAGAGATACAAGTACTTTTTAGAGAAGTAAAATGAACTTACATCAAGGACCATTAATTAGACAAAATTAGTCTTTGGTAGTCCTAAGAAACACAGATTCTTTCACATATGTCCTGTCTTTACTGAGCTATATTCAAGACATAACATTCAAGTCCTCAGCACCAGATTTATTGAGAAGAATATATTACTATATCACCACTGTCATCCTGTGAGGAAAATTTTGTAAAAACTAATGCTGTGTAATTACTTTTTCTTTTTAATTTCCTCATATTAAAATTTTGCATCATACAAAAGCACTGGAATGGACTGAGTGACCATGTAAGGTCCAAACTCTGTATCTCTATGTTTATTAGAGTTATTTAGGTAAGCATATTTTGGTTGTCCATTGATGGTTTTGTTATAAGTTAAAGAAACAGTTTACCAAATAAGAAAATTCAACCACATGTCACTAGCTGTCCAGTTGTTAATCAATATTGATTAATGAGTGGCATCTATCACAAGTGATAATTTTTTTTTGAAATAAAAAATATTGAGGCTTGTAACTGTAAGCCTCAATATACTGATCATTCAGCAAAATTTTTGCTTCATCTCTAAATCACTACTCTACCACTGTCTATCTCAATAGCTCTAAATAACAATCAATTAAAAAATCATCTTATTAATTACTGTTAGCTAAGACAAGAATAGGAATGGCAGTGTAAACACAGATTAAGCATTTATGTTTTTCCTCTGTTTTACAATGGCAAGTGGTAGATATCTGGCAAGACCTGGGTAAGTTAGTGGTGCTCCCTGCCATACCATCCCTGTACTATTATTTAGTGTTTACATTGCTGGTATGTTCTCACAACTGTAAGGGCATTTCTTGCATAAAATGTATTTCCTCTAACCTTAACTAACAAGGGAAAACTTCTTCCTAATAAAGACATTTAATCATGAAGTATTTGCACACAGGAGTTCTGGAGCTATGCAGTCTTCAAAGGTTTCTTTCTTATGTTAATGATCTTTAGAAAGGAAGGCAGACTAGAGCAGAAATCAGTTATGTACCACACAGGTATCCTTAATACAGGTATGCTTCTGATCCATGACAAAAACTCTATATTTTTAGTAAGAAATAAGACACATTATCAAAAATGACATGGCCTGTCCTTTATATCCAAGATTAATTACAGAGAACAGCTCACCAACAGTTTATTTTTACACTACTGATGAAAATTGAAAGGACCAAAAGTCACAGGGTTATTAAGCCTTTTGGTCTAAAGCTAGGAATTAAAAAAAGCTCCTGGATTTAGTAAATTAATCTAATTAATGATGTAATGTATCACTACTGATGTTGGCCAAGTATCTGCTCTAGTTTCTACTGTCCCTAAAAGTAGAGACTTTTCTGGAATGAGAAATACTATGTGGATAAGTCTTTATTACTTGATTGAACTATTTTAGTATGATCATTAAAAAAAAAAAGAAATGAGAAAAAGATTAGTTCTTGTTGAAGCACAGATACATTTGAAAACTCTACTAACAATTACATCTCTATAAAGAATTAGTGAGAAATATTATAGAGAAAATGGGATCAGATCTTTTCCATACAGAGATAAGTCTGGTTCAAGACAGGCAAGGAACTACTGGAGAGGGTCCAGAGTAGGGTTATGAGGATGATTAAGGGACTGAACCATCCCTCCTTGGAGGAAAGGCTGAGGGAGTTGAGCCTGTTTAGCCTGGAGAAGAGACCACTGAGACGTGGCCTTACTAATGTGTGGCTGCCAAGAAGATGGGCCAGAGTCTGTTCAGTGGTGCCCACTGACAGGACGAGAGGCAAAAGACACATCTGGAAGCCAGATAGTTCCATCTAAATATGAGGAAAAACTTATTTACTGTGAGATTGACCGAGCACTGGAATGGGCTTTCCAGAGAGGTTTTGGAGTTTCCTTCTCTGGAGATACTGAGAACCTGCTTGGATGTAAACCTGTGCAACCTGCTCTAGGTGAACTTGCTTGAACAGGTAGGTTGGACTAGAGGACCTCCAGAGGGTCCTTCCAACCACAGCCATTCAGTGATTCTGTCTGGATCACCTCTTACCTTATACTTATAAAAATATATAAAGAATGTCTTTAATAGTGTATTTTCCATTTTTTTTAAACTGCCATAGATTGATCAAAGTTTAGATAGTGCCTATTGCTTAGAAAATTATTCCAAACTGCTGTGATTTGTCTCTTGCACTCCCTCACATCAAACATTAGGTGTATATGCTAATTAACTGGTGTTTATAACTGTAAAAGGAACATTCTTATTCAGCGTAAATAATTTGTTTCAATAAGGAAGTTTTTAGATTTTGGGACTAGGCTACTTTAACACCATATCAAACAGTTCTTAAGCACTGATCATGGGTTCATTAAAGCCAACATTTGTTGGAAGCAGGGAGCCTGGAGGTGGCTGCCCTCATTTTACATGTAAGAAAGTTTAATAGCAGAGACAAGATCCATTAAATGTGTTTTGGCATTTATGTCATAAAGCAATTGCAGGATCATTTGATTTGCCAATATAAAGGTAGTCTAGAGATGAACAATTTCTCCCTGGGGGTTTCCTGCATCATGTCAGCAATTTCTTAGAGTTTTTGATCTGGTTGTGCAGAAATACCCTTTTGCATAAGTTTTTATTGCTGTAGCTTCTGTTACCATTCTGGTTAATGTTCAAATATAGTTACTGATTTGAAGATAATTTAGACAGTTTCTTTCCAACTATTTTTTTTCCATCACTCTCATTTACTCATATACTTTCTATTGAAGAAATATTTTCCTGATTTTTTTCAAAATCATGACACTCTAGAACCATGTTTATTAATGGTTTCTTGATTTTCATGTTATGCTGGCATAATGAAAACTTATCCGTATTAGGGTGCTCCAGGAAATTATAGCTACGGGTAGGAAGTTACTGTGTATGAAGTAGAGCACATGAAACCATGTGAATTATCTCAGTCAGAGTGTTAATGTAGGCTGCTATAAGCAAGATTTCTGAGGTCAGCAGGTTAAAAACAATCATTTTCTTATCTGAGAATTTTTTGATATAGCTTGTATCAGTTGCCTTTGGGTAAAGGGGGTACTACAAGCAACAGAGCTGACATAACCAAGAGGCACCATGACATGGAGTCACCAGTTTCACTAACTCCTGTTTTGTGCAGTGCCAAATCAGATACAGTGAGACAAGGCTTTGGGCATACTCAAATATTATATCACAGCACAGGTCACTAGTAGAGTTCAAGCTCTCTTGGCCTGCAGACCCTGAGTCTCTGCTGTCACAGAGAGCACAGAGGGGTTTTTCAGGAAGGGCAGTTGGCTCATACCAGAACTCTGACTCTCCAGACAGAGGCATCTTTCTTCTGGTTGTGAAAATTGAATTTTGTGTTCAGATGTGCTCTCTCCGTCAGTACAATTGGGGGAGTGGAGGTGTGAGATACTGGAAGAGGCTTTTCTTCAAAAGAATTGCTCCTCAGAGAGGTGGGTGCTGAAAGCTGCTGGAGGGGCATGATGCAAAGACACAGCTCCTTCATTTGATTTCTCTAGGATTCCAGGAAACTTGGGTTATGCTTTCGTAGGAAATAAGCACAAAGGGTGAAACCCACACTTCCATCTCTAGTTTCTCTTCTTCCTGGGAAACCTGGATCTGGCTAAATTGCCAGGTGCAAAAAAGGCCAACAAGAGATTTTTCAATAGGAAACTACTGTGTACTGCACTACTTTTGTCTGCTAAATTTATCTTATGTTTTTTCATATGTTACACATTGCAGAATGCATCTTTTATTCTAAAGACAAAAGCACAGCCAAGTTGCAGATGTTATTGTTAAATGCAGTGCACAATACTGTGTTTCTGCTTAATGATAGCCTAAAAATTTATTTTTAGCATTAAATTACTGGGAGTATCATGGGAAAAAAAGAGTAATTCTTAAAATTATACAAAGTCTAGTGAATAAAAATATATTGAAAAGCTGAGAAAAGGTTAATGATATGAGAAAATGAACAGATACACAATAATATAAGTGTTAGGTTTTACAGAGCAGAAACATTGTCTTATAGCAGGCAGAGGAAACACTCAAGGGAAAAAAACATTGTTTTAATATGAGAACAAGAAGCAGAGAAGAAAAACTTAAAGGCAATTCAAGCTTGTAAGCTAACTGAATTTATCAGGATGTAAGGAAAAAATAATATCTATTTCAGTTGCCTGCAACAGAAGCTGGTTATAAAATGGAAAATGACACTGTCATAAGCCATTGTTTCAAAAATCAGATATATCTGAAATAAATTGATGTCCCAGATTATAGCATGAGAACTTTGGGTATTAACTTCAAAACTTCTGTCATATTCTCTTTCTCTGGTGTTTCAAACACTTTCTAAAGAACAGTCAGACACAGGAGATAAGTTGATTCAAATATGTGAGTAAAAGATCTAGAGGACATTAAAGACATAACATTTATGACACTGCTTGCAGAATAATTGCAGAAAAGTTCTTTGTATTTTACATATGATAGTTTACTCAACTTGATGTGAATACTAAGGCAAATAATTTAAATAGCATTAATATGCTCTCTCAAACCCCTAATGGAGTTAAGTTTAATATCTTATACAACAAAAACTGAATAAATTTTGCATTATAAAAATAAAAAAACCACTATTTATTTGAAAATATTATTCTATACATGGGTATATATATTTATTTTTACACTCTTTGAAATCTTGCCAAATTCAAAGTTCATCTGACTTTTGTTACTACTGAAGAAATACGCATGGGTTGTGACATTCCTTTTTTAGCATAGAGCACTACTGTACACACACAAAGTTGTGACTAAAAAACCATATAGCAAGTCTTAAAATAAATATTTTTAATAGAAATATCTGTGCATTATATCAGTTTTTCACTTGCTTTCTTTTAAAATTCTGAAGATGCTGTGGTTACCTTAAAAACTTTACAGTGTTTTGCACATGTGTTAACTCATTTGAAAATGCCCTGGCAAGGATTTGGGAGGCAAACTGTGAGTGCTGCAGGTCTGTGAATGAGACTGGTTGTATTAAATTTCTTATGTTGTGTGGATTCTTTCTACTTCATACAATATATTCCCCTTAAATATCAGTTCATTATTGATGGCTCAGATGTCTCAGATGTCTATCCTCTTGCCCTTGACTGAACCTTTAAGCAGATGGTTCAAATAGATCAGAAAATTCTGGGTCTTTGGAAAAAATGGCCAGGTTGGCAAGCTCCTTGTCGCAGTGCTGAGAAGCATCAATGATTGCTTAGAAATTAGGGATCTGATTTGGTGGTTTTCCATAGGTTTCAGAGATGCAACCTGGCTTATTCTTTCCTCTATTATTTTGGTAGCTTTGCATGCAATTCAAGATCAGTCTCTTCAATTAATGGGTGTTACCACTTTCCTTCTTGAAATAGTGTTGCACTGAAGGCAGATCATGAACAGAACAGATCAGGACAGATGAGATCTTGGACAGACAGACCTGGAGTTTTTGCTTTCCTGGGCTTGGCAGTACAATTTAGAAGAGTGTAAACCTGCTAAGCCCCAGATATGGAATAGCTTACACTGACAAACTGGCATGGTGATGTCCATAGTCTAGTCACTACCACAGACCTCAGAGAGATGGCTGCATTTCTGGTTTGGCTCTGCACTTTTCTGTGGCCTTGGAGTCATTTGCTTCATTCCTTTCACAATTTCTCTACCCATAATAATAAGGGACATTAGGGGTCATGGAGTTTCGTGCTTTGGTGACCCACACCTCTGGGGCTGTAAGCTGCTCAGACCCACAGACCTTGCTGGTAGATCTAGAACTCTCAATCTCTAGTCTTGGGTCCAAGCCTGGGTCCCTGCACTGTCACATGCAGCCTGAAGCTGTGGCACAGGGCTGTCTATCCTGGCACCAGAGAACAGCTGGCCCTCCCCTCCTGGATGCTGTTCCCAGGGAAACTGGTCTAGAGCTAAAGACACGCAACCATTGCAGGTACAGAACAATTGCTGATTACAATTTTCATGTTCTCAGTCTTATGACAGGACATAACTACTGTCATATGAGGAAGAGACAAGTCTGATTTTATGGATGAAAAGGTATGGGACCTGCTTAATTTTTATGTTTTATATACAGTCCTGCCAAGCATTGGATTTAGTTTTAAATAGCCATCTCATAATATGCTTGGAAAAGATGGATTTTAGTCCAGTTTTGTTAGAAATCACATTGAAAAAATTATCCAAATTTCATATTTTGGCCACTCCTATCTACCTACTTGTTTATAGTGATAAAAATATCTGGACAGACTTAACGTTTACCATTCTCCTTTTTCTTAAACTAAACTCCCATGATCTGCAAGTAAGATTTTTTTTTAAGTAGAATTAGACAGACACAGGTATTGAAGTTGTTCTCTAAGGCTGTTTCGCAGAGTGTTCACTTCCACAATCTTTATAAGAGCTCTTGATCTCTTAATGGCATTCTTTTTCTTAGTAGTGGTAGAAAAGGAAAATGACAAAGGAGATGGAGATTTGGTGTAATTCAGTAACATAACTGTGTCTTGGCAGTCAGCAAGTGAAATTAATCAGTTATTTTAAAAAAATGCTTTTTTGATAAATGGTACCATTGTAATGTTGGAGAGAGCTCCAGTTGCTGGAGTGATAGCATACATTTCTAATCAAATTCACTCGATGAACAGGAAAATCTGTGAAGCCTGTACTTTTGCAATTTTAAGGGCTAATTGTGTCAAGATTTTCCTTTGGCATTTTTCCATTTATTTGTACAATTTGTTGCTGAAACTGACCTGAAGCATATGACTGTGCGTCAGGTAGTTGAGTCTTCAGCGGTATTTAGAAAGAGGTGATTAATTTTTGATTTGTTTTTAGTATTTATTACTGGAGGATTATCAATAATCCTAGCACAGATAACTATAAAATACCCCAAACAAACTGAATCTGTTTATCCCAAAAAAATTATTCTTAAAGAGAAATGTTTGGTTTATTAAATTCAATGTATTTTAAAATTAATATTTTATATTTTTGCTCATAATTAATTTACTTGTCTTGTTAATGTAACTTCTAGAAATGTAATCCTGAGACAATTAGAGAATCATAGAATGGTTTGAAATGCAAGAGACTTTAATCATCTCACTTCAACCTACTTGCATTTAATAGAGGAAGGACATTAAAATTCAAATCTCAGATATCTAGATATTATTGGTGTTTAGTAAGTCTGTATTCATGAGTTCATGGAAGAGTTGCTCAGAATACTAGACTACTGATGTGTGCAACCAGTAAATATTATGGTGGTAAGATCTAAAATGTATTAGTCTTTGCATTAAATAAACTCCTTCAGTGTGCAACTGAAAAAATCTTGCTCTGCTTCATATATATGAGTCATAGGTTCATGTGAGAAAAAGTGAAATGCATGAAGAAGGTTCCATGTAATATTTTTACAAAAAGTTCTGTAAAGTCTGAGCTAGCCAGCCTAGAAGTAGATAGGCCACCAGAACACTTCACATTGGCCCTACAATAGATTTTAATATATTCTGCAGAAAATAAAGCTGTTCAAATGAGTGGGAATTATAACAATTTTACAATTTGAACTAGCTCGAAGCACATCTGAGTTGGTTTTGTTGCACTGTGGGCAAATATACACAATATACCAAGAAATTACTAAAATTTTTTATTTAATGTTTCCTTTGCTTCTGACTGATTACTACAAATCGTATTTCATGCTAACTTACACAAGCAGATAGTTCACCTTTAGAATCTTGGTGACAAGCAGAGATTATGTACTATGTGATGTATCATTTTTCTGTTATTTCTACTACTTTTAAAGAGTTCATTTTTCTTAGTCTCAAATATAGAGTGATTTTTCAAAGAACTGTACAGCTTTTGATATAACAAAATCGAATCCATGTCTCTGAGCTGCAGCAGATGGAAGAACTTTCATAAAACAACAAAAAAAGCAATTCTTCTGTTCTTATTAACTTTTTATTCTGTATATACCATGGATTTACCCAGGCAGGTTGTGATACTCTAGCACAGTGATCATGAAATGCATGGCAATGTGTCTGATATTTTGCACAGGTAGGCTAGGAGGTGATTTGGGTTATTTGGGATTTTTTTAAGTCTTCACCATAAACATATGAACTGAAATGATGAAATATTTTTATGAATAATGAATAAAAAAAAAAACCCCTAACCAGAAAAAGTATTTGTTAAAGTTTATTTCTCTATGTACAATAAATTCATAGACTATCTACTTGACAAAAGATCTTTTCAGTGTTCTCCTGGAAAAGAATTTGAGCAAATATGCTATGTGTTTACCTACATATTCTGTATCTTCCACAATTTTCAAATAGCAGTATCTTAAAATGCACAATAATAAAATAAATGCAATCCTACAGTATCAACTCAGAAAAACACTTGAGTGAATAAATTGAAAATAAAAGTTACTTCTGGTAATTTTTTTCATGTCAGAGGTAATTTCTTTTATTTGGATTACTGATATCTGGCTTTCTAGTACCTCATTTTTCATTATATACCAGAAAGCTGTACAAACATGAAATAAATTCTCATACAGAATAATTCTCTGAATAATGTTATATTAGAAATGTGAAAAGAGTATCATTTAAGGTGAAGGACTTGCTTGAGTTCACACAGTGTTTTAGAAGAAAAAGAAGGAACATTTCCTGGGAACTGTCATTCCTACTCAATATTTTTGATATATAATAACTGAATACATGTCAAAATTTGATATGGTAATGTTTTTTTGCTTTACGCATATATGGATGATCTGCATAAGTTACACTTGGAAGCTTTAATGTTTACTTATGAAGTCTTAGGCATAAATAGATGATTTATCATCACCTGTTTTCTTGAACCAAATCTTTGTAAGTTTCTGTTCCTTCACCTTTGAAATGAGACTTTTTCTATTGTCCTATCTCCTAATGAATACTGCTTCTGCAAGTTTTTTCAGATTTGGAGAAGGGAGGGGTGTAGGGTGGAAAGGTATGTTAATTCCTGATTTTTGTGTATTTTTTACTTAATGATAAATCAAACCAGAGTTTTTAAGAGCCAACAGTAAGAGTTCTTGTAATTTTTACTGTTTGCATGTAGCACCATAGTACCCTGGAACAATATGTTCATCTCCCTCCTCAGCAAATCTGAGTGAAGTGCATTATGGCTAAAGTATGTGGAGTGCGAGAAGCACATCCTTAAACCCAGTGGGTTCAGCAACTGACAAGAGTGGAATATTTAAAATTAAGAAGGTTGTAAAGCTTTGCTTTTAATTATTACTTTACCAATTACTTATTGATTCTGTCCTCTCTTGAATTTGTTGTATGTTAATTGATCATGACGAAAAAGGAAATATTTACTTGCTTGAGATACAGATTTGCTGAAAACTCTGGAGGTTTCAGAGCCTTTCTATTTATTTCTCCCATTACTTCCTCTCAGTTTCTTGTGACATTGTAAAGTCTATAAAGCTCTTATGATTGTCTGCTCAGCCCCCCAACTCTGTTTGAACCAGTCCAGATGGGTATTTGCCCAGAAGATAATCCAACAGTAAGATCTGTTAGTTAAGATTTCATGTAAATATGTCCATATTTCTAATCCAGTTCAATAGCAGAACTACTTCCCCAGCTACAACAGTCACTGATTTAACTGATGATGTGAGATGTTTGTGTCTTGTCGATTCCACTTGCCACCTGCCAGAGTACATCCTCTCTTCCCTTACACTTGGATTACAATCTCTGTGGGAAAGAGAACACGTATTTTTTTCCTCTGGATTTCTACCATGCTTTGTGCAGGAGCCTACAGGTTCACTTTTAGCATTCCTAAAGAGGGGAAAAAAAGAAAGGTTTTGTAAAGTTACCATACTTGAAGACAGAAAGCCAAAAAATATGGTTTTATAAGTTCTTATTTCATGGTAAGCTTTCTACAGGCCAAGCAGCTAAGATTAGCTTGACAAAATGGAAAACAATTTCAACTCCTTGTTTCATAGCAAATACTTTGTGTTTTAAAGTTAGAATGCTCAATGGAGCAGGACTTATCTCTTACTATGACAGTCAACAGCAAAAGTGTGAATAGGAAGTGGAGTATAGCTCAGGCACACAGATTAAAGCCAGATTTAGCCACATTTCAGCACTGGAGAGTTAAATTCCTAAACACAGAAACACAGAATCACAGAATCAATTAGATTGGAAAAGACCTCTGAGACCACTGATTCTAGCCTCTGATCTAAGACAACTTGTCAACTAGACCATGACACCGAGTGCCACATCCAGTCTTTCCTTAAACACTTCCAGGGACTGTGACTCCACCATCTCCCTGGTCAGCCCATTCCAATGTCCAATCATGCTTTTTGTGAAGAAATTCTTCCTAATGTCCAACCTAAACAGCCCTTGGCACAACTTTTTGGATCCACACAGGCCTGAAGGTTTTGTATGCAGCATTCTTGCTTTGGAGTCTGAGAGTTGATGTGGCAGGCTCCAGGAGGGCGGCAGGAGCTGGCTCCCTCCGGATCAGGGTCCCTGGTCTGCGTAATTCCATTGGATCCTGGGCGGGCGGCCCCTGGGGTCCCGCGGGCTGGCATGAGTCTCTCAACCACAGAAATTCAGCAGGAAATAATAATGGGACAAAGAAAAGAACTGGACTCCATCTCTGTTCTGCTAGGGAGGTTTATTTGGAGTAGGGGGAGAGGGTTGCAGGGGAGGAGAAGGGGGAAGGGAGACAGGGCAGGTAGCAGGTGCTAGCAGCCCAGAGATGGAAGACTTCTCTCTGACGCGGACGCTGGCTTTCAAGGGGAAAGGAAGGGGAGGGACTGTCTCCCTTAGAGCCAGTCCCAGGAGGAAGAAGGAAAAATTGACAGGGAGAACACACCAATAGGTTTTCAGGTACAGCAGAGTGTGTATTTCAAAATGAACCAATAGCATACAGAGCAGGGAAACAAAGGAAGCACATAGAATCCTAAAAACCCAGATTACTACAGAGACTTGTCTCAGTTAAAGCATCTAAGTTCCATTTCAGATCCATCCCACCTCTGCATTATTCCGTGTTTTGCCTTGATTCCATGAAAATCAACCAAATGCACATGCTTCAGGTGGAATTAGTAAATAACAGCAGGTACCACTTAAAGCAGGTGTGTTTCCTTGTGACTTTTCCTTTAGAGTCAGATCTGCTAGAAAAATATCCTGGTGACTGGAGCATATGACCAAGAAACTGGAAGTTTCAACTGGAAGCTTGAAGGATTAAGGTACGTTTCCCCCATGAACTTCCTGATGGTGTAAGTACAGGTTAGACAATAGGTCTAGAGTAAGGAGAGATAGTGTCCTATTTCCCATCTTTTTCCCCCCAATAATACCAAGTGAATGAAAAATTAATGTATAATCCTGGAACTAGGAACAAAGGCTGAATACTTCTTCCCCTCTCTGTGGTGTGATGTCAGCCTTTCATTTATTCCCAGATTTTTCTTTCTCACAGTCTCTTCTCTGTATGAATCTTGTATGGCTGTACAGGTTCAACAGAAGGAAGGAAGAAACAATCATCCTTTCAACTTGCTCTAGACCCTAACATTTAGACTGCTTTCCAGATCAGAAAAGTTTTCCATTTAGGTTTAGGATAAGGTATATTTAAGTTAAAGAATACATTAGATAAAAGTAACTGTTTTCCATGTTTGCTGCTCAAAACAAGCACTAGCTTTTTGTCCTAACTCTGTTATTAAAAATGAAAAGTCAAATCAGTGATTCCCTTCTTTTGAGAATGTGATGTAAAGAATGAAAACCATGGAATTTGCCAGATGGACCTACCAAATTAATTTAGAGACCTACCAAATTTCTGGACTTTACTGCAGGAGAGGAGTGGGATTTCACACATCTCGGTTTCTTACTTGGAAGCACCAGAGTATTTTCTTTGATCTAGCTCTACTGGAAATTGAAAACTGTCTGAAAATCATTGACATGGAACTGCATGATCTTTTAGACAACTGAAAGCTGATGAAGAGGATAACAAAATGAATACCTTGTGTCTTGAAAAAGACATATTGTATTCCTGACATTGACTTTTTAAAGCAATTTGTTAAAAATAAATTACATAGTTTCTAATTAAGGCACACACAAGATTTATTTAAAAGGAAGACAAAAATCTGCCAGAAAATTTAATCATTCACAGAAAGTGGTGAAATGCTTATTAACATTGGGCTCATGCACAGTTATTGATATGGATAGTTTTTTACTCCACCCATGCCCAAGCTGCCCAGCTATAAGCAAATTTGTCTGATGGCTAGTGGGTTAGCTATGCATGCTCTGAGGGCAGGCTAACCCTTCCCCAGGAGTAAATATATTTCCTTGGGCTTTGCATTTAGCTTGACACTGTTCATAATGTAGTTTTTGGAGCACAGCTGGCTCATCATGAAGGCAGAGCAAAGTGTAAGAGACCTTGCCTGAGACAGGTTTATCATGAAACTACACCGTTAGTGACAATTACAATGTGATGTGTCTTTTCATTTTCTGGACTTTTTTTTACAGTAGCCGGCAAATTAACAAACATACATGATTCTCATAAAGTAGGTTAGCTCAAATTGTATTTTAGTGAGTCTTGATTTACACAAGACAATAGTAATAAATCATGGTGTGACAATAATTAACTACCTGTAAAATCTTGAGCTATTTGTAAAATCTGTCATCAACAGGTAGTGTTACAGTTATTATCTGAACTCAGTGTGTCTTTTCAGAGGGGCAAAGCCCAATATCTTGAAATTCCATTTATTTTCTATTTCACAGACAATACAATAAAGCAATAACGTATTAGCTTTGATCTCACAGAAGCAAAAACAATGGGAAAAAATCTCTATCAATTTTGCAGTCTCCCCTACTGACCATTTTTTTTTCCATTGTAAATTTGGTTTCATTTTATTAGTGCTGTTCTGCATCCTGCATTGGAGACATCTAATACAATATTTCTTCATTTGAGTTATACAACTTCATCTTGTGTAATTTGCCATGATGCATATACTTTTTCCAACAGGAAAGGATGTTCTTGCTGTGCAGCATGAAAGAAGCACATTATACTCAATCCCAAGAAAAACAGACAGCTTGAGATATTTATAAGATATATTCCTTACATTGCTTCCTGCTGTGAACATTAAAATTGTGTTATATTTCTAGCCTTTTATGCCATCTGAATGAAAATCAATGACGAGGGAAAAGGCAAGTCCTATTTATAGAGAACTCCAACACCTCAACACAAGCTGTGTCTGATCTCTCCCACTGGATGATTAGAGCAGGGAAGGACCAGCAGCAGGTCAAAAGTGTTGTATGTGTGCTGATTGATGCAGCTGAGGAGACTGTTGTGCCCAAGCAGCAAATCCTGCCGGTGACTGGGATATAGCATCTCATGGAGGGAAGGACAGCATGAACCGCTGAGCAGAGTTCAGTTATGATCAGAGATGATGACTCCAGTAAATTCTCTGAAGTGGAAGAAGAGGTTAATGAACAGAGACAGAGTGTAAATAAGAGAGAGATGAGGATTTGTTCTGACCACTAACAGAAAGCTGCTCTTCTTCCGGCACTTGCTCAAAGTAGGACATAGGCAATGGGCAGCTGGCATTTTCCAGTGTGATCACTGAACACTGCTGCATGCATATGATTAACTGCTTGATAATAGAAAACATTTCAGTAACATTTAAAGTCCATTAATATTTAGGTTTAAAGTGTGTCATTCTGAGAATCATTGCAGCTTACGCATGTTCACTCTACAGCTAGAAAAGCAGATGTTTTTTAAATCCAAAGAGGAGTGAATCTTGTCCTTCTGCCACAGCTTCATGTTAAAAAATTTACAAAACATTGTTGTCCTCAGAAGATAATCCTGCCAGCACAGTGAAACTTGTAGGATAAACTGAAACTCATATTAACTGGAGCTATTTATGCAACTATTTCTGTCAGAAATCTTTCTTGGGCTGAGGGGGTTACATGCATATTTTGCAAAAGCTCTATGTCCTTCTCAGAATATTGATGAACAGCGGTGGTCTTTCCCTTGATATGTAATTTGAATGAAGACCTTGTTGCTGTGTGCTGTTATTGACTCCTCAAAGTCAGAGTTCAAGCAGCTGCTGGAGATAACTGTACAGCAGAGTCAGCAGAATGAAGCACAGTCTGGGTATCAGGTTCACAGATGAGCACACAAGCTGGCATCACCAAAGAAGATGAATATGCATTAGGACAATCTTAGTAATCTTAGAAGAGTACAGACACACAACCCTTCTGCCAGCCCTGCTGCAGAGGCAGTAATCTGTGTCAGCAGGGTGATAAGGAAGAGCGAAAAAGGTGGTTCAAAGCCCATGTTGTGGTTTGCTTATACTAAAGCTACACAATGATCCTTGTGTTTGTGATTTAAGCAGATGTCTAGCTATTAGGAATTTAAATGAGATCTTCAAGGGATCTTTAATGAGCAGTGTTTAATACCACATTTAGCTACTGTGAAATCTGGACATTGTTACAGATGGAGCAACTGACTGGATGAGACATAGTCCTTATCCTTTAGAATATTATATTATTGACCCAATTATTTGTCATGCTGGAAGTCATTTGAGCCCAAACCACTTTGTGAGAATACTATGCTTGTTGTTTTGGGTTTTGTTTGTTTGGTTGGTTGTTTTTTGTTAAATTAGTAATATCAAATACAACAAATTTAAAGACTGAAAATTATACTTGAGGCACAATTCTAATGGGTGTTAAAGCACTTGCAGTGAAAGTACAGTATCATGTTTGCACAATACTGCAAAATCTTCATTCAGAGTGGAAAAGCCCAATTTTCTACCTCTGCTGATTTTATAGTTAATGCAATCAAAACTATAGCAGTCGGACTTTGCATGCACATGCTGGTCCAAAGAAGGTTAATATTTTCTTACAAAAACACATATAAATCAACAGCACTTGCTCTGTCTGATTTTAAACCTTTTACGAGAACCTAAATTGGGCTTAGGGTTTCATGTGGGAAAACATACATGTGCCTATATTCATACCTGCATGCTTTTTCTAATAGTACCTGCTTTTGGCCAGGAGGACCATTGTGTGTAACATCTAACTGTGAGACTGTAAATCTACTTGGATCTAAACCTGGCATCTCAGCTGTGATCAAATCATCAATCACCTTCCATGAAGCACCTGTGAATTATCTTTGGTTTCTTGACAAAGAAGGTTAATATTTCAGTTTGGGCATAAAGGAAATAAGAAGGGACCAAGCTATTCCTGTGTGAATGATGAAAAGAGCAATGAACTTAGTAAAGTTTAAACACTTATTCCTAAAAAAAAAATATTTATTTTATATTACTTTATATTATTTTATTTTTAATAAAAAGGACAGTTTACAACATTAGTGCAAGTCAAATAATAAACTGATGTTTTTTAAGCTGTTTGGTGATTAAGGCCTCTCTAAAAAGATTTTCCACACCTTTCTAAAAAGAGTTGCATTAGCAATTACATTACCTCAAATGAAGGGTTATAACCTTATGAGTTTGCTCCAAAGGAAATATTATTATATTCTGTCAAAGTAAGAAGAGATCTTTTATAAGTGGTAGTCAGTAGAGTGCTATGAAAATTAGAAGTATGAAGTTGAATTATGCCTTATGATTTCTTCTAAAACTCTTTAGAACACTAATTTGTCCATAGTTTCTTCCTACAGCTTCAATGTGGTTCTGCTAATCTGTGTTACTTTCTGGAGGGCAAATAGGAGAACAGTTAGTATAAACACTATAGATTACAAAAGTTAAAATTACCTTCCTATTAGGTAAGTATGAAAAGAGTTAACCAGAATGAGAGTTTAGCAAATAAATACAAGACAACATATTTTCATGTTAGGGGCTTTCTTCATAATAGATGCAGGATTTTCTTTAAAATACTAGGAACTTGTACTTCCAGTTCAAAATATATTTATTTCTAATATTCCCTTACCTCCCGGACCTGGAGACTCGGTAGAACCATCAAACTTCATGAGAATAAGGAATGATAGTCCTGTCATGCACCAAAAACCATGCAATTTCCTGTTTCCCCCACATTTCTCCATCAAAAAGCATCTTCTCTAATAGAGCTATAAATTCTGTTTCCTACATTACAAAGCTCACTTCAAACAGTAAAAGTAATATAAGTAGAATTTCTTTGTAAAAAACCTGTTTGTGTTGTACATCAAATACACAAAAATACCTTTTTTGTATATGATTGGAATATGGGCTGATGCATGTGCTGCAGAGATGGTGCTATAGCTGTAAAAGATGGATGCTATGGAAAATCTCTGACCACTACCAGAGAGAATATTTACTTTGTACTTCATATTTTATTGCTGTCAGGTTTATTGTAAAGCAAAAATAAAATGGATAATTCAGACAAGTCCAGAAGAAACTTAGAGAAAACAAACAAAGATAGATCCAAACTGTTGTGCCTGAATTAGATTTGCTCTCCCCTCTCCTTTGATTTATTTTAAACTTTTGCATATTGAGCTTTGAGGGTTGTGTATTCTCTGAAATGTTAGAGACAAAAATATTTGAACATTCTAAAGTCCATACCACAAATGTAAGATGACTTTTTTTTTCTCCTTTTCTCTATTCATTGTGACAGCCACCAGTGTTCTCTACTTCTTTGGCAAGGATGGAGTGATTAATTGTACATATAGCCCTTTGCTGGATCCCATTAAAGAGAAACAAATTTCTGAGTCAAGAAGAGATGTTTACAAAGTTGTTTGTTGTATGACTCCTCAAGGACACTTCATTTAGACAGTAAAATATGCTAAACAGGTTATCAACATATGCCCATTTTAAAAGCAGCAGGAAGTGACCAAAATGGAGCAAGAGAAGGCAAGCAATTTCATGGACTCAGGTTTCCTATTTCTCTGCTCACATCCTGATTCATACTCTTCTAAGATTGCTAACAAGCACCAATTCCATACGTGCCTTTTCTCAAAATTCTCCATCAGTCCCTATATTCCTATTCCGAGTTTCCTGGAACAAGACCACTTCCTTCAACACATACACTTTGATGAGACTGAGTTTATATTAGTCCATCTGAATTTTTGTCAGACAGATTCTGCTTTCACAAGTCCTGGAGGAATCACTGAGAACACTCAGGACCCACAAGTTTAAGGTGCTCCACTATATATAGTTTGTAGCAGTCCACACTGACAATTACAGAAAAAGTAATCCCATAGAGATGTAGGAAGAACAAGGAGGCACAGGGTGATATGGAGAATGTAGCTACCAATTTTTAGCAAATCTTCAGTGAGCATGTGTGCAAATTTCTTCTTCAGGGAACTAGAGCTAGATCAGACTTCGCTGGATATTAGCAGAACAGGCAAAAAATATCCTGCTGAAGATTCCTTTCACTACTCTGCCACTGCCCAAGTTCAACTTCAAACTAGGGCTTCTTGAAGAAAATTCTCTTTGAAGGTTTTAACCCAGAGCAACATTTTATTCCCTATCACACTCTTGAATGTGGCTGAAAAAAGTTCAGCTAAGGTAACAATCCTCCACAGATATCATCTATATTTATTTGATGTATGAAAACATAATCAAAAATGTAGAAAAAATAAAATAATAAGTCAGGCAGATAAGGAGAAACCTGCTGGATGAGGTATTGAAAGAAATATGAAAATTGCAATGGACTGTCTAGGACACACTAGTTACAAACCCCAGAATTTTAGCTGCTAGAGTTGGTTAGCCATTAACAGACTTCTTTATTAACTACATGGAATCATGGAATCATAGAATGGTTTGGGTTTAAAGGGACCTAAACGATCACCTAGTTCCAGCCCCTGTTAAGATCCAATTATTTAGGTTCTTTAGAAATACCTCTGCCTGAATTAAGGTGCAAACAAGACCATATGCCAGTCAATAGTATGGGTTTTATTTGATAGTAAATATGAGAGAGAGAAAGAAGAAAAGGGAGAAAAGGAGGAGTAGGGAGAAAGGTGGGGGGACAGAGAAGGACAGGGACAAAGGAATATCACCACTCTGTGGGTCCCACTGGCATCCTGATAATCCTCTTTAGCTGGTCTTCTTGGTGGTGGTGGTCCCCCCAAAAGCACAGGATGCCATGGGTTAATATACACTCAGGCCAGGGGCAATGTCCAGGCATGTCCCCCTGGGGGAGGGGGCAGCCTCTAGCAGCAGACTTTGGATCTCTTGCATCACCTGCACTCCTGTGGTGCAAGGCCTAGCACTCTGGGGGGTCTGTGATGGATTGTGACTCCCCTCAGCTGCCTCTCATGTGAAAGTCCTGTGGATGTGGCCTGTGGGGTTGGGGGTTCCACAGCTAGGCCAGTTTGTGTAATGGAGGATAGATTATTGGTGTTTATTGCCTCTGACCAGAGGTTACACCATGCACCCCAAACCTCCTCTTCCCACCTCGGCTGGGGGAGAAAGTCTGTGTAAACCTGGCTCCTGCAAGCTGTGCTCTGCTCCCACCCCAAGCTCAGCCAGGGATGATTCTCAGTGCAGCTGGTGGGTTTGGCCTTTGAGGATGCATTCCTTTCCCTCAGCCTGACATGACTGAACAATAGGTTTCCCTTTATCTAATCAGCAGCTTGACTCTCAGTCCAAAGTCACATTCTTCAGGGAGGTTTCTTTATAAAGTTTTATATCAGTGTTTGAGGCATGAACTATTTTCAGTCTCTGACAGCCCCCTGCCATGGGCAGGGACGTCTTTGACAGACCAGGTCGTGTAGAGTTCCATCCAGCCTCCAGAATCACCTCCTTCACCCTTCTGGCCTTGAGCACTGCCAGGAATGGGACATCCACAACTCTCTGAGCAACACATTCCAGTGCCTCACCACACTCAGAGTACAGAATTTCTTCCTAATATGTAACCTAAACCTACTCTCTTTTGCTTTGAAGCCATTCCCTCTTGTCCTGTCACTACAAGTTTTTGTAAAAAGTCTCTGTCTGTCTTGCAGGCTCCCTTCAGGTGCTGGAAGGACACAATTAGGTCATCATTAAGCCTTCTCTTTCCAGGCTGTACAGTCTGAATTCTCTTAGCCTTTCCTTATATGAAAGGTGCTCCATCCCTCTAACCTATTTGGTTGCCCTCCTTTGGACTCGCTCCAACAGGTCCATGTCCTTCCTGTGCTGGGGTCCCCAGAGCTGGATGAAGTGTTCCAGGTGGGTCTCACCAGAGTGGAGCAGAGGGTCAGTGTCCCACCCCCCACCCTACTGCCCACGCTGTTTTGGATGCAGGCCAGGACTCATTTGGCTTTCTGGGCTGCAAGCAGAATTGCCGGGGCTTGTTCAGCTTCCCACCCACCAACAGCCCCAAGTCCTTCTGGCAGGGCTGCTCTGAATCTGCTCATCCCCCAGCCTGCACTGTTGCCCTGACCCAGTTGCTGACCCTCGGATTTGGTCTTATTAAACCTCATGAGATTCCCATGGGCTCACTTGTTGAGCCAGTCCACATCTCTCTGGATGACATCCTGTCCTTCAGATGTGTCAACCATATCATTTGCCCTGGTGCCGTATAAATCAGTCTTATTTACATCCCACTCTGTATCTCCTCATATAATTCTTTTCTAAGAGACTTAAGCACACAGGGTTAATTACCATTTTTTTAATTAGGCCTTCTAAAGTCTTTTAAAAATCCTTGAAACTGCCAAAACTGGATGCTCATTACCTGTAGTTCAAAGCAACTGGGTGTCTGTAGCTTTATGTAAGTAAAGAAAAAAGATTTAAAAAATAAAAAGCATTAGATGGTCAATGGAAGCAATGGAAGCAATGGACCCCAGAGGTGTCTTTATTGAACTTGAAATCTAGGCAGGATTAGCTACATTTACATCAGCTTCATTCTCAGCAGATCTTTCTCTAATCTGTTCTCAAAGACTTCCAATATGGTCAACACTTAACCTTCCTCCCTGTTCCATTGTTTCAATAGTGATACTGTTAAAAGTTTATTCTCAAATTCAATCTCAGCCTCTTTTACTGAAAATTACGCCCATTGCATCACCAATGTGCAAAATATGACATTTCTTTCCTCAGTACATCAGCCCCCATATATCTTTATGTAAATATATATATATATAAAAAAATAGATAGTCACATTATTTTTTATTTGGTCTAAATTGCTCCCATTTGTTTCTTATAGGTTTTATTTTCTAGACCTCTGGTCCTATTCAGTTCTCTACTCAAGACTTTTCAGAAGGTCCAACTCATTTGAAATACACTCCAGCTGGAGCCTTTCCATTTCTGGGTAGAGCAGATTTCACAGGTCTGAGAAGCTGTAGTTCTTTTTATGTTATCCCACATGGTCTGTGTCTTTTTTGCAATAGTGGAAAGTATTTTGCAACAAGGCAAAAGTTTAAACAATAATGTTCATCTTTATGACATGCAGTAATCTTTTGTTCCACCAAACAGCCACTTGCTCACCTTGCTGTGTGTCACTGACAATTCTTGCCCTTGTTCCTAGATTCTTATAAGACTGACTCCCAACATCCCTCAGGCTGCCCCAGTCTGAGTACAACATGGTATAGTACAAAAAGACTTTTTCTGAATTCCTTTCATGTGCCCTAGACTTTTTCCCTCTTTGAGCACCCAGATAAGCCTTTAAACCTATTTCAGGTATGAATCCAAATACCTTGGAAAGCTACTTGCTCTTTTGATCTCAATATGCTGATAATCACATCCAGAATTAGTCTAAAATGAGATTTAGACACATAAATTCACTTCAGACATAGAACTGCCCAGTTGCTTAAACAAAGGACAGTATACACACCTAATAGAAGATTACAATCTAACAAAACCTTCTCTAAACTAAGATTTAAATGTCTAGTAGCTACACGACATTCCAATCTACTTGTTTTCCTAACACCTTATAAAAAATTAATTAGGTGTCTCCTTAATTAGTTGACAAAAGTGTATAAGACTAAACTTAATTACACGTGGTTGTTCAGAAGTACCTATTCTGGAAGACGTCTCCTGCTTTGAGCTTCTTATTAATCCAGAGCTAGATGTCCTTAATCCTTAGTTTTTATGAAGGTCTCTGGAGAAGCCTGATTACTGTTAGGAGTAATCTTTTAGTCTGACTGTAAACTAGACTATCTACTAAACATACTTAGGAAATAGTGACAGTTTCTGTTTATGTGCCAATGAAAGTCTAATTGGTCTAATTAAAAAAAACACATTTAATGCAAATAAAAGGCTCAAAGGACCAATACAGTGCTAGTGTATGGATGTCTTCAGACCAGCACTGCTGCACTGGAATCCCCCCATCCTGACAGTCTTTGATTTTCCACCTAAACACCTATATTTAGGGGAAAATTGGATCTTTAGAGATGCTTTCTTCTCCCCCATGTAGAGACTTCAGTTACTTACATTAGAAGGTTATGCCCCTTGGCAAAGAAATGCCTAAATTAGGTGGACTGAACACCATCCTAAATCTTAATCACTAAAAAAGTACTAAAATCCTGCTAGAATACTTATCTAGCAAAGATGCCATTCTTGCCTATGCAGATCATCTCAGTGCCTGGTTTGTATGAACACCTACGCTGTAGGACTCTTGTAGATTAGAATCGAAGGTCCCTGGTCAAATACAGATATTATTGATCAAAGTAGCATTCTTCATTTTCCCTGCTCTTTACAAACATGAACTAAGTCAGGCACCTTCCACAGTACACAGAAATTCCAAGTGACAGATAGCAGGTGATCTTCCAGCAAAAAGTAGTTAGAAAGCATGTGGTCATACACACCAAATAAATTATATTATTCTGCTACATATAGAAACTGACTAGAAAAGAAAGGGAGAATTTCTACCCATTCATGTCTAGACACATGAGAATATAGTGCTATTATTAATGATTGTGTCAGCATAATGCATCTTAAAAATAGAATTCACTGTTTCTGGTACAATAAATTCCAGACAAGACCTCAAAATTGCCAAAGGAATGGTGGAATTTGTCATGTTAGACAGTATCTTACTTCTCTTACTAGCACATCTGAAAATGCTTAGAAAATTTCAATCCCATTAACTTTATGAAACAGAGAATTAAATTAATTAACTCTTGTCCTGAGTAGATGGACTTAACTGCCCATAGCACCATTTTTTTTTCCATAAAAACACACTAAGTATGCAAAATTTTTATGTCTCTTCTGTGATCTGAAATCTTCCTTCGGAGATCACTTCAACCTTTCCCCCAGCCTCCAGCTGGTACTTTTGTAATAATAATATTTGACATTAAGTAACAAGAAGTAAGCTGAAGAGAGGATGTTAGTTCAGCCAATGTCATATCCAGCTACAAGTGAAATCTGATGCAGACAGGTGTAAAAACAATGAGCTATGAACTGAAGTTGCATTTTCTTCAATCAGACAAAGAAAGAGACATTGATATGACTTCAGCTCTGCTTCAGGAGACTTAGTTAAGACTCCTACAAAGCTTTGATTGGCTTTTAGAGACAAAAAATGTGTTGCTAGAAAGAGAAAAACAAGTCTAAAACTTAGTGGCAAGGGTGCTATAAATTTATTATATATTGAGTATGCTGTATTTTTTTTCTCTACTAGAAGAGAGTATTCTTCATCTGTTGTTTCCTAAGACCTGTGTGTAATGTATAGAATCTACACTTAAACATTGATTGAAAACTTATTTGACAATTGTAAGGGTTATATTGAAAAAGAAGAGGGGGAAAAAAAAGCATTAGCAAAATCAAAAGAACTTCAATAACTATTTGAACATTGCCCATGAAATTCCTGAACATGGAAAGAAATCTACAGAGGGGAAAAATAGATATGGGATGAAATATATTTTTTACAGCACCCTACTCTAGAGAGACTGCTTTGAAATATTGAAGGGATTGCATTGTTTGTTTTCAGCTCTTTAGGAGCCATGGTAACTCACTATCAATTGCCAAAGTGGTCATTTTAAAAAGTATTTAAAAGCAGATGTACCGGTCTTGATTTTCCTCTTTTTTTTCGCTTTACTCAACTTATTTTCTGGGATTTTTTTTTTAAAGTTTTCATCTTCACGTTATACTTATGTAACACGTAAAAAAGAAAGAAGGTCTGATTATCAGAAAATGCAAGAAAACTAGCAAGTAGAAACAGCTGTGCTGCATAAAATCAGTAACCATCCAGAACTCTGGCCTATACAGGTCTGTAAAGAATGATTCAAGAAAGAATACAACATGCATAGAGAGGGATTTCTTTGGAATTAAACTTCTGAACTGGTGGTTATCACTTTGAGTTGAATAACCCTTATGAGTTTCACTTTTGTGAATTTATACAATTACTTTTTCAATGTTGACAAATTTTGGCATTTACAACCATTGATAGGAATTACTTCCAAAGTTTATTAATACATGTCAAGGAAATGCACCTCCTTCTGATTGTTTTAAACATGCCACCTCATAGTTTCTTTTAATTTCCACTAGTTCTCATAAGATTCAAGAAGCAGCTGTTTTCTATTTGCTTTCTTCAGGTTATTCCATGCTATTAAAGACCTCAAAATGCCTTTTCCAGGCTGAAGAATCTTTGTATATTGATTTTTCCCTCTTATAAAAATTCATTCACTCCTCTCTGCATCTTCTACAGTTAAGCCATATTGTTTATGAAATTGTCTAACCAGAACAGTAACCAAGAAATGGGCACGCTGTAGACTGTGTAGAAATAATGATGTTCTGTATTCTGTCAGGCATTTATTTCCCAATAATTTATTACAATTTGCCTGCTTCATTGATAACTACTGAGTAATAAATTGATGTTTGCATAAAAATTATTGATGTCACATCCGAAACCTTTTTCATAGTTCAGATTTTATCCTTGTATATTTGAAATTAAGATAGGTTGTCCTCATAAAAACATTTCCTTTTAATAAATATGGAATTACATTTGCCATTTTGTTTCTCAGATGCTTGGCATCAGATTATCATTCTGACTTTTTTTGTGAATATTCCTCTTTATGACCCCAAATTACTTAGTATTGTTAGAAACTTTGGTCATCTCATAAAAATTCCTTTTACAATCATGGATGAATAAATTGAATAGCACATCCTAGCATTAACTCCTATAGGATTCTAATAATGGCTTCAGCTGTTTACATTTACCTACCATTTATACCTACTTTTTAATTCTAATATTTTAACTAGCTGCTTACACTTTTGATGAACTTCCCATCTATGTGATGCCAGCTGAGATTTTCTTGAGAATTTTTGGTAAAAGATTCTTCAAAATATTTATGAGGATTGCAATAGTCTGTGGCAACTTGATGACTCTTTTTCTGGGGCATGAGTTCTTCAAAGAATTCTAGTAGATTGATGAGATATGACTCCTTTCTCCAAAAGCCAAGGTTTGGTTCTTCCCCAGAATATCACATGCTGTTGTGACTTTGTGTGTATGTGTATGCACAGTCTGCCTCCTTTTAAACTTTCCACCATTTTTTTCCAGCACAGAAATCAGATTTCTTATTTATAGGTTTGGGGGATTTACTTTCAAATTTATATTTTTTAAAGTTGTCTTTATGTTTTTCACCCTTTTTCCCAGCTCTGCTGGAGCAATTTTCACAGATAGCACACACACCACAGTTAAATAGGTCAGCTGTTTCATACTTGGAAGAATACCATCTTGGTCTGTCGGGTTCATTCTTCGTGTCACTACTTTATTTTAGAATCTTTTCTAATGACACTTCAGGTTGAGGTATGTCCTCCAGTACATTGTTCAGAAGCAGGGCTTCTGGCCTGGGTACTTCCTTTAGCTCCTCCATTGTGAATACAGAAATAAGCAAAAAGGTGATTTAGCTTTTCCTCTAGTGCCTTATTTTCTATAACATTCATTTGCACTTTGATCATGTATTGGCTCTCCATATTGTCTGGCCACCTTCTTCTTTCTGACCTGTTTGAAAAGCATTTAATTTTAGTTTTTATGCCTTCCACAAGTTTTTAACCAAATCTATCATGACCTGTTGTAATGTATTTTTACACTTAACTTACAGAATCATAGAATCACGTTTGGAAATGGAAAAACAAGTCTGAGATCACCACATGCAATGTTTGACTGAACAGCACCACCAAACTAACCCACAGCACTAAGTTGCCACACCCAGCCGTTTCTTGATCAGTTCCTGGGATGGTGACTCAACCACTTCCCTGAGCAGCCAGTTCCAATGCTTAACCACTCTTTCAGTGAAGAAATTCTTCCTATGCCCAACCTCAACCTTTTGTGGTGCAGCTTGAGGTTATTTTGTCTTGTCCTGTCGCTGGTTGCCTGGGAGAAGAGGCTGACCCCCACCTGGCTCCAGCCTCCTTTCAGGAACTTGTAGAAAGTGATAAGGTCTCCCCTGAGCCTCCTCCTCTCCAGGGCAAACAGTCCCAGCTCCCTCAGCCACTCCTCATATGATTTACTCTCCAGACCCTTCACTAGCTCCATTGCCCTTCTCTGGACACACTCCAGCCCCTCAATGTCCTTCCTGAATTGAGCAGCCCAGAACTGGACACAGCACACATGGTGTGGCCTCACCAGTGCTGAGTACAGGGGAGCAACCCCTGTCCTGGTCCTGCTGGCCACACTATTGCTGATACAGGCCAGGATGCCATTGGCCTTCTTGGCCACCTGGGCACAGCTGGCTCATGCCCAGCTAGATGTGGTCCTTTTTCACCAGGCAGCTTTCCAGCCGCTCTGCCCCCAGCCTGTAGCACTGCGTGGAGTTATTGCAACCCAAATCTAGAACCTGGAAATTGCCCTTCTTGAACTTCATACAAGTGGCATTGACCCATCGATTCAGCCTGTCCAGGCAGATCCTTCTGCACATCCTTCCTACCCTCCAGCAGAACAGCACTCCCACTTAACCTGGTGTCATCTGCAAAGTGACTGAAGATGCACTCGATCTAATAGTTTGAGCTATCTTTAAATATTCAACTTGCTACTTAGCACTTAATTGTTTTGGTTGCCCCTTTGAATATCCTAAAATAGATCTTAAAAAAGGCTTTGGATAGTAATAAAGTGTGATGTGGCTTATGTTTAAGAGCTGGTTTTGTGAAAGAAGTCAAAAACTAGGTACCTATGCTCTGTACAGTCTTTTCATATAATCTTCTTACAGTTTTCCTATAAGAAAAATATCCAGAAAAATCAACTCATTGGTCAGTGTGTTGACTAAAAACCATAGAGATCATTGAGGAAAATACTACACCATCAAGTACATCTCTTATCATTTGACACTGTTTAGCCGAGAGAAAAGAAGACTACAAGATCTTACCAACCTATATAAACATATGAAGAAAGGGTGCAAAGAAAATGGAAGCAGGCTCTTTTCACTTGTGCTTGGTAATATAAGAGGCAAGGGGCACGAACGGTGCTGTCTGAACATCAGAAAACACTGTTTTACTGTGAGCACTGTCACAGACTGCTGGAGAGTAGTCTCCCTCTCCTCAAAGATTTTCTAAACCCATCTGGTCAGGCTTCTGGGCTCTAGGTGGCTCTGCTTGTCCAGGGCAGTTGGACAAGAGGATCTGCAAAGATCCCTTCCAACCTCAAATATTCTGTGATTTTGTGACCTCAGGCATGCTGCAAAGGTATGGAGAAACATCTTTCTCCACCCAGAATCCAAAACTAATTGAAAGTGAAAGAAAGCCCAAAGAATAAAAACAATGGAGAGGTACAGCGTTATGTGCCTTAGGCTACCCATTCACATGTTGAACAGTGGCAACTTCAGTCTAAGGACACCATGCATGGGATGTTGCAGCAGTGCTCTCCCCAGCAGCCTCTGCCATGAGATATATGTGGGGCGGAGGCACTGGTGTCATGGAAGATGTTCACCTTTTCTTTCAGAAATTCATAGCCCCATGCCACCATCTCCATGTACAAATTCTAATAAATAGCTTGTGGTTTGTCTACTGTGTTTGCCTTCTTGCCCACTCAATCACCAGTCTGTTTTCATCTTTCTGGAACACACTAGTAGAGCCTAGGTAAGGAGTAGAGGTTTTCAGGTAGTTTTGTTCTTAAGGTGAAAACAGAGTATGAGCTGTATTACAGTCCCTCAGTACCAGGAGAAAAAAATGAATCTGGCATTCCTTTTTCTTGGATGAGCCTTCTAATTAAGGCTTGTAATTAAATTAATTGTAATTAAACAAATGAGAAATCGTGGCACAAGCCTTCACCAGACTTGTGACAATAGGAAGTAGATGTGATCATCAGCACCTACTGTGGTGACAGAGTGCAGAAATGTCCTCCAGAAAATACTTCCAGAGCAGCCCTCTGGGAAACCATAAGCAAATGAGTCCTGCTAGCAAAGCAGATTGGTTTTAATGACTCTCCTGAGGAAAAATTATAAGAGAGGAGGCTTGGACATGAATAGAAAAAAACAGCCAGATTACCTGCAGAACTTTAATGTTTCATTCAGAGATGTTCATATAGTTTACTTTGTTTCATATGAAGGCGTAGATAAGACTGATTTCAGGCTTAGTTGCTCTGAGAAATTATTGTTTGGACGTTATATAGCTGAACAATACAAAAATATAAACATTTCTAAACAAGCTATATATTTAAATCACAAAAAAATTTACATTTTTAGATGTTATCCACAGCTATTTAGTCTAAACTATGTGTTTAGTTTACTCCAGACGAAGCCAGTTAAAATAAGCAGAGCTGAGAATTCCTGTGCCACACATCACGCATGGCAGTCAAGTGATAGAAGCAACTATGTAAATAGTGTAAGTGGTGTCTGTTACCTATTTCCAATCAGCATCTTTTGAGCAGCCAGTACTGTGGCTGAGCTCCAAGTAAAGAGTTACTATTTTTCAGCATTTTTTCTATAATGCTTGAGGGGAAATAAAATTTCAATGGATACTGCTAGGTGAGAGAAGGAGCCTGACTTTATTTTCTTTTTACAAATTAACCTATGTTTTCTCAACAAAGCTTACGGATGGCAGTACTGCAAAGAGGAACAACACATTCTGCAGCTATTCCCCTCAGGTTCTTCTCCCTTGCACCATGCAGGCCCCACCAAGTTATTTTCACATCTAAGTGTTTTTAACAGCTATGTCGGTAGTGAATTAAGCCTCTGTTGTGGCTCCTTAAACACTTAGGTCACAGTATGGTATCTACACACTGAGCAATGGTGAGACAGGCTCCAGGGGCAGAAAAATGTGCTCTTAATCCAACATGCAGAAACCACATCCAACCTTTGTGTATGTGTACAGAGCTCCACACTTTAGGTATAGATTTAGAACGCAGTGGCCAAAAATATGCCTCCAGTGTAGCTCACAGCCTGTAATAGTAAAATGAACTTAGATTATAACTGAAGTATTTTTGAAACCAGATTTCTTCCCATATTTCACCTAGTTTCCCTAAGAACCCGGCCTTTTTCAGAGCAACCCCAAGTATCAGTCCAGGCTGGGGAAGGGAGCAGATTGAGAGCATCCCTGCCAAGAAGGACTTGGGCATGCTGGTGGCTGAGAGGCTGGAAATTACCGGAAAAGTGCATTCATGGCCCAGAGATCCAAATGTGTCCTGGGCTGCATCAAAAGCAGTGTGGCCAGGGAGGGGATTTTGTATCTCTGCCCTGGTCTGTGAGACCCCACCTGCAGTGCTGCATACAGCTCTGGGGTCCTCAGCGTGGGAAGGACGACCTGTTGGAGTGAGTCCAGAGGAAGACGAGAAAGATGATCAGAGGAATAGAACATCTCTCCTAAGAGCAAAGGCTGAGGGAGGGGGGATTGTTCAGCCTGGAAGAGAGAAGGCTTAGGGGTGACCTAATTGCAGCCTTCCAGTAGCTGAAGGGAGCCTACAAGAAAAATGCAGTGACAGGACAAGAGGGAATGACTTCAAACTGAAAGAGAGCAGGTTTAGATTGCATGTTAGGAAGAAATTCTTTACTAAATTCTTTACTGTGAGAGTGGTGAGGCACAGGTTGTCCAGAGAAGTTGTGGATGTCCCATCCCTGAAAATATTCAAGGCCAGGTTGGATGAAGCTGTATGCAACCTGGTCTAGTGAAAGGTGTCCCTGCCCATGGCAGGCAGTTGGAACTAGGTGATCTTTAAGGTCCATTCCAACCAAAACTCTTCTATGATTCTGTGATTCTATGATTAAATTTTGCTTTACATGACTTCCTAAAACAATGCAAAACCTATCAAGGTGCTGATGCAACAAATTATTTCATTATACACTTTAACTTTAGAAATGTTAACAGATATGGAGAAGTCAGTCTTTCATTGAATGGGGTCATATATATATAGAACTTAGTTCATAGAACATAGTTGATAACTATAAACTTTATATTTTTCCAGGATTTCAACTGTTAATAAAAAGTTGATGTAATAGTTACAGTATAAGTAGGAGACATCTCACTTGTCTTCACCTCTGAAAGGTTAAACATCAGTTAGAAGTTAAATTTTAATCTTTTTTCTAGATAATGCCGATGCTACCTACAGGGACACATCTTGTATAGTGTGCATTGTCCATTGACACAGATTTATTCCTCTTCATTAGCAGAAGGAATCCACCTGCTTATCTCAGATCAAAAACCTAAGCTGGGCAGGGTTATATGAGTTTGTCTCTCTCTTGAACAGCAAGTACACGTTTTATAGGCTCACAGGAGTATTATTTGCAAAGTCCCATAGTTATGAATGTGTTGTAATACTGATGTCTCAGTTTTTCTGCTTCTCTCAGCAGCAGAGGTTCTTTATCCTGAATCTTTCTTGCCTCTTTGCAAGTATTTTACTATTGAAAGTTGTCAGAGTATCAGGCAAGTTCCAGAGAAGAACAGAAGTGCAAAGAAATGTTGCAGAGGTGATTGCTGCTTACTAGGGCAGTTGTCTCCTCTTCTTCTTTCCTTTTTTCTTCAGCTCCCTGAATTTTAAGGTAGATGGAGGATGCACTTGATGCATTTGGCTGTAACTGATGCCAACCTGAGTTCATCATGATGGAAGTATCATTACTGATGATAATACAGGTTTAATTCAATTCATGATGTAAGTCTTTATTGGCACAATAAGGGAGGAAAGCTCACTATATTCATATTTGTAAAATGTACTATATCACTCTGTGCCATAGGGACAATTTTCTTTCATGAATGTTTTTAATGTTATTCTTATCCAGATTTATTACTTAATATAATTAAGTAATATAATTTCCTTTATGTAACTTATGCAGAAAATTGCATTTTGAAATAAAACAAAAAAAATAGCCTTTTAAATTTCAAATGTCAGCTTTACTTTTACCTCATTTAAACCTGGGTTTTAAGCCTAAAAATTTTAATATAAAGGTTAAGGTTTCTCCCCTCTTTATTCTCCAATAAAAAGCTCTTTCCAATGAACAAGAAAGGTTAAAAAGGAAGACAGAGGAGGAACTATCCTTAAACTTCTAATTAAACAATTGAAAGATGAGCTTTCCCCATTTCCCATAATATGCTTCTATCATATGAATGAGAAATATTAGGAAACAGTTGCAAAACTGAAGAGCAAAAGCAGAAGAGAATATAAAATTGATTTTTCACGCTGGAGGCAGAACAAGGGCACAACCCAAAATGTTATAAACTGGAAATTTTCAATTGAATATGTGCACATTATCAAAGAATATTTTCAAAGGAATTTGGACAAATTGCAATTTAATATTAATCCATGTGACATAACTGCAATTCGTAAAGGCAAAACATTCTCTAGGAATTTAGAGGCCAACATAAGGTTTGGAATCCAGGCATAAATTTGTTAGAATCCAACAATTATTTCAGGTAATATTTTATTTGAATTTCCAGAAATACTACTATGTAAAGCTCTGACACAACTTTTGGGGTCTCTTTTAATCATATTCAGAGAAAGAACTGCAGAATATTTTTTGTGAAACTTTAAAGCTAAACTATTAAAAATAGATATCTTATGCCTGATAAAACAGATGTACTTGGTTTGTTGGGTTTTTCATCCTTGTCAAGAGATTAAATATTTTATCATCAATATGGAAACTTGAAGGACTATTTTTTCCTTAGAAAGTGTAACAGAAGTTAAACATGATAATGATTCTTTTTGTGCTGTTGTGTTCTTTGAAGTCACTGGAGTTTAATCATATGCTTCAAGTTAAGCTTATGATAACTTGCAGCTCTGCGATAATGGCCCTTTAAAGTCAATAATCTTATTAATGACAATATAGATGAGCCACATATGCAGAATGTTCAACTTCTCTCAGGTTTCATTGAACATAAATCTGAATGAAGTTTGACTGCTGTTTTCTGGAGTAGTCCCTCACCTTGCATATTTTGTATAGCAATCTGCACTAGAGTGATAATAGACATGGTTCTAAGACCATACTTTTCATGGAGAAGGAGTGAACACTAATCAAATGCTTTAAAATATGACTATACTACATGTTAGGATGGGCCTTTTGGTAAGAAAGATTAATGGGGCCACTTGTGATAGGTGTGGCAGCATGGCAGGTATAATGAAGAACATGTAGTACAGATCTGAGCTTTGTACAAAAAATAGGAGCAAGTTGTTTTGTGGCTGACATTAAAATATAAAACTGACAGATATCAAGGATTACTGTAGTTAAATGATTTTTTTTTAAACACTTGAGTAGAAGTGCTATGAAAACTTTATATAATTCATTACACATTATGCAAATAACTCTTAAATTTGTTATCTTGAAACTACATAGCTCAACATTTTATTTTATGTAAGAAAAGTGATTGGCTGCTTCTGGCAATGGTAAAGTAATTACCACTGGCTTAATTTGTAGCATGAAGATCTGCAAGTCTCTGTCCTGTGATGGTTGCCACATTGTTTTACCACTGTTAAATTCTAATTATTGCTTTGGAAAACCATATGTTTAGGGACATTAAGAGTGACAGTGGAATCTTGTCAGAATGCTAGTTGCCTAGCTACAACTAGATGGAACAATCTACTCGTAGAATTATAAAAACATTGTTTTTCAAAGAGTATATTTAAGTGATATAACAACTGTGTTGTGACTGTTACTGCTGGTTTTTCTGTAGTTACTAACAGGCTGTCAAGAGAAGTGTTACAAAACTCAGCTGGAGCTGTAAGAAGTCACTGTCAAGGAAAACAGACTTCCAGGAAGTCTTTGATCTTAATCTGACTTTGTGGTAGTAGTTACTCAAGTTTCCCTTTTTCCAGAGAATAAAAATTCTGCAGATAATGCAAGCTTGGTTTTGAATCAGAAAGTGTTGAAGAGGTTATCAATTTACAGCAAGAGATTCTTCTTTAAATTTTGTTTGAAATTGAAATATTGAAAAGTGATGTTGTAATCCCTTTCAAAATTAGGTCACCTGGTATTGAAAATTTCCTCTGGTTTGTTCTTTTAGTATTAAGAAACACAAACAAATCTTACCTAAATATATTTTAATTAACTAAATATTACCAGCCTATAGAAGGAAATTTTTGCTTCTTACACGGCTCACCTAACATTCAAGAACTTTGCATGACATACTGCATTTTAATATTTAGATTTAAACTGCCTACAAATAACTTTTTTTCATTACAGGTAAATGCACAAATATGAAAAAGTGTCACTGACAGACTGACATAGAGATTCTGTAAGCTCTGATCCACAACTTTCTCCCTGGGAGGGACTATGTATCTCACATGGATTTTAGCAAAAGGCCAATAACTACTGAATTAATGCAAGAAGATTGAATTGATGCTCACAGCCTCAATTCTTTCAGTATAAATAATATGCAAATGTTTGATTAATCAGGCTTTGCTGTTTCCATTGTCAATTATTTGTTCAAGCCAAACACCCAGTTTCAAATTTTAGTTTTAATGATCTCTTCTTTGTAATATTATTATTAAACTGTAATGAAAATTAAACTGAGACAATATTTTAAATGAGGCCAGTTAATAAAACCTGCAGTCTGCCATTATAAAGCCTTATAGAGCTTGCTTATAATTTGAACACTAGCAGTTAATTCCTTCTTTATGTATAACTGAGTGCTAATTTCTTTCATCAAACCAATTTGAAAGTATGAAAACAATTTAATATTGGTGTTTCATTACACCATTATTCTCAAATTCTACAACTGTACACAAGTGAAATTCTAGGGAATTAAGATACAGGAGTATTCAGATGTTTATCAGTTTAAAAACAACCTCATGAACATGCACTTTTTTCCTTTAGCCATTTAATTTTAAACATGTTTTGTGGGCCATATCCCAGAAATGTTTCTTCTCCTCTCTTCTGCAAAGCTCCAAATATGATTTTCCCTGTGTCTTCTGCTGTTAGGTGTACAGCATAGCCTAATATTAGGAATAGTATTTCCAGTATCCTCATGTTTCCCTCTTAGTAATTATTATAGCACTTGAATTTTTGAGTGGAGAATGACACTATGTTCCTCAGAAGAATCATACACATATTCTGGCTTTAATTCAGCAGATTTAGTTCTCAAGTTCAAAACATCAGAAACTTGCCTCAGGATCCAATAGCTCCTATATAAATAATCTTTGCTTATATGATATCAGATTAAAATAATTAAGGATGCTTCATATGAGCAAATGCTTCTGTATTAGGCAGCAGGCTGGAATATTTTCCATAGTTTGCATAGCATAGTCCCTATAAAAGAAACCAAAAGTCTACACATAAACAAAAGAGGAAGCCGTAGTAAATCTTTCTCATTTCTTCTCACATGAATGTCCTTATCAAAGCTTCATTCTCTTAAATGTGCCTTCTAGAAATACTCTTCATAACCAAGGAGAGTTATGCCTTTTGTTGTGAAAGCAGAAATATTACAAAAACCACTTTGATGTACAGACCTCTGTGAAAGAAAGAGTAGCTGAACAAAGCTGATAACAGAAGTACTGTCATTTCTATTTACAGTTTGACAGTTGTCTGTCAGATCATTGACTGGTAAAGAGTCTGGGTTGTCAAGGAGTTTATTTAACTTCTTCTGTGCTGCCAAGTGATAGAATCTTATGTTAGTCTGAGGTTAAGGATGACATTGACCAAAATGTAAATATATGTAGATTTATCAGGACATGATGATTATGCTGATAAAGACCTGACAATTGGAACTTCTAGAGTAAATGTCCTGAAATGATAAATGTTCAATTCCCAGCCTAAGGAAATGGATTCAATATTGCAGTTAATGTTTCATACAGCCCAACTTCATTAAGCACAACTCAGATAATGACATCATGGATTTGTTCATTTTATCAAATTGCATTAATTAGGGAAATGTATCGAAAGCTGTGAATAAATTTGCTTTTCCTTGGAATAACAAAAAAGGGGGTAATTTAGTTAATTTGTCCCTTCTACCCCCTATTAAGTTGGAGCATGATGACACTTTTTCAACTTTATGGCATTTGTGTTTAACATGATTCTCACTAACCACTTTAATTGGACTGGTTTAAAGCAGGAACACTTACCAGAAGGACCAATGCCAGCTCATTCCTTTCCAATCATATTAAATGCCACCTTGCTAGGGATACAGGCTTTTAACAAAGGCCTGTGCAACCAATGTTCTTTATAATGTTATGAGAAGCAATCAGCAAGGTCTTGCCACGGTTCCTTAAATTATTCACGCCTGAGCCATTGAATCAAAGAATGTTTATTGCAAAATTGTTGTCCTCTGAGTTCTGATTATGATGATGTGGCCCTGCAGGTGTATTGGATTTGCATGGCTAGGTTTTGGTAACAGGGATTCTACAAGGGAGGCCTCTGTGAGATGCTGCTGCAAGGTTCCTCCATGTCCAACAGAGCCAATATGCCAGGCAGCTCCAAGAGGGACCTGCCAGTGGCCAAAGCTGGGCCAGTCAGTGACAGTGGTAGAGCCTCTGAGAGAACATAGTTAAGAAGTGGGGAAAAAACCCTGCACAACTGCAGCCAGGGAGAGGAGTGAGACTACGTGAGAAGAATAATTTTGCATTCACCAAGTGAAGAAGGAGGGGAAGGAGGTGCTCCAGGCATCAGAGCAGAGATTCCCCCACAGCTCATGATGAAGACCATGGTGAGGGCAAGCTGTCCTTCTGCAGCCCGTGGAGGTCCATGGGGGAGAAAAGATCCACCTGCAGCTAGTGTAGGACCCCATGCTGGACCAGGCCCATGGCAGGACCTGTGGCACCATGGACAGAGGAGCCCATGCTGGATCAGATTTCCTGACAGGATTTATGACCCTGCGGGGAATCCACAATAGAGCAGGCTGCTCCTGAAGGATTGTGCCTTGTGGAAGTGACCTGCTCTGGAGAAGTTTGTGAAGAACTGTCTCCCATGGGAAGGGTGCATGCTGGAGAACTTCATGAAGGACTGTCTCCCATGGGAGGGACTCCACACTGGAGCAGGAAAAGAGGGTAAAGATTCCTTCACCTGAGGAGGAAGGAGAAGTAGAAATAACATGTGATGAACAGACCACAGCCTCCATTCCCTGTCCTCTATGTCATTGGGGGAAAGACGATAGAAAACTCAGGAGTAATGTTAAGCATGGGAAGAAGAGATGGATGTGGGGACAGTGTTTTAAGGTTTGGGTTTATTTCTCATAATCCTATTCTGTTAAAAATTGGTAATACATTAATTTTTCTCTCTCTCTCCTGTCCAGCTGAGGAGGGGGAGGGATAGACCAGCTTTGGTGGGCACCTGGCATGATATGTATGATTCATAGTAATGTCTTTGAGCTCTTAAATGCATTGTTGTGATGTTTTTAATTATAGTAACAGATTCTACAAACAGCTGAAAATCACATAATTTGCATGTTGTTATGGATATTAGGTAGACTGAAAGGGACAGGTGGCTTTAATTATGCAGAATGACTAGGTCTTTCTAGTTTTAACCTTCTGTTGCCCAGGATTCCTAGAAATTCTAAGTTTAAATTCACATTAAAAAGCAGCTTTAAAATCATGCTAAGAAAGAGCTACTATTTCAATTTTCCATGTTCTGTGTCTAAGAAGTTCTCTCTTTTGGGGGAATGGCATCCAGTGGGTTAATGGTAAAGATATTGCACGGAAGATACAAACAAATGAATCATACATAATAATCCCTGCCATTTAGTGATACCTTTTATTTCATAAAAACCAAAGTAGTGGCACTTTCTTCAAATAACAGCATTTCCAAGAAATATTAATGTTTACCTAACTGAAATATTAGTCCATATCTGAAGTATCAAAAAAAAGCTTTTTGGTGGTGTGTTCTCCAAGTCAGCTTCCAAATACACACACAAATCTGTGTACAGCACACACACAAAGGCATCTGACCCAGGGCTGATAATGATAACCAGAACCAGAAGCAGCGCGTGCAGGGTGCCAAGCTCCATGATCTGTCTGGATTTGAGTCAGCTTGGGTCTGACTGCAGGCTAAGCCACATTTGTGCAGCAGTGCATTCAAGCTAATAAAGAGAGCTGCAAAGCAGGGCTTGTTAGGTCACCCATGGAGCTGATCGGCACCATGTGGATTTACTGAGTTACATCTCTGCTAGCTCAGGGATCTATACACCGTATTCCATGCTCAACAGACACAGGCTGATAAATAGGCTATTCCATCTGGAGACACTGGTTGAACATGTAGAATTAACTTGGTTTGTAAATTCTGCAGCTGATGAGAGCAAACACACACCCCAGCAATCTGGGAAAAAGCCTGTGCCACGGTAAATGTGAAAGGACTGCTGACAGCCAAAATGAATCCACAGTGACAGTCTCTTCTGGAAATTTCTGGAGCATTAGATAGGTCAAAGATTAGGCACTTGCTGCAAGGAAAGTTTATATATACCCAGGACACCGCTTGTACGCCTAGGAAAATCTTCCAGCAACATGGTCGTAACTACTGTTAAACCAGCTGTGCTGGTGCAGATGAGTGGAAGCTTCTGTTCTGAAACAAGTGAGCTTTCATTATAGAGTAGGAAGTTTTAAAAGCACAGACAGAAGAAGAAGGCTTAGATTCACGTTTCTGAAAAATGTGTACAAGACCTAAAAATCAGAGCTTCCCTTTTCTTACAGTGGTGATCAGAGGAACATCATAATTCCCAGGAAAAAAATTTCATAAATGAAAAAATTGCTTCAGGGTTTCAAAAACTCCTTTAGAAAAAACAAGCAAAGACAACACGCTCCATGTGCTTTGCTGTAGTAATGCAATTTTCAGATCTCCATGTGCTTCCTTTGTTTCTCTGCTCTGTATACTATTGGTTCATTTTAAAATATGCACTCTGCTGTACCTGAAAACCTATTGGTGTGTTCCCCCTGTCAATTCTCCCCTCCTCCTCCTAAGACTGGCTCTAAGGGAGACAGTCCCTCCCCTTCCTTTCCCTTTAAAAGCCAGCGTCTGCGTCAGAGAACGGTTCTGCATCTCTGAGCTGCCAGCTGCTGACCTGCTCCCTTCTCCTTCCCCTGAAACCCCTTTTTCCTTACCCCAAATAAACCTCCCTGACAGAACAGTGATGGAGTTCCAGTTCGTTTCTTCGTCTTACTTCATTTCCTGCTGAATTTATGTCGTTGGAAGACTCGCGCCACGCTGCGGGACGCCGGGGGCCGCCTGCTCCGGATCTGGTGGAATTACACCGACCAGGGACTTCATTCCAGGTGGGAGCCGGCTTATGCCACCCTCCTGGAGCCTGCAGTAACACTTTGCAAGCTTTTTTTCTTTAGGCAGAGCTAATTGGTGAAGTTAGTTGCTAAGAGCTTCAGAAGTTGCTGACTTGTAGCAGGTCATTATCAGTATGAAAATCTTGTCAAATTCTGACCTTTGTTAAAGCACAGATAGCACATATGACTTCTGAAACACTGCAATGTCAGCCTATTACTCCAAACTGCTTAAAAGCAGACATGTATATGGGTGCATCTACTGCTAGGGATTTTTCTTTAATATTATTTGCATTTTTATGGTTTTAACATAAAGTATTACATTTCCCACAACTATTCTAATATTTGTAAAAGGTACATTTTCTGGAAGCTTCTGATTCTTTTTCCAAAATACACATTGTGTCATCCACCAACTTGTCTGTCAACCCAAGATTAGCCATAAGCTAGTGCCTGCGATTTTTTTTAGCAGTTGCATTAATTTGTGGTTAAAATAGAGCATAATTTCTATATAGTCATTCTACTTATATCATCTTCAGTCAATTTGTTAAGTGTTAATTATCCTTACTGTAAAAAGATTGTATTTCCTTTCCATTTTTACTTCATATGACTTACAACACACCCCAGAAATCTAGGGTAACCCAGGTTCTTGTTTAATAGATCCCTTGGGGCACATTAAAGTGAAATGACACTGAATGATCAGTGTTAGTACATATACACATGTAGAGTCTATTTTAGAAGAAGTTGAGTGCAATGTAAAGCAGGTATGTAGCCATTTTAGCTATTATTATCTATAGTAAGAATATAAAAACATTACTCAAGAAAATGTATAAGAGAAAAAGAAAGAAAGGGTAAGAGCATAAAAGATACATAACCAAAACCCACAGGTCTACAACAAGTCTTGATTGTTGCAGCTTAGATGCCCACTGGTGGAAACCGTGATTTTCTCTTAATCCATTGGGGTGGAGGAAAAAGCCCATCAAATGTAAAGTTCAGTAGGTTAATATATGCTTAGATTCAGGTGAGAGTGCCCAGGTACTTCCCCTGGGGGCGGAGGGAGTTTTACACTGTCTTTTGATCACATGCAGCTGGAAGGCCTTAGAAATGTGTCTGGGGGCACTTTGAGGGTCTTTGTTTCTCTAAAACATGACAGGTGCCTCTCAAGTCAGCACAGGTGAGTCAGTTATGCCCCATCAGAAAGGATGAATTACTCTCAAGACTTTCTGTGGGGGAAGAGGAGTTTTCAGCTGAGAAAACTGACCCTGAGATTAGTTCACCTGATCAGAGCATGTTGCTAAAAACACCAAGGTTGTGGGTTCAGTCCGTGTATGGGACATTCACCTGGAGTTGGACTTGGTGATTCCTGTGGGACTCTTCCAGCTCAGAATACTCTGTGATTCTGAGTTGTGTAAGGGAGGGCTTTGCTACGATATAAAGCACCATCCCACCTCTATAGGGTTTAGCTCTTATCAGCCTCAAAGCCCACCTTGTATCCTCCTCCTCTGTTTTATGCAGACCAGAGGTTTGCCATTGCACACCCAAAATTTCACCTCCTCCCCTTGAGGGATGCAACCCTAGCCTCATCAAATCCCTCTGGCATCACCACAAGTGGGTAATTGTTTTGAGTCATTAATCATTAATAGTCAAGTCCCTCACAACGACTTCTGTGAAATTTAATTACACAAAGATGTATAAAAGTAGCAGCAATAATTTCTAACCCTAGAGAGAATTTTAGTAAGAAAAACTTGTTATATCTCTGTGGTCCAATTATCACTATGTCTAAACCACTATGAATTTTTCATGAGAGTGAGTACCACATGAATTCGCAGTTTCCATACTCTTTTTAGTAGAGAAAATTCTTCAGAAAACATGCAAATTTTTGAAAAATATTCTGGAAGTACCAGGGAGGAGAACAAGCTGGTTTACAGTAGTCAGAAAAACCTGGCAACAAAACAACAACAAAACAGAAAACAAATGGAACAGAAAAAATAAAATATGAGGTCCTAAACATGCATGAACCATAATATTCTGTTGTTGTGCCAAGCACCTCAGAGCTAATTTTGTTACCATGATGCAGACACCTCTGTCAAATGCTTTTGTGAAATGTTATGAGATCTGCCGAGAAGATCCATTATCCCTGAAACTGTACCAGTTGATATCAGTTGTAATGGTCATACTTCTTCATGTTAGAAATATATATGATTTTATTAAGAAATGTGTGATAAAGGGTTGTGTGATGTAGAGTTGTATGTTAAGTTATGCAATTAACTATGCTCCTAACCCTGGGAACCGGTACCATCAGTTTTCATTGACGTTGTTCGTGCCTTGAATTCCTAGACAGCAAGGCACAACATACAGTGAAAACTTTAACACTGTGCTGAATTTTCTTTTTTTCTAGATGTAATCATATTTGAGCAAAAAGGTTTTCACCTTGCACCTGACATTCAAAACCCTACAGTGCTGATGCAAACTTTTCTAAAAGAGTGTATCCGAATAGAGATAGTTCCAGTTATATTTTATCCATCTATCATTGAATGAACATAAAATGACAAAAAGCAACAGACAATATATCCCTAAAATGATCAGGTATTTATCATTATATGACGGCATTTATTTATTTATAAACGTATAGCGTTATTTCTTATATATGACTGCAAACAACTAGGTTAATAAGGGAACAGTGGAGGGAAGGATGGGAAAATGTCTTTCTAGTGGTTTAAAATCAGAGCTCTAAATCAGGTGCTACCCAGCCGAGCACTCTGTCTTTTATCACCTAGATTTCTACTAGTAAGATGGCATTGCTGAGCAGTGCCACCAAAGGCCAGGCAGCCTTCAACCAATATCTGTCTCACGTGGCCTTTTATACAATGGAGCATGGTTTTACCCTTTTTTTGATAAAATTCTTGGCATTATTTTTGCATTGTTTCAATCCAGAATTGCGCGCTGTAGTCAAAAATAAATGGAAAGAACTGGTATTAAACCCTCCTCTCTGGATTCATTTCTTGAAGTTAGTTCTTTGTTTCTCCTAGACAGCCAGCAACAGGGCAAGAGGAAATAGCCTCAAGTTGCACCAGGGGAGGTTCAGGCTGGATATTAGAAAAAATTTCTTCACTGAAAGGGAGGTTAAGCATTAGAACAGGATGTCTAGGGAAGTGGTGAAGTCACCATCCCTGCAAATGTCCAAAAAATGAGTAGAAGTGGCATTTCATGATATGGTTTGGTAGGCATGGTTGTGTTCAGTCAAATATTGGACTTGATGATCTGGAGGTCTTTTCCAAACTTAAAGATTCTGTGATTTGCTAACTGTCAGAATGCTCAATACACTGAGACCAACTCTACCCATCCTTATGTTGTAGGCATTCTTTGTCCCCTTTCCCAAATGACTAGAAGCTGCAGAAGACAGTCAAATTCAGTGATGCTTCATCCCTTGCAAGTTGATGAGGATAACCACTCAGACTTTTCATTGCTTATTCATCCAAATACCACTACTTATCTCTAGGAAGTGGAACACCTTCTGCTCAGGAGTCTGACAGCCACCCCTCACCAAAAGTACAGCAATTAGGTCAGTCTTCTATGAGATAGGAAAGCACCCACTTTCATGTGAAACTAGAAAGGCAGAAGCCAGGACTTTCACCTTCTTGATGCATGATCTAGTCTTGGGGTAAGCGATAACTCAGTGGGGCTAAGACAGAGGAATAACTTCTATCTTTGCCCTGTCTGCAGCTTGTATGGGAAAAGACTGACCTCATCAGACATCCAGCACTAGGAGGTCCCTTACTATGAGAGCCATGTAGGTACCTTTTTGCTGTCTAGAGCACTTCAATGTCCTTCACTTCTCTTTTTGGGATATTTGGAACTGTCTAGATTACAGAAAGCTCTGCCAGGTTTGCTAAGGTTATGAATCTCATCTGTGCCTTTTTTGTGAAGTCTGTTTGCCATCTCAGAGTAATTTTTTTTTTTATACAAAAGAAATGCTTTATGAGTCCACATCTCTTCACAAATGTATCCTGGGAAATTTTTCAATGTCCATGTCTAAACAACGTAACACAGTTAAGATACAGTTCACTACAGACTATTATTGCTTACTGTTCCAGCTAGTGCAGAACTTAAAATAAAGCTCCTTTTGTGCCCCCAAATAATGTGCAAGTCGCCTAAAATCCCAATGAAATGTGTAGGCAAATTACAATTCAAATGAAGAGCCTGCAACTTTTTTGTAATGTGACTCAAACTACTTTGCAATATTTCTTTAGCTATTTTCCTTGGATGTCAGTGGCTACCTCCCTTAGATAGTATGTCCATTTTCAGGAACAGGAATTCTATATTAAGAAGTAATTTTTCCCTATGTCTGATTGGAAAGAGGATATGCATTTCACATAAAAATTTGAAAGATCATGAAATATGTGTAAAAGACAGATATATCAGAGAAAATAAAAGTGCCTTCTGCATTAGCAGCCTAGGGTGGGTAAGAATCACTGCTTTATCTGAAAATGAGTTTGGAAAATGAAATTGGAAGAAGAAATAGATGTTGCAGTGATCCCTGGACAGGGAAAAGATGTCATCTGTGATCACACAAAGTTTATTACCTTTATTAGGCTATACACAGTCATGGCAGCACTTGAGCCTCAGATGTCAATTTTGGGCATCTCATGCCTCACCCATGGCCAAAATCATAATGAGGGAAGATAAATGGATGATGTGAAGAAATAAATGGCTATCTCCAAAACACTTCAAAAGAGGTAAGTAGAGGAAGAAGGGAAAACAATAGTAAGTTCTAACTGAGATCATTCCTTTATTAGTCTGAGTGTCTTCTAAGGCTCACCCTAATTTTCTCAGCTATCTGAGCTTTTCACTCAGTGTCACACATGTAAGAGAAAGCACCAAAATCATTAAATGAAAGTAGGCATGGCTTACTCTGTATGGATGGTTTGTTTTCAAAGAAACAAGTTTACCTCAAGCTGTTACGTTACAGTCTTTATTCACAGATGTGAAAAGCTATAACACATCTTCTGCATAGTAAACAGATATGTTTGAAGTGCTATTTCACTGGTTAATCCCAGTACTAAATACAAAACACTGTTTTATTGCCTAGTCTGGAGACCGTCCATCACCAGAGTTGTTGCAGTGCTTCTCTTTTGCATGTGGAAGAGATCTTCGATCAAAAAAAGATCTGGAGAGGTTTCCTTGTAAAACTTGGGAGTGCCTGTCACCTACCAGATCACATTCAAGGATTCTGCCTACTAGCTCCTAGAGGTGAAAGCAACTACAGTTAAGATTTTTGCAGCTTTCAGTAAGCAATTCTGTTATTATCTGTAATTATTCTAAGTGGAAGTGGTTTATTTCACCAGAAATGCCTAAACATTTTTAGTAGTATCAGTGGCCTGGTACAGTTCAGTTAGTCTGGTTCTGCCTCTCATTTTTGTCAGAATTTAAAACATAGTAACAAGCTCTAATAGCCAGTAGTCACACAGATCATAAATTTGTGTGATAGGGGAAGAAGTGCACTGATTAAAAGTGCCTAAGTGGCAAATTAAAAGGGAGACCAGCTGCCATGCCAGTGGTATAATATTTTTATGCTCTGCCATGCAACAAATACAGATTAATTATTCTGCGTATTTCTACAATGGACTAATTTTATCTATTTGGTTATATTTTATTATTAAATTTGAACCTGTCTTTTTTTGGAACTGAAATGATGTTTCACTTCCAGCTACTCTCCATTTTTCCAAAGCCCTGTTACTTCCACCACATAAATTTTCCAAGATCTGTAGTGAAAGTCCCAGATGTCTCTTAAAAAAAGCTTTTTAAATTGGTTGCAAGTTTAGTAGATCCAGATATGTTCCATTTTATTTCAGAAAAAACCCAAAAATTAAGAAAACCAACAAAACCCCGAAAGGCACTAAAATACCTGAAACAGATATTTTCTTTTTTCAAGGAAAGAACTTGAAAGTTAGAAGCATAGAGTCATCAAGGGTCGAAGAGACCTTCAAATCCTCCAGTCCAACAGTCCATCTAGCATTACCACTGTAAAAGTTCACATTCCTCATCCTTCGGATACACAGAAGAGCCTAAAGCAAAATCTTTAGGTAATTATGACTTTAATTCTGAAGTTCTGTGGATTCTCAATTTCCACTCTTTTTTTTTTCCATAGTGTTTCTAATCATCCAAATAAAAAGATGACAAAATTCCTTGATCCTATATATGGAGACTTATCATCAGGAGGATTAGATCCCTCATAGATTTGGAGAGGAGTCTGCATAAAATCTTGAAAAGTATGATCATCCTCGTGATACAGAGGAGTCTGTAACATTTGAACACATCTCTGTCTTTGGAAAGAAGTGGGGTAATTTATTCATATCTTCCAGAGAAAATGAAATATGTTCTCTTCTCTTAGTAGCTCTAAGTGATGATTAACAGCAACTATTAAATAAGTAAAACATTTTTAAATCATAGGACTGGATCATCAGAATAGATTTGGCTGTGAACTACTGATCTGGAGTCAGAGCTACTAACTGGCCTCATTTGTTTGAAATGACACAGAAAAACAGAGACATGGGTGTATTACTCCATCACAAATGTCTCTGAGACAGTGATCCTAAGTGTGTCTTAGGAGGAAAAAAGAAGTATAAGCTTCAGCTCATGTCATAGATTTCCAGTAAAAATAGAAAAATTACAAACCAATACATCTATTGCTAAATACTGAATGTATCTTGGTCACACACAAGAAAATGTATTTCAAAATAGGACAGGTGAAGAGAAAAGCTAATAGTATGATTAGACTATCATATGGTACCTTGCTGAGCCTCGCAACAGAAAATATGAAGGGCATAAAACTGTGCCCTAGAACTGTACAAATATTTCTTAGGAGAAAAGCAAGGTAAATTCTTTGGGAAGGAGTTTGACCACTGACAATAAATGATAAGGTGACCTAAAGGTAAATATATGTAAGGTGGATATTGGAAAAAGTTGGCATAAACTTCTAATACTAACAGTGAAGGCAAAAACTCCAAATTGCTTTTAATTTGGCAATCAATATGTCTACAGAAGCAATGTAGAGTTTGAATGACTCTGAAAGCTGGAATGGACCAAGGGCATTCCTCCCAGTTCTCTGTTACTTGTTCATTAGAACAATTGGTATTTTTTGTTGCACCAAAATTTGAGAAAGGTTGAGCATGAACTTTGAAAGCACTGATTAGACAGCTTGGCTTTCATCTTAGGAAGCAGTTGAGAATCATACAGGATAAAATCAGAAAAGATAGTAGATAATTAATGACAATTAGTATAGTTTTATAATAAAGAGCTCTTATCAAACAAACGGTGTCTTTCTGAGGAGATTACATTTGGCTTAAGATAGTAACTAAGATTTTACAATACAGTTAGAGATAGAACACAGAGATATTTGCCTTAAGATGCCATAATGAACAACATTCACAAAACTCATATTCATTATATTAAATACTCATTAATCAAGTGCTTATAGTTTACTGTACTTACAGAATACTTTTAGTTTACAGACTCTCCTGCTATCCATTGGGGACCAGTGTTATCAACGTTCTAGAAGAAAATATAAAATCAATACAGATAAATATATGGGTGACACAAATATTGGTAGAGCAATAAATAACAAATTTAATAATAAAGTTCACTATGCGTCATTTGGTAAAGGTATAGTAAGGTTAATTTGAACATATACAAGGTCATATAGTAAGAAAAAGGGAATCTATATCATATTTATGGAGTAGGGAATAGTTATGTGGGAAGCATTGACTTGGACAAGGCCTTAGAATAAAACCGAATGAGAATGGATTTTGAGTTTGTTAATTTTTAATATACCAAACCTATATATTAAAATAAAATTATTTTGTTTGAAATGCTTTCATTTTTAATTCAATCTCAATGTTGAAATAGAAGGGATTTTTAATTGATTAGAATATTTGGTTTGGAGGAAATAAAAACTATTAAACATCTCAGAGGAAAGTTTTGAATTAAACATTACTTTTAAACTAAAAAGTGAAAAGCTTTTAAATTCTGTAAGTCTGAAACTCATGAAGCTGAAGATTAGACATTATACTGTTCTTTTAGCTGCTCTCAGAAAGTTTCACTGAATTGGACATATTAACACTGTGGACATACTGGTACTTGAAACCTTGTTTCATGATATTCCCATACCATCCTGAAGCCTCTCTATAATTTGAGTCATGCTTCATGTATGAGAACATAATGCCTTGAGTGTAAGGCCCTAAGTTGACTTTTTAAATAACTAATGGTTCTATGAGAAGCCCTTTACCTTCCAAGAGATACCTCCAGAAGGCTGAAGAATGTAGGATACCTTTCTTACTCTGCTGGGTTGATGCTGTATGAATGCCAGCTACCCCACCAAAGCTGCTCTATCACTCCTCTCCTCATCTGTACAGGGGAGCAAAAATAGAATGAAAGGCTCATGGGTCATTTTAAGGACAGAGAGAGGTCACTCACCAGCTACTGTCATGGGCAAAACAGACTTGACTTGGGAAAATTAGTTAATTTATTTAAAATCAAAACACAGTGGGAAAATGAGAAATAAACCCTTCCCCCTAAAATACCTTCCTCCTACGCCTTTCCTCTTGCCCCCTCCACCCCTCCCTTTTTCCCGGACTCAACTTCAGTCCCAAATTATCTACCTCCTCTGTTGCAGGGAGACAGGGAATGGGCTTGTAATCAGTTCATCACATGCTGTCTCTGCTGCTCCTTCCTCCTCACACTCTTCCCCTGCTGCAGCATGTGGTCCCTCCTATGGGAGACCATCCTCCACCCCTTCTCCAACGTGTGTCTTTCCCACAGGCTGCAGTTCTTCAGTAGCTGCTCTGGCATGGATTCCTTCCATGGGATGCAGTTCTTCAGGAGCAGGCTGCACCAGTGTGTGTCCCTCACAGGGTCACAAGTCTTACCAGCAAAATTGTTCCAGTGTGGACTCCTCTCTCCTCAGGAGAGGGTCTCGGATCCTGCCAGGAGCCTGCTCCAGCACGGGCTTCATCACAGACAAGCATTTATGTGATCCAGCATGGGGTCCTCCATGGGCTGCTGGGGCACAGCTACCTCATCATGGTCTTTGCCATGTGCTGCAGGGGAATCTGCTCCTGAGCCTGGACCACATTCTCCCCTTAGTTCTTCACTGACTTTGGTGCCTTCAGAGCTTTTTCTCTGTCACTCCTCTCCCTGGCTGCAGTTGCACAGGGTTTTATCCCCTTTCCCTTTCCCTTTCCCTTTCCCTTTCCCTTTCCCTTTCCCTTTCCCTTTCCCTTTCCCTTTCCCTTCCCTTCCCTTCCCTTCCCTTCCCCAGGCACTACCACTGCTGCTGATGGGCTCAGCCCTGGCCAGCAGCAGCTTCATCTTGGAGCTGACTGGCATTGGCTCTGTTGGACATAGTGGGAAGCTTCCAGCAGTTTCTGACAGAAGCCACCCCTGTAATTCCTCATTACCAAAACCTGGCCACACAAACAAAATGCACATACCCCTTGTTAACCTAGCTTACTCTGTCTGCTAAGCCAGGAAAATTAAAAGAGAAAGAGTCAGTAACTCTGGTCAGGCCATGCAACACAGCCTATAGGGCCTGCTGTTGGATGGAAGCATTGCCAGTATCTAGGACTAGACATTTGTTAACCTAATAACAGCTGCATTTTTTCACAATATGAGTCTCCTTGCATCTTTCATGCAGTTCTCTCATGGGAGAATCTACCTTCCAATTTAATAACTTCTGGTTATTTTACATTTGGAATTATTTATAAATCTGTATAATGTAATGCAAATGTATGATAATAATGGCCAAATAAAGCTGATAGTTAAAAAAGGAAAATAGTGAATATTCTGTATTTTTAAAAAGGACCTTTTTTATTGTTAAGTGTGTCACAGCCCTGCAGTGTTCACAAAGTTCCATCACTGATCTTGGCACAGAATGCTGATTACTTTGCAACAATGTCAAGGAAATGCACAGAAGCAAAAGAAGGAATTTTTAAATGTTTCAGCTATATTGTTTTAGTTGAAATTTGAAATAGTCACTTTGCAAACAAACTTTCTAGGTGTGAACTTGCAGGATACTGAACCTATTTTCTTGTGACTGACATAGGACTTTGCCAAGTGTTAAATCCCACAGCTGCAGTGGTTGACTGGTCCTTTTTCTTAGCCTGCATGACCTCAGTACATTTTTCACTTCCTTTCCTGTGGCCCAGGCTTCTGGACTGTCTCAAGGAAGGTAGCGTATTTTCTAGTTCTTTCCCTATTTTAATTGTGATCTCATGCTGTGCTGGTGGCAACTTTCTGTCCTTCCCTCATTCTCATCGTTACAGAATATTTAAGATCTTTCATTTTTTGCCTTTTTTTTTTTTCTGTTTTCATTGCTTCTAATGTCTTACTACTGGTATCAAACTGAAATATCAATGTAAGGAGTAGTGCACTTAAAGCTAGCTCTCCCTCATTTCACCTGCTTGAGTCTTCTATCTTGTTTCCTTGTCTGAGATGTTCTCTATGCCATATGTTAGGCCCATGCTATAGCAATATATTTTCAGCTTTAAAAATTATGGTCTTTTTTTCTTGTCTTGCCAGGCCTAAAAAATGAGAGTTTTACTCCCCATCAACCACTTTTATTTAGTTTGGCTTTTGCAGCAACCAACTCTAGACACTGAGTACTACTAAAACCTTTATTAATTTTTCAGTTATGCTAGGGCATTCTGAAAATTAACCACATAATTAAGTGTCTTTTAGAATCAACATATGAAAGAATTTCCAAAATATTTATAATAATATTTCTTTTGACAAAGTGGACACCAAAAAATTAGTATCTAATTGGTTTAAGGTATAAAACTATAAAGTGTAACAAAAGGCCCCCAAACTTGATAATGCAATGAACATAATTGCAAGACAGAATTTTATTCCCTGATTTATTGTGTCCGTAGTTTGAGTACACATATTGCTACTCACTCAGTAGGGAGAGCTAGGAGATTTGTACAAACATCCCTTTGTTGTTTTTCTCCTCTGGGCTTGTTCTCTTTTGGGACAGTATGATCTTCATTGGGAAATACCTGTTTGGTCTTGTGTATCCAAAAATGCTTCATACATTGCTGGCACAACCAGAAAGAAATAATAACCTTCCCAAAAGGTCTCAGAGACTTTCAGCCTTCCCTATACTGAATGATGATCACAGTTACAGACAGGGACAGGACATACATTAGATGCTATGAAAATCTCAGCTGAATTCCAAATGTGAGGCATGAGTGGAATTTAGATCTTTGTGGAGAAGCACATACATAAAAGATTAAATATGTGACAGAGCCATTTGAAAAGATTAAGAATCATTAGAGGTTATATGGAAACAAAACGTCATGGTTTAACCTGCCAGGCAGCAAAACACCCTACAGCTGTTTGCTCACTCCCCCCACAGAGGGATGAGGGAGAGAAGCAGGGAAAAAAAAGGGTAAACCCTATAGTTCTAGATAAAGTCAATTTGAAAGGACAGAAGAGAAAATAATAAGAGGGTATACAAAACAGAACAAATAATGCCCAATGCAATTGCTCACCACCGAGTGATGCCCAGCCAGTCTCCAAACAGCAGGCTGCCACCCTCCCAGCCAGCTCCCCTCCGTTTCATTGTTCAGCATGGTTCCATGTAGTTTGGGACATCCCTTTGGTCAGCTGGGGTCAGCTGTCTCAGCTCTGTCCCCTCCCAACTTCTTGGGCACCTGCAGCCTAAGGTGTGGTGGGGTGAGGAGCAGAAAAGGTCTTGACTTTGTGTAACCTCTGCTCAGTAACGCCTAAAACTTCAGCATGTTACCAACAGTGTTCTCATCCTAAATCCAAACCACAGCACTGCACCAGCTAGGAAAAAAAATTAACTCTACTCCAGCAGAAATCAGGACCAAAAAAGAGTGTAATAAGGTATTTAAGAAACATAGATAAGAAATTAATTGACTCATACAGTCTGTGATAGATGGCAGAATTTAATTATTGATAAAATAGATAGAAACTGAGTACAAAAATAGAAGGGTTTGATTTAAAAATGAAAGACCTAGAAAAAGAAAGATTGTACCTAAAACTACACAGAACACTTAAATTTCAGCCTTTCTGAGATCTGATACTAGAATCCTGTTCTGTAGACATTTTTAATTTTCATTTTTCTGTTCATTTGGTATTTCTGATTTTGTGGTGTTGTTTTTTGCTCCTCATCTCTGGCCACTTGCTGGTTTTACCTCCCTGAAACATCTGCAGGAAAAACCAAAGTGCTACCACACACTTGGCCCTGGAAACTGGTCCAGGCTCACTGAGGCTCTCTAGGTGAGGGTGAGAGAGGGCCCTGGCTGGCAGTAGGGAATGGCAGGATACTCCATCTGCTTTTCTCAGGTGCTTTGGCATTTGTTTATGCAGTGGGGGGGTGGCAAGTCCTTTCCTTTAGACCTGTTAGAATTTGGTTAGAAGTTTGAAGTTGGGAGAGAGTTAAGTGGAACAGAACTTTCTTCTAAAGGTTTTGTTTTGGTTTTTTTCTTAAATTAAATTTTGCTTTCTATTGCAGCATTACACTTGAGACCATCATACAAACCCTCCTCTTTACACAGTTTTTGCTGCTCTAATTAGTTCTCTTCTTTTCTTCTGTAGTCTCCCATCTCTCCTCCCCTCTGAAACTAGATCAAATAATAGAGGCAGGCTTCCAACTTTGTTGTTTGATGTGCTTTTATCACAAAATGAAGCAAAAATAAAAAGTGTGACTTTCTTATTATGATACTGTTGGTTGCTAAAATGAGGTCTCTGTGAAAAAAAAAATTGAGATTTTGAGATACCAATCAGCCATGCAATAAAACCTCTCTCTCCCCAACACATGCCAAATCTTAGAAACACACCTGTTGTTATATTAGTTTTAAGAGCTCAAAGATGAAGGGTATAAAGTATCTCAGTCACCAAGCAGACTGCAAGATAATCCACTAATCCAGAGAGATGAAAGGAAATGCAGATTTTATGCCCTCTTGAGAGTGGCAGCCTGTCAAAAAATAGATCCTTCTGCTCAGCTTGCCAGAAAAAGAGAGAAGAGAGAGAAAAGGTCTCTATCTCAGGGACACAAACACACATACATGGACACAATGAGAATGTCTATGCTACAGCAGTACATCAATCAACACTCCTGGTAAAAATCAATGCCAGAACATATATTGATATGTAGGTCTGTTTCTTTTATGATGAGAAAAAAAGTATATTTGCAGGGGTGGGGAGAAGGAATTCTCTTTGTGCTTTAAAATATGAGGACAAAAAAATCCTTTAGGGTATCTAACTAACAAAAATCAGAAGAGGAATATATTTTGTTATGCAAAATAAACATTTTCTTTGCAACATGCACTAGAACTTAAAATTGCAGAATAAAATTGTTTTAGAAGGGTCTTAAGGTATCTTATTCAAATAACAGTCGTGGTCAATACATAAAATTTGCATGTTCCAGGTGTTTTGGGAGTCAGGTTCTGTTCCCTTTATGTGTGTCAAATATTACTTTTACTTGCAATTAGTAAGGGTCAATAATAAGAGACTCAGACAAATCTGGATTTGCATTTTATAATGTAAAAATACACTTTCATGTGAACCCCACATGTATATGAGAGATTCCTTTTACTGAAGAAAGTGACAATACTACATCGAGCACAGGAAACTAACCTGTGTGATCATCCCCATTTCTTCAGCTGCCTTGCATTTAATCTATTTTTTATCTTTTATGTTTGCAGGGTGCAGAAGGTGAAGGTGAGGATGGAAAAACATATCAGGCAAAATGTGGATAGAGTCAGCAGTAAAAGGAAAAAATGCATGCTGTCCTCTACTGTGCAAAGCAAGCATAATCGCTGACAGGAAGAAATTTGCTCTTCTGGAAGGAAAGAAATAGCCAGGAAAAATTCTTCACAAAACACAAGAAAAAAATTGAAAAATAATAGATACTGCTTTCCATTTAATGGCATAAAATATTATTGACTTTGATTTAAACTCATCATGCCGATACATTTTCCTAGTCTGTAATTTGCATTCTGTACATCTTCATTTTATATTTTAAGCTGGATACTGTCCATTCTCTGAGACAATCTATCTCATGATCACAATCAAATGATGACAAATATTTAAATATACAATTATTTCTTGATTTCAAAAGCACAGTATATTAAACAAATTCCTTTGAACTTTCTATAATAAATTAATGAATATATATGTATAGTACTGCTGGTGTTTTTGCATTCAGTAGATGCAGCTACATATGCATGTATGTGTAACTGTGCATACAGTTTGCAAGACTTCTTTTTATGAAATACATTTAAAATCTGAGCAATCTGCCTTTAGTAGGAACTCTGATATGCTGGGCAAGAAACTTCACCATTCACAACATGGATACTGCTTTTAGAAGATGAGATGCTGGAAACAAGGTGTTAGAAATCAGCTTTGCTCTGTTAGGAAGCAAGGGAGTGATAGGAATAGGAAAGCATTATCTGCATTTGAGAGGGGGAGAGGAGATTATCCTTGTCACAGGGAGACACATGAGGAGGCACCTAGTGCAGGTTATAGCCAGGTAGTAGAACCCAGGAGGCTTTTACCTCCCTGTCAAACCCTTCCTTACTCTGTCTTGCTTTGGTGCTTCTGAAGTGTCAAAGAAGAGCCACAACTTCTTCCTGGCTCCTTATCCTATGTGTAGCTTGGTTGACCTTCAGCTTCTGTTGCTCTTGGAAGCAGAAGAGGACTTGACCAACTACAGATAGACAGGGAGGATCTCTGGCTTCCTGCAAGGAAATGAGTGTGGCCACAGCCACACTCCAGGCCACATGCAGTCACAGTGGGGCTGGATTGCCATGGCTGTGTAGTACTGAAAGAGATTTCATGCTCTGCAAAGCCTCTAGGCAAAATCTAGTTCCTTAAATGCTGTGTTAAATGAGAAGATTTGATATGGTATGAAATACCCAGTGTAAGGATAATTATTAGAGTCCCATGAAAAACAGAGGTCACAGAACACTTATTCCTTACTCTTTTCCGTGGGTTTTTTAAGGCATTTCAGAAGAACAAAGTGTTAAGAAGGGATTTCAAACAGAGCAGTGAGATGGCTTTTGTATATTTATGAAGAGAAAAAGGCTCAAGGTGGGGAAAGTATGAAGGCTCTACAATCCCAGAGTATTAGTATCTGATGTTAATATTCATCCTATTATGCAGAAATGCAAAACTAGACTTGAATTCTTCGTTAAGAATGCTCGGAGGCTTCTACAAAGTTAGTGAAATTAAAAACATTAAGATAAAGATGATACATAGCTGCAACACATTTTAATGACTGTTTATTAAAACAGCAGTGCAGGTCCAATAATAATTGAACTGAATATAATTTCAGAAAATTGCAGTTAAGCCATCCATAATGCATATGGACACAATGATTTAATTTGTCTGTTGTGCACCTCACTTGCATCCCTCCTGCTGGTGACGTGGGTAAAATGATACTATAATATTCAGTTCCTCTTCATGCCTTCTTTGCCTTGAAATTGATGGCAATTGTAATGAAAAAAGGTTTCTGAACAAACCCAGTTTCATAAGGACTCAGTAGAGGTACAAACATCACCCTCATTTCAGGTTTTTCTTTTTTACCTTAACATTCCAGTTCCTTCTATTACGTAGAAAAACGTGCAAAGACAAAAGAGATGGAGCACTAGGTGTGTAAAGATGCTGAGGAGCAGGAAGCACCTTTCTTTTCTGAAAGCATCTATAGAGGGGACTTCGATATAAATGCTTTTCTGCTTAAGGGAATTTGAGTCCACCTCCACTCTGGCAGTAAAGTCGTCTAGTAATTAAATAATAATCTGTACCTGAATCTGGGAATACAATTCTCTCCTATTGCTGGTGCTGTAAATTAAGTCTGTGGAGTCAAAATGCCATTTTTCAGGTGCTCTGAAGTGAGTGTATCCTCAGCCTATCCTGTTGAAGAAAATTCACCTTGTGTAGTACACTGAAATATTTATTGAAAGTAATTCTGTGGACTGGTTAGACCATTAAAAAAAAAAAAAAGACCTACTTTCTGCTTGGTTCATGTGAACAAGGAATGTCCTTGCATAATTAATATTTCATTTACCACCCTCACCTAAGAAGTGAGTGATCTTAAATCTCATCCCTAGTTCAGTGCATGTTTAATTAGGTATGCAAAGTGAAATTGCCCTGGCAAACAAGAATTAAAGTTCCTGCTTTTTGAACCAGTGGTTTGGACTATCTTTTTGAAGGGGTCTACCAATTCAGATGGGACAAAGGTGCGAACCCAACTCAAGATGTCTGACTTTTGGTGGGTTCTATTTTCTTCAGCATTAAGAGATCATTTGCTCTAGGATTTTCACTTCAGATCAGAAGTGCATTTTTCAAGTGGCACTCCCAGTCAGCTCTAGTTCCTGTGCGTTTGTTCACTCCAAAATACAAAGCCTGTAATCCAGCTGCACACAGGAAGTCAGTTCAGAAGGTCAGAACCACTTAGTCTGAAGTAGCAACCCCTGAAAGTCATATAGCAGAAATGCAAAGCCCTAATTGCTTTTTCTCTCTACAAATTTGCACTGACTGGACTGCACTTCCTAATGCAGACATAGCCTTAACTTCACCTTCGCTGCAAGAGTGATTTTCTTTCTCAGTGATTGCACCCTACAAGTGAACCATTTGGAAGGGGCCAAACCCACAAATTCTGACTTTTCCACTGGTTGTAAGAATGAAAAGGCTGGATTTATTTAAATTGTAACATTTGGGTGCATTTGCAGATTCAATTTATCCCATAAAAACTTGACATGCATATTTACAGCCCCAGTTGAATTATAATTCTATTCACCAACATTTGTACTTGCACTATATTTTAGGAATAAAAACCGGGAAACTACCTGGATTGACACTAATTTTCAGTGTAGAAATGTTTTCAGTATAAAAGAGCATCATGTAGGGGACCGACCAGCTTTTTATGGTAAGGGGATAGGAAGGCTGACAATATAGTTTTAAACTTATGTAGGGAATGCAAAGTCTTTTATTAACAAATTGATGCATATTATCTTCTGGGGCATGCTTAATGATCATGAGTTGTTGACTAATCATAGAATTAGCCAAATTCTATGCCAAAAATATGGTTTAGAATTGTTTGTGCAATGCAACTTCTCAGATGATTCTCTTCCAATGTGGAGGCATTTTCCATCTTGATTATTGATAAGAGGCACTGGCTGCTGGGTTTTCTATTAGTGATATTCCAACATGCGATATTGCTTTTATTAACTGTACCACCACTATTATATTTTGGGGTTCAAGCCATGGTCTGCACCCATCTATAAAAAGATGCAAAACTAAGCAAGTGAAGAATGAATGATTTACATCAGCTACAAATGCACCATTCACCCAACTGCTGCAAGCAATTAATTTCAAAAGCTATTCTAATGACTGGTATTCATGCTTTTAAAATGAACCAGTGTGGAACCTGCCAACTTCTTTCCAGAGCAATCTTTGATATGAGACAGCACTGAACTTGCAGAAGCTTTGAACAAGCAAGCTCATAAAAGCATTGGGAGTATTAGAAGTAGTTTGAAATATGAGTGCTCAGATATGTCTGTATGGAAAATTAATGCAAATTATTTCTGGATTTCTTGACTTCATTTTTTTCATCTAAGATATTAACTATTTTAATATAGCCTTCTTGCTGAATTACAAACAGGACTTATTTTTGCTGCATATTTATTTCTTTGGCTCTTACTTGTAGCGCAGCTGAGCTTTATTTTATTTTAAGCAATCTTATTTACTTTTTGAAATCTCACACACAGTGTACTCCTCTGCGTGATCTGAATAGATTTAATTTTACTTCTTTTGGGCTAATATTGAGTAAATGTAAATTAAAATGTAAATGAAAAAGAGGAAGGACTAGAGTAAAAGATTTGCCAAATTGGATCCTAAAGGATAACCGTATACTTGGTTAACAGAATGTATTTTCAATTTTCACTTTCATCCATACACACTTGTGAAACTGTGGGATATTCCCCGAATATTTCTTCCTTCTTGCCAAATAGTGTACTATCACAGACTCATACATTAGCCAGTTGATTCTGATTACACAGATTGCATTTTGAATGCACATAAAATAAATACATTTTTATTTGCTTATTCATAAGGTTGAATATGATTTGTTCACAATATAAGGATATGTCCAAATCCTTTGTAACTTTTACAGATAAACATCACACCTATCCAAGTTTAGGTGGGATACTAAAATCCTTTCTACTGATCCCAGATACTGTTTCAGTGTAATAATATTGGAGGAGCTCTGTGGATTTTTATGTGAATTAAGTGACAATAGTGTTGAAGAGAGCAATGGTCCAGCTCTCAGTGGGCAATGAAGGTGAAATCATGGGCCATCATAACCAGCGAATCAGATTGCAGTCCCTTAAAATAATTTATAGGGAAAAAAGACTTGGAAAAAAAATTCAAGACATTCAATACCTTGTAAAATCTAAGATGTGCATATTTAAAAAAAAATAAAACTTAAAATTCTGGGACATGTACATGTTACTATGACATAATCAGAGTTGTCTCCTGTAAGTGAAACTCACCTGTTATCCTCTCCTCTCCTCTATCTTGTATTTATGCCTTTTCCACAAATGCCTCTATATTTTGCCCTTATTAATTCATGAACCTGTAAGTCCTTTTATTCATGTGTGCTTGGATGACAGTGTGTGTACAACTCCTTTGTTAGAAAAGAGCAAGCAGAGAACACAGAATAATTGCCATATTTCTCTGTTCATGCACCTGAAAACAGAGATTCTACTACTAGAAGCATCCATGCTGCTTCATGAAGAGACAAAACATCTTTGGGAGGTTATTTTGCATTTCTGTTAGTGTTAAAGTTGTTGGTTCTGAGAGCATTTTTAATATAATTTTCAGATAAAGAAATATACCTGATTTTAGCTGTATTCAGTATCCATTAATGTGAAGGTTAAAAAAAAATCTCATGAGAAAAAACCAAGATCTACAAAAAAGGCCAATGGCCAAACAACAAAAATGAGACGTAAAAATAACAATGCACCTCACCGTCATTTTGTGTGAAATCTTACAACAGTTCAGAAAATTATTGTAGTGCATTTCAAAGTGTCATCATAAGATTGATAGAAGGTTATGAGATGGCAATGAAAATAAACAAGATCCAAAGAGTTCAGCATCAGGGAATAGGGATGTACTACCTGAGGTTGGCCCCAAAGGAAAAGTACATCAAGGTTAGAAGGAAGATTAGACAGAGAAGGCTGTTGAAGATTATATTTTTCTGGCTTCCCTGAAGAGCTCTCTAGAGAATCACAGTAGATTTACTGGATTCAGTAACATGGCTTCTTGGTGGCTGATAGGGAAAAAAATTATTGTCTAAGAGATTCTGGTTTTATTGTGTGAGAATGTTTTCAGCTAGCTGGACACATGGTGTTTGCCCTCAAGAGTTTTCGTTTTGAGTGAAAAATCACATCTGAAAAAGTTATGGACGCCTTTGAAAATCATTCCTTGTCCCTGTGACTGCCCTCTGTATAGATTTTACCTTTCAGAAAAGCTTTGGGGGTGATGTGTGGCCACAGCTGTGCATCAGGAACAAACAAGTTTTCCTACAGTTCAGGTGTTTTAAGGGGCTCTTACTATGTTATAGCCCACTGTCTGCAGCCAGATGCTGGATTAATTCCAAGCATTTTAGCTGACATCCTTGAAATTAATCGGAATTTTCCCTAATTCTCATCTTTGAACCATGCTGTCAAAACATCTTTTAAAAGTTGTCAGAGCCTCAGGGACACACAGTTTCTGAAAGAAGTGGCATTAGTAATAAAGCAGCACAGAAAACATTTGAGAGTGTAGAGAACTGATTAAAACAAATTCTCTGGTCCAGATTTCAGTAGGCACAATACGATACACTTTATGACTGAAGATAATTATAGGCTATTTGTGTGATTAAGTTTGCAATTTTCATATCAACTCAAAAAGAAATATCTTGAATTGTTTCTTTTTTGGGCTGACTTTCCTTTGAAGTTGTGTTTTCCCTAGCATTAATAAAAAAGACATTGAATGAAAGAGGCTTCTGCTAAGCTGCATTTCTGCAAAACATTTCGTTTCCAAATATAATATTTATTTTAAATAGATGCTTTAAGTATCAAACCTTGTGTTATATCATGTCATATGGTGTGAAAACTTATCTGTCTAAACATTACAAAGGAGCACAAGACAATGGCACATGGAGCAGCTCTAACAGCACTGTGTCCCAGCTAACCACGCCAGGGAGTCATCAGCCCATCACAGCAACCCCAGAGGAGCACAGGACAAGTGGGAACCCAAATTAAGGGCTGTCTCAGGAGAAGCTCAGCCCCAGAGTCCAGATATGACTCTCATCAAGATGAGCCAAGAGGAGCAGCTGTATATCCCCTTCCAGACCATGGGCTTGCTGCCCAGAGGTGTTGAAGGTGTTATGGGATGCTGGAGAGGAATGTTTTGGGATTGCACAAGTATTACCATGGGATGTTTAGGGAAGAAACCAGAGGTGGAGAAAAGGATGGGTTCAGATGATTTGGGAAGGAACAACTGTGGAAAAATAAAAGTGTGAGGGGACAAACAGAGCTGGGAGTGTGTAAATAGCAGCTCATCTGGCCATGCCCCGCAAGGGTTGTAGAGGCCTGTGTGTGGGTGGTGCCAGCCTGGCCCAAGGGTGATCATGGTGCCAGCAGCTGGACTGGACTGTGATCCTGGTCCAGAGAGTCCCCAGTGAGTGACAGCCTGTGCCAGCCCCAGGTGGGACCAGGGCCAGGGCCTGTGTGGCTGCAGTGCAGCACTGGGAGCCAGTGCAGGGGTGAGAATGAGTGTGTGGGTGCTGCTGGGGCACCGGGGAACAGGCCAGGGTCAGCCAGCTCCTGACACATTTCTGTGTGGGTAGGGCTGAGCACCAGCAAGCAGTGTGGGGCTGTGGTCCCATGGATTCACATGACCAGGAACCAGCAGCTGGGGAGGCTGGGGTGCAGGAGCAGTTACAGGGCAGACTGGGTGGGTGTCTGAGCCCAGCTGCGGGTGTGTGTAGGTGTATATTCACCTGTGAGCATGTGCATGCCCACCTACCAACCTCCATCCTGCTCAGGCTGAGGGGAAATAGGATGAGGCTGCTGGTGCTGCTTGTGCTGTGCAAGTGCTGTGCGCCTGTTGGGATTAACCTATGTGGACAAGTATATATGCATCCTAACAGCATATATTATATGTACGAGTTCCCTTTTTGTATGATCAGGTAACGGATATCTCCTCGAGGTAAGATGTATGCTTGGCAAGATAAATTAAAAGGTCTTTTGCGTCTCCAGCCATTGAATATTTAAGAATAAATTTTGAAATTATCAAAATTACATCTGTCATGTGTTTCTTCCAGGACATGTGATCGTAACCCCAAACAGAGGGATTTTTTGTCAGAGAACCTCATTAGTACAACTTACTGACTGAATAAATACAAAGCTGAAAAAAGTTAGGCTGGACTGCAAAGTACACAATTGTAGCTATGAGATCCCCCACTTGAACTAACAGATATGTTTGGCACAGACGGTGCCATAAACAGTTAATTCAGTAGTGGCAGGAGTCCCTTAGAATCCTAGATGCTAAACTACTGTTCAATTTCATTTGGGATCCTTGAGACTCAATGCATGTTATACCTTATTTTAATTTATTTCTTAATTTTCCAGTGTTTGCTTTCAGTCTTTGGTAGTTTAAAAAAAAACCTCAAAATTCATAACAAAACCTGTCTGTGGCTTTGCAGTCTGAAATTTTCCTGATGGAGACTGCCTTGACTTTAAAGAAAGCACTGACTAAATCTGTCTTTTCAAATTCTAGTTATTCAGGCTAAATGGGCTGACAGCTGATTAAAATATATAAGTATTATAATTTTTGCTGTTCACTATTGGGAAAAGTGGGGTTAATGGACATTTTTCCTCTATTAGTAAATTTTCATGACACTTTTGCAAAACAAATATAAATTACGTCCTAATATTAAATCCCATCAGCAAATCCCTTCAATTCTAATAAGTAAAATTTAAATTATAAATTTTGAAATAATAATGAAATATAATATAATCCACAAGTAATATAAATAACCATATGTAATGAAAATGAATAATATAATAATTAGTAGTAGTAAAAAAACCCTTGTCATGCAACAGCATAAACTTTTACTTAGTTATCAATGGCTAGATACAGTGATAATTTTCTTCATTTACACAATTTACACTATCTAAATAGGTGCTTTAAGGCATATCAAATCACATGCCTAGTGAGCCCACCTTTGATTATCTGATAATACATACTTCCTGTCCTTTAGGGAAATATATGCTAATACATATTTATCACATTTTATGATTAAAGTAAATAGCAAAATTCTATTTTCATTGCAAAGACACCAAGTCTGATGTGTTACTTGAAACACCAGAACAAGGCAAAGTTGGAGACATTGTGGTGCAATGATTTCTGGTAGACAGATGCTGCCAATCTCCAATCACAGACATCTCCTGGAAATAAACAAGGCAACAGAAAACCCAGTGAGCGATTGTCACTGCTTACCTTCCCTCCCATTGATGAGATTTGGGTTTTTCAAATCTTCCCAGTTTCTAGGCTCTGATGCGAGGAATACAAGCAGGCTCAGAAAGCAGCTGTGCCATGTGAGCCTCCAAGGAGCCACAGTGGAGTAAAAGGGAAAGAACAAAGGAACAATAAGGTGCCTTGAAACCCAGTAGCTGGACACACAGAGGGACTACTCCTCTGAAGCAAAACTGTTATTGCCTCAGGCTCAAAGCAAAACAGAGCCATTGAAGTCAGTTGGCATTAGAGGCTGCAACAGTAATTTATATTAAAAATACGTATTTACACAAATTACACCTTTGTCTTTATCTATTGCATTACCATATAACCTCATTTATGAAATTCTGAAGTTCTTTGATGCATTTTTTAAAATCATGATGAATAAATAAAAGTATTTTTGTTAAGACCCAGGGGTTTTCTCCTTCCTGTTCTGTTAAATAGAGGCCACTAGAGAAGCACTTCATACTTCAGTGAAAGATATATAGAAATAGATAATAAATATAGATGATATAGAGATATAGACAGATGATATAGATAGGTATAGATATAGATAGATGTAGATGTGTGTACCCCTGCACTTTCTTATCTGCAAGCATGCACATCTGTAAATCCTTCAAACCCTATCCCAGGCCTTGAGTCCATCCAGAGTCTGTACATAGACCCCATGTCTCCTGTCCCAACTCTACCTTAGGTCTTCACAGACTCAGCTTTCCTCCTCACTGGCGAGTAAATTTGAAGATAAGACAGACTGTGGTGATCAGGTGCAAGACTTAGGCAAACAAGAGCAATGATCAGTTTATTTGCATAGAAATGGACTCTTATTCTGTCTTTTTCCTCTAATTTCCCGTATTTGTTACTCCCCGACCTACTTTAAATCTCCCCTTTCCCTGCCTTTGCCTCCACCTTCACAGTTTGTAATAAGCTTTGCTCATTCTCACAATTCATTTGAAACATCCCAGGACAAGATTTACACACAACAAAGTCCTCCTCAAGTATCCTGCCATAGGTTTCCCATCAGAGCCTGTTTCCTTCTCATGAGGTATGAAGTTCTGGTTAACACTCATTTGTGTGGTCAGTTTCTTCAGTAGCCCATCAGCCAGTGACCAGGAAGCTCAGATCTTTGCCACTGTCTCCATTATCTGCTGTTTATTACAGCTTGTGTATATGTGTGTCCAAATACTTTATTTTCCTGTTTCTTGTTTGCCTTTTACACTGAGTAGCACTGAAACAGATATTGTTACAAACCACATGTCCTTTGAACCCAGGTATCCTTACAGATATCCTGAGGCTGTTTCTGAAGTTTAATGTTCTGCCAATCCAGAGCTACTACGATTTATTATGGATTGGGATCTTTCTGTCTACACCCTCCTTTTCTTCTGGCAACTCGTCCTTGGCTGTCCACCTGCACTGAGCCCTTTTGCGAGCATAATACACAAAGCACAGGTAGCTCTTATCAAAGACATTGTGTTGGGCCATCAGTCGTTAAATTCATCCTTTAGTTAGTCAACTAAATGATCTGATGAACAATCACCATACAGCTCTGGTGTTTCAATTATATTTTCTCTTTCAGTATAATGCAAGTTTCTGTCACGTGCTATATCTGTGACATGGTAATCAGGTTTTCGGTCTGCCTTAATATTGTCTGGTGCTGTGTAGCCACTCATACCCCAACAGTCTCAATGAAAAATATATGGGGCAAGAGAGTAAGGAAAACTCTTCTAAAACATCCTTGTTTTGCATTGTGTGACTTATTTATCACTCCTGTAAGTTGCAATATGACTGGTGGACCTTCCTTCCCCTGTTTAGCTAGGACATTATTATGTTTCCAAGCCATCACAAATTCCCAGAGAGTCTTGAGTTGGCAGTAACACCTATTGCCTCAGTGAAGCATTTGAGGTCCATGCTTGACTGCTCATGGAAAATCTCAGTCCTTCTGGTAAACATATATCTGCTGTTCTACTGCCAGCATTCAGTATGTTTGATGACAGTCAGTTCTTTCCTCCTAAAGACTCCATAAATTGGCATCAGGAATAATTTGCAGAACAAAATAATTCCCAACTTTCATTGCAAGTATTTGGAAGCACTACCAACATATGTATAAAAGCCCTGTCCTATGTGCCATCCCATGCTGCCCATGACCAGTTTTTCAGAATTATCTTCAGACACCTGACAAGTAAATATGGTTTCAGGCAAAACCCAGCCCACAGTGACTGTCATGTCTTGCCTGAGAAAATGCAGGCACTGTTCTGTCCCTTGACATGATCCCAGCCAATAGATTTCTCTGTTGGAAAACCAAGTGGGATTGACTTTGGCAAAATCAACATCTATACTAATGTAACTCTGCTGTGTGTTTACTGACTGCTTATTTCTTTTCTTCTGTGAAAATGAAGGAGCTGAAAAAAAGATTTGGATTTTTTCTATGAAGCGTTGTGGTGATTTATTTCAATGTATAATTAAAAATAATAACCTCCAGGGGGTTTTTGTAGGAAAAAGTAAATGCCAAAGTTGTAAGTGCATCTATAATATTGGAAAAAAAAACCAACCCAAACTCAAACCTGATATATCTACGAGAGCACAGTATCATTGCTGTCTCTGCACTATCTGTTTTCTTATCATACAGTATTTGCTTATTTACTATCCTTAGCTATATAGTTCTCTTGAGAGATAAGAATGATGAGATTTTATTTTTACAAAGACACATATAGAAATGCACACAGCACCTCAGGATAGTGCACAAGACTAAGGGATAACAAACACTAATACACTCACTTAGCAAACTAATGATAATATTTTGCACAAAGTACATATAGTGACATGGAAACAGAGGAGAATAAAAATAAAGAAGTGCAATGACTTAAAGATAAAGAAAGATAAAGAATCTGAAAGGCCACAGAAAGAGTAAGCTTGGGGTACGGGTTTCTTTTTTAGGAAATGATTGGTTTTATTACAAAAAAAAAAGTGGTTATTAGAAGACCAAGACATTTCTGATTTTACAAAAATACTTTGTAATTAAATAAATTTCTTCTCTTTAAAAAAAAATATATAATTTAAAACTTTCTTACCTCTATGGACCAGTAAATTATCAATTATGCTGACTATATCTTCCTTCCCAACCCAAGAACTAATAACAGCCTATGCTCATGACATTCACTTGGGGGAAGATTTAAATTCTTGGTTGGAATAGGAGCAGATGATTTCATTTTGGGCATTTCTGACAGATCTTAACCCTCTAATCCTTTCTGGGTTAGTAGTCTATCATTCTCTTTCCCCACCTCTTCATCCCCAGTAGTTTTTTCACGTAAAAATTAAAAAAACCCAAACCATATATGTCTACATATTAAGATATTCCTGATGTGGAATAGTACTAGAAGCAACATTTCTCTGGGCCTTCTTCCTCTGTAATCCATGCTTGCAAAGGCAGAAAAGGGGTATCTAGTCAGGGAGACACTGCAAGTAGCCCTTTTCCTGCTTAAGTTTCATTACGTAATTTTCCTTTGCACCCCTACATCTAGGGGGGAAAAAAGGATTGATTGCCTGATTTTCACTGATCAGTTTTTTATGTGTTTATCTGCAGGTTTACGTGTTGGTTGGGGCAAAAGATGAATAAATCGCCACACATGCATTTTACATGCTACTGCAAAAGATCATAAAAGCCTGAAGCTAACATGACCCAAATAGAAGGAGGATCTTTATTCATAATTTCAAGGCTTGTTTCTATCCAGAAAATTGTCTAGTATTTTTTATTTCCTAGCTTCTTATTAGGTTGTACCACAAAGTATCTTCCTGGATGTTTCTGAGCATCTTTCTCCTGATATGTGGTTTGCACATGCCTGCAGCTTTCCTAAGAAAGCAGACATTGTCATTTACATTGAGCTCATTCCCCATCTAGACCTGATGAGACTTGTTTTCATAACCTAGGTATATCAAAAGCAAGGAAGGTCTTTCACAGCTCAGAAACTGCATCACAGCACCTCTGTTATTTCAGCTTTCTGTTCCATAAGTAAGCTTTGCGGTTTTTATCTAATATTTTCTGTGAATTAAGGTTGGTGTATATTCTACTATCCCAGCTAACTACAAAAATCACCATACTGTGAAATTAGTAAGAAGTATTGGGATAGCAACAGCTACAAAAATTCAGATACCCTCTCCCATGTCAGCTATGCATAAACATCTGTAACTTACTGCAATCCAAGAGAATGGTTAATGTTTACACAAATTTATTAGGTTATTGAGACCTACCAGTTTATTATTTTCTATTTAGAAAAAAAAGTTCTTTTAACATCAAAGAGAGAATGTCTTTGGGGTTTTTTCTGACTTTCTGTAAGACAGTGCGTGGGCGATTATCATCCACCAGGCTTTTGACTCCTTCACTCTTTTCAAATACATACTGTGTCAGTCACTCACTTACTCTCTGCAGGCTGTCTGTAAGCTGCCTTGATGACTCTCTACAGTATCCCTTTTGGATCCCCAGTCAGTTGTATTGATTTCCTTACTGTGTGTTGTTACCATCATTTTATCCGTGGAGCATTGCTTAACTACTCTTTTTACAAGGTTTCTCATCACTGTTCTTTCAAAACTGGTGGTGCAAGTGTGTAAACTTTTTCCACTGAAAGGTGTTTTCTTTCTTTTCACAGTGCATATGTTGATTTTTTCCTCATGCTGCCTTTTTGGTCTATTGACCATAAAAGAAAAATAACTTAAAAGTGGAAATAGGCTCATACATACAGAAATTAAAAGGTAGCTGAAATAACAATACTTCTGAAAATTCATACAAATAACAAGCTCCACACCGTCTGTGTCAAGAACCAGGACATACTAAAATTGAATTAACCTGCTTTTAAACCAAGTGCTTGGTCAAGCAACTCAAAAGATATGTGACATGGGTTGGGTCCAGAATTTAATAGAATGTGAAATATTCTTTGAATGGCACATTTCTGCAGCTTTATTTCTTCTCTTAGTGAAAGCACAGCATGGCACTTTTGGAAACTTTTTCCCAGTTTGCCTTAGGTATCTCTTGCTGAGTAGAAGAGGATAAGAACAGACAACAGAAGATGGCAGAGGCCACCTGTACACCACCTGATATTGTAACTCATACTCCAAATGAGGTTTTTCTGATGGAGAGTGCCTGTCATCACTAAAGACTTCTCTTTCTCTATAGCCTGCCTAGACATAATTCATAGTGCCCCAGGACCCATAAAAAAGCTCCAAGGAAGCATAAATCAAACTGAGACTCAGGACTTTTTGCACCACCTTATCCCTAAATTGGTTCTGATCAAAGTGAAAAGTGAAAACAAATTTTGTCGAGAAACAGAAGATGCTTGTCCAACAGGCCATTTCCTGGCCTCTATTACCTACAACAGATTGTAATTTTTATTTCAATTTACATTCTGAAGCATCCTACTTTTTTTCAAATTTGATTGTATATATTTTTTTATATTGCTCTTTAAGGAACTGTAAAGTCTGCTAAAATGTCATAACGTAGGTGAGATGCTAATTGCTGTAGCACACTGTCTTATGATTACACTGAAAGTGGTTATGGTTGAGGGCCAGCTGTGGAAAAAATGTTTAAGGAAAAATGTTATCAAGATTGCTTGAAAAGAAATCAGTTTATAAATAAGAAATTTACTGCAGTAAATTTGAGGAAGTGGTTTCTACAGAAACAGAACACTTAATAACAACAATAGCTCTTCAAGTGAATTTTTTCACTAATTCTCCCAAGCTGGGCTTGTCATTAGAATTATTTAAAGAGGCCATAAAATCCCTCAAATATGTTATCTGATAACAAGCCTCCCAGAAGCCATGAATAATCTTCACTGTCTTTTTGAGATTAAATAAACCAACTGGGATTCACTAAAAATGGTTCATAGTACAGAACACTGTTAGTAGATGGCTTCAGTTAGCAATAGCTTGTCACAAAACTGCTCTGTACTTTGTTCCAGTCACTGAATCTTCATAGACATTATATTTTTATTAATACAATGATCAATGCTTACATAAAACCCATGTGTGCAAAAAAATTTGGCATCTTAATCTATGCTTAAAACTGTTGGCAGCCAAACCTATAATGTTTAGAATTTAAAATTTGTCCAATAATTTTACTGATTATATCAGAGTAGTACAAATTTGTTTCTTTTCATTTGTGTGCAAAACTCCTATATTCTCTGCTAAAAACAATTATTAGGTTATTCATCTGCAGCAAAAGGATTTGAGCACATGCTTAATTCTGAGCATGTAACAGCAAGGTATTCAGTTGCACACATATCTTAAGCAAATCATTCTCTAAGCAATGCATAAGTATTTTTGCTGTCTCAGGATCAGAATGCAAACAAAGTTGGTGTGCAAATCCATTAAAATAAACATCAAACATCTGCTTAACTCCTGTGTGAAATTATTGCCTTTCAGTCAGGTTAGCTACTTTTTTCCAGTCATCTTCAGAATTCAATAGTCTCTACTTCACCTCTCATAACTTTAATGAGCCATATACTCTGCTTATATTTTGATTATCCTACTACTAGAAGGATCTTTTTTTCTAAAACATATGTGGTGGAACATATGTGGTTATTTAAAAAATAAAGTCAAAATAATTGATACTTTAAGATTTTTATTTCTTAAAAATCTTTTTAAATAATCTATATTGAGATGCAATTCTCTACTTTGCTGTTGGCAGAGAAAATGCAGGTGTGTATATTTGGGGCTTAATTAGGATTGTCTCAGAACTCTGAACTTCAAAAAGCAAGAGCATTAGAATCAATCTAAGTTTACGGTCTAATATCCAGCTGAAACAATTATATGATAATTTTTTGGACTTTCATCTTACGTTTTTAAAAGCTAAGTAGAAGTTTCTTTTGGAAAACATTACTAACATTAACAGTGCATAGTATCCTGTCAATTACAGATATATCTCTATTACCATTCAGCGTCAAAGTCTTGTCGATATTGCAGGAATATTAGATGCAGGAACTCAAATTGAAGGTCTAAATCTCATTGGAACACTACCTGCCCATAGATGTTTGTCACATCCTTCTCTTTCCCCTAAATTCTTCAGTCACAAAGACAATCCTCTAGCAGCCTTCATGTAGAAGCAGATGTTTTGAATACGCAAAAACTGCTTAGGTATACAGGCAACACTTGTCTAGAGGACATTGGGACCGGTGAGATTTGAAGTTTCTAGAGAGTTTACTCCTCAGTTTTATCAGCCAGTACAAAATTTTGTTTTCAACACAAATAATCCTCTTCACTGTACAAATTTCCACTGTACCAGAGAAATAGTGTTTATCTCAGAGATTTTGTTTGCAGTGTTAGATAGCCTTGGCCAGCTCATGGAGAGCTCTTATGATAAGAACAAAGACCTTGAATTGATTTGATAATCTGTGAGGAGACAAAATAACACAGAAAGGATAAACTTGATAATGTTTGTGATAGCTTATGCGGTGGAGAAAAGGTGCTGGAGTATTTTACACTGGTTGGAATTCCTTAAGTATTAAAGATGTTATGTGCATATAACATGGAGTTACAGTACTCCAGGTGAAAAGTGACGTGTGAATCAGTGAAGCTGGATTATTCTGATCAGATGGTTTACAATAATCAAACTAAAGGCAGTATTGCAACAAAAGATTAACATAACTGCATCACTGAGTCTAGGACTGATGAAAGTTGCTACTTATCAAGTTTAGGGTTGGGCTGACCTTGGCTGGCCATCAGTTGCCCACCAAGCTGCTCTACCACTCCCCTTCTAAATAAGGTATATGAAAAATACAATGAAAAACCTGTGAGTTGGAATAAGGACAGAGAGATCACCCTCCAAGTACCATAACAAGCATAACATTCCAGCTTAAGGGAATCAGTTTAACTTGTTAGCAGTTAATAACTGAGTAGGATAATGGGAAATAAGAACAAATATAGAAACACCTTTTTCCTAACCCTCCCTTCTTCCTGAATCAACTTCACTCCCAAATTCTCTGTATCCTTCCTGCCAGCAGTGCAGAGGGATAGGGAATGGGGGTTGCAGTCAGTTCATAACTCTTTGCTGCTTCTTTCTCCTCATGTTCTTCTCCTGCTCCAGCAAGTGGTCTCACCCATGGGTTATGGTTCTTCATTAATTTCGCCATGGGTATTTTTCTCAAGAAAGGTTTCTGCAGGGGTCCCACCCTCAGGGTACAGTCCTTCAGGAACAGAATCCCTCATGGGGCCACAAGTCCTGTCAGCAAAACCTGCTTCTGAGCAAACTCCTTTCTGCAGGCTGCAGTTTCCTGCCAGGACCCTACTCCAGCATTGGCTTTCCAAGGGCTGCAGTTTCAGGGTGGTTATCTACTTCTCATTGGATCTCCATGGGACAGTCTTCACCATGGGTTGCAGATGAATCTCTGCTCCACTGTCTGGATCACCTCGTCCCTCTCCTCCTCAGATCTTGGTGTCTGCAGAGCTTTTCCTCACATATGGTGGTCACTTCCCTCTCCCATCTGCTGTTGTGCAGCAGTTTGCACGATTACCATTTAAATATACAAAATACTGCTTTTTCTACAACTCTTCAAAATGTCCTCTTCTATGTTTTCAGTCATCATTACCTCTCTTCAGCTTCAAACAATGGACTGTTCTCATTACAGTACTAGACATCCTGATTGCAGCTGTTTGGTCATATGTGATACGTATAATCCAGGAATTTCCATATATTCAAGTCAAAGTTTGCTTTTTTTTGTCCCACAGAAATACCTTGTGAGCAAATCCAATATTAATTACTCTATACTACCTATTTTGTTTTCCCCAACACCTAGAATTTCTTCTGTTGTTTCCACAGTTTCAGAAAAGCTCTTCCTGGATGCTAATATTCAACTTTGTAATAACCTCTTTGAGAGCAGGCTGTTATTTACTAGTTTTGTACACTGCACCTAGCACAACAGGGAGCCCAATGTTTGAAACATTCAGACACTTCAGCAATAAAAATTATAAATAACAAAAAAGCCGGGTGAGCACTATGTAGTTTAACAGATTTATGAAGGAAGAGGTGAAAAAAGCACAGATGAAATCAGAACTGGATGTTCATGAAATAGTGCCCAGCATCACTTCGTGGTAGTATTGCATGAATATTATACAACTGGTTTTTAAGGAATAATGGGCTTGCAGTCTGGAGGTATGAGATGATCTATATTTAAGACTTCATTTTTTTATTAGGAGAACAGATGGAATATTTGGATTTGCTAAAGAATTCCTGAAAGATTTTTTCTCTTCAGTATTCTCCTCCTCATGCTGTATTTTTCCCAAATCACAAAGTTCAAACATCCAAGTAAAGATGTTTCAGCATGGTAAAAGGAAAGAGGAAAATGATGTGTCTGTACTCACCATGCCTTTCACATTCTAGTAAATTTTGTTCCAGAAGTTTGCTACTCCTTTCATTTCTTCAGCAAAAAACATGATGTAGAGCTGTGCGCTTTTGCCTGGGATGGTAATAAAGACATGTAATAAAGTGCAAATGTCATGTCTCTTCTCAGTGGAGCTCACAGAGGGGCTCAGAACACATCTTTGAATTTATCTTTCTAGTTAACTTAAAAACCCAGTTGGTCAAGCTGCCACACAAATATTGCCAAAGGCCCAGAATTCATTCCCATGAACTCCAGGCATTGAATGGTGAGTGATCACAAATTCCTATGGAGAACAAGGACTTTTTTCCACCTTCATGATATAAAAGATTTTACCATTCCAAGCACGTGTGCTGCTTGTAGGCTGTAAATGCAAGTTCGGATTACTTAGATAAGTATCTGGCTTTTCTCATGCAGAATGAGCAACTCCAGTGACAAAACAAAGGAAACTGGAACTTTGAAGTGAGGAAAATTCTTGTTGCAGCAGTAGATGTGTTAGTATCAGAGGCAGCAAGAGGTTAATGTTCACTGCTGTTTCAGTAAGTGACTTTCAGCACAGTGAGATTTCACTGCATAGAAGCTGATCCAGTTTGCTGTTCTGAAAGCGAGGAAAAGCTGGCTGAGTTAGGTACCTACAATTAGGAGGGTTGACTAAGCTTATATCTTAAAAATAGGTAAAATGGAAGAAAAAAGCACAATGTATATGCCATCCCCGCTGTCAGAACAAATATTATTATTGCACGTGTGTGCAACTTTTGTAATATTTCTATTTTTAAGCAATTTTGAAAGTGCCAGATCCATCTATTTTCTGGCTTCACTCGTGCAACTCTGAAGCCAAAGAACTTGGCATCCTGAATGTTTTAGAAAGCCTGAAGTTTTGCAGAAATGTGTACTTTGACCCTGACAAATGGCAAGAAAAATAACTACATGCTGTAAAGTTTTGGCATAGAAGTTTCATTAAAGATTTGTGAATAAGTCCCTCAGAACATAAATGAACTCTGCAACTAACTTCAGTCACAAGATCCAATAGTTGGATGGCTGCCAAAATTCATCTGGAGAGTTTTTTCAGGTTGACAGCACAGCAATGGCAAAGGTAATTGTGATTGAAATTAAGGATAGAATCCTTTCTAAAAAATTGCATACTAGCAATAGTTAAATAGAATACCGTATTTATTTTATATTCCTGTTTTATTTTTCTATTTACAAATCAAACGGTATTATTTTGGGAACTCAATAAGCAGCAAAAAGGGACCAAGGTACTAAAATGTACTGATAGTCTTATTTTTCCTGATTTATCCACAAAGGAGTCATTATGCAAATGAGGTTGCAGCTAACCAAGGTGAATAATGTATTTAAAAATCTCTGACCCAGTCTCTTTATGGCATTTAAACATACGTGTGTCTTGTACGTCCTTGAATAGTCCCAGTAACTCACAAATGTGCTTACTTCCTCTGCTGAATCATTGCTTTGTTTGATATTCTTCTGCCGCATTCAGCATTCTACTTAATAATAGACAACAGAGAGCTGAATATTGTAAGTTGTTGTATTGGGTTTATGTGGCAAGGCTTTGGTGGTGGGGGGAGGGCTGCAGGGGTGGCTTCTGGGAGAAGATGCCAGAAGCTGGGATGTTCTTAAACCTGGGAAAATTTTTGCAATGTTAGTGCAAGCATTACTTGTATTAAGAACTAATTTTTAAAAAGAGACCTAAAGAGTCATGTCTCCATAAATCAACTACCATTTTGTTGGTGTTCTGAAAACATTATTCTTCACCCTTTATGTTCCAAAATGCTTAAACATTAATTATTTAAAAGTATTTTCTGATATAAATCAGAAACCAAATGTATGTGCATGTCTCTCATTCAGGTAATAGCGGTAAGAGACAAGGGACTCTTTTTATCTTTTATTTTTAGTTACAAATGGATGGTAATCTGCTGTAACTATCTTATCTACTGTTTTTCTGTATCATTTGACGTCTTCAATAATTTAGCATTCATTTCCTTAGTTTGATTTGCCTGTTCATATCAGTTTGGAAAAGGCAATTTTTTTCACCTTTTCTGGAATGGAGAAAATATTCTTACTTCATTTACTGAAAATGTATTACATGCAGCACTAAGACAACTAGAAATATAACTTGAATTGTACAACACAATGCTTAGAAGCATTCCAGATGTTCTTAAATATGTGGGAGACTCCCAAAGTGCAGAGACATCATCATCAGTCAAACTATGTCTTAACTGTCTAGAGGGCCAAGATATAATTTTGAAGTATTTTTCTATTTTCTGGTTTCTTTCAATTACTCTTTTTTCTCCATACATATTGTATTTGCTCAGAAAATCTGGCTCTATTTTGTGGCAGTCAGCCTGTGATTATAACCAAAGCTGAAATACTGCTACCTGTCTCATCCAAATAGTTTTCTCTTCAAATCCTGACTTTGATTGCAAATAATGCAGAGTAAAGTCAGGGACTGGAACTGTGTGACACATGGAAAATATGTGACTTCTGCACATGAAAAAGGGTTCCTGTCTCATTCCTTCAGTGCAGTGCTTCACTCATGGGAAAAACACTTTAAAACTGAAGAAGTCATCAAACTCAGAGCAGCACTCAATGCAAAACAGTAAACACCTGTCTGTCATATCAGAGGCACAGGGAGGGAAAGGATCTTTTTTTTTCCCCACATTTTAGTTTTTAAGCCATTCAGGTGTTCTTTGCGTTTTCTTTGATTTTTTAAAAGAAAGCATCTGTTTGTTTAACCTATTTCCAACTAACTATAATTTGCATAATCTTTCTTATTTTAGTAGTTTGTGGGTGGAATCAAAACGAGAAAACAGATGCTTATCCTGTTATGATACTCATAAGGAAATAGCCTTTGCCCATTGGAGCATTTCAATAAGTAGGATTGCAAGAGATGTTAAGCCTTACTGAGTGTAGTGTGGAAAAAATGCTTTGCTATTGTCCCACAGTAGTTCATGAATGGACTGTGCACAGAAACCACATTTTTTTAATTGCATTTTCCTGTTCCTACCTCCTTGTTAGTGAAAAATTGCAGAGCTAACTCCCTTTGCTTTTGATAAAAAACTTTGTAAAACAGAAGTGCAAGACCACATATCACTAAGATGAATTTTAGTGTACTGTGGGTACAGGAATCTGAGAAAAAGAGATGTTGTCTAATATTTTAAGATCCATTCTAAGAGTATTAAATCACTGGATTTTCATCCAGGCCTACTTGCTTCTCCTGCTTTCTACAAATTCTGCTAAATGAACAGTGTAGTATCACTGAATTTATCAGAAATACGTCTCAGCAGAATCCAGTCAATGTGTTGTTGTGCTAGCTCAGGCTAATCAGATCCTCAGAAGGAACAAACTCCTACATTTACATGAGTAGGCAAGCATCTACCAGCTCAGGTAAGAAGGGACACTTTTGTGATGACAGCTGATAAAATACTGGCAGTAGGCTGTTGCAGTTAGCCCTTCCTTTTCGGCGTTATGTAACAGTGTTTGGCAAGGGTAAATATGAACTGACTGTGGAAACTCAGTGATCCGGGAAGTGGTTCATCCATAACAGACCTAAGATATATTGTTGGGATCTCTGGAGAAATCATCATTAGCTGGTTTATAGACTAAATACAACTCATAACACCCAGCCAAGACTTCAGTCTTGCTCCTTAGAGATCAGCAGTTGGTGCTGCATGACCCAAGGCTCCTTGAAACCTTTGCAGGATACATCAGAGGGCTGGGACCTTTTATCCTTTGAGCTTGGCTCTTGCTATCAGATCAATTCTTCTGTGGCCAGAGACAGCAGATACCACCAAGTAGCAGGATCTCTACTGAAGCTGAAGCTGCCTAGTGCACCTCTGCAATATCCATCATTCTAAGCGACCCATTCATCTTCATACTAAAGTAGTATTTTTCATTTGAACTGGCTAAACTCTATTACTGGAAATTATTTGCATTAGAAATAGCAACTTGAAGCAGGAGTTGAAGAAAGATTTATACATTAAAGAGTGAATCCTGAACCCTTTACCACAGTAAATATTTTAGGTCTTTGTTTCAAAACTGTGCTTAACAATTTGCTTATGTCTCTTTGATGCTAATTACTCCATGAGGGAATACCTCACAACTAAAGTCACTTCAACACAGCAAACTAGCCATTGTCTCTAGCTCAATGCTCCGAGCTGAAACCTGGGACAACTACCAGCTGAAAAAACCCTATTCACATCATGAGCAGCTGATTCCCATTACCCCCATCAGGCTGAATTGAATAGCTGAGAGAAAAAGCATTCAAATAATTCCTTGAGAGGTCTACTGCTGGCTTTATATCACCTTTGCATGTTGTCTGTCAGAGCATAGACTTGTTGAAGGAAGGAAGACAAGACAGTGAACTGTCTCATTCTTGCCAACACGACTGAGAGCAAAAGAAAGAGAGAAGGACATTAAAGACCGCCCAGACAGTAGAGCAGGAGGATGGCAAAGTAAGTGTCATTGTGAGTGTAATGTGAGGGAGGGAGAAAAAGACAGCAAAAATGGAGAAAAATCCTCCTCTTAGAGGGACTGCAGTGATAGAGAACTCAACTACATCCAGCTCAGGTTCAGTGCTAAGGAAGGGGAGGAAATGGACAACAAACACAAAAGGATATGTTCATAAGATATCTGAAAACAGAAAAGATGGATTCAGGTAGTGAGAAAGAATCAAAATTGGCAAAAAAATTATGGAGATTGTACATTTAAAAAAAAAAAAAAAAATAGGGGAACCTATATGCAATGGACCACGCCAATGGCTCTACCAGGACCAAATGAGTGAGGTGAAACAAATCAAATACTCCATTGCAAACAGTTGGTAGACATGGTAATATTTCGGGGAAAGCAAGTAAGTAGGAAGAGCAAAATCGAGAAGATCATGAAAGATTACAAAATTAGTGGAATAGAAATTCTGAAGTTATGGGAAAGAAACCAAGTCAAGATTTGTATATGAAGGTGGACTCTTTGGGTGTTGCACTTGAGAGAAAGAGATTTTTAGGGTATTATAACTGAAATGGAGTGTAAGTAGTCATAAGAAACATTTGGGATACATTATTTTCTGACAGGAAGAAAATCTGTTGTGACTGCTCAAAGAGGCAAAACCAGAATAAGCTGAGAAAAGAAGAATTATAAAATCTTTATGGATTGTGGGAAAAGTAAAAAGTGTACAGCAGTTAGAGAATAGAGGAAAATGTTAAGAATGGGTAGATGCACTGGGAAGTAATTTTAATTATATAGTTAAATGAACGGTAAAGCTCAATCAGAGTAAATGGTTGAAACTTTGCAAGCATTAAAAGGGAGATGCAATGTCCAATTTATCTGAAAAATCACTCTGGTCTTGTGTCTATCTCTCCTCACGCTATCGGTAGAAAAGATGTAGTGACAGGAGTCTAGAGCTAACAAGGTCTCATAGCTTTGAGGTTTTAATATATTTGTCATTTAAGACCTCTCCTATATGGGTTTAGCTATCCTGGAAGATAGAGCACCAGTGGTCAGCCAACACCAGAAATCTCACCATTGCTAGAAGTGTCAAAATTGCATCAAGTAAAGAAATAATTGGGATTTTTGGTGAAAAAACCTGTAGAGAAACTTCCCCAGTGTGCATTCACAACTTAGAATAAATCACTAGCTTCAGAAAATCTTGTGTGAGTGTCAGAATTTCTGTGAGTAGAGTATTAGAGACTTTTCTGGAAATCCCCAAACTTCAAATGCTAAATTAACTATTAAATATATTTGGATTTGAAAAGTGATAAAAGTCTTATACCTACACTGTAGATAGAACCTAGGCAGTGTGGGTAGCTTTCTTTCAAATAACTATAGAATGAACAAAGATTTTATTTTCAAATGAGTAGAAAATTGTTAAATTAACTCTAAAGTTGATAGAGTAGCACAGAAGTGAAAATTTTATTTAGACTTTTACTTAAATCATATTTGTTTTCTGTGTATTATTAACACTGTACATCAATGATGCATAATGTATGTGGAAAATAGAGGCTTAATGTTGTATTTGATAGAAAATAGGTGTGTTTTTTATTTATTGAGATATTAGTCATAAAATCATATACAAACTATTTCAATCCTTTTAAAAAGAAAACAGTTCAATAATTTTCAGTTAAGATTTTTTGTGATATAGTTTCTCTTAAAATACCTCCATTTGTTGAGTCAGCTTCTTCTGACGAGTAATTTCAAGAGCTTATTTCTAACAATCTTCATATTTCTTCTATACAGAAATGAAGAGTTTTCTTGGAGAATACTACTCACTGATGCCAGACGGCATGTGAACCAGTGGGATATTACAAAGAGGTGTGCACTACAAACGTCTGGTGCTCTTTCAATATAAATGAGCTCTTCTTTGAAAAGCTTCAACTGAAGGTCTTATCTCTTGAGGATAAATATTTCAAATCCCTGTGTACAGCATCTGCCAGTAGGTCCTTGCCAAAGACCTTCATCTCTTCATTGATTGCACAGGAAAAGTAGGTCTCTAATTTGGCTTCTCTCACAGACCCTGCTAAAGTCAGACGTTTACAGTTTTTTAGGTATTGAGTGGAAAAAGGTCACTGACCTTCACAATTTTTTTTTAAATTCACATTCTTTCTTACATCTCTTCTGGAGTTACTCCATATTAAAAAAAAAACCAAAAACTTTTGAGATAGGATGACCTGTCTTATGCCTCTTCTAGAATTACATTTGAAGAACTTTGAGCTTTCTCAGTAATTTTCAATATTGAGAATTAAACACAAAGTAAAATATAATTCTTGTCTTGTGAAAAGAATAGTATTCAGTAATATGTCCCAGAGTTGCTACAAAGAGTTTTTATGCAAACCATCACATTGCCTACTTCAAAATGCCCTTTTAATCACTATTTTAGTAGAGTTCTCTGAAATTAAAAGCTTCTCTGAACTTACATTCTAGTAAACTAGAAATCTCTTTTAAAACCAACCTATAAGTAACCTAAACACATCAGAAATTAATTTAAAACAGGAAGAATTCCTAACAGAAATTTCTTGGAAATATTTACTCAGTGATAATTTTTACACTTACTTCCTTCCAACTGTGCCTTAAGGTCAGATTTAACTATGAATAAACTGTAAGCAGAACAGAGAATCAGGCATAATTTTACATTTTCTTTAAACATAACCAAGGCACAAGTTCTTTAAACTCTTGTTTCTGCTTCCAGCCTTTTGAGAGTTCCTCTAATGAAATGCAGAAAGGAAGAGATGCTATTCCCTCAGTGTTGTTCATTAATACTAGAAACTAAGTTGGCATTTGGGACTGACATGCTTCCCTGCTCTCCAAGGAGTTCTTTCACTGTTCAGCTCTGCAGTGATTTTAACCATAACTGAAAAGATACTTTTTTAACCCTTTCAGTAAGTGATAGTAGTGTATCCTTTGGTGAGGTTACACATCAGTCACATCAGCAGTCGTACAGCCCAACTGGCAAGGGCCTCTGGATACTATTAAAACTGTATTAAATCTTCCCATGTTGTTATGAAGATTTGTTCAACCTCTATGAAACAAAATTTGAGGGATAACAGGGTCAGAAAAAGGTTGATAAGGGTAGGTTGGAAAGAGCCAGACAATGATAGAGGAACATTCCTTTGTTGTTTTGAATTACACAGTTTCAAATAATTCTCCAGTATATTTTGCTGATGTCATTGACAGTAGAATACAAAACTATCATAAGAAATCCTGAACAATGGCATTACTACATTGCTTCAGTTGTAGGTTTTGTTTTACCAGAGAATTTTTTTGCACCTTCATGTAAGACTATGAGCAGCTCATTGCTCAACCTTTTCTTTTACTATATCTCCAAGTATGAATTGGAAGACAAATTCAAAAGTGTGAAGCTATTCCATCTTCATTCAGGTTTGTAATACATTTATACCAGAGGGAGAGTGTGACACCAATATGTAGGTCCCCACAGGGAGCCAGACAGTTACCTACGTCAAATTGCTGGACCTTCCTTGAATGACTTCCTTGAATGTCAGATGCAAGAAATAAAATAATATGAATTACTTTTCATACTGGTGACTATAAAATGAAGTTATCTGAAATTTTGGAACGGATAATAGAGGTTGTCAATCATATCTAGCATTCAGCTTTAATTTTAATGAAAATTGACATCTAAAATCGACTTCTATTGGGACTATTCCTACTGACATTTATTGCTACTCATAATTTTACCTTAGTTTTTATACTTCCTTTCATCATTTGGTGTTCTCTAAGTCTAGCTGAAAATCTGGTGGAAAAAAAAAACCATTGAGATTTAATTACAGTTTTAATACATATTTGCACAATTCAGCCTCAAAATGAAGTTGTAATACTTGTAGAAGCACATTTTATTTATGAAAATAAACAGTGGAATTTACCAATTCTTTACTGAAATCAGTTTCATCAGGCATTTGTTTCTGCAATGACCAGAACCATTACTTTTTTAATTTTCACCACTCTCTTTACTGAAGTAAACCAAATACAGCTTTTCACATTCCAGCTAAAATTTATCTTTTGGCTAGATTTTTTCTGAACAAAACTAAATGAATATGCAATGCTTAATGGTGTAGGAGGCATAGATCAGACATACAATACAAGGCTAGTAAGTTTTGAAAACGGTTGCTGTTTATATTTTTCTGTAGTGAATGACTTCTGCTTTCCACACCTTTTCTTGCGTAGAGATGTATTTTCATGGCAGATTGCATGAAACGTCAAATCTTTGACATCTAAATTTTCTCTCACACCGGCACTTTGCACTTCAAGACAAAAATCCATCTCTAAACAGCTTTGTTCAAATATTTTTAGATCTACTTATATCAGATTTGTCTCCAAAGCTGAGCAGAAATCATCTCTACTATATGATGTTTCTTAAATAACATTGCCTTTATGGTTGCCTCAGCACCAAAAAAACAGTAATTTGCATCCATGCTTTTACTTACTTTGCTCAAGATGCTCTCTTTTGCTTTGCAGGTCAGGGGAACTGCTTCAATTTTTTTTCCTGAATAATACACACTTTCTCCAGAGCTGAAAGTACAAAACAAGGTGTTGCATTGATTTCCCTCTGATTTTTCCATCTTTGAGCTGGTGGTAAAGTTTCCTCATGCTTCAGATGTATCAGTTGAATCTTCTGAAGCAGGGGAATTAACAGTGTTTTCCCAGTCATTGTGTGTGTATCATGCTGACACCAGCCATGAAAACTACTGCGGCAGAATCTGTCTTGGGGGAATATGCAAATACTTTTCAGTAACTCCATTCTCTGCATGTAACACCCAAATAGAGGCTTTCCTTTTTTTCATTTAATTTGAACCAATATGAGTAATGAACAAAAAATTGAGAACAATATAGTCATGAAATCCTTTTGGTTGGAAAAGCCCTCAAAAATCATAGAGTCCAATGTTTGACTGAACACCACCTTGTCAACTAAACTGAAGCACTAAGAGCCCCATCCTGAACCTGTTGAACACTTCTAGTGATGGTGTTTGCACCAACCCTCCTGGGCCACCTGTCCTAACACCTGATCACCCTTTGAGTAAAGAAATTCCTCCTAATGTCCAACCTGAACCTCCCCTGGCACAGCTTGAGGCCATTTCCTCTTGTCCTGTCGCTGGTTGCCTGGGAAAGAGGTTGACCTGCACCTGGCTCCAACCTCCTTTCAGGCAGTTGTAGAGAATGATAAAGTCTCCCCTGAGCCTCCTTTTTCCAGGCTAAACAGCCCCAGTCCCCTCTGCTGCTCCTCACAGGACTTGTGCTCCAGACCCTTGACCAGCTCCGTTGTCCTTCTCGGGACACCGTCCAGCACCTCACGGTCTTTCTCATAGTGAGGAGCCCAGAACTGGACACAGGATTTGAATTGCTGCTTCCCAAGTGCCAATCACTGCCCTGATCCTGCTGACCACGCTATTTTTGATATAAGAAATCAATGGATATATTCTCCAGTCATTAGTGTGAAATCAACAGCTACATGTGTATGACGAGAAACTTAAGGATATAGTAGTGGGTGCAGCTGAATTGGAACTGCAACAGGTGTCCATACAGGGACTGATTCAACAACACATGAACAAGCCAACACATGGCTTCCCAAAAAAATTTGCATTGCTTGAAGAGAACTGTTTGGTAAAAAGAACCCCAAAAAGACAAACTTCTTTTAAAATTATTGAAAAGTGGACAATTTTCGTTGTAAATATTATTAGACAAGTTCTCTTGGTAACATGGGTTATGCTCTTAGACGTTTCAGACTTAATGAGATTTGCTCCTTCCTACATGTAGCTTAAAGCATTTTTCTTGATTTGTAGGAGGAAGGGCACTCGTACTAATGTTTTTTATGAAATTGCAGCCATTATGAAATTCTCCTTTGCCAACATTTGCAAATCCAGGTGACAAATTTACTCCCATTAGCACTTTTCTCATATCTTTTACTCCAATTTGTTTAGCTCTCCATGACACTGTTACAGCAACCTTTTCCACAGCCCTTATGAACTATCAGTCAGGTGTGTTCCAGCCAACCTGGACCCTGCATCATTTGCTGCTGATCCAATTAGGAGTGGATTCTTGCAAATCAGTCTGGCATTCTTATTGACAAGAAAAATTCAAGAACATGAATATTCTCTAACAACAAAACCCTAAAATTTACCATTTTGAACACAGACAGATTTTCATCAAGTCATTCATTTAGAACCAGTACTGGCTGGCCATTATAAATTAACATAGATAAATATATAAAACTAGAAAGCCTGATTGCATCTCACACAGAGAAGAAAAGCCTTCCCAGTATACAGAAAATGTAGAATGCTCACATGGCTCCTTTTGAGTCTTCAGACAAATTCAAATCAATTAATCCTTAGGATGCTGCCTTTCAAGTCATCCCATTCCCCCCTTTCTCACTTTGATATTCCTCTTAAGTCTTTTGCAAACTTTTGGGGTTTTTTTCATTTCAACCATCAGTAGAATTAAAGCTGTTTGAGTTTATGGAGAGGAGATTCCCCATTCACTTCTGTAGTCCATAGTCTTGATGCTCTACCTTTTGGTAAAAATATCCTGAAATACAGAACAAGGTCATTAGTGCATGTTTACATTTCCTCTCTGAAAGTGAGAATCAAAAAAATAAAACAATGAAAATAAAAAATAGAGACCTTGGACAAATATACATAGCAGAATCACCTTGACACAAAAAATGCTAGAATAGCTATAAGAAATAGACCACAGATTGTAGTCAAAACACTTTATTTTCTTCATCTAAACTACTTGTTTCTGATTTCCTCTATGACTTTGAAGAATTTGCATGAGTTTGCTAGGGTTTCTTATATAATAGTTTCAAGTTTCTGACTCTGTGTTCTGAGGATGAGACCAAAGTGGTAAAAAAGGGAAAGATTTCTTATCTAACCTTTCAACTTTTCAACTTGATTCCTCATGGTTAGCTAGTGCTTTTCATGGTGCCTGAATCACAGTCATTTTTCACTCCCCAGTTTTCTTCACGTTCTGTCCTTTCCTTTCATCCATTAACTCAGCAAGTACAGAAGCACTTTATGGAGTTGATCCAGTTCTTTGTTCTTCACTACAGTAATTAGGATTTCCAGGAGGCCATCCACCCATAGACTGGACAAAGCCAGAACTGCCTTTGAGCTCTTATAAGCCAAATACACTCAACTAGGTGTATCAGTAGGCTTCTGTATTCAACATTTAAATACATTGCTAAGTTTTGCATTTTCTTCACAGCATTTCCATCTCTACAATAGTGAAAACAAAAAAAGAAAAAATATTCTTTTAATATTTACTGATAAGTTTTATTCTTATCTCTTTCAGCTTAGCAAAATCTTTATTGCATATATTTAATTTTTCTACTGTTACCTAAAATGGATTAAATTGATAGCTCAAAATAAATCAAAATATCTTACATCAGTTAACTTTCTTTTTGGCATCTTGCAACTATCCCACTTAATTTACATTGTAAGAAATTGGAGGACACCATACTGTTATGAAGTATTTAGACAGCCCAATAACTGCAGCAGTTTTTCTAAGATATGAGCATGTTAAAAAAGAAATATCCACAGATGAAATAATGAATCGACTTTGGTTTCTGCAATTTATTTCTCTCATTAGGCATTACAATAACTCCTTCACATTCTTATAATGAATTTTAAGTCACAGTGCCACAGCAAATATATTTTTCTGTATGAACAGATTTGAAGGGTGATTTTCATAAGTAAAAAGCTTATTTAAGCTCTCAGCTTTCATTTTAAGTCCTCATGCTTTGAATCTCTCCTTAGTACACAATGCCATCTGAACTGTTGTTTATGTTAGTTTATATTACATAACAAAAAAGCATATACTGATTTATCCCTGAAAATATTTTTTAGTTGAGGGTCCATGTAGAAAAAAGTGAGAACATGAAGTCACTGGGTAAAAAACCCAAAACCCTGCCTATAAAACTTCATTCAATTCTGTGGAAAGAACATGCAAGCTGTTACTGCCAGCCATACGTAATATGTAAACAGCAGAGAAAATATTTTCTGAGCCATTGCTTCTTGGCTTTGTCTGAAACCTTAGACATCTCAAGTTGACTTCAGTAATTTATTTTAGAACTAGTGATTACTGGATTAATTTGATTTGAGGATTACGGTATAGCCAGCCAACAGAGCACCAGAAATGAAAAATAATTTTGAAATACAGCAATTACTGTACCTGAGAGTCATTGATCTAGCAGGAAGACTGACCTAATTAAAGAGGACATGGAGACACCCTCCAACACAGGAAAAGGCAAAGAAGGAGAATAGTATAACAGGCTGTCAGCCAGTTCTACAGTTGCCCCAAAAAGATATTTACTTGTAAGGGAAGTTTGTGCATCTGTTTGCAGTTGAAATTAACTCTGCTTCTATTTTTTCTGTGTAAAACCAACAACACCTCTGAGACCATTTTATTTCTTTTTAATTTATTTTGCCCTGTCCTCCTCCAAGCAAAAGCTGTATTATCATTAACTTCCTGTAAACATCTATTATTATATTATTATTTTTAAGAAACCTGGTTTCTTTTTTAAATGATTCATCCAAAGTCTTTTCTCTCTAAAGAGAAAGAAAAAAATCCCACTGAACCTTAACCATGAATTGCTTTAGGGCAAATGAATTTGGCATCACACTAGATATAAGTTTGTTTATATGTTAATTCTTCTTAACAAGTTTGATATGGTAAAACATCGTGGTTTTCAGTTTATTTACCACTCAAATCCTGTAGAACCCATTTTAGAACTTTCTCTTTTCTGTACATGGTTGCCAGCACAACATATACTTTTTGGAGTTTCCTACCTGAGAAAGCATTGAAATGATGATTTATAACTCCTCAGATAATCTTTCTCTTTGTTATATCATACACAAGTGTAAAGTGCTACAATATAAAATTAAGAGCAAAATTAGGACCACAGGAAGAAACACATATTGTACAGAAATTCAGTAAAGAAAATATTTTTCAATTCACACAACAACCACAAATTCCAGTAGAGGAAGACATAGTAGACATATTGTCTCATGTAACCAAAAGACAGGAAAAAGCTGTATACAGTCCTTTATCATCAGGTAGGGAGACATAAAAAATGGAAGTGAGTCACCAAAGGGACTATATTCAGTGTAATGTTAAGGAAGGACCATTAATTCTTCAGAAGATTTCCATTCTAGTTTTTTTTCCTCAGTTTAATCTAATAAATTCCATCAATAAATAAAATCAATAGGAGTTTGGACTAGATGGTCCTTGTGTGTCCTTTCCAACCCAGGATATTCTATGAGTCAATCTTTAAATTTAAATAATATTGCAATAAGTATATGCACAGAATAGTTGTACCGTATAGATACATAGAGAGGTTGACTCCTAGCTGAGCTAGTTTTGAACATTGAGGGGAGTGTGAATTATTGCTATAGTGACAGTGGGGTGCAGTTCGCTGGTCACGAAAAGAAATCATTAACTTCTCGCAGCATCAATTTGTTGCAAGGACTGTGTTCACAGTGGTGCCAGACAGGACATGGAACACTCACAGCCTTCAGTGACATCAGCCGAACCAACTGTGAGCGCTCAGCGCAAGTGCTGCTCTGAACATAGGAGCATTGCAATTCATCAGAACAGGGATTTAGATTTATTTCACTGATTTGATTTAAGGGCATCAGTCAACAGGCTTCTCCAAGGCTGCAGATTTAGTTTTGGACTTTGCAAACTTTGATTCTTCTGTTGCTTCAGTTTGTGTGAAATGTATAGAAATAAATATTACAATATAATGGAATATCCTATAATCGCAAATGTTCAATACGTAGCTAAGGAAATGAATCCAGTATGCACTAAACCTGTGACCTGTGCCCACTTGTCCCAGGCCTGAAGTGAAACAATCATAGGATGCAAATGGCGTCTTAAACATCTAAGTGACAAGCAAGCTGGTTCATTACAGGTTTCTTTGAGACAGTATCATTTTGCACTGTTATTTGCCTTCCTGACCTGTCTAAATGGCCTTGTGTGGAGACTTTTCCCTCACTGTCACAGACTGGTTTCCTGCATGTGAAATCTCACGTCCCCATGGCAAAGGCAAGGATGCAGGACCCTGCCGTGGGTATGGAGCAGTGTCCCAGCCATCCTGCCTCACCCTGCACATCTTTCTCCCAGAGAAATAGAGAGAATTAAGAGTAACTGACAGGTTGCTGTCAGTTTACCAGTTTGAATGGAACAGTCACACCAGAGACATGGAAATAGCTCCTTTCTGTGATCCTGAAGGTCTTTTGTCAAAGAACCAAAGGCTAAAATTTGTGCATTATGAATTAACCAAAAGAAAAAAAAAATCTGTTGAAACTTAGTCCCTTTCACAATATAAGTGATTTTTTTTTCATTATGCCTTCTTGTTAACTATAGCATCTTTTGGCTCTGCTAATTCTGTCTTCTTTTTATTTTTTTTAGGGCAGTTTCCTGTTTCTCTTGGTATATTCAATATTTCAAGGTTAGCCTACTTTGTGATGTTAGGGTTTATGTATATTGATCCACACTCTTAACAATTTCATCTTACTTGTGAATTATATCCTCATCTTCCACTAATACTACATTCATCTGATAGTTTTTTTCCATTAGTCTGATTATTTTGCTGCCTTTAATGCTTTTACTCCTGCAAATGGATTTCTTGATATTTTTTCTGTTCACATAGCAGGCCGCCTTATTCTTTTTCATTTGGTTTGTTGTTGTTCCCCAAGCTGTTCATATGCCAATGTTAATTTATTTCAGTTTTGAATGGTTTTCATTTTAAAGTAACAGTGTGGAACACTCTCGTAGCAAAACAGCTGCCTTCAAAGAACTTCAGGGAGGTTCACCAGACCAAGAATTGCAATGGGAATAAATTGTTTCTTTCATCTTCTATCTATAAATTGTGCTGATAAAGAAATGTCCTAGTCATGTCATCCAAGATATTAGGCCATGGTCTAAGTGACAACTTCATGCAACATTAAACTCATGAATAAGCAAGCAGACTCCCATTTCCAGTTACTTTTCAAAGACGTCTCCAAACATGCCTAGCTTTGCCTGTTTTACTTTATTATCTGCATGGGACATTGTGGCAGCAAAATATGCCAAGGGAAGGCTTAATAAGGGAAGAGAGGCATGAAAGTTGTTGTCCTTGCCATGCAGTGAGGTTGCAGCTTCACAAGTCCCCTCCATCACCATTTAGATGGAGCTCCTTCCACCACTTTATGCAATGCATTGCTTGTATAGTTTTCAAATAGATCTTTCTAAGGACAATAACCTGTTTTGGAGTTACGCTGGATTGTGTCATTGTTCCACCGACTCATGTTCTTTTCTTCAGGTATATGCTCTAAAGAAGCCACCAAACAAATTAGAAGGCTCCCCTGAAAGCGATGAGATTCTCATCAGAAAATGTGTCTGAGCACTCTGTTGTTGGTAGCAGGTGAGGAGTGATTGCAGTTCTCCAGGAGCCCTGATTACCCTTCAGGTTTCCGAAAGAAAATGGACAAACCTGACTCTTCTGCTTTTCTCTCTGTCCTCCGCCAGTCCTCTTTTACAGAACAGAAGGTGATTTGCAGCAACAGAGAATGAGAATACTACATTAAGAAACAGATGCACCTAATTTTTCAGAAGGGTCTTGACTGAGCTGACACATGTAAAAATTTTACACTTGTAGAAAAACCTTAAAGCAATCTTCATGAACAAGTGATGTATTCCAAAACACCCAGGCTGATTTATTCTTTTTCTGTTGACTTAGTAGAGGTGATAGTTCCCACCTCTGTGCTGAGTCATCTGCAGATACTGCAAGAGAATTCCAGCTGACAGCGTGATCTTTGATGACAGAAGACCAAATAGATCAGAAATTATACATTTTCCCAGCTCCCAGTGTAGACTAGACCATATTAATTTTTAGAACAGTTTTCAACTTGGTTAAAAATTTATTTCTTTAAACCACAGTGGGTTTTGAGAGTTTTAACTTCACCATTATTAGAGCAGTATTTCATTCTTACTGTTCCACAGTGGTATCCATCTTTTCACAAGCTCACCTGTTAACTCAACTCCCAGCCAGACTCTTTTTTTTTTTTTTTTTTTTTTTTTTTTTAAATATATCAAGTCCTATTTATCCACTTTAGTAATAAGACTACTCTTGACGCGCACACATAGGTGGAATTATCCTCTTTACTCTTCTGAAGCTTTTGTATTTGAAGGCACAGGTCTGAATCTTTCAGTATAAAATGCATATTGTCATTGAAGACAAATTAAAAGCAGTGTTTAAAAACAACAACCAAAAAATTCAAAAGGAAAATGTTAACAATTTTAGTTCTATTTTTTTTTCTGTGGATTCCCAGTAGTTATTACCATATCCATTGGTGTTCTGGGAAGGCTTGCCATAGTAGAGATAAATAATACTTTTTAATGAACTGTGAAAAAAAATATAGAACAATAAAAACAGATGAGGAGAAAGAGACCAAGAGAAATATTTCTCCCTGTTTGGCTAATACTAAAATTTTATACTAGCCTATAGCACACTTACAAAGAGGTTAGGAAACCACTTGAAGAAGAGGGGGAAACCAGGGTGATCTATAACTAATTAGAACATTTTCCCTGAAGCAACAAAGTTAACAAGACTACAGAAAAAATATTAAAATATTAAGAATTAAAATTAATAAATGCCACTTTTCTTTATTTCAACAACAGATTTTTTAAAAGATTCAGTATCATTCCCAAAATACAGTGTTTTTTCAGCTGGAGAAAGAGATGGCCAGAGATATTGAGATGATGGGGAAAAAGTGCCCTGATATGCAAAAACTGCAGTATTTAATTTCTTTTACCAAGATGGAGGAGAAAACTTTCCTTTAATTTCCTTTCTTCTTTCTGGATTTTCTTTCTTAGGAAAACTTAAGCACATAAAAATTTAAGGAGACGTAAGTGACATTTCATCTGAAAAACCAAATTCTACTCTACTAATTGGAAAAATTGGCTATATAATGCCATGTTGATATGGTTTTGTTTCTAAAAAGAAACACTGCATGATAAAAACATATTCAGCCTTGGTTTTATGCACTGTATTCTTGCCTCATTAATATACTTATAATGGTTCAAGAGATTACTAGACCTGTATTTCCATTCTCCCCCAGTGCAGAGCAGAGAGCTAGACCCTTTGCTTACCCACAAGGGCAAGAAAGGATGTACCAGAGTACTCTTGGAGGACAGAGGAAGCGTAAAATACATGGATGTGGCTGCAAAGGCAGCTTCATTTTTATATTGCTCTCCAATGCCTTGTCCTGAAAAGGCATTAGTTCAGATTTAGGTGAATAGCAAAACTTGTACTGATAGTCTCAACAGGATGTTAAGACAAACACACAGAACAGGCAGAGAAAGGAAAGAGATTGTCATAACCTGAGCTTTAGGAAAATCCACATTTTTTTATGGAGAATGCCATACCCAAATGAGTGAATAATTCAACACAGGGAATAAATATGAGAGAGAGAAATTAAGGCAAAGCTCCTTTATGGGAAGAGTGGGGATGGGTAGGAAAACATGAGAAACTGTTCACGGAAATACTGAAGGGGATACTGAAAACAGTTGATGAAGGTATTGGATAACAACTGATCACAGACAGAAAAAGACTGGAGAGCTGGAAGACTTTACTTGAAACTTAGAAGCACAAGACAGTGTATTGATACTACAGATCTTAGATCTATGACATCCATAGATAACCCTCTAAAATATCTGGGTTTTAAGAAATATTTTTCCCTTGTGGGACAAGAAACTCCAGGTGATGGAAGGTACTGTTGAGGAATAGAGAATGCTTTGATAGAGCAGAGCAGACTGTACTGTCCAGAAAGAGCAACAAACCAAAGCAGTTGGGGATTTACAATAAACATATAGGCTAAATCAAAGGAACCATGGAAACAGAACATAGAATTAATCACATCAAATTTTACCTACATAAAAATTAGATATACTCTAACTGTCCATCTCTAATTAGTGGAGAAAACAAATTTCTCTACTGGGTGAATAATTTCAATCTAAATCAAAGACAAGTGGGATTAACATCTTTCTAAAAATGCATACCCCTTTCCCCTGACAGCAAGTTTTAAAATTTTACTTTAGCAGGTCACTTTTAATTAATATTAGATGAAACAAAGGACTTTTCTCAGTCTGATCATTACAGTGGGAAATAACATGGAAAGGAGTAGAACAATGTCTTGTCTTTCAGTCATGACTTTAAGGTTTTGAATCAAAACCACTTTTTGTCCTAAAGTGACTTCTAAACTGAAAGAAAAAAGGAAAATGCAAGCAATGATTGAGCAGAGATCTTCATTGAGAAAGGTAACTGCAGTTTGACTAGCAAATGTAAAGACATACAGTGCACAGAAGCTGCACAAGGATGCAACCATTCAACTGCCACATTAGCAATGATGTTATTAGATTAATGACCGATTCAATTCCAGCTGGTACACAGAGTCGTCTGCAATGTAATCCAAACAACACTGATAAACTGCAATATTAGATCAATGACCAATTTGATTCCAGATGGACTGTGGAGCCAGACACAATATAATCCTAGCAATACTGATAAGCAGAGAAATATGAGTGTTATAATGATGACACTAAAACTATCTGAGGCCAGTCCAAAAATGCAGGCTGTCAATAAGGCACTATAAAACAGGAGACAGGGCTGTTTGGAGCTTGGAACTTGCTTCTGACAGACAGAAGCATCTCTTGCTACAGGAAGGCAGAGCAATACAATCTACTCAACTGGTCGGAATATAAAATGAGATCATCCTTAAATGCAGATATAGCTAGTCGTTCCAGCAAGCCGAAGAGAACCAAGAATGCAAAAATTAAAGAATAGTCTCATCTTCCTTCCACTAGGTAGTCCATAGCCATGAGGAGTGTGAAGTTAATTTATCCCAGTGCAAATATTCTCTTTTTTATCATATTAAAATAGTTTCTGGCACGCTGAATTAAAGAAACTTCCATCCATGAAACTGTTGCCACACTACCGTACAGACCAGTAGTTGGATATGCTTACAGACATAATTACTATTACACAGATCCTCCAAAGGGCACTGGATCAAACACTAGAGGGATTGGCAGCCATCAGAGTTGTATCTGATGCTGATGTGCTGATGCTTTAAAGGACAGAGATTCCAAGAAAAATTATGTCCACAACCATGATATCAAAACAAATTATAAATAGACTTTGGAAGTCTGGTGTTAGACTGAGCTCAGTGAGGTTGAAGCTAATCAGCACTGATTCCTTTTTATACATGTTTACCTTTTAGGGACTGTAGTAATATACTGACAAAGAAACCAAAGTAATTCAAACCATCCAGGCCATAAGACATGTATAGATGTTTTCATATTTGGCACACAGCCATCAGGAGTCTCAAACCCCTTAAAATATTAACATAGCATAATGCAGCATGGCATTTGCAGCAAGCTAAGTTGAACAATGAAATAACACACCAGATCTTCAGAACAGACCAATTAAGCAGAGCACCTAGAGCTCTCTGAGTCTTCAGAAAGAAGCAGAGCTGAAAAAAAAAATATTGCTTAGCACTTTTAGCAGTTTCCAAACACTGGAAAGATGACAGGCTCAAATTTTCAAAGGAAAAATGATAGTTCATCCGCCCAAGAATTGCAGATGGTTGTGCTTAGTTTCCCAGGAAACTTAGAATCTGACCAGTTGAGCTCTTCCCACAGTCCCCTGAATATAACCTTCAATGTCTCTCAGATTCTAAAATTCATTCTGTATACTATTCATGTTTTCCCGTCTTGATGCATTTGTCTTCACTGATTCTGCCCACTACATGGTGCCTGTTAATTCTATTTTGTGGAAGCAGACTCTGGGGAAGACACTCAGGTAAGAACTGTGACCAAAGGCCTGAAACATACCTAACACAGTTTGCTTGAGTGAAAGGTCACAGCAGAATTCAAGTGAGTCAGGATTAGATGGGAATGACATGGATGGAATCTTTCAGATGTTAGGGACTTATAAAGTGTTGGGAAAGCAGACTTAAGAGGCATGGGGAAGAAAAGAATCTCTCCCTGTGTGAATCATCCTAGCACATTTCCTAGAGACTAGTAACACCTTGCAGAGATCCACAGACCAGTAAGTAATCCATCAGAAACAGAACAATGTTTAAAGGAAAGAACAATTTAATGGGATTTTATATGAAAGGGTAGAGGTTACAGAAATGAAGTACTTCAAATAGATGTCAGTAGCACTTCTGCAACAATTTCGGTTCAGAGAAAATCTGTTTTATATTTTAAAAGAATTGATGTAGAAGGAGCAACATGCCTGAAAAATCTGTATGCAGGCAGCAAGGTGCAAGATGGATCAGAGAAAGAAAAGGATAAAACTGGTATTTTCTTTGGTACCCTCGAGGAGAATTTCTCATAAGGGAGGCTGAGGAAATTACGACTGTTCAGCCTAGAGAAGAGAAGACTCATGCATGAGGAATTTCATCAATTCCCTTCTGAAGGGAAGGAGGTATGGCAGACAAAGCCAGACTGTATTCATTGGTGTTCAATGGAATGACAGAAGGCAATGGGCACAACCTGTCTGAATATCAGGATACAGTTTATTACTTTGAAGTTGACTGATTACTAGTAGAAGTTTGCTAGAGGTTTTATGGACTCTCCATCTTTGGAGATATTAAAATCCAGCTGGATATGGTCCTGGGCAACCAGCTCTAAGTGGTCCTGCTTGAGCAGGAAAGCTGGCTTAGATGATCTCCAGATGTACCTTCCAACCCCAGCCATCCTGTGTGATTCTCTATGTCAGACTCCCTGGCTGGACAGAGATAGTACTGAAATAAAGGTGAAGTAACAGTTCAAGGAAGGCAGAGTCCATGAAGTTGCCACTGATTCTTCCTTTGGTCAATGTCTAAACCTGCATACAACCTTCAAACAATATTTTCCTGCTTCAAAAGGCGTTCTACAGTAAGGATTCAACATGACATTTTTCATCATGACTTTGAAAAATTCATGGTCTTGAATATTTCCCAAATTTCAGACAGTTCTTTGTTGAGATTATTAAGCTTAGGATCCATTTGTTGGATATCACATTGCATTCAGTGAATTCCTCTACACACACACACACACACACACACATACACACACACACACACACACACACACACACACACACACACACACACAAGTATGGTTTATAGAAATAGAATATCATGTAATTGTAATTGGTCTTTTTTTCCCCTACTTTCCACTTTTTTTTTACTCTGGAGATTCCATAATTAATTAACTTTTCTAAGTGAGTGTGACTGAGATACATCTTAAAAATGATCATTTATCCAAGGCTAGATATGTTGAGGAATATATGTACTCATTCCCTCAGACCAAACAAAGCAGAAAATGAAAAAAAAAAAAAGGCAATAAATTTGAATTAAAAATAACTGTAACTGAGTACCCAAGAATAAAAGCTTTAAAACATCCCAAGTGATTATTTTAATTTCAATTATTTTTATTTTTACCTTAATCAGAATATTAATTACATCACAACACTACAAAAATATTCCTTTATCCTAAGAGAGTCTTGTCTAAAGTTTATTGTGCTCTATCTGTCCCTCCCAATTACAATTATAGCTATGATCAATATGATGACCAAAATAGTTTGAAGGATGTACTCCCATGGTTATCAGTAGCAGAAATATTGTCTGTGGAGGAAAGTTAAAACTTTTTGGAAAAGAAAAAACATTTAAATGAAATATCCTGAAAGTTGTTACACAGATTATCTCTCCACAGAGCTGTCCAAACACTTCTTGTATTCTGTTCTATATTCCATTCTTTTTTATTCTTTTAGATATGGATGCCCCATTCCTGGGAGTGTTCAAGGCAAGGCAGAATGGGACTTTGAGCAAATTTATCTAGTGGAAATTATCCTGCCCATGACAAGGGCTTTGGAATTAGGTGATCTTTAAGGTCTCTTCCCAAGCCATTCTCAGATTCTACAATTATGCAATCCTGTTATGTGATCTGATCTGCATGTTCTTCCCATAATCTATGTCCTCTCAATAGGAGAAATAGAATTACTGAAAATGCAGCAATTCCACATTTTTCCTCGTGCCCCACCTCATTAAAAATATTCATATGCCTAATTTTCATAACTAGGTTAATAAAACTTCATTTTTTAATTATGACTGTTTCTGAACATCATCCGTAAGATTACAGGTGTAAGACTGAGAAATGGACTATGCCAGGTCCCTAGCCACTGATAATATAAAATTCAGAATTCCATTTTGTGCACAACTGACAAATTCTCCTTTCATTTACATCAGTTCAATTTGACAATTCTACTCAAATCAGTTCATATCACCTTAGTTTAACTGAGAGTACATATTTCTCCTAAAATATACTTCATTCCTGTATATGATCAGAAGACGGATGTCAAACTCCTGTGTTTAAATTCCTAGTCTACAATAAATTTAACAAAACACTGACATAAGGATGGAAGGAAAAAAAATAAATCTAGTCATTTTTAAGTACCGAGGTGACCTTAATCAAACTCTCAAAACTATGACTCATTTTCCTCAAAAGTGAAAGGAGGAGAAATCCACAGTTTTGCAGAGTTATTTTTCAGAGGATTTTAAGAATTATTTACTGGAGCATAAATAAAGGATATGATCACCTTAAGTTTCTGATAAGACAACCATCAATAACCTCACACTCTGAGGTAGCCACCAGGCAGTGAAAGGTGAGCAATACATTCAATTTATACTTTGTCATTTTCTGGTCTGTTTAACACCCACGAAATATGTCACCTCAAGCTCCCAACAGAAACTATGGTTGCTCAGCACTGTTGGAAATTAGGCTTTTTTCTTAATTCATCTAAATCTACAGACAAAAATGTTGACTGGAATCATGTAATAGAAAGATTCAGCTAATTACGGCACTGGAGACTGAAGGGCAATGTTTGCTCTTTCATTGGACCCTAAGAGAGATGAAGGATGGGAAAAAGGAATAAAAATATGGTGTTCCACTTAACTACTCTATGTTTCATCTATTCCTAGGTCTGTTCTATGGTGAATCAGCATCTTTACAGACAGTCTTTCTTTACCTGGCAGGTGTCCTCATATAGAGAGAGTTTGGTCCTCAGTATCTGCACCAATGGCTGTCCTATTTGCACTGCTGTTTTGGAGTTTTTCCTGATTATCCCTCTGGAATTGAGTCATGTAACACATTTCAAAATTCAGTCATCTTAGTTTGATGGCCTTCTTGAAGGTCCACCATTCTTCCATTCTTTAGATACTTTTAGAATTTGCTTTTTACCAACTCTTATTTTTGCCTGGATTCCTCAATCAAAATAATGATTCTGAATTTAGGTAAACTTTGGTTAGAATTAAAAAGAAAACATGAAGCAGTAGGATAAAGCAAAAAATTATAATAGTGCTTGTTTCTTTGCACATACCAGTTCTAAAAAAGAGATACAACCAAACAAATCTTAAAGCTTATTTTTATATTTCCTGATCATACAAATCTAATCCTCCTATGACTTATGCCCATGCAAACAGGCAAGCTTTGAAACATGCCTTGAAGGTCACATGGTTTAGGACACCAATGAACAAAGGAAAGAAAAAAAAGGATTTTTGTATTATATCACATATATTTTGCAAAGAGAGCAAAGGCTCAAGCTTTCATTATAATGACAGGAATGTGGCTCAAGCTGACAGCATGAGAAGAGAGAAAAATCTCTTATTGAGTGATTTTTAAATAAAAATCAACATTGCAGTTGTCACATGAAAATGAACAGGAAGCTAGAAAGTTCTCAGAACACTGGCAAATAAACTGATCTGAATAACTGATCTTTCAACACCAACTGATTTTGACTGAAAAAAATTAAAATTTTTTGAGGTTAACCTGCTCTTTTAATTCTTTAGATTTTGTAGCAGAAATAAAGCCTCTTTTTTATTTCTTGTTGTTCCTTTGTGGCAAACAAAGTTTTTAATCAGGTTCCAAATGAACCAATTGATTTTTATGTCCTTTATCCTCATATTGGAATTAAATATTGATATATTAATTTCAACACACTTGTTAAAGTATCCAAATTAAATGTTTCAACAGTTACTATTTTTTTTCTTCTTTTCTTTCCTTCTCAAAAGTGTTTGTTGAATTTGGTTTATAACCAATTTCAGTTAAGCTAAATTTTCAAGTTTCCATTTATAATTTATTTGTTAAAAAGCTTTTCCTTGTGCTTTTTCTAGTAACTTTCTGCTGTCCAACACCTTTGCTGGATATTCAGCAACTTCTACATGTGTAAGTATACTTTGCTTAGGTATAAACATTGTTGAGAGGGAAATGTAGCCTTTTTTCAAATCCTCTGCAGGTCTCAAATCCCATGGGTTTGGTATCAGACCCTATTCCTGACTGTTACTGTTACAATCTGCTTTTTGGTCAGAGAGCAACCATTCCATAGTGGAAGAGCGTTCTCCCTTGCTCTCATACCCAGGATGGACACAAGTACAAATCCCAAGAGAAAAATGTCTAGATGAAGGAAAGAAGATATGATTCACCTTAACATCTTGTCTGATATTGCCCTTCATTCTCTCAGTCATGTTCAGATTTGAAAGCTACAGCTTCTGAGGCTCTGCACATTCTGAACATGGGTGCAAGGTCAGGTGCTATGGAAGAGACATGAAAGCAGTATACAAGGGTATTAGAAAGTCAAATGCAGTGTCAGCACCAAAGATACCTAGGATAGATACTGACCTTTAAATGTTCCAAGCCCTAAAGTTATTTCTGAAAATGATCAGTAGGTCATTCTTTCACATCCTTTCAAAATATAGCATAAATCGGAAGAATGCACTAGACCAGGAGGGGAAGAGTCAACAGACATCAAGGAGCACAGATCAATTTCTCTGCCAAACAGGGAGGGCAAACATACTTTTCAAGACTGTCCCAAAGGTTCTCTTTGCAGATAAACACTTACATAGCTCAGCACAAAACATATGAGTGCCTGGAATCTAAGGATTTCTTGGAACACATCAATGTGAGGGAAAAATTAATTCATGAAGCAAAGCAGGCAGAAGAAATTTAGTTCTAACTTGGCTTGACTTGCCTAATGTGTATGTTTCCATCTCTCTTGCTTTAATAAAGATTACACTAAGCAGATATCACATTCCTGAAAAGATTCAGTCACATACTGGCAAATATTTCAGCTTTCTGTGTGTGTTCATTTTCATGGCTGAGACACATATTGAAGTGACCCAAAATACAATATTTAAAGGAAAAAGTCTCAGTCTGAGGACTTTTATAAATCTCAAGCAAAAACTAAATAGACTATAAGGAGAGAATTGATGTAATAGTTCCCCAAAGGAAACAGATGAACAGATGATAAAGCAAAATCCTTCAATAAAAACAAAGGCTGTACAAGAACCTGGTAACAAACATAACAGAAATCTGTTTTAGGTAGTACATACTTATATAAATAAACTTTATAAGGGATGGCTGTTGGACCTGGCCTATTTCTTGCAATGAGAAAACTTTCACTGTGTTCAATGGCATAGAATTAGGCTGTAGAATTTTGCAAATGATTCAGTGTTCATTCTAGCAATATTTAAAAAGAAAGTGTTTTTAATTTAAATGAGCTGTGGTTCTCTCAGACATTTCCTAGGTGAATGCCTCATGTGGTCAAGCACGTGCTAATGGCAATGCTAACATTGCCAAGCACAGATCAACCCAGGAACTAGAGTAGAAAGAATACCTGCTTATGTTAGAAGCATGAGGGGAAAGTAGTTAGAAGGATCATTGTTTTCCTACCTGGCATATATTTTCCTGCAGAGACCATTCAAAAAACGACTGAAGTAGTTGGCACCAGAGGGAAAAGAGAAGGGAGGTCAGAGTAAGGCTACTGAAATCAGCAGAAAAAAAAATAATTCCATCGGTAGAGAGAGTGGAAATATGGCCACTTGCAAGAAATGAGAATGGCTACTTTTGCCAGAGAAACACTCAAGACCAGATTAAGTGCCTATTCTTTTGAAAGGGTCACTCAAGACTGGTAGTCTTAGGGTTTGCCTTTTCCTAATTCAAAAGGACTGTTTCAGGAGTAGTATCAGAGCAAAAATATGTAGCAAGGAATAGCAAGGGGAAAATATTAGTGAGACTACATTCAACCACCTTAAACACAGCTCTTTCTTACTAGCAGAAGGGAAGAAAAGTAACGTAGCGTTAGCTAGGACTGTGATGTAGAAGATCTGGCACATGACAATAGAGTAGGAGAGAGAAGTGAGTAGATGAAGTAGCTTTATGACCATATGCTCTGAGAAACAGGAATTTGTGGATAAGGAGGTGAAAGACTGCGCATTTGTCCAGGTGTCATTGGCACTAGTGCATTTTCAGTGCATGTCACCCAAAGTGAATTATGAAAGTTCAGTGAATTTATTTAGCTTTTATTAAAAATAAATGAACGGCTCAAGATTTTGAGAAAGGTTTAGCTTGTGAAATGTGCTCTCTTTTCTGGAAGAGGGCAAGGGATTACTTTTAAGCTGATGCATAGTTAGATGTGAGTCACACTTAAGTTAATTGATTTTTTTGCCTATAAAACTAAGTCGTCTGTCCACAAGACAGTAAAAAAGCTAAGTACTAAACAATGAAGTCATCGATTGCGCAAACAAGTACACAGTTGCTGACTGAATGGTCTCATGTTGTTAAACATACATAAAGCTGAATTTCGTGTTCCATGAGAAAGATGTTTCACATCTGAAAATCCTCAAAAGATTGGAGATAAAGCGCTGGAAACCAAGGATAAAGCTGAGAGAGAGAGAGAGATAGAGAATCCAGAGGAAAATGAAAATGTAAAAATACAAGAACTTCAGAGGTTTGAAAACAATCACTAAGAAGATTAATGACAAGTACTTTTCACATTTGTTGTCTGTACACCCATGAGTATCTATGTTTCTGGTTTTTCTGTATGGGTCTGATCTAAAGCTCACTGAAGTTACCCTGAAAAATCCCAGAGACTCCAATGAGACAAGGAAAATCATCTTTTGATAGCCATCAAGCACTGTCCATAATCATGCAATATGCATTTGTAACTGTTTTTCACACCTGGAAGAAAGTGTAATTTGCCAAGCTTTAACATTTCAGAGATCTATCTGGCTTTCCACATCTGTCTTTTTTCCTGACTACTGTTCTTTAAAAAGCTGCTTGTTTTGGATGGTTTAGTCCTGTCTTTCTGCAGAGCCTGCTATAAATTTGTCATGAGGTTGTAAAAAATATTATTAAGAAAAAAAAGAAGCAAATGTAAGAAAAATCCCTGAAAAGTAAGTCCCACATGCATATCTAGTGATTTATTACAATAAATAGGGCTTTTATTTATGTAAATAAGTATATGAGATAGAGGCAAGGGATACAAACACCGTGGACTGCATTTGGGTTTATGAGAAGGGGCCTAATCAAACTGTACAAATGAGAGAGACTGGCAGGCACTTCCATAGTCAAATGGATTAATGGTGTATCTAAAAGCAGTTAAGTGTGATCCTAGACAAAAGTGTCTCCCAGAGACAAGTAACTCTAGTTAACTTTTTTCAGATTTTCTGTCCACCGGTGTCTGAGTAAAACCTTAATTATATGACAACAACAAAATAGGAAAAATGAAGTAAAATAAAGAACACCAGAAAACTTTACATTAAGATCTCATTATTTTTTATTCAGTTGTCTGCATTTTACATAGCTGTTCATGGTAAATACATCTGACATGAGCAGTACCAAAAAAGTCAAATCAAAAAACTAAAGAAATAATCCACTTAAATATATGCAGCCGTGAAGTGTGTAGTCTAATCTTGAAAATTTTCTCCACTGTTTTCCTCCTTTGATAGAGAGATGGGAAGACTGGGAAAAATTTCTACAAAGTCTCAGGCTGCATGGAATTATTTTAAATTCATGCACAAATGGAAACTTTCCCAATCATCCTTATTTCTCTTTTTAAATTTTTTACTGTTTATTTAAAAATGCATATCCTCAACCTTGCTTTCATAATCATTTTATTTGTCATAATGGTTCATGTCTAATTTCCTAAAAAGGTTTGAGTAGTTCTCTGTGATTTTAAAATATGCATTTTCACCCACAGAGATTTATGCTTGAAAAACCTAAGTAAGTGATGGCCTTGGAAGTGGAGCACTGCATTGGAAACGTCGGGTTTTTTTTCCTTGAGCTCAGTTAAGAGTGCTTGGAGTAAACTAGAATTACTGACTCAACTTGTCTGCCTTTGCAGTCAGTCAGAGACAAATCCAATTAGTTAGTGTTGCTTTCATGATATGGGAAGATGGGTGTATTGTGAGAAAATCAAAGAAAATTAATGTGTAGAAATCAGTTATAATTCTTGGTGCGAGTTGTTTCACCAGCTGGCACAATTCAAATGCAGGTGCTCAAGACAAATTCTACCTTCCATTCTTCAAAGCAGGTTTCAGTGAGTAATTGAAGTGAAAAGGGTTCTCCCTGACAATCAGGGTTTTTCAGTATTCCCAAAATGGAAGATGGGTAAAACAGAAAAAAACTAGCATTTCTGTTCACATACATAATGCTTTTTGAGGCTCTTCTGCTCCCTCCAGTCAAGAGGAAGAAAACTCTTATGGCTGTTTTGCTGTCAATCACATACATGTAATACCTCTGTTCATGTATAGGAAATGCCATTCCTAGTTATAAAGGCAAAAAGTTGTGACACAACCCTCGGCCACTGAGATCTTGCCTGGAGCAAACTCCAAATGTATCCAAGACAGTAGAGATTCAGAGAAATGTTTCTAAAAGTGATATGCAACCAGTTAGACTAGGATCATTTTGCTCTAAAAATCTATGAAGCTACAAAGGTATATTCAAGGAGGTAAACAGTTTCCGGTAAATCCACAGAAATTCAGTAAGGAATTGCATATACATATTTAGTAATCTCAAAAGGTGCACTCTTAGGAAGAGGGAAATACTTTTGTATTCCTGAGCTTATAACTCAATCTGTTGCAGATATCCTTAGAAATCCAAGCACAGCGCCTAGCAGATTGGGTGACTGTAGATGAAATTTGCTGTAGATAAGAAAAAATACTTTTGGGAAATCTAAAAGCACATTTTTTCTTTAATACATATTTTATCATTTAGTTTCAAAAAAGCATGATACAAGTAATTATGAGCGAAGTAAGCTAAAATTTTTTTATGAGTATCTTACAATTGAAGTGTGTCCTTTATAGTAGGCCAATGTCTTTGTCTGTGAGGCTTTCTTATTACTGTAGAACTGTCAAAAGAATTCAACTCCTATTTAGGCATCTAAATGAAACAGTTCTCAAGAGCATGCCTTCAACAGATCCATTCTTCTCAGTGGGACATGCTGAGAGCTTAATACCTCAGAATGTTTCTCTGGTTCATTTATACGTTTAAATGGAAATTAACTTTTTGGACAATCTGTCTTCTCACATTGGTATCAAATCAGGAGTTACTGAGTTGCTGATTGCTTTTGACAATCTGTCTTTTAAACTTTAATAGTAAAAACCATTCAATGTAATTGCACAAAAATAATAAGTGTAAAGTTTTTAACATGATTTAGATAGGAACTAGATATTTAAACCATATTTACCTATTTAAAATCTATAAAGAGCATGCTTATCATGACCTTATCCAACCTGAGATGTCTGATTCATTCTGGTAAAAAATGAATGCCTATCAAGTACTGCAATAAAAAACAGTATTAGCTTTTTTCTCCCTGAAATAAATATAGACCAGTCTTTTATTTTACTGGATATTGCTAATACCACTGAAAAAAATGCAGAAGGATTGAATTCTCTTAGACAGAACATATATTCCAGAAGAATATAGTGATTTCTTTCAACCTCAGAAACATGGATTACAGGGTGGGAAGTGGTTTTAGTCCATTAAATTTCATTAATTTCAAGAAAATTCTGGATTTCCGGACTGGAACATTATGAAGACAGGGAATGTTTTTCAAAAATAAGGAATCCATTCCAAAACAGTAAACTTCTAATAATAATAACATACCCTGAAAAGTCCAAGCTCAACTATGCTCTGCTTAGCTCAGGAGAAGCACCAGCACTTGTTTCCCAATTCCTAGGGGAGGTGTCTAATCAACTGCCTGCAGAAACTATCATAAATTACTTACTCTCTTCACTCTGGTTTTTTCTCTCTCTCTCTGCCTCAGCCTTAAAGAACTTACAAACAAAAGTTTCACCAATTCTTTAGTCAAATCAAGTCTGTGGCTGTGTTTAGATGGTTATCTCAGAGACAGTACAACTTCTTTCTATGCTCAATATCTCCCCATATTAAAAGACTGCATACCATTAGCTTATCAGCAACAAAAGGACCTGAGGCTATTAAACTGTTTATTTCTGTCAGGCTCCTCAAATATACCATCTCAGTCTATAATACTGTCAATATTTTAAAATGCCATCAAAACCACTTAAAAGCTTACCTTGTCAACAGTACATGAATAAATGCTTTTTCCCTGGCTTAATGATTAAAAGCTTTCTGGATTTGTATTTCGATTTTTAATACCATTAATATTTTATGAATAATTGATTTTAATGGACACTGTGTTTCAAATTGCTTCTTTTAGTATTGAATGAGGTTCGCCTCTTCTACCAGACATTCACAACTCAATAAGGTCATAATAACCCATTGACAGCAAAAAGCATGAGCAACTACAAGGAATGGTAAACAAGAGAGTAAATGGCTTCTAATTCTGAGTTCCAGGAATCTTCTACTGCATTTTGGACACAACACTCCTGTGAATTAGTCTTGCTAGCCTAAATATACTGAGGATGTAAAAACCAGATTTAAAACTGTTTAATATAATTTTCTCTTTTTTTGTTTTTGTTACAACATGCACCTAAATCTCACATAAGGAAATTATTGTGTAAATATATGCCAGAGTTTCAAAGTTGTTTGAGTCAGAAAGGACCCAATAAGATCCAAGTGAGATTTTATTAAGCTATAAGGTAAGTTAGAAACATAATTCCCAAAGAAACTGTGCATGTGGTGAGCTGGACAATTGTTAATTCAAACATCTAAAGTCCAAGCACACAGTGCAAGCATGGTGACTAATCAAAGAAGTGTTTAGTCACCATCCTTGGAGGTATTTAAAAATGTGGGGATGTGGTGCTTAAGGACAGAGCTTAGTGGTAGACTTGACAGTGCTGAATTATGATTGGACAGAGATCTTTTGTTCGGAGCACACTGCTACCCACACGCATGAGGTGTGGTCAGCACAACAGCTGTGTCACATTCCTTCTGAATGACGTTGGAAACTAGGAAGGCACCAGGCACCAAGCAGCCCATGCTCTTCTGGAAAGTCTCATAATTAGGCCTCTAAGTAACTCTCAGATCAAAGCGAGGGAATTATATAAATCCAGTCATCTCTGGTATAATAAAGCCCATCAAACACAAGCTTTTTGAACTTATTTCTTAGTTTAAGCCATCTAAATTTCTCCTAAATCCTACTTTAAAAGCCCAAGTGGCATTTACACTCTCAAGTATATACTCACCCATATTGCCCAATTTCAGAAGCAATTAATGTATGTAATAAATGAAGTTATAAAGCCATGAAATACAGAAAGTTAATTAGGGAATTTGCATGGTGGGAAAAACAGTCTGACAAAATACGAATAAAAAGCCAGGGATGAAATGAGGTTCACTTCAATCTTCAAACATTGGCATTTATAATGGCATTTGTTGCCTTTTTTTTTTTTTTTTTCAGCTTAAGCACAAAAGTTCTGCTTTCAAAATATCAAGAAACTTCATAAACTTTATAATATGCTTTTCACTTTTTATCTGATGCAGATTAATATTTATGAAATATTCAGGCTTGAGATTTGTCTTATATTATGACTTTGTATGCAAATGCTCTACCTGTATATGCCATTACAAAGGATTTGGATTGAGACAAGAAAAAACATTCACATGCTGTCCAATTTAAGAAGTCCCTTGGTAAGCATTTGGGACAAATTTGATTTTCATTTTGTATTTAAAATTGTAAGAACAGTAATAAAAAATATAAGAACAGTAATACACTAAGGAGAATATAGCAAATACTTAGATGAAAATTTCTAGTTATTTATAATAAACTTGTCATTCATTCCTGCAGAGGACAGGTCTCTTTCTATATATATACCCTAGGCAATAAAAGATTAAAAATTTCAAGAAGAGAACTGTATGCAATTACTGAATTTTCAAAATCAAATATCAGTAAAGCTGTGTGTGTTTATTATGAAGCCTTCAAAGCCTTCAAATTCAGCAAAACATGATCTTTTGAAAAAGTGCTTAAAGGTGGCACCTTAAAAGTAATGCAGAATGGAAATATTTCACGTCATGTTTCCTTCTATATAACTATAAACCCAAAAGGACATTTTTTCAGACTCAGTTAACCCCCCACACTTTTCTCAGAACATTTTCCTCTCAACTTTTCAGAACTTCCTAGAAACCAAACAGATACAAGAAAACCTAAAGTTACCAGATCAAAAGGGAAGATTACAAATATTAAGTAAATATAGCTAAGTGTAAGACTTGCTAATGCTGCTAGATGAGTTTATCCCTTGTGTTATAGAAGAAATATTGTCTTTCTAAATCTCTAAGTATTTCACTGGTGTCCTTTGACCAAAAAAGATGTGAACAACTTTGACACTTATAAATGATTGAAGAGCTGTGATAAAATTCATATAGGTGTAGCCTAACACTGTATATTAAAAAAAAAAAACCAAACCCACACAGACTTTCCTGTTTCAGAAAATTTCAGAAAATTTTTCGGTATTTCACTAAGTTCAAATAAACCCTACTGAGAAAGACATACTGCCAACTATACTTATTCTAGATTCCTGTGCATGCTGATGTTAGGTGCAGCTGGATAGCTTCAAATAGAATGGACTATTAAGGTTTCTCGCTCTGGGGAGGCGGCAGGATCCCTGAAACCTCGCGAAAAGGGGTCACCGCTCGCGATGCGAACTCCCACGCAGTCCGGGCCGGTCGGGGCCGGGGCACTGTGAGCTCGCAGGAGCGCGCAGCATGGCATGAAGCTCGAGTGACAGAAGCTCTGCAGGAACCATGGGTGAGGCGAAGGAACACACTGGAGACTGTCTCTGTTCTCCAGGGGGTTTATTTGGGTCTTCGGGGGGTTGCAGGGAAGGAGGAAGGGGGAGGAAAGCGGGGGGGAGGGGGGGGGGGGCGAGAGGTCTGAGAGCCCAGAAACAGTAACGCCTGGGCTCACGCTGGCATGGATTTGGAAGGGAAGGGAAGGGGGGAGGGATTGGCTCTGCAGAGGCAATTCCGGAAGGTCTGAGGGAAGAAGGGCAGGGATACACACCAATAGATTTCTGATAAGGCAGGCCACATAATTCAAAAAGAGCCAATAACATACAGAGCAGGGGAACAAGGGAAAAACCTCGTGGAGCTCTGCAGAGCCACGCTGCAACAGACTATGACAGACTCCTCCTTGCTCTTCCCTAGTTTAGCACATAATTTGCAGGAAATAATTATCTTGGCAAACTCTTCTCCTATTTGAATTTTGTAAAAATTGTCCAAATGATTAAAAACTTATTCTAAAAGCATTAACACCTAAAGGTTAGCCAACAAGTATATAAGCACTTGCATAACTACTTGCATAAGTACATATGTTCCATTTCCTTATAAAAATAAGCTAAGCAGATAAACAAATATATACTCGTTAGTGTAGATGTAAAAACATATTGATCACTTTACAAACCACTGTGTGAATTATGTGTGAGGTAAGAAATTAGAAAGACAATGCAGTCCAAACTCTGTATTGGTATTAAAGGGTTCTGTTTAGTTCTGCCAACATCAATGGACTTTTGGCCATTTCCGCCAGAAAATCTAATCTACTGCCAGTTAATGGAAAGTTGTTTTTCACCAAAGTGGTAGGGATTAGTGTGTTTAGGGAAGCTCTATTTCCCATGCTGCATGTAGTATGAGATTAGCAGACAGTTCTGATACCTTTGTGGCAGCACACATTCTTCTCTGTAAGAAGTTTGCTTACTCTAACTGCATCATATTATTTCCTTTGTATCCCCCAGTAGTGATGGCTAAAAGCTGAAATTCTAGTAATAATTGTGGCTGGAAATAGTAGTGAACAATAATCAAAAGTTATTTTTACAATACCGAGTGATTTAAAATAGACAAAGATAAGGTTTTGGGGTTTTTTTCTGCTTTGCAGTTATCAAATAATTACTTTATGGAAAAAAAATAAAGTGATATTATCATTCTATGTAACTATAAGGTTGAAAGACCAGTGTCATCCCTGAAACAGACAGGAAGACTCTGCTGAAGAGAAGTGTAGGAGTGCAGGAGAGATTCAAAAAGCAAATGTGCAATTAATGAAACTGAGCTGAGATTTACATATGTACATCTTAACTTTCAGATCACAATTACAAACAAAACAATTAATTTATGTGTTTTGAGTGAGTTCTAGCATTTTCTTTTCTATAAGCAATTATTTTAAAAGTGCAATATTAATGAGCCTAGAGCATTATAGCACTCACAGACTGTACCTGTATTGTGGGTTTTATAAAAATTTTATGCTATTAACATTTCCCCTTTGCTGAAGCACTCAGGATTTTGCTACTCAAGGTTTTGATCCTGCTGTAAAATGTATGCATAGAGCTGCTAAAGTTGGCCTTCAAAATCTGTGTAAGGCCTTTAGTGAAAACTAGTTCACAGAACCATAGAATGGTTCATATTGGAAAAGACCTTGAAGACCATTGAGTCCAACCATTAACCCAGCACTGCCAAATCCACCACTAATCCTAAGTGTCTCTAAGTGCCACATCTACACATCTTTTAAATACCTCCAGGACTGGTGACTCCACCACTTCCCTGGGCAGCCTGTTCCAAAGTTTGACAACTCTTATGGTGAAGGAATTTTTCCTAGCAAACAATCAATCCCCTGGGGATGCTGGAGGCTATTTCCTCTTGTCCTGTTCCTTGTTGTTTGAGAGAAGAGGCTGACCCCCTCCTGGCAACAACCTCCTTTCAGGTAGCTGTGGAGAGCAATAATGCTCCCTCTGAACCTCCTTTTCTCCAGGCTAAACAACCCCAGCTCCCTCAGCCACTTCTCATCAGACTTGTGCTCCAGAGCTTTTACCTTCTCCATTGCATTGCCCTTCTCTGGACATGCTCCGGCACCTCAGTGTCTTTCTTGTCATGAGGGGCCCAAAAACAAATATAGGATTTTGGTTATGGCCTCCCCAGTGCTGAGTACAGGGAGACAATCACTTCTCTAGACCTGCTGGCCACACTATTTTCCAATACAAACCAGGGATACCATTGGCATTCCTGGGCACCTGGGCATATGCTGGGTCAAGTTCAACTGCTGTTGACCAGAATCCCTAGGTCCTTTTCCGATGGACAGCTTTCCAGCCCCTCTACCCCCAGCCTGAAGTACCACATGGGGCTGCTGTAACCCAGCTACAGAACCTGGCATTTGGCCTTGTTGAACATCCCACAACTGGCCTCGACCCATTGATCCAGCATGTCTGGATGCCTTCCTACCCTCCAGCAGATCAACACTCCCACCCAAACTGGCCTCACCTGCAAACAGACTGAGGATGTACCTGTTGCCCTAGTCCAGATTGTCCATAAGGATATCAAACAGGACTGGTCTCAATACTGAGCCTTGGGGAAGCTCTCTACTCACTGGCCCCCAGCTGGATGTAACTCCATTCATCACCACTCTCTGGGCTTGGCCATCCAGACAGTACCTCTGTCCAAGTCATAAGCAGCCAGTTTCTCCAGCAGAATGCTGTGAGAAATGGTGTCAAAAGCTTTAGTAAAGTATCCTTCTTTCCTTCACCCACTAACTGGGTCACCTTGCAAGAGAAGCAGATCAGGCAAGTCAGGCAGGACTTGCCTTTCACAACCCCATGCTGGCTGGGCCTGATGCCCTGGTTGTCCTGTACGTTCCATGTGATGGCACTCAAGGTGCTCTGCGACCATCCCCAACACCAAGGCCAGGCTGATAGGCCTGTAGTTCCCCAGATCCTCCTTTCAGCCCTTCTTCTAGATGGGTGTTGTGTTTGCCAACTCCCAGTCAACTGGAACACCCCTTTTAGACAGGACTGCCAAAACCTAATGGGAAGAAGCTTGATGAGCACTTCCACCAGTTCTCTCAGCACCTTTGGGTGGATCTGATCCAGACCCATGGACTTGTGTAGGTCTAAATGGTATAGAAGGTCATTGACCATTCCCTTCTGGAATATGTGTCTTTACTCTATTCCCCATCCCTGTGTTACAGCTCAGGGAGCTGGTATCCAGAGAACAACTGGTCTTACTTTTAAGGCAAGGAAGGCACTAAATACCTCGGCCTTTTCTTCATCCTTTGTCACTATGTTTCCCCTCACATCCAATCAGGGATGGAGATTCTTCTTTAGCACACCATTTGCTGCTCATGTATTTATATGAACATTTTTAGTGTCTTTTACAGCAGTAGTGAGGTTAGGTTCTATCTGGGCTTTGGTCCTTCTAATTTTCTCCCTGCATAACTTCATGACATCCTAGTAGTCCTCCTGAGTTTCCTGCCCTTTCTTCCAAAGGGCAAAAATTCTTCTTTTTTTCCTGAGGTCCAGCCAAAGCTTCCCATTTAGCCAGGGTGATCTTCCTCCCTGATGGCTCATCTTTTGGTACAAAGGGACAGTCTGCTCTCGCACCTTTAAGATTTCCTTCTTGAATGATGTCCATCATTCCTGGAGTCCTCTACTCTTCAGGACTGTCCTCAAAGGGACTCTGCCAGCCAGTCTGCTAAACATCCCTGTCCCAGGGAAAGCAGGGTGCAATTTCAGTAGTCTGTCTCTCCCCCACTCTCCATGATACTCCTCAACCTCCCAGAACCTAAGGGCATTTTTTATGCATGTGGGGGGGCTTGGCCACCACTGTCCCTGGCCCTGTCCAGGTCCTGTCAGCTGCTGTCGTGTGAGCTGCAGGCTCCTGGCAGCTCCTGCAGCTCTCCTGGGGTTCTCACAGTTTGGGAAACACCCCAGTGCACCCTGCTACAGCACTCTGCTGTTGATGATGCTGGCACAAGGCCTGCTCTCCACAGCAACTGATTATCCCTGCCAGAATGTTTTTGGTGTTCAAACATTTCAATTATGTATGTCTTAGTCTTGTTCTCGGTATCATTCACTCACCTGGGAGAGGAGAGATATTTTTGTAACACTATCCTTTCTTTCTTCTCCTGTAGAGGTTCAGATAAAACCTTCCTAGAAATAGTTTCTGATATCACCAAAATTTGAAAAAAGAAAAAAAATCAACTCATTATTCATATGTATAATTGATAACTTAACATGTAGGTAAATAATAGTCACTGTTCCAGAGCTTATTACTTACACAGAGCCAATTAAAACAAAACTCAGGCCAATCAATATGACCGTAATTTGTCGCAGCAGTACTATGTTGGTAGAGGAACCAGTGACACTGGCTGATAGTTTTACTTATGAGACTGTCTCTGATTCCTAATGTGCAAGTTGTAGGCAACTTCTGATCAAAATTATTTTTTTTAAATTGCCTTACCTCAGAGCTATTAGCAATATTCCCTACCATAAAGTGCAGGAGGATCTCATGAAATGTCTTGTTTCTTCAGTGTTGTTTGGAGTCTGTTAAGGAGGGATCACTCACAGATGTTAGAGCCCCAGTTCTACCCAGCATTTTCAGGAATACTCTCAAAACCTACTTTTAGTCTCCTGGTTCATCATGTTCCTAAAATCTTTACAGAATAAAAGTAGCTCATCAGTACTTGCCACTTAATCTGCAAGAAATGAATTTGTTTGCATCCTTCCTTGCTGCCTCTCAGGTTTGTAGCAAGTCAGCCTCTCTTTCCTGAGCCCTACTTACTTAAGTCTAGACTAAGTTCACAGAAAAAGACATGGCAAAGGTCAGGTAACAAATCTATAAACCTCACGATCTGCTAAGCTGTAACTACACCTAGACAATCAGAGAAAGGTCTCACATGTGGCAGGTTGCTCTCCTCATGTGCTAATTCCCACAGGCCACAGGGAATTCTGCCTGTCATCTCCCAAGAGGAAGCTTATGTAACAAGAAATTTGTAAGGGATCCTAGGCAAGTATGTGCTGATGGGATTTGCTTTTCAGACAGCCCTTTCCAAAAAATGAAGTCACATCAAATAAAACATGCCTCTGCAGCTCCATCAGGCAAAACCATACTCCTGATGCTACACTGAGAACTACTGTCTGTGTTCTGGCTGCCAGTTATATTTTAAAATGTGATAGAGGAGCTATCACAGTTGCTGTTTTGCAGATAATAATAGATGAGAGGGAGTTTGCTCCTCTATTATTCTTCTTATCTGATCCAAGAATTGTGTTGGCATATTTGAAAGGATAGAAAAGATATCTCTGAATAGAAGCTAATTAATTTTTACAATAGGCAAACAATTTCTTCTGTAATTTTCTATGTATTTTGGGGTTTAATTTTTTTAAAAAATATTTTCTTAATTTGTTTGTAAAGTTCCTTTTTGTTTGTTTGCTTTTGAAGTTTTCAGCTTTAAGAGGGAAGTTTCCCAAATTTCTCTCTGGAGGAAATATAGACATTACAATTTTTTTATTTCTGTGAGTTTGCACAAAACAGCTCTGCTCTAAGGATAATCAGGATCTGTGTTCAGCTCAGCTGGCAACATAAGGGCTACACCACTTTTATAGGCAGAGGAATGCTAGTCTAATTAATCCTGTAAAAGCAAATGTGTAAGCTGCAAAATTAGCCACTCAGTGATTATGCAGCAAAAGGTAAATGTCATGGGAACTCTACTAGCACAAACTTAGCTGCCAAAGGACTCTACGCTCTGTTACATTTGACAGCAGCTGAGCAGCATCTTGTGAATGAATGTGACTGAGTGTCAGAATAAGGCACCCAAAGAAGTGCTTGAGTCCCACTGTAACCTGGGACCAGTGTCTGCTTGCTGTTTGATTAGAGGTTTTGAGATTCCTGGTAAAAGTTTCCGTGACCTGGTCCTCTTCCTTTCAGATCTGAAAGAGCCAAAACCAAATGCAGTCAGAGTTTACACCATGGAAGTTTAAAGGAGAAAGTGGAAGGAAAGGTTCCTTCTAGAATCATACATGGCGATTGGCCTTTCTGCTGCTAACCAAATGAAGGAGAAAGTCTTTTCAGTTCTGCTTTTGTACTAATATCATCTGTGTTTGCCCATTCTAGAAGAGGAGAGTGGTGCGAACAGAGAAATGTGGGGTTTTTTCAGGAGAGGTTTTTTCTGGGAATAACTAATGGATCGTCTTTTGTTGCATTAGGAGCCCTCATCACTCTTCAGCTTGTGCTTTCAAAGGAGACAGCAGTTTATTAATTGAACATTGTCAATGGCACTGGGGTGAGCTCCTCCACATCAGGAAAGCATAGCTGGTCACATACTGAGAGAATCATTCAAATGGTTTTTAACTTTCTGTACTTCAGATCTACTCAGTCAAAGAAAATCCATGTTTGAAGTTTCATACTATTTTAACAATATAAAATATTTATCTCTCCGTTTAGTATCAGGCTTTTAACTCTCAGAAAAGTCTAAATTGAATCTGTCTGATTCATTGTGTGCCTGTGTATGTGAGAGAGATATTGACTAAGAGCCCAAATAATTTTAACTTGGGGTTTTATTTTTAATGCAGTCATTTGAGAAGCAAACAAAAAGGGTCTTTACACCACGTGTTGCAAGTAGTACTGGAAAAACATTCTAAGAAAAAATAGTTCTTAAATGTTCATTAAATTTCATAATTCCCATTTTCTGAAAAAAAAGAAAGACCAAATTCAACTTTCTACCTGAACAGTCATTCTCATGCTTGTCCATGATGGGCCAGGATTTTAAAGTATATTTCTGAGGCTATGGGTATACAGCTAAGGGAAATATTGCCCTGTTCAGGCACCAGAACTTGATTGGGTATGACAATTAATTACTTGAAAGACGCCCAGTGCAAGTGGATCACTTGCTTGCCTCCACAGCAGCACTTACAAACCACTTCTCCGAGTTGGTCAAAGACATGCACCATTCCCAATGGGACAGCCCTGCATGCAGCTATCATATTCAGAATCTGAGAGAGTTTATAAGTATTGAAGAGGCTGGAAAACCCTTTTTCCAGCCAGTGCCTGGCTAAGCATCACTGCATTAATATGTGTAGGGGCTGAGATTCCAGGTGTCCATTGTGGCAATTCCTTCCTTTCTTTTTGCCTCTTGAGAATTTATGTCAAACACTAAACAGATGCTATCATTAATCATTGAAAGAGACAGAAGACAAACCCAGCATGTTACTTGACAAGAAGGGAAATACATGATATGCAATCCTGAGCCATGTAAGAAGTGTGAAGAGATTGACTGCTGATCCAGGGCTACAGTACTTATTATGGAAGGGATTTTTGGAGCCTTTATTTACATACTGCTGGGGGGAATATGTTACGGAAAGTATCATCAGCTCTTTTCCTGCATCTCAAAAGTCTACATTCTTCAAGGCATATTTTCCACATAGATTCCCTGGTGAAATATATAGGTGCAATTCCACATTTAAGAGTAAATTAATGTCTAAATCCTAAATAAAATAACACTTCTAAAGTTACCAAATGTGTTCTCAAATGGCAGTAAGGCATCATGGTTGGGCAACAGAATGGAGTTTCAATTAAAAGATTTATTTCACCTAAATGTACTTGTGTATAAATTGTGGTTACATAGTCTCTTTAACTTAAGACAGTGTTTTTCTGCAACTTTAAAATCAGCAGTTATGGCTCCCAGAAATGCTTGTACTGATGCTCAGTTTTTGCAATCACTGTGGAAGCCAAATCAGGGAATACAACTGCATGAAACCAAACTATGTAAAAAAAAATACATATCCAGTTTTATAACCAATTATTTGCCAGCTGTCACTCCTACAGCATCAAAAAAAATATGGAAATAAGGAGACACAGTGGAGCAAGGTGGGTCCACACTTTTGATAACAACCTAAATTTATGTTCATTTAAAGTGACTGCATAATCATGTCTTTTTATTAAGCAGTCATCAAGATTCCCTCTGCAATCAAGGGTAAAGAGAAGGCAGTTCCAGAGGGTGATTCACCCCCTTTATTTTAGGAGAGAATGAATCACCCTCTGGAGTTGCCTGTCTTTCTTCACTGATGATGGTCAAAACTTGTTTTTTGACAACTAAAGTGAATGTATCTTATGTAGCCATGAAAATGGACAGCAGGAGACATTTAAAGGATGGATTAAAAAAAAAAAAAGATTTCTGAATGTCTTATTTGCTGTTTGATACCAATAGTTGCACAAGCAAATGTTTAAGTGGGGTTGTTGTTGTTTTGGTTGATTTTTTTTTTTATCATTCAAAGGTATTTATTTGGAACTGAATTGAAAAAAATGAACGTAAAATGTTTCTCCCAAAGGCATGGTGTATTTCAGCTTATTGTGTAAATTGTACACTGAAGAACATGAAAATTTTGCTAAATTTTACACCTAAGGATAGGAAATGCATCAGGAAAGAAAGACTAACATATTTTATAGCAAAGAGAAAAAAACCAGTCTCTAAACCAGAAAATACTAGTCAAATTTCAGACTAAATAGGATTGAGGTTGTATAGCTTGCATAATTTGCCCAGACTTCAATGTATTGTTATGTCAGAAAATGCTAATTACTACTATCAATCATAAGGTCAATCACAGACCTCATTAAAAATGACAAACGTGGGATTCACAATTTATTTAAGCAATGTGGAGAAGAAATTAAAAATGTTTTGCTTGGGAGCAGCTGAGACAGTGCAGCCTAATACCTCCTTAGACTCTTAACCCATGCTGGGTTGTACAGGCAAGGATGGTGGTAAACACAAATCTGTTTGTGTATCATTTGCTTGGAAGGCAGGACAGCTGTCAGCTTATTACACTGGACCTGTTCTCCACTGGGACTCAAGGCTACACATATGCCTGGAAATAAAACTGGTCAGTCACTGCTTTTTGACACAGGTGATATCCGTTCAGTAAGCTCTCTAACAAGTACCCCAACAACCAGCTAGGAATGGTGCTTGTTCCCCACCATTCCATAACTAGGCGCAACATGTAATTTCCCTAAAATGTATTTTTACCTAAGCCAGAACTATGCCAGAGACTGTGCTAACACTGCAACATTAGGTACAACAGCTCATGCCATACCCTGAGCTCTCAGAATACCACTAAGTTAGCAACTCATTTACTAATACAAGCTTAGGAATCACATACCTTCCAGTATGAATATCTTCAGTGACTGCCCCATTTATGTTCATTGTTCCTCTGACCATATCTCTCCTGGATTGTCATCCCAAAGGTTGAAGCATGGAAACCACTTACTCTTTTCTGCATAGCTCCACTTACTTTGTAGTTACACCACAGGCCATTGTGATATTCTTAGTACATGAGACTTCCACATGTGTGTGTGTTAGATCTGTCAGAGACAGAAACACAATCAGAAAACCAAGAGACAATTAGAAGGGGTCAAAAGCAGACTTGAGCTATTCAGGGGCAGTGAACACTCAGGAGCATAGACTAAGATGGAAGGAAGAGGTGACTTTACTGTGGGCAAAGAAAGACGTTGTACTTTAGCCCCAAAGTTTGGAGAGAAAGAACAATAATGTGCATTCCAGAATGGAAATAACCCCCACAAAATACGTGACTCTTGTCACCCTTTTCCCCCGCTAATGGGAACAAATGAAGACGGGCCCTAGTATTTACCAACTGCTGGTGTAACTCCATGTACATAAGAGTCTGAGAGCACTTTTGACCAACAGCTAGTCACAGACTTCTGAACTATATTTATGTATGGTTTTTTTGTTGGGTTTTTTTTTTTGAGACTGAACTACATTAGGGTCTTGCTTGTAAGTATGGCGTAAACCCCTCACAGTTGTTATGGCTGCTGCATTGAAACTGAAGCCCAGCTGAGAACAGTAAGACTGTAAACATTCACTTAGACAGGGTTCAAAATACCAAAATTATTCACAAATAGGTGTAATTTTTTGAAATTGCTTGATTTGTCCATGAAACACAAGCAGGAAGAAAAAGCGGCTTGAAACATAGTTTTTCCTCTACTAGAAACAAGTGCATCATAGTACACTGTTTTTCCATATTCAGTAAGCATTTGATGAGTATTTAAAGATAAAACTTATTCGGGTATCCACACAGTTTTGCAGTTTAACAGAAAGTTTCAAACTGTGATAATTATAAAGCATGTAAAAGAAAAAATAGCTCATTCAGTAAGCTTCACAGAGAGCTACTGCATCATATACTCCAACATCAGTAAAAGACATTTTCAATAATTGTGGGTTTGTACTTTCCCAGTAGAGTCTCTTTTCTCCCCCTGGACTTAAAAAGTACATTAATCTTCTTAATATGTGACTTTTATTCAAATAATTGAAATCTTTTTAATTGAGCAGGTAGTGGGAACTAATAGTCAACACTCTTGCTTTTCTTGCAGACAAACCCAAGAAAGACAAACAGTGTCATCTTTCTTAATTACTGGTTTACTAGGGTAGGGTTTAATGCTAAATGACATTTATGGATTAATGCTGCGTAATCTGAATATCCTGATGGAAATGGCTTCAGAAAACAGACAGGCTGAAAGCAAAGTTTTGGGGAAAGTGATATTGCCCAGGGACTACCTTGGGCTTTTGAAACATGCTCCACAAGCACTAAAATGTAGTTTCTAAAGGGACTGTAGGTTTCAGTTTACTTGCATTACTCTAAAATTTTATCTAGTATATGATGTTAAGTGGGATAAACCTAGATAAGACACTTCAAAGTTTGAACACTCCACACTTGCCATTTTAAGTAGGCTCAACAATCCAACTACATACTATGATCCATTATGGCATTACGAGTCACACAATTATCCTACAGACAACATGTCATGCAGGTTACATCATGCAGCCCAGTGCACAGCACAGAGAAAAGTCCCAAGCCTCTGCTCCAGCTAAAAGAAATTCTGCAGTCATAAAGCAGAGGTTTAAAAAGTTCCTTGAATGCATACTTTTAAAGATGCATTGAGCAGAAGGAAAACTTCCTTTTTAGAATGCACCTCATGTGACACCCCATTGTATTAATCTTTGCATTACCTGCCAAGACCAACTGTGACAAGTCTCAAAACGTATCTGTATCATGAAAGATGTCATTTTATTTCCATTAAGTTGAATTAATCCACCTGCTCTTTCCTGCTGAGATTTATAGAAGGTAGTATATGGGAAAAACTCCAGCTACTTTAGACCTGCAGAGTGGAATAGAATGGATTTAGCTGTTACAGAAAGACTGCAAAACAGAAAGTATCCTGAAATATATTACAGTGTAAAAGAGGTGGACTCATTCCTGGAATGCAAAATCTATTTTATGTTTCCTCTACTCAGTATCTTGGATGTCTATCCTACTTAACATTAGTTTGCAGAACTTTACTTGGACAGGGATTTACATTTCAAGCAAGTCTTAAGAGCAAAAAAGTAGTTCTAAGAGCTGTGTTTCCATCTCGCTTCTTTATTACAGCAGCACTGCAGATGAGGAATAGAAACATGGCATGAAAACCTGCTACAGTGTTTACACAGTAAATGGGAACCTTTTGACCTTAGAATATTCTTTCTAAAAAAGAAAAAAGTAAAAAAGAAAGAAAAACAACTTAGCCATAATAATGTATTTCTATTCTGAACGTTGTTCAAACTGTAAAAGTTCATACTCTGTTTCTCCCAGACCAATGTTGGAAGTAATTGCATCATAAATCACTTACAGATTATTCCACATGATCTTAGAGTGTGGTTCAAATTAAATTATTATTATTACTTACACAGATTTTTTCCTCTGCTACGCTGTTTAGAACACCTGTATCTATATACTGCCTTTTAAGTGTACACGATGGCTGTCAATCATCTGCAGGTCAGTTTCAAAAATATTAGTAAATTTATATGTATTTTGTATTCTGCAAAACTTTGACTTCCTGGATCATTTTACTTACAGTGTCTAAATGTCTCTTTCTATGTATCATGTTAGCATGCTCAGCAACCTTCTTTTGTACCCTCATTTTCATGGGACTTACTTCATTTGACCTCAGCTTATGGAACACCTTTGTCTGTTGATCTCACTTTGTCTTTCATGCCTAATTTTCCTGTCCTTATGGGCAGCTGCTAGGCTGGCTTTATACTTTGATGGACGATATTTTTTTGCATAGTTTTCATAACCTGTTAATTGAATTTAATTTTCAATATTGTATTTGGTCTATATGGTAAGGTTTAGATAGCAGCAGGGCTGTCACATTCATTTCTGTGAGGAGATGTCACCATGTCTGAGAAAGGTAGTTCCAGGCAGCTCTGGGACAGACACGCGGCTGGCCAAACTTGAGTCATCAGTGACAATAGTATCATCTTTGTGATAATATAGTTTAGAAGGAGGGAAAAAAAGTTTCAACAGCAGCTGAGAAAGAGGAGTGAGAATATGTGACAGAAACAATTGACATTAAGGTCATTGAAGAAGGAAAGGGAGGAGGTACTGCAGGCAACAGAGCAGTTTCCCCTGCAGCCCATGGTGAAGACCACAGTGAGGCAGCTGTGCCCCTGCAGCTCATGGAGATCCACAGTGGATCAGATATCCATCCCATGGAGGACCCCATGCTGGAGCAGGTGGGTGCTTGAAGGAGGCCATGACCCCATTGTTGCAGTGTGGCTCTGCAGAGCTCCGCGAAGTTTTTCCTTTGTTGTCCTGCTCTGTATATTATTGGTTGTTTTGAATTATGCATCATGCCTTATCAGAAGTCTATTGGTGTGTACCCCTGTCTTTCTTCTCCTCAGACCTTTCTGGATTGGCTCAGTAGAGCTAATTCCTGCCCCTCTTCCCTTCCCTTATAAACCTCCTGCCACCATCAGCTGTGTCACTGTTTTTGTGCTTCCAGCCCTTCCGCCCTTCCCCCGCGGTCTGCCCCCCCTTCGCCTCCCCTGCAACCCCCCCCCCGAAGACCTGAATAAACCTCCCTGGGGGAACAGAAACAGTTTCCAGTACGTTCTTTCATCTCACCATGGTTCCTGCTGAGTTTCAGTCGTCTGAGCTCCATGCCACGCTATGCACTCCCCGGACCAGCGCCGGCCAGCCCGCTCAGTGCATCCCGTGCAGCCTTTGGGGCGCTGGGGCTCCAGCTGCTTTTAGGGGACAATGCCTCACCCCATGGGAAGCCCACAGTGCAGCAGGCTTCTGGCAGGACATGTGGCCCCTTGGAGAGAGAAGCCCATGCTGGAGCAGGTTTGCTGGCAGAACTTGTGACCCCATGGGTGAGCCATGCTGGAGCAGTCTGTTCCTGAAGGACTGCATGCTGTGGAAGGGAAGCATGCTGGAGCAGAGGAAGAATGTGAGGAAGAAGCAGTGGCAGAGAGAACATGTGATAAACTGACTGCAATCCCAGTTCCTCAACTTGCTTATACCATTCGAGTGCAAGAGGTAGAGAAATTGGGGGTGAAATTGAGTCTGGAAAGAAGGGAGTTATGAGGGAAAGGTGATTTTTAGATTTTTCCTTCTCATTAATCTGCTCTGTTTATTTGGCAATAAAGTAATTCCTCTAAGCTGAGTCCTTTTTGCCTGTGATGGTAATTGCTGAGTGATCACCCTGTCCTTATTTTGACACACAAGACTTTCACTGTATTTTTCTCACTCCATCATGTTGAGGGGGTGAAGTTTTAGAGAAGGTTGGTAGGCACCTTGCAGCTAGCCAGGGTCAACCTACCTCAAACAGTTTTTCTTCATTTGATTTAAGAAGAACCAGAAGCCCCTCTCAGCTGAATGCTTTCCTAGAAATATTGTATGTTTTCTATTTTTGAGGTTCAAATTTTCAGCAGTTGGGCACTCAGAGAATGCATTATGTTTTATGAATGAAAGTAATATTTACAGAGACATGATTAAGAATTATGCTGGTAAGTCACAGAATCACAGAATGGTGGAGGTTGGAAAGTGCCTATCTAGTTGAATTCCCTGCTCCAGCAGGGCCACATACACCCAGCTGCCCAGGACCACGGGTAAACAGCTTTTGACTATCTCTAAGGATATCTCCAACCTCCCTGAACAAATCCATTGAATTTAAAATGTAAGCAATTTCTAGAACATAGATTTGAACAGAGAGGCGTGATGAACAGTAAAATCAGACCAAATGTATCTCATTATTTGCAAAACAGAAGGTTACTATTATATGACAATCCCATATCTAGTCTAACTCGCAGGAACACTTTCAACACTTTCATTGACTTCAGAGCAGAGATCACTGATACTGAAGAAGTACACAGACTTCCAAACTACCTCCCCTCTCCCAGTGTAATGACTTCTTTCCAGGGTGGTCTGTCTACCAAGAAGGGCAACAATGACAACCTCCTGGTTATTTTTTCCTCCTCTCAGTATTTTCCTAATGTGGTTTGATTAAGACAAGAGTGCAGTTGTGTAAGGGTTCCTCACTGGTTTAATGTCATTTAGCAGAACACAAAATTCAGCTCCCCTGAATGACAGCACAATTCCATTACTGTAAAAGCTACTTGAGACATGTTGTTGTGGACTGGGACAGTGCTAGGGTGGGACAATACACATTTTTAATTCTTCATTAGGAAAATGTTTTACTCATAGCATGAAATATATATCTCCTAGAATAAATGAAAGGAGTTCTGTAGCCATCATGTTTGCCTTTCATAGTGTAAAATACACAATGTAGAATTGATGAGCTCTGTATTCACATCTTTTCAAAGAAAGGCAGAGAACTGGTCTTCCTTGAAATGCAAAAGAGAAAAGGCAGGCATGCTGATTCCCTGTATTGGATGAAATAAGGCAGGATAGTTCCAGAATTAGGGATCCCACTAGGAGATTAGGCATTAACTTGGAAATTTCAATAGCAGGACTCGATTTCCTGCTAAGCAGGTGACTTCAGTCTGGGTGAACATTTTCAAGTCATTAAGTCACACACAACTTCCATGGTCTTTCAGTAAATTTAAAATTAGAGTATTATTATTCTATGAGAATAAGTACGTAAAAGGTTTTCAGATATTGGCTATTCAATGATAAAATATATGAATTGGAGAAATATAAGCAATGCACACACACACTTGGCACAGAAGAATATGCTTCTGCATGGATTTTCTTCTTTTCAGTTCTAGAATGGGCCTGCTTTAGAGCTCAATAGGATTTTAAACAAACTTGATTCCTTATGCTTTTTTGTAATCTAAAAATTGCATTTCATCTTCCTGAGGTTTTTGATTTGTGAAAGTTTATTTGGTATCAAAACCAGAATCCAATATATTTTAATGAAATAAAAGTTTTGAAAGAATGTGTTTATTTTTTTAATTGAAATAACGTATTTTAAACTTCATTGAATTTAAGCATTCCACCCCCCACTCTTTATTCTGCAGTTCTTTGTTCTATTGGAATATCCCATCTGTTTTGCTGCATTTAATACTGAAGTCAATTTGTTTTACGAGTCATGCTAGTTTATTCACATTTTTCACATTATATGGATAGAAAACGGAAGGGCAAAGGGATCTATTGCATTTCCTGCATATGTCCTTTTCACCCCTTTTTGTGTTTCCCTAGACATGACGGCTTACTTGACAGGACAGCCTAGTACAGCAAATGTTTAGCAACATTGGCTTTTTATCTCTAGCCTCTTGGTTAGAGCATGTTTTTTAAATGTTTTCTTTATTGTTTTTTTTTTACACTGTTTATCACCATAATAATTGATGTCTGCACAATATTCCTGGAGGATACTAAAGTGGTATCACAGTTTTGCAGACTGGAACTGGGGACTGTGAGGAGAATAAGAAAGGTAGAAATTCTTATAAAGTATACAATTTCTACAGAAATTCAGCTCTGATATTCAACTGAAATTGTTCTGCTTCTCCTATTTGTGTTATTATTTTCAGGAAGAATAAATGACTTGCCAGAAGTCTGACAGAAGATCAGTGGCATGGTTAAAAGCAATCTGCAAATTCTCCTAGTCAATGCCTTCTCCATATGGTTTCTCTTTGAAATCTACTTTTTACATTGAATTAACAACTGTTTTTATAGTTCTATTTGTTGCTTTTGGAAGCCCCAATCAAGTTACCAGTGTTGATGCTTGTTTTTATTTTATCCATTTGTAATAGGTACTTATGGCATAGCACTGAAATTAGGGAAAGCATTTCTACTCCAATGCTACTTGTCATAATTAAATCTGTACACTAAAATGACATGAGGGAAAATGACACGGCCCAGGTCACTTCATATACATAATGCTAAAATCTCTTCATCCCAAAGGGGCAGCCCTATTCACAATTATTATGTGAAACAAGTTCCAGGCCTCATGCCCTAGAGTGTGTCGTTGCTCATACAAAACAGAAGAGGTTAAAGCAGCAGGACCCACACTAGAGCACAGTCCCTGAGGTGGCAAAGGCATTCTTGAGGGAGATTTGAATTCAAAATGCTGCTCCAAACTCAGAAAACCAGAGATCTGACTGCAGGTCTTTGCCTTATCATTTGAATATCCTTGTTTTGGACTACTTGCCGTAATGAGATATCTTTTTGTATGGAAGTCCCCATATCTTTATTGTATGAGACTGTGACAGGAATGCTCTAGGAACATTTGTCACATCTCACCTGAAGGCAAGATAGTTGGGGAATAATGCGCTGCTCAGGGATGCTCTACATCTCAGTCTCCAGCAGTTTGGCCTTTAGAGACTTATTAAAGAAACATACAGATAGATATTCAAAATAGATTTAACAGTCTCAATCATAATAAAATGATATCAAAATGTCATCAAAATTGGCAGTGAGGAGTCTAGCAGTCTCTTACAATATTAAGCCTTCAAATTCTCTGTGGTGTGAAATAGGAGTCCTGTTGGCTGTAATACACATCTTTTGAATAAGAACAATATTGTCTAGCAATACTGTCAGAAAATACTTGCTTAAGACTCTGTTCTACTATGGATACAAAGACTGAGAAGTACACTGGATGGATATCTACACACAAAAACCAGTGAAGCTGGTAATGACAAAAGTATCTGGTATCTGAATACCTGTGTTCGTTTTGTTGCACTGCTTACCTCTATTTTCTGTCATGTTTTTTGGGTTGGACTTTTAAAGATTTTTTTGAGGGGAAGGAAGTGTTAAATACACTGAGTAAAAAAAAACCATAATAAAAGTACGTTATACAATTCTCTAGGATAAAGTTCAGTATGCTTGTATAGAAAATGTTCATTAATAAGGTAATTTTATTACATCTTCACTTAGTGTGATGTGATACCGCTGATGTGAATAAAGTCACATGGTTAAGTAACAAAAATTGAATATGCTTTATGGTGGGTTATCTGCATTGGGCAGATATAACTCTTGGGGGGAAAAAACGCAAGAGAAATAAAAAACCCCTCGCTCTTCTAAGGTACACAAATTAATTGGACTAGGGAGGTGAATACGTGATTTACATTTGAGTGTCTGGGATGTTCATAATATGTGATTTTCTTCCATGTAACTTGTAAATAAAATAAACATTTTCTTTGATTTATAAGGAAGGTGTCTGTATTGGTACAATAAAAGCAAGGAGGTTATTCATGGTTGTGAAAGTCAATGCTCAAATATATTAGCACTAAATGGAATTTTAAAAAGACAGGATAATACAAACAGACTAAGAGCTTTTAGTTATTTACAACTATTTCCCTTACATTAATACTGTGTAAATATTAAGAGGCCAAAAAGAAAAAGAAAAGAAAAAGAAGAAATAAATTCAAGTATCTTCTTTCTTTGAAATATGAAAACAGTCATAATTTGGAATCTTCTATTTAAATTTCTTTGACTTGGCATTTTTTTGTTTAGAATAGGAAGGTTTGTGACCCACATGCATAAACTTTAGCATATTCTTTTGAAAAAAATCCCTTAATATTCTAACATGAATTATATTAGTATCAAAATTGAATTATTATCAAATTAATATAACTTATTAGCAGCTCCTATGCTGTATATAGCTGCACATGCACACACATAGAAGTCCTGAATTGTGACAAGCATATGCTGATGAGGTACATCATTACCTCTCTACAAACAAGAGATTTGATTCCAATTTAGTGTTGCACTTGAACAAAGAGTAAGCATGAATAAAAGCTTTTCTGGAATATTGATACCATATCCACAGTAGGGAAAAGCCCAGGGTCAACTATGTTTTATCAGGACTGCCTAATGAGTTTCTTTCAATGGACACCATCAACATATGGAAGAGAGGTATGTAATAGAGGAGGCTTCATAAGAGGAATGTACACATTTTAAAATTTTAAACATTCAAATTTATTACCTTTAGCATTACATTTAAAATGTAAACATTTTAAAATCAGATTTTACCCAGAACATAATTAGTGTGCTCATGCAGGTACAAATCCTGGGAAATGCTGCTGCTCCCACTGCCTTCAACAGACTGACTTGTGCAAGGTCATGAAGCAAATCACTTGCAGAATTTGCATCATGACTGAAAGGTCTAGATTGTGGTCTTTTCCTTGGATGTGAAGGCTTTTCAAACTCTTTACAGGCTAACCACTTATGAAATTATGAAGAGCTAAATAGACTGCATTTATTAAGAAGGATGCGTTTTCTCCTTTTTGATTCTCACTCTGTGGAGATGAGCAAATGGTTGAAATTATATTCTTGCAAGAAATATATCTTTAATAAAGGCAATTATTTCAAAAAGTCAGACCCATCAAATTAATTTTAAATGGTGAATAATAATTTGATTTAAAATTTCTGTTCAACCATGGAAATCAGACCTATTATAATGATGTTAAAATTAAGAATCTGTGTCAATGATTCAGTCTGGAAAAATAAATCACCAGAATAGACATCTAAAACAATTATATGAAAACTGAGGAATCTGACCACTCAGAGGTGTCAACCTCTGACTTGTTGTTGTTTAACCTCATTTGGCAAGGTGGTCACTCACTCTCCTCACCAGCAGAATCAGGGAGAGAATTGGAAGGGTAAAAGAGAAAACACAAGTTGAGATAAAGACAGTTTAATGGTAAAGTAAAAGCCACACACTTAAGGAAAGCAAAACAAGGAATTCACTCATTACTTCCCATGTCAGGCAGGTGTTTGGCCATCTCCAGGAAAGCAGGGCCCCATCAGGTGTAATGTAACTTGGGAAGACAAAATGTCGTCACTCCAAATGTGACCTACTTCCGTCTTCTCCCCCAGATTTATATGCTAAGCATGAGGCCATACAATATGTGATATGCATTGGGTCAGTTGGGATCAGCTGTCCTGGCTGTATTCCCTCCCAGCTCCTTGTGCACCCCATCCTCCTTACTAGTGGGGTTGGGTAAGGAGCAGAAGAGGCTTTGGCTCTGTGTGAGAAAAGCTCAGTCATAATGAAAACATCCCTGTATTATTAGCACTGCTTTGATCACAAATTCAAGATCCAGGCCAATTTTCGGTACGTGAAGAAAAATTAATTCTATCCCAGTCTCAAACCAGCACACATTCCTGGTTCAGACTAGGAATTACTGGTGTCACGTAGAATTTGGAGGGTGATATATTTTTTATGACATTCCAGTTCTGAGATACTGTACAATGAATACAGTATTATGCTGGGATAAGAGCAATATTACTATCATCCCAGGAACTGGTATAGCACTAGCAAAATATTCTTTATTTTGGATGGGCTTCATTCACACTGAGGCCTCAGAACTTTTTTTCAGTCATTGAAGATGAGAGCTGGAGGATAAAAGATGAGAGAAAATTATTGGTATGTGCATGTATTTGTCAGTGTATGTGACACTTATAGAAATTAAGAAGTTCTGGTTTTACCATTTAAAGAGAATAACCTGCTATTAAAATTATGGCTGAAACATGTTTTAAAATAATCTTTGAAGTATTGGCAGGTTTATTTTTATAAATTATTACTGTTACAGGCTGTTTATTTGTTCACACGTAGTTATATAGAACCACTGCTACCCTACACGTGAACAAGTGCATCAAGCCCCTGCTCTCTGACTGAATCCCTCTCTATTCTTCACTGGCTCTATTAACTGGAGGTTTGGTCTCATTTGTGGCAGTACAGGCTGTCCCACTTGACCTCAGTATAATATCAGTAAGTCTGAATAACTCTTACAACACCTGTGTCATATCTGGAAGCCGCATCTGTTCGTTTATATACTCTACAATATCTTACTTGAAAATGGGAATCTGGACTTCGAAAACTGCATCCCCTGTCCAGGGTTTGGTTGGCTGAATAGCTCTCTAAGAACGGTTGGGGGTATTGACTACATCCCCAGAGCCTAATACAGCTTTGCACATTCATCACACACTTAAATACATAAATGTGACTAAATTTAGCTTATTTTAAATTTAACATTAATTACAGCATAGCAGTTACATCAGCTTGCTTCCAAAAGTCCCAGACTGAGGCATGTAATCTACATACATGTTGCAAACCCTAGGGGAACATGAGATGGGTGTGATATCCCATAACATCCCCAATAATCTTCACACTTCTAGTATATTATTTTTTCTCTGTCTGATCTTCAACAGATAGTCCCTATGTAGTTTCCATCTGCCTCCCTCCAAATAAATGCATATTAAGCTATTTTCATCGTTGCTTTCCAACACTTATTAGCACAAGCTGTGAAGGAGAGAAAATGAAGTTCAGTACTTTACATTTGTGTCTTTCAGTGCCTGTCTGCATGAGTCATTCAGCATAAAAATGAGCCTGGTCATTCACCTGGTCCACCTGAGTGCCACAAGAAGAGGATATTCATTGCTCCCCCAATGAATCCACTCTAAAGGTTTACTAGCATTTTCGTGGATCCCTCTTCCTGAAATTTGCAAGACAGCCCATATACCTGCTGCTTTGAAGAGAGCCAACAGTAATGGCAGAAGAGGACAGCACTCAAAAATACTGAGAGACTGCTACATTCCATGGAGGAGCTGAAAAGGCCAGAGTGAGTTTCAGAGCAAGAAGTCTTGCTCAGGGAACCAAGTCAAGACACAGAATGCTTGTCACTACATGACATACACTTTTTTCGGAAGATTAAATAGCCCATTATCTTTTTCCAGTAGATTCCTTTCTTATAATACATCCAGTCCATGAGCAAAAATAGATCTATGAGCAAGCATGTCCCAAGTAGTACAACCCTGACATGAATTCCACCCAGCATTCCAGAAATCACATAAGATACTGCAAAAAGTGTCTGTCTCTTGCCTCATTCTGAAATACCACATCAAAATAGAAAAGGTGAAGTCTAGGAAGGTTTTTCCGCATTTAATAGAGGCCCCCGATATAGTTCTCCCTCTGAGACCATAAATTATTCTGAAAAATGCAGAAACCAATCAAAAAGAAACACCCTTCCAATTTGATCCCTAAATCAAATTAGTGGATTGTCTGGACAAGAATTTAGGCAGTTCTCCTAGACAGAATTGTCCACAGAGAGCCAGCATCAAAGGATTTTCACTTCTGAACCACAGACCTGTTGCAGAGCCTAATTTGGAGATGACCCAACACAGATTTCTTTCTCAAATACGTGTATTGAACACAGTGAATCAATCATCTGCAGATCCTTTGAACTCCAGCTATTCAGGGCAGAACAGAGGATGCTCCCAGAGTCTTTGCAGAATCAAGAGCACTTCTGAAAATCATATAATTTCTTTTTCCTTGGAAGCATTTGTTTGGAAGAGTGGCTACTAACAGACCAGAGCTTCTCCCTCCAGAATTACTTTAACTTATGCTTATGGTGAATATAATGGTTCTTTGGAACATTGAAATGGACTCTTGAAAATAACTTGTCTGGCATTTTTAGAGAGAATAGCCTCACAGGAAAGAGAGAGTGAGGTCAAATCATGATCAGCTGGCTGCAGAATTAATTCCCAGCCATGGAGACCTTTTCTCTGTCATTTTTAGCTCTCTTTCAGTTCACAGATTCATGTTCCCTCTGTGCTTGTCTAAAAAGTTTATGAAAGCAGCTTAAGCCTAGCAACATGAGCAGGTCAAAAAAAGAAAGCAAATATATTTGCTCTGAACCTTCTACAGGTTCTGAGAGCTGTGTTCTGACGAGGTTCACAAGTCAGTGGCTGATCTGTAAGACAATACCTGCTCAAACTGCACTAGAGGAATGAGAAGAAAAGAGCAGGTAGTTGAAGAAAGATGACAGCATGGGCAGCAGATTTGTGCAGCTTGGGAATATTTTGAATCCCAATACATGCCCTTTCAGTTTGAGGATTTTGTAACTATATATTCTTGCACAGCAGCTGCCAGCAATCTTAACAGCGGTTCAGAAAAGTGGTGGTGGTCAGAACAAACTTTATGATTGCTGAGATAAAAATATGAGAAGCATAGAAGTGTGATGCAATAGGTATAAAACTGTGGGTAGGTGTAAGTAGTAGCCATAAAGGACAATGGGACACAGAAGTGTTGAGGCTGCAAGGTTGTCTGACAAGTCACACTGAGGCTCACACAGAGTTTTATTTGGGTTAATTGTCCCAGACTCAATTTTTAGCAGCACCATTAGAGCACAGACTCCAATGATGAAGGAAGGGGGTCAAAATATCTGAAAGGCAATGTGACAGAGAGGAGGATGATGCAGAAAAAGGGTACAGCCCTTTTAGTCATAACAGTCCACAAAGATGATTCCTAATTGGCCATCATAGGGAGGACTCAGATTCTGAGAATGAGAGCCTAGCCTGTGATTTCTTTGTCCTTCCATGTAATCCAAGTAAAACTGTAACAATACAGTAGCATAACAGATGCAGACTTTTGTGACAGCAATTATATATATGCATATAGATATACATCTCACAAGAGTCTTGTTTGGCTTGCAAGCAACTGTTTCAAGCTGTGCTGTCTCAGACTCAGATTGTGCCTTGGTGCTAATGTTTGCTGTAATTTTGGGGAGAGGGTACCAGCCCTGTCACACAGAGATTTCTCCTGTAACCTTGTTTCCTGTCATAGAATTGTCCAGCTCTGCTGCTCTTCTTTGATGGAGGTGTCGTGTCCTTTGCCAGGACAAGACACCCTCTCAGAAGTGGACAAGCTTCTGATCTTACCCACCTTGGTTGTTTCAGAGATTCCCTGAGTTTCTTAGGTGACACCATCCTACAACAATGGGATACAGGGATGCAGGCACTCTTTTTGGCCAACTTCACTGCTGTGTGGGTCATCAAAAGCCTTTGGAGAAGACCAGCCCAGTGTGGTGACAGAGCCTGTTTCATCTGAAGTCCTTTAACTGGGTCCAGTCTCCAGGTGATGGCACAACACACCCTTTGATACAGTATGCAACTCGAACCCATAAAGACACAGCAGAATGTAACCCACCTCTTGCACAAGTGGCCGATTGGGTGGACTGCACATGCACGACTAGGGATCAAAGAGAGGGGAGCCATGGGTCTGCCATCAGGAGATCTCCATATATTATTTAAATGTGGCACATGGAGTGAAATCTTGAGCTCTTTCTTTCTGAAGCTGGTTCTCGTAATTTGGTCAGATACCCAATAAAACTGTAGAGGTCAGGGTTAAGAGCTGCAACATTGAAAAATGTTGTTGGAGAACCCTCAAAAGCAACTCTCTTGGCAGCAGCATCAACATCTGCATTGCCAAGACTTACTTCATCTAATGCACCTATGTGAGAAGAACAATGCATTACAGAGATAGTAACAGCAAGCATAATTGCTTATAGTAGCTCCAACATGAGGGGTCCAGGAGAAAATCAAGCTCCAGAGTAGGTAATAAATCCTCAGTGCTGTTGTGATCTGATTATAAAAGATGCCTCTGCCCAAATTAAGGTGCAAATGAGACCATATGCCAAAGTCAGTAGTATGGATTTTATTTAACGGTAAATGTGAAGTAAAGAGATAGAAAAAAATAGGAAGAGATAAGGAGGGGGAAGAGAGGGCAGAGAAAGAGAAAGAGAGAGAATAAGCAAAAGACGTCACCACAACATGGATTCCTGTGGCATCCTGCTGGTCCTTCTTCACCCTGGTCTTCGGTGGTGGAGGTCCCTCTTCTGGAGGTACCACTTTTATACAGTCCAATCCCAGGTATTCACAGGGTGTAGTTGCAGTTCCCATAACTTCAAATGGCACATGCCTAAGCACTTGCTTCCTTTCCCACAGTTTCCATGGTGGGAATTTTTGTCTGGATGCTAACCAAACCTTTACCTCTGTTAGGCCTGGAATTAGCTTCTTCCCGCTGTGCCATCGGCACTTATCTCAAATTCCATTGTGGTGGCTTATCTTATAGGGACAGTGGTTTGAGACATGTAATTGCATTCTATAATTCCTCACAAGTGTTTTCAGATCTGACCTGTAGAATGACAAACATTAAATGCATACCATGAATCAGTATAGACATTTACATATTTTCCCAATGTGCAGGCTCATGCGTAAGTGAATACAACAAATTCAGTGGGTTGTGCACTTGAAAATTTAGGGAAGGAAAATATTTTGAAAATTTCAAATGGGAAGCAACAGCACATCATGCAACTAGTTTGCTTCAGCTGTCCGTAAGGAGGGAGAAATCTGTGTCGAATTAGTAAGATAGCAGAGATTCTGGAGTCAGCTGGCATTTTCATTAGGAAATTATATGACCCAGATACTTGATCTTTTGCTTGCAGAATTGCAGATTCTTTTGGGATGCTTTGTGTCCTTTATTGGCCAAAGCACACAGTAGATAGAGTGTGTACTCCTGGAAAACCTCCAAAGAGGAAAAAAAACTACCAGCAGATTGTCCATATACTGCACCAAGACTGAGGAGTGTAACAGAATTTAGGTCTCATTGTAAGTATTTTGAGGAAGTCTGGTTCAGATGTACTGTTGTCTTGGTAAATAAACAAAAAAATGTTAATTGAGGTATATGTGGATTGAGAGACAAGAAGGCAGAATATAGATCAATAACAGCAAAATTAAGGATGCAGGAATGGAGGTTGGAATAGCCATAGGGTTAGGAACAACTGGATGACTCATGACAACAAAAACATTGACTTTTCACAAATCTTGGACAAATATCCAGATTTGTCTTTCTTGTTCATCAAATTTCCCCTCTTTCTTTGGTGGTGAAGTGTGTGTGTGTATGTGTTATAGGGTGACCATGTTGATATTAAGAGACCTTACTCCTTCAAGGAGAGGATGACAGAGCAGAGGTCATCCTGAGCTTCTCAAGCAGGTTCATATTTAGAAACTGTTGGAAATGCCTGATTAATTCTGGATTTAATTTTTACCGGTTAGCTGCCAAGAGCCTTCTCATGTTATTACAATGGGAAGCCCACCACTTACAAGGAACCTGGAAGCAGAGCTTCAAGTCTGCTTCAATGGACTTCTGTAGCACTTTTACAGTTAGCAGTGTGATCAAATCTCTGGTCTGATGATATAAAATGTTCAAATAAACACCATCTAGATCCATTCTCAGCAGGTTCACATGGGAAGTTGAACAGAAGAGGAAGGAATGCTCCTCACTCAGTGGGAGAGGACCATGTGAATGAGTTGGTTCAGATACAGTGTGAGGGATAATGTTTCAGCCAATAGCTGCAGCATTAACTTATTGGTTAGTTTCAAACCTGGACTTTCTGACTATTGGAGAAAGAAGCCCCAGTATCAATCTGGACTTTATGAGGGGTATTCTTCACATGCAGGGTGACATTTGAATTAATTTGAAAGGCATTATAATGCTCCAAATCTGCGTCTATTTGTAACTCTGCACCTGCATAGATATAAGGTACAGTGTCTGGCCTCACCAGTGTAATTACAGGGATATCTGTCTTAGCTGGATTTTGAACTAGAACTGCTAGCTGGACTGCAGGTGGAAGAAGGGCAGTGGGGAAACACTCCCAATTGTCCAAGAGATCATTAGGATGACCAGGACATGGGATTAAGACTGTTGCAAAAGCACCAGATTTTAACTTGGGCACAGAAATTTATGTGCTACAACTGAAATATTAGATGGATCATTACTTTAATTTTCACCTGATTTAATCTTTTCAATTTGTACTTCCATTGTTGTATTATTATACTGTAAGCTAGCTATATTGGACTACTGCCAATGATTGTTCATCACCTTGTCCCACAGAAAACAAGAATCAATTTGCTTAGGTTTATTGTCTTCTAGGAAATGGCAAAGGTTAAGTCATTAAGGTCAAAGGTTTTCTCAGCTGGAAACTGCAGTTCTAGTTTGGCACAACTATTCCACTGTTGGCCAGGTTGGAACATACATGGCCATGCACCATAGTTGTGACTCATGGAACCTAACAGGTCTCTCAGATCTGCACAGGAGGAACCTTGAGGCCCTTTGAAGACTTGTTTTCAGAGAGGAAATACAAAGCTAAGGTCTATTCATGACAATGGAATAGAAGTAGCTCAGGCATCTTCAAGAAAACAAATCTTCATCTTCTCAAAGCAAAATGTTTTCAGAGCCTGGGCCCATTTGACTAAACAAAAGCAATTCTCATATTAGTCTGGGCTCACAAAGGACCCTTCATAACCCACAGAAATTACTCTGTAAATTGGTCAGAGCTTTCAGCAGTTTCCAACATCTTCAGAACACAAAATTTACCAGTATTCAGTTGACCAAAGATCAAATATTGATTAATATCCCCCTGATCTTTACATTGTAATCAGAAACTAAAGCCACATACAGTTTGTTTATTGGTGACATGATGGCCACACAGACATGGTGGGGGAGAAGACCATATGCAAATACAATTTTTAAACGAGGATCTCTGGCTTCTCGTGGTGGCATCATGTTGTGTGTCAATTCTGGTTCCAGTCTGGTCACCAGTGTGCAACAATGCCACTTCTGAACTGAAGTGTTGGGGAAATACTGTAACACACCTTGAGGTAACACAGAATGCATTGGGCAGAGTTCCACCACCTGCAGCAATGCAGCATGAGACAATTCCTTAGGCACAACTGCAACAGCATCAGCCACGTCATCACAAGACAGCACTGCAGCATTTCCCACCTTACCTACAGGAGAATTTTTCCTCCCTTGTACAGAGTTGTTCCCCATTCAGCATTCCACCTTCTGGTCAGTTTAACCTGGCTCTGCAGTCACCTGGCTCTTGCCTTCTAAACCAGGTCATTCTTCAGTCCCAAGAGATTATTGATAAGTTACCATCTGAATTTCCCCTTCTAGGCATGCCTAGAAGCTCACAGATCAGAGTCTCCCTGTGCTGAAGCAGATGAACACAGAAGAGATGGTCAGCCTGCATTGAAACGGCTTCCAGTGCATTATTAACAGGAGCAAATATGCTTCTTTGCACCTGTTTAAACTGTGAAAACATAGCATCTCTAGCTAATAAAATTTAGATAACACAAGAAAAAAATAGCAGTACTCTATTTAGCATGTGCTTGTCAATAAGATGAAGACTTACAGGTGCTAAGGTATGTATTTCAATTACAGTAGTAACTGTGCCTGCACATAATATTGTATTTTCCCTGTTGTTTGTCAGGTGTGCAAGCACTTAGATCTATGTAGTAGATGAAAGAAGAATGCAAAATAAATATTAACTTGGTTTTGTTACTAATGAATTTCTCCCAGTCTTATAATTTTTGCTCTGTTTATTCTTTTTTGCTGACTTAATTCATTAGATTGTTCTTCCACAAATAGAGAAAAAAGTTCAAAAATTATGCAAGATATTTGGAATAAAGATTTTCATGCCTAGTTAATCAAGATACTATAGCGGTAGCCTGTTTTTTAGTGATATGCCACTATTAGCATGACAGAGCTGAGTTATGCCTATCCATTGTGAAGGACTAAATTGTACTTTCAAATAATTTTCACCAGCAAAGGCAGTCGGAAACTTAAAATTACACAGAAATTGATAAAGAAAAATAGAGTCTGTAAAACAGTTTAAACTCAACTAAAGATATTTTACAGCAAGAGGAGCTGACAGTTAAAGATTTAGCAAGGTACTCCAAAGGAGTTATCTTTCAGTTTAGGTATGTAGGCAGTTTGAGCAGCATGCCAGTTCACTTGCACAAGTGACTCTAGGAAAGTTAAAGCAGAAACCAATCCAAATGCAGTTTTGGTAGCAGCAGAGAAATACTGACTAGACTATCAGTCAAGGACTAGATGCCATATCCCCATTAAAGGATTTCATTTGTTGGTTTTCAGAAGTCATGTAACCATTCATTGTACAGCTGCTGGTTGCAATTTTCTTAAGCACAGAGCAGTTTTTCTGTCTGTTATTAACCACTCCATAATGTGGTGATTTCTTAGCTGAAACTGTGGTGATCAGAGACCCATTCTCATTGGTGTTGATTTTCCTATCACTTGGTATTTTAGTCCTAGCTTAGTTTCCCTAGTGCTACAGAGTAGTCTATAAAGAATCACAGAATAGAGTGTTAAAATGCTTTAGCACATGTCCCCCTGTGCTTCCTTTCATTAGGTTCGCCAACACTCTCTGCAGCCTGGGGCAGACACAAGAGAATTCAAAAAGCAGAATGGGAGGTATCCCCATTCCCTAACAAGGTGCCAAGAACTCAAGGGAAACATTACTCAGTGTTTCTGACTATGCACAGGATCTTGCAGCAGATTTCTGCTGAAGCACTTCCCTTGTAGAATTTGCAATAGAGTTCTCAGGTTTTATTAACTTTGGGGAGGAGGAAACTGAGGGAGAAGCACATACTGAAGCATCCGAGTGTGGAGTAGACAGAATTGGGCTCAGAAAAAGATTTCATATTATTTTTAAAAATACAAGGTGACAAACTGTGAGGCTTAATACCTGACACCATGGAGAAAACAGGCATCAGAACGCTGCTGTGTTGGATAGGACAAGAACAAATAGATAATAGCAGAGGACTGGTCAAAGAAAAATTTTTACATCTCTTCAGGAATAAGAGACATATCTCTCTATTTACCTCTTCCAGATGGTCCAAAAGCAACACATATGCCTACTTCTTATTCAGAATGTTTAATTTATACCTAAATTAGCTTTTCTGGATGATCCTGTTGTAGAGAAGAAGCTGATAACTTCAGCATTAACTGTAGCAGCTTTACTGATTATTACTTATATTAGATAGCTAGAGGAAGGAGACATGACCTTCTGACTAAGTAGATACTAAGTTTTCACTAGACAACACATAAACTACTAGAGACATGTCTCTACCTGAAGTTTCAGGAAAAGTATGCTGTCAAATAGATTTTTTTTTTTCACTTTTCATCCCAGGAAATAGAAGAAAAAAAAAAAGCTTACTGCTAGTGAACTGCAGCCAAAATATGCAGCTTTAGCATCTCTTGTGATTTTGCTGAGCTCTAGACAACACCTACATAAGTGAGTTGGTTTGCTTCAGGACAAGTTACATCAATCAGCAGTTTCCTTGTTACATTGGAGACCCTCAGGATTACATACAAGTTAAATGCCTTTATGCTCCATTCATGAAATTCTTTCCAAGAATATCTTACAAGCATATGTAATTTAAATGCATGAACACACTTTGTATAGAGCAATTTACTAGAGAAAATGCCATTGTAGCTACTGGCATTTGTATCTTGAAACTGTCCAACAAGTAGCAAGGCAGACTTTTACTGACTGAGGAAAATAACGTTCAAAACACACCTTTTAATAGGATCTGAATCGCCATGAAGGTGAGAAATGCAGCTGAGACACAAAGAAAAGCAGTGTGGGGTGATGTAATCCTCAAATCTGAGTAGTGTATATTATTCTCCTACCTAGATGCCCTTTCAAAAGGCTGGATGGTCAAGCAGTTAACAATGAGCCCTCTCTGCAGCATTTCTTAGCCTTTTCTTGCTCTTTTCCTTTCAGCTCATTGGCTTTGTACAACAGGGCACTTACTGTTGTACAAAGGAGGTCTGATTTCTTTCAGCTGCCCTCCAGTATGCCAGATAAAGGACCAGGCTTTCCCCAAACTGCCACATGGCTGAAAATGCTAGAAGTTCACTCCTCTGGTAGGAGCTCCTTTGCCCAGGGCTCTCCAAAATCCTTCTGCTAATCCTTCAGGGTCATTTATATGTCACTTACTGGGGCTCAGCATAAACACTGAAAACTCTTACTTAGAAAAGGGAGGACCCCCCTGAGCACTACACAGCAGGCAGTTTGATAGACTATAGAAGAAACTGTCATGCTAATCCAAACAAGTAACTCTATTACCAATCTCCTACCTGTATGAGGTCATTCTGGAGGTTGTTCCCAAAAAAAACTACCAGAAACTGCTTCTTTTTTTTTTTTTCTTTATTTCTCAGTGTAATCCAAGTAAAACCGTAGAAATACAGTAGCATAACAGATTCAGACTTTCATGACAGCAATTATTTATTGGCTATTTAAATGCATCTGATCGGTCTAGATACAGTGCATTTGTGGTAAGCTTCATTTCTCATACCTGTACACCCTCACTAAGGCATATAAACCTCAGCACTGAAAAAGGATACAGCTTAATCTGTGATATATCCTTTGCACAGCTGTGTAAGGGGCAGCCAGAACTGCTCTGTGCCCCAAAGCAGGTGCAGAACACATTCAGAACAATGACCCAGTACTTCTTGCACTTCCTAGCAAAGAGATGACTGGAACTGTACTATTTACGGCATAGTGCTTTAATCTTTGAACATATGGAGAAAACAAAAAGTCATTTAGTCTCAAGCAGGGATAATAGAGGCTAGATCTGTATCTGCAAAGAAAGGTCACAAGCTCTTGACCACATGCCAATGCTAAGAAAATGTTGTGCTTACATTGCTACCTAGGACTGGATGCTGATATGGTATGGATTAGAAACAGGTTTTTCTCCAGCTGCTGCTCCAGTGCAGACCCTCAGAAATACTAATGGCAAACTCTTCCAATACCTACTTTACTATTTCAGTTCTAGCAGACAAAAATGTAAACTCATTGAAAAGACACAAGCCCTCATAAAAGACATCTTCCCTTATTCCAAATGCTGACAAACATCAGAACCTTTTACAGCAGTAATCTCTCACCTTTGAAGAATCATAATGTTTTAAAGAAATATGAAATACCCTCACAAAATAAGGCACTCATTTTAAGTACTCAATAACCTTTGTTTTCTAAGTATGTTGCCAACTTCACTTCATTTAACAGAACAAACATATGACATGACATCTTAGGCTTCCAGGCACTTTCACTTGCCATGTTTTTGCACATGAATCACATGTTTGTGATTCAAACAGGAATGCATATATACACATACTCTGTGAGTTATTCCCATTGTAATTATAAGCTTTCACTAACTGGCACGGAGAAAATTAATTAGGCCCCATTTTCCAAGCAGTACATGCAACAATGCACAAGCCTATTTGAAAAACTGGCCTATAAAGACTTGCAGTTCATTAAAGGAATTCTGTTCTTCACAATCTTCCCATCCATCACTCTGAGCTTTGTCCTTTTCCTTGTGACTTTGCAAAAATCATTTGCTGCTGCCGTGAACCAGGGCTACATGCAGGTACACAAGGGGCTAACACTGACAGCTTCATCTCTGCCAGCAAGTGTGGAACAGACATGGATCTGGGGTAAGGAGGGAGAGAATGGAATGTAGCAGAAAGCACCACCTTCTAGACTTCCTTAGGTTAAAAGCTGCTAGAAAAATAGCTACTGAAAGAAAGCTTGAGTAAGAGTCATGCCTGCAAGCTTTTGCAAGGCCCCAAAAAACTCAGTCAGACTCTTAAGAAGGGTATATGTTTTTGTGTGCTCTGAGTTTCTCACAGGAGAAATACAGACAAGATATCCTCAAGAGGTCAAAACAACAACAAAAACAACAACAAAAAAATTTACTGGCAACTTCTGAAAATCAGAGAACTTCAGCAAAAGTTTAGAGTAGAGTAGCATTCATTCAACATAAAACACTTCACAAAACATTAACTTAGCAAACTTCAAGCCCATCCAATTTTAAGTTTCTCAAAACTCCAAGAAGAGGGAATTAGAAGAAGAAAGAGGAAGAAAGACAAAAAAGATCTAGAAAAGAACAAGTATAGTTACCAACTCCTGGTTCCAGCAGTGTTCAGCTGATAGAAACTCCAAGAGGAGGTAGGGTCAAGACATGAGTTTGCCTCGTGTTCTGCTTTAAATACCCCTTGGCCTTCCTGGACCCTTTCCCAGGTGGGACTTGCAGTCATCTGGCCACTGAGGAGCTGGGTTAGGGGCTCCAGGGGCAGGTGTGGAGCATTGCCTCTGGTGTGCCAGGGACTGGCAGCTGCTGTGGAGCTGGGATACAGGCTGGGGGAGGGATGGGGTGTAAGGGGCAGTTCAGCACCTCACCAGAGCAAGACCCAACCTGCCCCTTGCTGCCCCGCCTACCCCCACCCCGCCCAGATGTTTCAAGCCAGCAATTCTTCCAGGCTCTCACAGCTTTACATATTTAACTTCTCAAAAAACTGGGTTATCTTTTTAAACTCCACAAGTTCTACAGTGCTTTTTTGCTGAATCTCTGTCCTTTTGACTCTCTGGGAGATGATAGACTAGTGATGCTCATTTCACCACCTGCCTCTCAGGGAAAATCTGTCACCCTGTGTGATTGCTGAGAAGGTTTATAAACACTGCTCCAGTCCTGAACCTCTGTAAAGCTAGAAGGACTGGAAGAGAAAACTTGAGACTTCTTCACTTTGATTACACAAGGCATTACATGAACACCTACTAAGGTTATTTACAAGTACTCACAGAAATAGCTTGGAGTTCATTCCCAGCCCCAGGGCATACCACTGGTTTTGGAAACTGCTGCTAAAAACCTATACAGTCACAGTGAATTCTTCCCAGCATCTAAAAATCAGTCAGCTTTTCATTCACCCTACCAGTGAACCACAATTGCACTAACACAAACAGACAGATTGTACCCCCAAAAAAGCCTTTTTTCCTCATTATAGATTTCCAGCAGGGAGGTGTAGCTTACCTACCTGAGATTTCCTGCTGATTTCTGGTCCAGCTGTCCCCACAATAAGGATTAGGGACAGTAGAGACATGTCTTTTGTAACACAAGCCTGGAGACTCTTGAACCTGGAATACACATGTAGGAATTTTCTAGTTTCCGTAAAGATGTCTAAGAATCAGAACTTATGTGTCAAGTTTGTTTCTCTATTTCACAGCACAGCGCAATGCAGAAATGAATGTGCTGCATACAAACCAAGAAGCAAAAAAGCTACAATGGCTCAAGTACTGTACTTGAACCATTTTACTGAAAAAGCACATTAGTCCACAGATATTAATTAATCCCACCTGGGAACACAATAACTGCTTTGGGTGTTTTATTCCTTAAAAAATTCTAAAGTATTTTGGCACAAGAAAGTAAAAAAGAATAGACAGGAATCATGACTAAATTACTTAGTGTGATTTAAAATTTAAAAATACAGAGTGTTTAAAGAACACATAACAAAGACAAACTTTACTACTAAAGTTGCAAATTTGGAAAAATTAAGAAATTACAGTGTTACCTTAAGCTATCCTCTTCTATATTATTTAACATTTCCCAAGCTGTGGTTTTAATAGAATTTTTTTCAGTCCTCTGAAACAAATAATGCTTAGTGACAGTTAATCAATCTTGTATTTTCTCTTAAGCTTTTTTGTATTACAACACACTCTCTATTTGCTACTCGTCTTTTCTTAAGACAAACCTATTTTCCTCGTCATCTTTTCAAGCGCACTAAACCATTATAGTTTGTGAGATGGAATTATTCTAATATGTTCTAATGTCTGCCGTGTGGGTTTTGAGGCTATCAACATTTCTGCAACTGAGAAGACAAAGAGACATTAACAGTAAAACTTGTAACTAATATTGACTATTCAATCTCAGAAAATCATGGTTAGTGAGCTTTGTGACTAATTTTGGTTCAAATTAATTTTTCAGACTTAGTGAGGAACTCCATCTCTCAGAATCAGATCAAGTCCAGTCGTCCTAGAAAAATAATTTGCCTCAGTTGAGGCCTAACTTCTCGTTTTTCTTCATAGCACTTGTCTAATTCACAAACTACCATATTTCAATATTTCACCCTCTGAGGAAAGGATCCTATAGAAAATAATCATCTTTCCTTGAATGACCTTAAGTACATCTACTCACCATGCTATATTATGCAGGGACCTTGCAGAAGAAATCACAGCAAGACTGCCTTGTCAATTAAACATAATGAGAGATTCTCAGGCATTCTCAATCCTGGCATTTCCTAAAATTTGAGCAGTTGACTTCACAACCAAAATAAAGGTCTTTTAAGATTTTTGTGTCACATCCTATGTGTGGTCATATATCAACCCTTCATCAGCACAGTTAGAATTACTAATCTATGGCAGAGACAGTTTTTCAGATTCAAGGAAATACAACAGAATTCTTATTCCATCACTAGAAAACAAGGAGATAGTTACAGTTCTGATACCAGAGGAACAGTGGCACTTGACTATTGCAACCATCATACTATGACAGCCAAATATTTCCTTGTCTGCAAGAGCTTCCTTTCAATTTTTCTTAGGCTGTAAGACATTTTGTTTCACTGTGCCTCTGATACTCCTCATGTCACTTGTTCACTTTGGCCTCCTGTTCCCCCTTCTAACCCTTTTAAATTTCCTCTCCTTTGTAAAGCATGTCTTCCTCGGTCTTATTATGACCTCCTGGTTTTTTTGTTTCCTTGTATGTTTTTGTTTTGGGTTTTTGGTTTTGTTTGTTTGTTTTTCTTTTTCCTTTTTTTTTTTTTTTTTAATTTCCACATTCATCACTCATTGTCTCTGATTCTTATTTCAGTCTTTCCACTCCGACTTTTCAATCAATCTCTTCCTCAGCTTCACATCAACAAAGCAGGATTCATTTATCTATTCTTTTGGACACCGCTCCTTCCACTTCAGTTGCCAGTCCCAGGTTCCTTTCTTACTCCCTCAGTCTAAAATACCTACCCCTATCTACCTTTTTCAAGTCCTACTCATGTCCCTCTGAATTCTATTCAGGCAGGATCCTCCTAAGGCCAGCAGCCCTGAAGGTTGACTACAGCATCAGGGCAAGGGTGTCATTCTCACTTACACATATTGTTTCTTCGGCCTGCAGCAGCCCACAGCTGCAATTGCATTGAAAAACCTGCTAAAATGTCAAGAATGAAACATGCTCAAATAAATGAATCTATGAGATACAGAATTGCAAAACTGGTAAATTTACTAGCAAGGATGAACTGCCTATTTCTGGGGTACCTATATGACCACATTTCTAGAACAACTGAAGGCTACAGCTTGACATGACCATCTCTTCACTCTTACACTTTCTAGGCAGATCCTTCCTCAAAGTCATGGGGGAGCTGGAGTTTTCCAAAGAAAAGCATTAGTTAACCCTTAGTTAGGAATTGATAGAAAAGAGCATATGAAGCCTGATGCTCTTCTGAGATGGGGCTGTATTTACAGAGAAGAAAGTGCAATATGGACTCAGTTTTAACCGGAATAATTAAACTGAAAGCTGTTGATTTAAAGTTGATGATCAAACCTTTTTTCAAACATGAAGCATATAGATGAAGAGTCTATAATATTGAAAGCTTATGAAATATTTCAGCTTGATTTCACTGTAACAAGGTTTCACTTTGGTAATTCACTGGTTTTTTTGAGTGTTGGTGGTGGGAAGAGGGGTTTGATTTTTTTGTTTTGTTTGGGGTATTTTTTGTCCACTTTGCACATCCATTGCATCTTCTTTTTTTTTTTAAGCTAATTGAAGAGTTACCCCTTACAATCACTAGAGAGAAATGAGCCCTTTTTGGGTGCAATTAATCTAATATACATTGGATTTATACTTCTAGATGAGAGGTATTGTATTGGTTTTCCTCTGTGCTGTACAGAAGAAATTCAGTCTATTTCTCTTCAAGATGCACAAGATCCCCATCTTTTGTAGTTTTTAATAAATTCTCTTATTCATGTCAGTGTACATTTTCCACAGTCCACTCTGTGTGACTGAGTCAAAGTCATATGTGCATGTAATTGTGGAAACTGTTTGTGCCCCCTTTGCTTGGATAAAGCCAGAGGAAGAGAGAGCACTTCCATGGCTGATAGGCTGAAGAGCAATGTCCTCGCTGAGGTAAAATGCTTTACTCCACTTTTAGACAAAGGTGTACCAAAAGAATGGAGTTTTCCCCCCACCTATACCAACATTTTAATAGAGTGGAAGTCCCTGAGCATGTGGGAAATCTCCTGTAGTTTTTGCTTTTCCATAAGCACCTGAATGTGCAAGACCTGGCCTTAAGTACATCTCTCTGTGAATGAAATGTGGCAAAAAAAGTACTATATTTGAGCTTAAAAAGAATTACAGACCTGAAGCCATAAAATTACCACTTTTAACCATTTCTCTTTGAATCACTGCTTTAGCAATGCTTTTGCCTGCTTAAGAAGTTTTGCAGGCAGAAAGGCTGAAGTATTATATGTCCCTTAGTGAATCCTCAAAGGAAATCAAACAAAGGAATAAAGTTTTGTAGCAGATGGAAAATTCCCCTACCTTTTATTTTCTTTCTGTTTGTATCTGGTTCTGTTGATACTTGAGATCTCTTATACATTCACAACAGCATTTCTCAATTTTGCGACCATACCATGGCAATTGATTTAGACAATGCAATAGCTGTGACAGCAGTCGGGAGGCACTCCAAATTTAAAAAGTAACCGGACACGCAAAATTGAAGCCTACTGACTGTTTTTGTGATAATTGAATTTCATTGAGTTTTAGTGTGAGAAATGAGCAATAAAAGGGCTGTTTCCAGCCCCAATTCCAGGAAATGGCTTGGGCAGCATGTATCAGTAAAATATACGTTGAACACATACACACAGAAATCATCTGTGTTACTGATTCAGCCTAACAAGCTTTTTCCCTTCTTAGCTGCAAAAATAATTTCAAAATAGAATAGACAAGCCTTTGAGATAAAGAATTAAAGATAAAAAGGGCTGAATAATTTTGTATAGCTCTAGGACAGCAAATTTGCTGTGTGGGCAATTTAAATATGTTCCATCCTGAACAGTTGCAAATGAGGATCTCTTTGGTTGCAGTTTTTCCAGAACAGTTACTGAGGAAAGCTGTTCTCCTGGTGCTAGAAAACTTAATTTTTCACAATAGAAAATATGCATTGGCTTTATATGATGCCTGAACTCCTTGCTCTTGGAGTAATTGTATTTCTTTGGGGGTGAACTTTGAGGTCTTGCTTTCAATAAGAACAGTAGTTCTCCCTGTTCTTAATGCAACTGCAATTCAGTCTGCTGACACCCAGCGCTGCTTTGAGAGGAACAGCCTTCACACACTCTGAAATAGCAGGTTAAGGAATTGCACAGAATCTTTTGTTCTTCATAGGAAAAAATGAAGCTTCATAACACACTGTCCAACTGATGTTCACTTCTGCAGGCAGAGTTCAGGCAGGTTTAATCTGGACTGGATACAAACTGATCTTTGTAACTGCTCCTTTGATTACAGGAAATGTTCTCCCTCTGCAGAAGTTCCAGCCATAAACAACTTCTATGTAAAAGAGTTCTTCAGAAGTGAAAGTTTCTTGCCTCTGTTATTGATTTCTGGAGTTCAGTACTTCCAAGCAGGTGATTAATGAATATGTGATCCAGACCTTGAACGAAAACTCAAATAAAATAATGTTTGCCTCATCAGATGTCTGACCTGTATCACAATAAGGGTTTTTATGACTGGCAAAACTGCAGGTAAGTGCTGTGTTCAAGCCTAGCCTTACGGTAAGGCACATACAGCACTTTGAGAACAGCCCTAGGGCATCTGTGTTTTGTGCCAACATTCAGTCCACTGAAGGCCATAATTTCCAGCAAGTTTTACATGGGTTGGGATTACATTTGACTCTAAATTCTAATATGTAAGGAAATCATATTAAAGGAATTCATCAAATAACTTTTTTTAAATGTAGCTGCCTGCTACTTGAGACACATTGTATAATGAAAGAAGATTTACATGGTTCTCAGAACAAAATAAAATTTAGCTCAGCTATTTTTTATCACTTTTAACAAACAATTATTGCATTGAAAGGCTTAAAAAGAATAAGGTTAGCTGAGAGGGGTTTTTGTTTTCCTGAATAATTGCTGACTAACCTGTTTTAAGATATTTCTTTTATGTATTCATAGACTCAACTCTGTTACCTTGAAGACGTGAGAAGAACTGATGAGAATTTAAATATAATTCATGGTAACAGATTTGGGGCAAAACTTCATCAAGTCAGTGCATCATCTTTGCATAAATAAACAACTTTTTGTCTTTTTTACCATAGGATAAGCTAGTTATTATTGCACGGATAGAACTGTAACCATAACAAAACCAAAAAAACCAAAAAAACAAAAAAACCCCAAACCAAACAAATAAACACAAAAAAACCCAACCCCACCAAAAAACCAACCCAAAAAACCCCACCAAAACCCAAACTTACACAGCTACTCTTCAATCTCTAATTTTTCACATGGAACTATGGAACTTTTACACATGAGTCAATGCATAGCAAAGCTTCCAAATTCTAAACTAGAAATGCCTTCATTACTCATTCATGCAAAGGGAATGTAGCAAGATGTGGGTGAACATATGAACATACAATTAGACATGAAAATCCAATAAGAGCACAGAATAACAACAATGGCAGCAGGGGGAACCATAAACCAGCACTGATTGGCATTTACTATTAATTTGTATTCAATGTGATGCAGCTGATGAGGCACTGGGAAATAATGTATGTTTGCAAAGCAGTGCTCAGAATTGCTCTGCCGCCATGCCAAAGACCTGGTGAAATGGAGAAATGTGATAATTGCCAGATTTTTTTACTCAAACATAGAATCTCACTTTGAGGGACCAGTTTTCCTCTGTCATAATGAAAAAGAGAGGACCACAATTGTAAATTTCATAAAAACGGGGAGAATGTAAACATAAGCCAGCTGGGTGAAAGAAGAAAACATATCAGATAGTTTCTACGGAGTAAAAGTGGAAATAGCATATAAATGCAAATACTTTTCTATCAAGGTAACTTTGGAGGACACATTTAAAAAGTAACAGAAATGCAAGAAACTCAAAGGCATTGAATTACTTCTGAATTCTGCACAGAAAGCAGACTCTAGTCAGCCCCCACACTTTTCATTCTCTCTTTTCAGAATAGGTTAATGTGGAAAAAAATCAATAGGCTATTAAAATATTTCAAAGACGTATTTCAAACCAATTCTGTAGACATATTCTTATCTACCAGCAATGCACACGTCTGTCAAGCAATGACAAGACTCTTTTGGAGGCGAACTTTTTAAATATTAGAATAAATAGTAGAACATACTACTCTGTAAATGTCAGGAGTACAAGCAAAAACCTGCAGGGCAGGTTCTTTTTTTTTTTTTTTTTGGCTGAGTCTGCCCCTCTTTTGGCTTGCTCAGAGCACAGGTGCACAAGGCAGGAAGGTTTGCTTGCATGCTGAAAAGAAGCACTACAGATTTGCCATAGTGCCTCAGGGAACTCACTGAGGGAGTAAAGGCTTTAACAGACAGAGCCTACAGCCCACAGCAGCTACGTGTGCTGATCCTTTTCATTATAGTAAAACACAGAGCAATGCACTTTTGCCAGCTGCACTTGTGCTGTGGTTTACTGCAGCTACTCACTGGCTTGTTAATTCTGAAGGAAATGTCCATTTCCTTGTAAGGTGCATGTCATCACCAATTATTTCATTTTCAGGGTGTAGCACTCATTACAGAATGTGGCTAAAAGAAAATGACTGATGGTGCAATTACACATTTTGCTAGCTAGACAGTGAGATTTGTGGAATGAAGCTGGTTTGTTGCTGAATATCAGCATGTACACGATGAGTGCCAGAAGGGGAGCCAGGACTAGGAATCAACTTTACCACTGGCTATTTGTGTAGCCTGCTCACATCACTAAGGAGTCAGATCCTGATCCCAGTCAGAGCTTTTAATGCTGTAATCCAGAAAGATATGTCCCTCAATGTTAAAATTTATTCACTTGAAAATCCCGATTGAGCTTCATTTTCAGCCTGTACACCCTTGAATTGCGAAGATATCTCTCCTGAATTTACTTGTCATATGGAGAAATTCAGCATTTTCAAATCACCTCATCTTTATTATGACTGAATAGCAAGGAAATATTTCAGCTAAAAGTTCACCTATGATACAGAAATTTCATTATTCCATTTAATAACTTTGAGTAACTCCATCTAGGTACAGCTAGGAAAAGCTCTAACAGCTAACCCTCTCTTTAAGAGATGGCCTGAAGGTTTTGGTTTTGGTTTTTTTTTTTAATGAAGTCAATAACAATTGGGTAAAAAGCATTAATTTTTCTTGGAGCAGGAAGCAGAGTAGCCAGAGTATGCCTCACCTTTGGTCCAACAATTTTTTGACTGGTCAATAAGAGGTGACAATACACCAGTCAAGAAGCCTTTCTTGTGGCACATCTTTCTTTGGAGTAGTGAAAATTGTATGCTTGAGATTCTCTGGCAGGTTGGTTTTTCTTACCTAAGCTCAGCATGTTGTAATGCAAAAACTTGTGGCACATATATCCTTTTGTGTACCCTATACTGTTAAGGTATTTTTCCACACCAGGGTAGTAAAACAAGAAGTTTGTGCTTGTCGTATACCCAGAGCAAACATGTCCATTGTTCTGCTAAAATAAGTAGACCTATATTATCTAACAACAGCATGATGGTTTGGTTGAGTGACTCAGTGTGTCATCACTGTCTGAAGATTCTTTTGCACTAAAATTAGATCACACATTTCATGATCTACCCTGGGAGTAAAGATTAGAATCCACTCATACAAACTTTTTAATCTATCTTATTTGTGTGCATCATCAGAGTCTTTGTGAGAGAGCTGTTGTTTGCAGATGGTTGCACTTGCAGAGCAGAAGGAGCAAGACCTGAAGATAATGACATCTAATTTCCCAGCCACTTCTGTAAACCTCGATTTAGCATTTCAGCAGAACAGATTTGTACCAACTAAAGCTAAATAAACAATATTCCCAGATTAGCAGCATAAAAATAAGCGCAGTGGTTCTGTTTACTTTTTTTGGAATAAAAGATTTCTATGACAATGCCTAATGCTTGTCTAAAGCACTAGCTTTGCTGGTTTTCAGCCTGATTTGAGTCTCTGAAAACATGCCATAACATTGACATGAGCACCAGACTTTACTTGGACATGCACTTACATTCTCTTAAGTGATGTGGGGACAGACATTCGCTATTAACAACACATAAAATAGTAAAAAATTTCCATCTTCAATCACACTTGAGTAAAATATAAAAAAAGATAGAATTTTCAACAATGCTTTAATGGAAGTGCACTGGGAAAAGATGCGTGTAGGGGTGAACAAAGGTGGTCTTGTCATTACTCTGGATTTAGCTGCTCAAACATAGGCACTTTTTATGGCTTTATTTGTATTGCATGTGTTCTTGTAATGCATTGTTATCCTCTGCTGAAATCCTGAAAACAAATACTAAGGTTGTAGATGTGTGTTATAATAAAATAATGCATGAAAAGGACTTCATGGTAAGCAAATAATTTGTTGAAAAACACTAGCAGTAAACTGTGTAATACTGATAGGCAACATCAGTAATTTCTAGGTGCCAATAGAACTACATTCACCAGCAATGACTAAACACAGTGAAGTAAAGGTCTCTGAAATAATTATTAATACAGCAAACCAAAGTGCCAGCTAAGTTTAAGACAACAGTTGCAGGTATTTGCAGTTTATAAACTGTTTCAGTGATCTCAGTTGAGCTACTTGATATTTACCAGGCTGGGTAAGTCCCAAATGCAAACATTTTCTAAAGTGCCTGGGGATTGTGGCTTTGCTGATGCCTATCACATTTCCTTATGATTATTTTCAGAGATGCTGCTGGGAACACATATCTGGCAGTGAAGCAAGCAACCCTGGAAACCAGCTTCGTATAGGCTTTATGGACATGAACAAACTTATCAGTCATAAATCCTACAGTCTTTGATCATATCCATATTGATCACTGGTTTTTTATGTTTTCAGAAATACCTGAACCTCTTTCAAATTTACTAGGTTTTAAATAATGTTATTTAATTAATGAATTCTTCAATATACTTCTGTCACTAATACAAATGATGGCAATACAGCCAAAGAAAACAGCCTGCCTTTTTGTAGAAGCTTTCACAGACTCACAGAATATTCTGAGTTGGAAGGGACCCACAAGGATCATGAAGTCCAACTGTAAAGTAAATGGCCCTTGCAGGGATTTGGTTTATATGTTCTCTTCAGCTGGTTTATATGATGTCTCCATGTACTAATTACCCTGTCTTTTAAAAGAGAGGTAAACCTAACAGGGATTACACATTAATTTTTATAAGAAATTGTTTAAAATGTCTCTTTTTTTCCCATCTTGATCTGTTATGCCTTAAAGAGGTCCTTTACTCACTATTCTATAATTAATTATCTAACAGAGTATAATTCTTATTTGTGCATTCCAACATTTGCTCTGTAAACTATATATTGCACTAGTCTATTAGGAATTCATCAGAGGCAAGTGAGCTAAGAACAGTGATCATCATACTGTATTTGGTCACTTTTTTCCCAGCAGCAAAATATTTGATAAACAGAAAGATGCACTGTAATTTCTTCTGTTATTTTCCTTCCTGTCCATTCTCCATTCCAGGCCACAGCCTGAGATGTTTTTCAGCTACTCAGTGTTACTTGGATTGATATCTCAATTTGGTGAATGAAAACAAGCAGCAAGGTAATAGAAACCCAGTCCTTTCATATAGAGTTAGGCAAACCAGATTATTCCAATATTTCTAACTAAATGCCTATAAAATCAGGATTTTTTAAAAGAACTATTAAACTACATAGTTTTGCTTGGAAGACAGATCAAAGAACACCAGTATTACACTGTGCTAATTTCACACAATATTGATTGTATAACACATTGATGGTCAAGGTTTCTTACAAAAAGGTAATTTTGAAGTGTGACTTTCCTCATGAAATAGGCTTTGGCCACTGGAATTGTGCTTGAGATCTGCTAGAAAATTGTTGGCAGATCTTCATCTCAGGCACATTGCTAGATTTTCTCATTCTGATGGTTAATTTTGTTGCTCTGCAAGTGAACACGACAATTTAACAAGAATGCAAACAGACAAACATCATTTTTCCAAGATATTATTGGACTGCTTTTTAAGTGATCAGAATAGCACAAAACTGTGATTGAGCACGGACTGCACTATTAGTTAATTGATAAATATTTTCAGATTAGCTAATATTTCATGTGTTTCAGAAAGCTTTTGACTATTGTTGCACAGCTGTTCATTGTATGAGTAAGACAGGTGGATCATCTCCAAATGAGCACTGACATCTCCAAAAGAATATTTTACTAATTTAGAATGCTGAAGCTTTATGTTGATAATAAGAGTGTAACAGTACATAACTTCTATTTCAGATTTTTTCCTTAAGTCATTTAATATTGTGTTGTCAAAATTTATATATTTATTAAGATTTGGATATACTATGCACACATTTTGTGATATTCAGATATATTCTAACTCCTTTTTCTGTTCTCTTTTCTGTTTCAAACTAAGAGGAATGCCATAACTATTAAGAAGTCAATAAGTGTGGAGTCACAGATGCCACTAAGAAGGTTGGATTTTTTTCTGATGCTTAATTTAATTCACTCTCAAGAAGTCAGATGCCCGAAGCAAGTATAAAAATAAGCTGCAAAAAATGTGGAATACACAGAATCTGTATTTTCTAAACTTTTTTTTTTAGTTAAAGCCTTTTTCTACCCTTTTTTTGCAGAACCCCTTTAATATTACTTGTATTCTCAGAGCACACTATTCTCAGAGAAACACTAGAAGAGCTGCTTTGTATTTTTCAAATATGCTAAGATTGGTTGGTTTGCTGCATTTTATTTTGAGTGAGAGCATTGCAAGCTCTGACATATTCCCCACTAATTTCAATCTTGCTATAGGTATTGGGGTAGAGAATTCTACCTACAGACAACAGATACAGAAAAACAAACAAAGACAAGTTCTTGTCCAATTATGTTGCAGACTTCTCAATCTTACTACTTAGTTGTAAGAGCACTAAGTTTACATCTACACCACACAGCATTGTGTGGAGCAAGCCTATCCTATACAGCACTGGGTAGTGATTTTAATGCTTACATTTTAATGTTGTTACCATATGTGATGTACCAAACCAACACTGACAAGATAAAGCATATAAATTTCTTGGAAAATTTGACATCTAACTATATTTTAGCTTCACTTCTGAGGACATTAGTTGGATTCAACATCAGAGAGTCATTACACTCATCCTAGAAGAAGCTCCAAAACAGGTAAACTAAATCCTCTTATGAAGAGTCTGAGCATACTCTTTTCACTATGAAAGAAAACTGGAAAACTAGTTTGGACAAGACATTTACAATGGGATTTTTCCACTGTAACACAGAGATCAGAAAGCTAGGCGTTTGAGCAACACACCTTAGGGTCACTTTTAAAGTTCAGTTTTAGTGTTTAACAATTAAATAACTTCACATCTTCTTCACTAAAAAGTACAGCTCCTCAGTAAGCCCAAAAGTGAATTAATCTGACAGTATAGTTGAAGCTAAAATGTACAAAAAAAAAAGGTAAAAATTACACTGAAGTCACTGAAAAAAATTATTATCCAACAATCAAAAATCGGTTGGGAATTTTTTCAGCTCTTGGCATTAGACCAAATCACAGTGGGAAAGAAAAGGAAGAAAGGGAAAAAAATCTAGAGAGATGAATACTACCTAAAATTAATGTTTTCTCAAGATTGTTCTAAGAGCAAATAGTCATATAGTTAAGCTTATTAAATCAAGGATGTGATGCTGTGGGTACAAATGTACCCAATATGGGAGAATTAAAGACATTTGCTGCAGAGTATCATATGACACAACTCAAGTGGTGGTCTGCAAAAATGGGATATGACAATGACTTCCGAAAAAAAAACTCCAAAGAGTTATGCTTCCCAGCAGGAGTTTGAAGGCATCAGTACAAAATGGACTGCATGCGCAAGGAGTGACAATATCAATTCTAGTAAAGCAGAATGCTTTGGAGAAAAAATGAGCAACATTGTCTTACATGAGCACACCCTCATGAAAAACAAATAGGACAGATAATAACTTCAAGTTGAATATGGGTGTACAAGCCAGTGTATTTTCAGAAGCAATGGTAATAGCATGGTTTTAAGAAAAACATATTTGCAAGAAAATAAATCATTGAAGCACTAGATCTATTGTAGTCAGAAAAAAAAGTTATCCCCACTAACACAGAATATGATCTGAATTGGATATTACACATTTAACATAATTTCACCTAAAAATTTGGAGTCAATATTCTGATGCAGGGAAAAAGGCTGTAGCTTTTGCAGCATGAGCGTGAAAAATATTGTGACTATATATTGAATTTGCACTGAAGCTAGAACTATATATACCCTTTGGGTTTAAAATTGGCAACTGGGCTTCAAAAGAGGGTGCATGCTAAAGAACACAGGGCAAAGACAAAAAAAAAAAAGGCATGTCATACAGATAGGGAAGTTCTCCATAGTTTATGCCAAAAAGTAAATATACCAAGATAATCCCCCAGGCCATGACCCTAGGAGAGTATCCTGCACCTTAAAGGCTGTAAGAAGATCTTCCTAGGTTAAGTACTTCTGTGTACAGAGGATATAAAACTGTATAAATTTTGTATTATTGGTCAGTGCACAGGTCATTATTGAAAAACAAAGATATTTCTGCACTTGCTTAAAAAACAGAACTGTAAAAAAAACACCCTTATATAATTATATCTGCAAGGGAAAAAATATACAAGGTAAAATATTATTCTATTCCTAAGGGATTGACACCTTTAAAAATATACGGCACATATTCGTGCATGTGAAATGTCTTTTTTGGCAGATCCCAAGAATGATCATCTGGTTATTATTTGTGGCATAAGTGCTAAGATTCAGTTCAGCTAACTTTGGAAGTTAAATTTTGAGCAGAATTCCTTCAGTTTGTGCTTCATGATCTTTTGAATAGTTCTTTCATCCTCATTTACTGCAATATCTTCAGGATTGATTCAGCTGCCTTAACAGATGTATCAGGCATCTTAGATTGTATTAGGCATCTGGTACCATTTGAGATATGGTAGGACACTGAATGTAGTTTCACAGAGCAATGCCACAGGACTTACTAGACCATTATACCTTTCTAGAGAGGCAGCTGGAGGTAAGGCAGCAAGCAAAGCCTCCCAGATGATACTAGATCATCATGGAGCATGTAGGCAACTGGATCAAGGCTCCATTGTCTGTAAAAAGAATTGTAAACTTGGCTCACATTTAAGCTTCTGTGTTTAGATATCTACATTACCATGCTTTATTCTGAAAGTAAGTTCCACTTGAACTGTCTGCAACACAGTTGTCTAGATCTCTGCTAGGTGTCCAGGCTTCCAGTGTAACTAATGGAGATGTAGCCAACACAGTCAGAGCTTGATTCCTTTAGCTGAAAAAATAACCAGTACCCTTTCAGATGTCCTACTGTGACCAAGATTATTTCACAGACCTGAATGACATGAATCAGAATAAACATGAGACCCACGCCTTTCTGGAACAGGAGCTGAAAGACAGGTATGATATTCCACAGTGAAAAAAGCTGCACAACGTGGCTGTCCTGGGGCAGACGAAAATTGAAATTTTTTAATTTAATAGAAATTGGTCTTTCAGATTTCTCAAAAGAATGTTACCAGATTTCAAACTTAGGCTACAAATGGGTCTATCTGATTTGAAAATCCTGTCTTATTTAATAGAATTGAGTGCTGCTTTTTAATTTAATAGAATCCAGAACTGCTTCTGAGGATAAAACCTTGAAGGAAACATGTAGAACTATCTTCTTGTACTGGGAAAACATTTCTGCTGTAAATTATCAATTTGCAGAGGATCTCTTAGCACTAGATGAGATGTAATTTGAAGTCACTATAGAAAAGCTGTTATGAGGGATGTGTGTGATTAGGTAGAAACTGAAAAATCTAAAGAAAAGGTCAAAAGCACTCTGAACTAACATAACAGGAGCAGACGTTGACAAAATGTAATTCTAAACTGAGGCCAGATCAAAGAAACACATCAATATTGCTGGCACACATGCAAAGGTAAAACAAGCCCCTTCACTCCCTGAAACCGAAGTTCAGCATACCTTTGTCTAATAGACAAATATTTCTACTGAACATTTTTCTAGCATAGCAAAATGGCCTTTCACTTGGAACATACTTTAGCTTTCAGTCAAAATCTTTTATTGATAATTGCTACTACTTAATTTTATTGTGAAATTTTAATTTCAGGAGGTTCTTGAGTTATGCAGATATCAGAATCCAGATATTAAATTATATATCCGTGAGATCTGATGGGTCTGAATTGCTGGGAGAAGCAGTTGATATGCTGGGATTCAGAGGGACCTCAACAAGCTGAAGGAGCAATCTGACAAAAGCCTCATGAAATTCAATAAAGGCAACAAAGTCCTGCACTTGGAATTAAGTAAAGCATGCAACAATGCTGCCTGTGGGCTGACTGGCTGGAGGGACAGCTCTGCAGAAAAGAACTTGCTGACCCTGGGGGAACTGGAGTCAGCACACCTCCTTGTGGGGAAGAAGCTTTAATCATATACTAGGCTGCAATATTAAGGATATAGCTAACAAACCAAGGGAAATGTTTTTTCCCATCTTCCCAGAACCTGTGAGTTTGCATCTGGAATATGATGTCATGTTTGGGGCACTACTGTGAATGATAGATATCCACAAGCTAGAAGGACTCTGGAGGAAGAGCACTAAAATGCTTAGGAGGCTTGACATTGGGCATATGTGGAAAGCCTGAAGGAACAGGCTGCCCAGGGAGGTTGTGGAATCTTCCTCTCCAGAGACATTCAAAACCCACCTGGATGTGTTCCTCTGTCACCTGCTCTAGGTGACCCTGCCTTGGCAGGAGGGTTGGACTAGATGACTTCCAGAGGTCCCTTCCTACCCTTACAAGTCTGATTCTGTGAACTGGGTTTGTTTAGCCTGGAGACAAGAGGGAAAGGGAAGGATCCAACTGCAACCTTCCACTGCTTAAAGAAAGTGATAGAGAAGATGGAGCCAAAAGTGCATTGATTAGAAGAAATGGTTGAAAGTTACAATGAAGAAAATTCAGACTACATACCTGGGAAAGACACTTCACCCTGAGAGTGTTTAAGCCCTTGAAGAGGCTACTCAGAGAGGCTACATAGTCGTTGTGCTTGGAAATATGCAGAACTCAATTGGTCAAGGGCTGGAAAACATGGTGTAATTTTGAAGTTACCCTTGCTTTGAGCAGTAGGAGATTGTATCAGGCATTCTCCAGACGTCCCTTTCAGCCCAGATTATTATATGACTCTGTGACTATTTAGTGTAATCCTTTTACCCTAGGGTGAGTTTCTAGTCAACAGATCTGAACAGTTCAAATTCTACCAACATCTGAGATGTCACTCTATCCTGAAATTCAAATGTTGGATTTTTCTCCACTCTATATCTATTCATTTATTCTTGCTACTTGTTTTTCTTTCCTATTTAGAATCACAGAATGGACAAGATTGGAAGGACCCCAGGTCATCTTGTTTAGCCACCCTGCTCAAGGAGGGTCATCCTAGAGCACATTGCACAGGATTGTGCCCAGATGGTTCTTGAATATCTTCAATGAGGGAGACTCCACAACTCCTCTGGGCAATCTCTTCCAGTATTCAGCAAAGTACAGAAATTCTTCCATATAGTCAGGTGGAGCTTGCTGTGCATTAGTTTCTGCCTGTTTCCCCTTGTTCTATTGCCTGGCATCACTGAAAACAGGCTGGTCCATCCTCTTGGCACCCTTCCTGCAGATACTGATAGACATGGATGAGTTCCCCTCTCAATCATCTCTTCTTGAGGCTGAACAGGCCCAGCTTCCTCAGTCTTTCCTCATCTGAGAGATGTTCCAGTCATTCAATCATCTTTGTAATCCTCTGCTGGACCCACTCCACAGAAGCTCCATGTCTCTCTCGTACTGTGGAGCCCAGAACTGGTCACAATTATCTTGTAGAATGTAGTTGAATGACAATGTCAGACAAGAAAACCTATAGCAACCCTTCAAATACATTTACCTGATACATTCATTCTCATGAAATTAAACTGGGGACTAGCAGGGAAGAACAAGACAAAAGATGACTCGAATTCAAGGCAGGGAGGCTACAGTATTCTTTTGCCTGTTAGAAACATTTATCCAATATTTTTAAAAAAGGCTCATGGGAAAGGGGACAGGAGCTGTTGAACAGTCATAGCTCCCTTTCTGCAATCTCTGCCACATGAGTCATAAATTCATTGCTGCAAAATACCTCAGCTCCAATAGGAAAAGGCTCCCTTCACCTTTAATTCCATCTGCACTTTTCCACATCTGTCACAGACTAATGCTCAGTGCCCAAGGCAGCCTTACAGAACAAGTGGTTTGAATTTTTTCAGGTTTTAAAATCAATTAAATGCTGCTTCTGCCACTTCTGAGTGACTAATACAGCAGTTGACTAATAGAGGAAGCAGTTTTACTGTGATCTTTTTAAAGTATGTTTGCTAAAGGAGCTTAGTCTGTTAGGAAACTATAGATCAAACCCTAGAAGAATATGTAGTTTCTGCCTCCTGTTGGTATTATGCATTCAAGACACTTGGACTTGCAGAGATGTACTAATCCAGGCAAGGGAATACTTTGAAGCCAAGTGGAGTATAGAGTTTAGGGTTAAACAAAGATCAGGAAGCAGCTGGAAGGTTATTTCTGGATATAAGCATGTTCGTTCCATTTCAGTCCTGTACTTTTTAAAGTGTCTAGTTATAAAGTGACATTTTCCACACCAGGATTGATGTATAAAAAGCACATCTTTTTTGTTAGAAATATATAGTTACTCCCAAGAAAATGTGATGTGCTTTATAACAGTGTGTGTATCCCTGCCTTCTGATGGACTATGAAAAGAATAACTTGACTGGTTGCCTTTTCCACTGAGCTAGTTACAGAAGATCTATGGGAATGAAGGGACTTGATTATTCCTGTCTGCATGTTCCCAGCTGGAGTCACTGCTAATGTAATATCACTGCTGTTTGTGCCCACTGCTTCTTGAACCATTTGATGAGCTCACTTCTCTTAGTACACCACTTACCTTGCATAAAACTTTTATTTGGGTATCCTCAGCCACACAGCCCTCTTGTTTTGCCATGCCAAGTTAAGATGTAAAGATAGAATTCATCCAAGCTAACACCAGGGACATAACTGATTTAGAATTTTGGTTGTTCTGGGGTTACTCAGTAGCTGGTGGAGAGAAAGACTATTCCAGTGAACTACTGGAACTATGCCAAAATCAAAAGGAAGATATCCTGGTCCAATTTTTTTAAACTATATCAGGACCAACATTATACAACCCAGTATGTTGTACATCTCTGCAGAGCAACTTGCATTCTGTTCTGTTCAGGAATCAGGTGTAAATAGTTGAAAGATTTGCTTCATGTGGCACTAGAGTGACCATCATTATGTAACACCTCTCCTCTAAAAACCAAGACTGATTCCAAATATCTTTTACAGATACTCTGCACGTACTCTTCCCCACACAGAGCTTATTGTGATGAAATCCATTGATATACACCCCATATACACCCTAAAATTATTTCTTAATAGCAAATCCTAATTAATATGATTCTACTAAATACAGAAAAAGTAAATCAGACTGATAATAAGTATGAAACAGGAATAGTGGGGCACTTTTTATAACAGAATGAGAAGTAATATCTCTATACAGAAGCACTATTCAAATTGTTATTTACTTTTTCCTGTTTGTACTGGAAATGAACCACTGAAATTCTACCTTTTTTATTTTTATTCTGCTTAGGAGCCAAAGCATGATGTCAGAGAGAAAAAAAAGGAGAGACAGAGACCATGTTTAGAGTGTATTAATCTATTGTGCTTACATACTTGGCCTATTTCCAGGTCTGAGAAGTTTCCAGAATTGTCCTCAGATCTCCTCAAATTTTTTATAGTTATTTCTTAGTCTATAAGTATTTCTCTCATGTGAGGGTGCATCTGTAAATCTTGGAATCTATTCTCAGCCTGTGAGCCTGTCTTGCCCTCCCAATGCTTTGGTGAGGTAACTTTTGCTCTCAATTATTAAACTGAGAAATTCTTCCCTTACTAACAGGATGAAGTCCTGCTGTGATTTGTGTGATGTGTGTCTGTTCAGTGCATAGACAAGCAAAGATCTGCCATATTGGACATGCAGGGTTTTTCCCACCCTTTTAAAAATATTTTTTTAAACTGTACAGCTTTTCTGATAGACATTCATCTAGTCTATGAAGAATATGATTTAGATAGAAAAAGCAATTTTTCCACAGGGCTAACTGTCCCTGCACCTAGACTCACTAGACAAAAAACAGAGGCACAAACAAAAGGCCTGAAATTATTCAGACTCAGTAGGTGAAAGCAGTGGAGTGCCTAGCTCACAGATTTGTGCCATAGCTGATACAAGCTATTTTAGTGACAAGCTTTAGGAGGGGAATGCAAGACTGGAAAGAGTTTATTGGCATCTCTCAGGGATGCATAAGAAAATTCTGGCCCATCTCTCCTTTACAGATTAGCAGATCCTTTTCTTTTTCCAAAGGTCTTTACTCAAGCCTTTGGGATTGAGGACAAACTTCAGAGAAGTTTTCTGAGCTCATAGCAAATTTGCATCTTACAACCCCCACCTATTTCAGATGTTGCTCCCCTGTTCTTTAGAACACACCACTGCTTGAATGATATACAGTGAAAGATTTACTTTAATTTTCTCTCTAGGATTTCATAAGCAGCTCTGCTAAATAGCTAACTTTCACCATCATCAGATAAAAATAACATACATCCAGGTGAGACTGTACTAGGTCTATGATATGATATTTCAGAGGATTCCTCATCTCGGGATGGATCTTTGTCCCTTCCCTCACAGAGAGACCAAAATCTCTTTTACTGAGAAAAGGGATAAACATTTTCTGTATGCATACCTCTAAAATTTCTCTTTTTAAATTTTTTTTTCCTGTGGAAGAGGATATTCTATACAAGTGTAACATTGCTTGTTCCTTGTTTATTTCAAATTAACAGTTCCTCAGTGATTATTCTAGATACAGAAATGAAGGCACTAGCACTCACAGGAAGCAATTTCTTCACATATTTACAAAATTCTATCCCATTCAATTTATTCTTGACTTGTAGGTGTGCAAGGACTGGAAATTGACTATCTATAAATAAATCTGGTATTTTAAGACATTCTCTCCTGTTTATTTGGTCAGTTTATTTTATTATTGTCAATGTTACATTTCAGATCATTCCATATTTATTTGAAATGCAAATAGAGGAAGAAATGAAAACTTTAACAAGTTTTAATAGTTTTTTCCTCAGAAAGAAATTGGTAATATACGGAATTGTAAAAATAAACAAACAGATGGCAGAACAGCTTTTTTGTATGTGATTGTTATATTTTCCCTTTGTTGCAATCCACCTCCCAGAGGAAACTGTGACAAAGGGCAATTAACCAATTTCACATAAAAATGCCATCATATGATTTGCTAATGAGGTTCAAACCATATTTAAGAGAGAGAAACCATGAGGAAATTTTTCTGCTTGGGTTTTTTATATTTACAACATGTTAGTCCCAGGCTATGATAATATTCCCATGCTTCTGCTGCTGATCTTGCTGTACTGGCCATCACATGCAGCATCACACAGCAATGAGCAAACTGCACGAAGCCAGATCAAATCAATCCACTGTGAATGATTCAAAACACTTGTGGCTGGTAACAGTACTCATATCTGGGCCCCTTGCTGGTGAACTTCTCCATTCTTCTCTTTTATTCTGGTAGCCATACATGTAAAACTACCAGGAGATATTTTTGAAACACTGCACTGAACAGTGTGTTACTGACTCTCAGTTCAAACCATCTTTCACATCGTACCCTAACAGCTCTGCTTCCCATCTGCCTCAGTGCCTACAGAAGATCAGCTTCTGAATTGGAATTCAGCTGGCTGAAACTAAATCTGAATGAGACAGAAATGAGGTTAGAAGGAAAAGGGTAACATTTTGAAGAACTAGCCAAAGCCATGACAGCATTCTCAAACAAGGGGTCTGTTTTCTGACTGTCAAGAGACTTCACAGCCTCAGGGTTAGCTGACATCCGCCCAAATATGAAATCTGTCAGAAATAAATTCTCCTATCCACGATGAGCCAGCAGGCTGTTCCTATGAACATCCTCTCAGATGCTGACTTGGCAATAGCATTGTACATATTCATGGCTTGCAGGCTCCACAGCTATCATATTCTGCACTGGCCATGCCAGTGATAGCCTTCAATGGGCAGCTGATCAAAACTTGTCACTCTGCTTGCTAAGCAAAGTAAGTCAATTTTGGTACATCATTTCAGTGCTGTGAACACGACATTGGCTCTTGAATGAATGGTGAATCATATTCGTTGTTCTAATCCTAATCTTCAAAGCCCTAGATCCAGATTACTCTGAGGATAATAGTTTATCTCTGTGAGAAAAGACCCATTCCTCAGGGGTGGTGGAGCTATCAGCTAGGCAGGCAGTTGTGCTGACAGAAGGAGCTTTGATTCACTTTTCCACATTGGAAAGATGTGGAATGCTCACCCATCTTCAAGGCAGAATGCAAAATTAATCCCTTTCAGAATAAAACTAAATCTTGTGAGCAAACACCAGCACCTCCACCACCACCCCCCTTATACACCCAGTTCCAGGAAAGACAGGACTATAACTAAAAGTGTATTCACTGTAAATGTAACTTACAGTTGATTTAAGATAGTATCTCAATTATGAAGTGTCTAGCTGTGAATCAATCTGACCAGCAATTTACACAGAATTCAAATTCTGTACCTTGATGATCAGATAACTTGTTGGAATATATGGCATAAACAGATTACACAATCTATGCAAAGCTTTTGATCTCAGTGTGAGAAGAACTGTGTCCCATTGCAATTGTTTTAATGATTCAGCTTCCCAAACAGCATGATTTGCATTTCTGAAGTAAACAATCACTTAAATAATCCTTGATTTGTTTTTCCCAAAGGTATGTCACATTTCAGCTCACAGCCACTCAATAAAAGAACAGAGATGCATTTTCTGGACTTAATTAATTAATAAACCTAAAGTAGTTTGTTTTCTTTGCTTTTCATGTTAACTTATCAGGCTAGTAAATTAATGAATCTACTTGGAAATCATATAGCCCTTTCAGGCATGCAAGTGAGGACATGGACAGAACAAGCATTTGCATTACAATAATTAGCACTGAATTGGTACATCTTTACAGTCATGCTAAAACTGTGTGCCTGACATTATTCTTCTGTTTTAATGGCAACTTTTGTTCATGAAATAAAGTAGACCTTTATATTTTAAATAAGAAAAGTAGGGAGAACACAGTGAACTGTGTGGTTCAGACCAATATGAGAGCTGAAAAACAAGTTTGGAAATAGAGGGATTGATTTTGTTGATTCAAATTGGCATATTTAAAGTCATTATCTCTGCTGTAACTATCAAACAAGTATGAATGTTTTAAGATTTAGCAAAGAGCAAATAATCTGGGGCTAAGAGAAACACATACATAAGCCTAAACCTGGCTGCCCTCAACTTCCTACACCCCCACTCTGTCTGAAATTCAATTTGCGTCAAGTGTACACATTTCTCACAGACTTACAATTGTTTTCAACATTTAAAAGGATTTGAGATGTACAAGAAAGAAAGCAAAAGGAAAAACAAACCATTCTTTCACAGGCTTCAGAAAATCCTTGGTGCTGTGGGCTTCGTATGTATCAACAACCAGACACACTACAGTAGTGTGAAAGGTTTGATTTTTTTTTCTTACACATCTAATAGTATCAAGTCCTTGTCAGAGTTAAGTGTTTTAAAGTGTATGAGAAAACTAAAGACCAGGGAAAACAAAGGATTTTATTTTGGTTTCTTAGGGATGCTAGTGATTATTAACAAAAAATCCTGTAGAGGATATTGCAGACTAATAAATGAGAACTGAATTTTATGTTAATAGCAGTTCCACTTGCCACAGGAAATAATTCTCAGATTCTAAAGAGACATATTTGTCCTTACTGCGGCTTCCTGTGAAGCAGCTTTTCCCCCACAGCCAGGATGATTAAACTTTAAAGCACAAGTACGTCATACTCCATGAACACTATACATTGTTTTAGATTATAAGGGCAGATGAAAATTTCCCCATAGTTTTTCAAAGAATTTTAGGAGGAAGTAGTTGTCATTGTCCACAGAGACTGTCAATCACCCTGTCATGAAATACCAAGTAATGATGTATTCCTGGGTTACATAAAGGATGTTAAACATGGACCATTGCTGCAGCCAAAAGATGTGAGTAGCTTGCTGGAAGTATCACATAATACACTGCAATTTTCTAATACATCAGAATGTCTGCTAGAAAGAAAAAGTTACTAAATTGCAAACACACAGCTAGTTTTGCTTTAGGACACTCAATCCTGAGCTGTAGAACAGTTGTGAATGTTCTCGGTTTTAGTGATGAAGTTGAGTAGTATTTTTCATCTTTCTCTCTGTCCATTTATGAACCCACCCAGGGCTCATATTAACCAGGTTTTTCCAAAAGGGTATTTTAGGCTACTACCATTAGTTAGATGTGAGTGTCCATCCCCACAAGGTAAGTTTACAAGCATAAAGTCTTCTGATCACTGCTAATTAAAGGAATGACTTAGTGGGTGGGAAAATGAACGTTAGAAAGTACATTTTAAAAGTACATGCTTTGTCTAAAGAATGCAACCTTATTAGCTTACATGGTAAAGCAATTTCATTTTACACTTTTAAAGACATAGGAAAAGGTCTCTTTACTGTTTTCTAATGTAAAATCATGCCCTAATATGTACATATGTAGTTTATAGCTTATAGATACCTGATTTGCAAATGGAATGTTCTCAGATAATTGAAACACCTAAGAGTCACAGTTTTACCTACTCCATACGCACAAGTTGGAATAATATCAGCTACCACACTACTATTCACACCACAGCCTGTTTGCACCACATCACAGAGGGACTCTGAGCATGTCTCTGCTAAGAGTGCTCTGCCTCAGGAAAGCACCCACCTCTGCTGCTGGCTGAAATTGCATGGCACAGTGTCTTGGAAGAGGGAAACCAGGCCTTGTATCCTCCATCCTCTGAGTGAGCAAGACAGTAGGTTTGGAAGTTTGTTGATTAATTGCTAGAGGCAGGGAAGTATTTCTCCATTCTTTTTCTATTGGTCACGTGAGCAAGGTAGGCAGCAGTATACCATCTAAATTAATCACAGCTGCAAAATCTAAAGAAAATCTGAAGTAGTGAATTTAACAGTAGACCAGATTCAGTTATCAAAAGCAACTAAGTCTGAAACACCTCCATGATATCACAGATCAACTATGGCAATTCTTAGTCAGAAAATCTAGTATCATCAGTTCTGTCAGTGCTAATGAAACTCCTTTAAGACATGAGTGAAAATGAAATGCAAAGGTGCTAATTTTCTCACTAACTTGATTGAATGATTTCCCCTGTCTAAGAGATTTTTGTTATGAAGGCACAGCTGTTCTTCATTTCATTCACAATCTGCTAGTCATCATTGACTTACAGCCAAACTCAAAAGGAAGTTTAGTGAATCTAGGTAAGTTTAATACGGGTCTATGCCAATTCCTAATCTAAGTCCTTTCAACGTGCAAGTGCTACCTCAACGTTCATACACACACTTAGCTTTTTGGCCATTTATAGACATATGTGACTTTATTTATGTGAAAACTAATCACCTCATCTCCATTTAAAGTCAGAAGTTAGAAAGAAACACCTCCAGAGGGGAATTCATATCTTGTGGCTCAGGATGATGTGAACTGTTCCCTGCATATATCCTTCTCTCCATTCTCTGCAGAGGAAGATCAGACAAAAACTTTCAGACATCTAAAACTTCATATAATGAAGCTTCACTTGTGCTCCACTCCTGAACTGAATTGAGCAGACCGGAGTGTAATGTCAGTATAATCACTTTCTCATTGATTTCCTTGAGTTGCTACAGTTACATAGCAAAATAGGCTCAGATACACAGGTGAAGCATCACAGGTGCATTGCACCTATCTTGTGCTGAGGTGCTAAAAGAAATGTGTATCAAAACCCAGCAAAAAATAGCTAATATGAAGACAAAGCCAAGAAAACAAGGAAACAAGCAAGCAAGGAAGTGTGATAATGGAGCAATGCAAACCACACATTTCTCTAGGCTTAAAATATCTTTTTTCACTTACTGAACACTTCTTTGGTTGAGGTGTTATTTAGCAGTTCCATTTCTCCCAAAATTACAAGAATTCTTTCTAGTCTCCATCCAGTGCAATCAAATCATGGTTTATAGGAAGCAAGCATTACCTGGTTTCTTTTCCTCACCCTGGCAATTCAGAAGAGCTTCAATACTGACAGATTCAGCCGTCTGAGGATGACAGGGGGAATCATCAACTATCCTAAAGGCAGACACAATAGGCACCTTTACATTCTGCAGCGGTTTGAAAGATATTTCTATAAGCAGGGAGATTTTACTATAAGTTAAGAATAATATTGCAATCTTAACAAAAAAAGACACCTCTTCTGAATTGTGCTCTCTATATTGTATTTTCTTGAAAATCACCATTATTTTTGTTTCTGCAAAGCCTGTAGACAACAAACCTGTTACAAGCCAACAGTAATAAGAGATTTTCCATGATCCAAAAAGACAACTGGATTTGTAATGGTGCCTCCAGATTATTGACTGTCAGAAAGCCCTAGGTAAGACTGAGCTGATAGAAATGTCTGCATACAAAATAAAAGATGTCTCTGTAATGTTGATATGCAGTATATACATTTGCCGTAATCCAATGTTTGGTAATAGCAAAAGGTATATCTCCATTAACCCAGGCTGCACTGTGTACTCACATTAGCATACTGTCTGTGCGATCACAGAAAACAAGAGTTGGGTTATGTTTGTTTGGGTTTTTTTCCTTTTGAAGTAGGGAGGATCAGGATGTATGTATTTGCAAGAAGCACAATGCCTGTAAAGAGCAAAGTGCTTATGAATGTATAGTATTTGTGAATTTAAGAAGTTTCATTTAATTCAGTAGAAACTAAGCCCACGTTTCAGTTATTTGTTGAACTTTGGGCACAGGAGCTGGACAAAACTATGAAAATTTGCTTTACCCCCATCAGTTACACAGATCTAGTCCTCTTATCTCTATTTATTATTGTATTCTCTGATATTTTGTCTGATTTTGTCCCTAATCCAAAGACATATATTTTATATCATTCCTATATAAAACATCATGGCATTTTAGATGAAAACTCAGTGTTAACTGAACATTGTAGAATTTAACAAGTAAATAAAGGACTGCATTGGAGCCATCTTGCAGGGACTTCAAATTAAAGTCTATTATGTTAAAAGAAGAAAATGGGTCACTCTGAAATCTGTGCAGTGTGATACTTTTTGTGTGTTTATATTCCTAATTCTTACAGTGAACTTTGCATTCAGCCTTGCAACTTTTTCTACCTATTTAGAGAGTCATCATTAGATCCATCAACGTTAACTCAATAAAGTTAACAACAGTGGTAATAGAAAACTTCTCATTATGAACTGATGAAAAAAATAAATCTGTACACGTGGAAATTACCTATAGTCACATTTAATAATAAACATAAAGAAGCTCATCTCAAAAATAAAGCATGGTCTGGTTTTAGAAGAAAAGAATAAAGTGTGCTTACTATTTAAATACATAGCTTGTCAGTAGGAACCTTATCTATTGAAGACAATCTTTTTACCTAAACAAACAATTAAAAATCAAATTACAGGTTAGGCACCTAAGAGGAATATGCACTACCAAGAGAAATTTGTCTCATTTAACTTAAATGCTTAACTTCAATATGTGGTCATTCTTTCCACTCTTTATAAGACAGATCTAAAGGGGCTGGACAGACCATGACAGATAATTTTTTAAGTGCCAGAGTTTCAGGAGAGATTAATTTCACCACCTGTGGATAGGTAAAGGACTACTGATGGGTTTTTTTACAACACAAACAATAAGGCAAAAAAAGACTGGGAAGTAAAAGAAAAACATAAAATATTGGACTATTTATTTAGGCAATGCTCCACATCACCAGTGGTGCTACACGGAATAAGGATATCCTGTAAACTAGTGGATAGTAGATTCCATATCATTTAGTGGCAAAATAGGATTTTCATAACCACTTATCTGAAAATGCTACTCAGTAGATTCCCAGCTAGATTCTGTGTTGCTGATGCTCAGTATTAGAGAGCTGGTTTTGACATTCCAAATGTCAAAAACAAAATAAACAAACTTCAAAGCACTGAGATCTCATACCTGAAAAAAAAAAAAAAAAGAGAACTAATATGAGTTAAATCTTATATCTGTATCAAACTTCACTAAGCCACTGGGGGTCTGAGTGGGTTTAAGGCACTGCATACCCTTCTCATCGTGAAAACAGGGTTTTAATAGATTCCCTTTAATAATACCCCAAAGCACATAGTTTCCTTATGGGCAACATGATCATTAGACAGAGATCCACTGTTGTCTGTTTTCCCACAGTTATTAAAATGACAAAATGTTTTATTAAAATGGGATTTGCATTGAGCCAAGTCATAAAACCAACTAGAGACGAATGGACCACTAAGGCTTTTTATCTGAATATCTGTTGTCTGCTGACTACAGCAAAACTAACATTAATTTTAATTTAAGCCCACAAAGGGTAAATAAAATTTTAAAAATCCATATATTTTACATCTGCAGATGACATTATTTACTTTTTTTCCCCACGTACAGAGTCTTGCAAAATCTTTACAAATTGTTTATGAAGAAGAAACCCTATCTGCCGTAGTAAAGCTGATAAGCCTCAAACAACATGTCTATGTGTTGAAAGATTTTGCAATAATCCTTTACTTTCTATATATAAAATATTCTAAATGCAGAGCTAATGTGCTTTTTTGGCTTAGCATTATACAGAAAATTCTTTCAGGTTTTTCGGTCACTGAGGAGAAAAAGTACACAAGTTAGGAAATGTGATACTTTTTATGAGATTCAAAAGAAGTGAAATATCAGTGTTTTGAGTGAACAAGACACTTTGCTTCCTTTTCTTCCTGTAGCCCAAGCTTTTTAGTCTGAGTCTGTAGTTACTAACTCTCTGTGTACTGCTCTCCCGCTGAAATTACATTTAGCTTGATATGAGAGTGCTTTAAATAAAGTTGCCGTAGGAACCTCAATCCATCCCACTCCTACCTGGCTGATGCCAATGCCAGCCATATGTGCCCAGAGCCTGGAGAGGGATCACAGATCAGCAGGAGAGCACTTTAAGAGCAGAACAAAGGAATTCCAACCACACCATCCAGTAACTCAGCTTCACTGGGGATCCAATGTGAATGTCTGTATGCAAGCACACAGAAGCACGGGGAATAAACAAGAAGAGGCCTATGATTTATTGGCCAGTGGAAGTCAGGAAGAAGATCCAAGGGCTGAAGCACTTCTCCTATGAGACAGGCTGAGAGGATTGGGCTTGCTCAGCCTGGAGAAGGCTCCAGGAAGACTTTGAGGCACCTTCCAGGACCAAAAGAGGGCTAGAAGAAGGCAAGAGTGCGACTTTTTACAAGGGCATGTAGGGATAGGACAAGCGGGAATGCCTTTAAATGAAAGAGGATACCTTTTGATTAGATACTAGGAAGAAATTCTTTATTGCTGGGTTGGTGAGGCACTGGAACAGGTTGCCCAGGAATGTGGATGCCCCATCCCTGAAAGTGTTCAAGGCTAGGCAGGATAGGGCCCTGAGCAACCTGGTCTAGCAGAAGGTGTGATTCATGATTCATTCATGATTCATTCATTGATTCTATAAAAATATCTAAACTTGGGATCTCATTTAGTTTTCTTCCAGTGAAATATAGACTACAAGTGATTGTGAACAGGGCAGATTAATTAAATGTTGTATTTTATATTCCCCATTTCCTGATGCCATATATAGCTTTAGACACCAGAATATGGCAAGTACAAAAAGTATTATTTCCTGGTTTTTCTTGGTAGTATATGGGATATATATTATGTATAACCATTGGGACCTTCATCAAGGGATCACTCCTGGCCAAGCAGTTCAGACCACCTAAATGTATATTCTTCCTCTCAAATTCAAAGCCCGAAGCAAACCATTTTGTCTCCCACAAATAATTTTCCTTATCAAGAAAACAATTTGGCTCTAGATTAGGGCACAGGAAGAACATGTGACATAGATGTGATTTAGCCTTGGAGCTAAACAGAGAGTGAACAAAGTAAAAGGTATATCCACACCAAGCCTACCCCTCCTTCCCCTCATTTTGCAGCCCTGTAAATGTGCAGTGGGCATCATTATACAAATCACTGGATAAATAGTGAAGCATGCTGCCTTGCCTTTGTTAAAGCATCCCTTGAAATACACCAGGTTCTGCTCACTGTTGCTGGACATGTTATTGTGAAGAATAAAAGGTATAAATGACAATATGCTAACTCAGGATATTTAGAAAGTAACCTGGACAAACTAAAATACACAGCAGCTTAGAAAGAGCAAGGCATATTGGATATCTCTGAAAAATGAGGGGATAAGACACAACAGAATACTGGAAGATTCAGTCAAAAACTCTGCAGCAGGTTTGACCACAGACTGAGGGGCTAATGGTGTAGTGCATTTAAGAGTTAATAGTTTCCATTAAAAGAAAATTTAGATACAGAGAAGACAGTTATACTCTGTACGTAAGTCCCAAGGCATAAGAATATAAATAGAGGAGAGGATACAACTGCTGTCAGCACAATGATAGTGGATATATAAGACAGAGAAAGAATGTTATTTGAAGAAAGAACTTACTTTATTCATTTGAAGCTATACACATTCAAATACTACTTTTGCTAAAAACAAGAATACCTGTCATGACTGTTTTTGTTCTATATTTGTTCCTGTTGAAAAACTGGATATAGCATGAAAGTTAGTTTGGTTTCATTGTAAATCACAGGAGTTGGGTTTTTTCCTGAACTGGTACAACATTGATATTTTTATATCAAAAACAGTATTTTAAAGTATCCCAAAATATTATAAAAAATCAAACAAAATTCTTGGTTTACTTTTGGTATTTGTTACGCTTCTGTTTAACATTTCCATTTTTAAATTTAGATTGACTTTTAGATGAAGAGTGGAGTTGTTTTTTTTTTTTAATACCTATAACAGTTTCTAAGGAATAATGTAAAGGAGAGATAACATGAGGTTTGGATGAAAGAAGTATTAGGCTGAAGGGAGGATGAAAGAAGTATTAGGCTGAAGGGAAAGTATTAGTTCTTGCCTTGCAGCTGAAGCTCTTTGGAGGGGTTAATCATGAAGCTGATGAGGGAGATTTGGTTGATATATTATACTTGGATTTCAAGAGTGCAGCAGCAAAAGCCTGTTTCAAAGGCCCTTACAGAAGCCAAGCAACCTCTGGAAGAAAGTATAGGTCTTTAAAGAGGTAAATAATTGATTAAAAGATAAGAAACAAAGAACACCATGTCCTTGTTGTGGAAGCAGGGCACCACTGGATACCTACAGAGATCTGTACTTCAATCTTTGGGCTACTCAGCCAAAAAAGAGGGCAAAAATCAAGACGACAACAACAGCAAACAAAGTTTGCTGATGATCCCAGGTTTCTCACTGTTGTAAAGATGGTGCATAAATTCTGTGAAGAAACAGCAAAGACTCTTGTGAAAGTGAGTGAGTGACTGGCAAAAAAATAGCAGATGAAATTAAGTAGACTTGAAATGTAGGTAAATGCAAAGTGACACTCCGTGGCTTTGCATGTACAGTATTGGGATATGAGCTGTCATCACTGCTCCTGAGTGAGACCTCAGGGACCTAGGGATCACTCTTGCAAACAATTTTGTTAAATACCATCATCCATTACCTTAGTACAAAAAAATAGGAGAATGTGGAATCTGGAGACTACACCACAAAAGACCAATGATAGAGAGGGAAACAGCAATATGATGTATGAACAGTTGGTGACCTTGAGGACTAAAGTAATCCAAAATCTGTCATGAGCTGGTTCTCAAAATGGTAAAAAAACTGATCAGGGATAAATTTATCTTGGAAAATAAAATACCTAACCATCAGGGTATTAAATCCTAGGGTAGCATTTTAAGCAACCTAATGGGGGCAAAAAAAAGTCCAACCAGTTTTGATGTGAAGCTTGATCAGCTAATAAACAAGATCTATTCCAAAATTATATCCTTGTGAATTAGCTAACCAAGGAACATGAGGAGGATTAATTTCCAGAGTCATCCTTCAATTGCCTTGTAAAAGTGCAAACAGCAATCCAGCATGACAGAAGACAGGAAACTTTCCCAGGCATCTGAGGATGTAAGGGAGATAGACATACAGAGATAAGCAGAGATTCAAGCCAAGCATAAAAAGACCAGACCAGTAATACTGATGCCTTGTAAAGCCTCACAGAAGCAGGGTTTTAAGGAGACCTGTGCAGAGGGATATACTAGCCCCCATGGTCCCGTTAAGGGAAGGCTGTAGATATTTACATTTCCCACTGCAGCAGTACTTCCCAGGTTACTCTGTATGAACCGTGGTGGGGACAGGAGCAGGGGGACAAGGGGGCTCCTATGTTTACACTCCTGCCACTCATTGCCACCCCACAATTTATGTTGCCATATGAAAGTACTGCCACACTCTAGTGCAGTTTGAATCTCTTCAGAGTTTCTTACCCCTGGGACAACACAGCTGATGGAGCCATGTGGCTTCTGCAGAAGCTTGGTGTCTGGCCAGCTCTGTGCTCAGCAATGAGCCTGTGTCCCTCTGTGCACATCTGTGCGCACAGGCACACTGCCTTTAACTTACCTCTGCACCAAGAAAAGGGCACTGGTGCCACTTTACACTGGGAGATTAAAACAGACAAAACAGGCCACATGAGACTTGTGGCCTAAACAAAATTTAAAAATTGATTTTCAGAGTCCTATGGTGCTACACTGACTGCCCAGATGTGTTTGGGGTTTTTTTCCTTCTCAGTGGAAGACATCCCCTCTACATTTCTGAATTCAGAGAATTTTTTCATTTTTCTGTGGAAGTACTTTTTCTGTACTACAATGCTTTTGTTGTATCAATTACAGCAATCATACAGTGTTTTTCCAGTGTAACAGGAGAGGTTTGGAAAGGAAACATTTTGAACAAGTAACTAAGATGAGACATGATAATTCGGTATCAGCTACAATACAGGTACAATCAAGTACAACATTAAAGATCTGTCAGATACAATTTTAAAGGTACCAGATCTGCCAGGTACAATCTTAAAGGCAAGAAAGACAGACAAGAGAATCAAGACACTGCTTTTTAGGGAAACTAAATTACTCTCCTGATACCATTGCAAAGTATGACTGCAATGGCATCAGGATGGTACCTGAAAGGCTATTGAAAGGCTGTACACAAGTGTTCTTCGTATTTCCTTTCATTTTAAAATGAGGAAGATAAATGGTGTTGGCATGATCCTCTCGTTGGAACTCATACAATATGTATGTCAGAAAAAAAACATCGTTTTTAATAAATGCATTAAGACAACTAAAAGTAGTTAAATAGTGTTTGCACTTCAGTGTAGCCACACACAAAGTTCCCAAATATTTTGTTTTCTGATCATTAAAACCATAAATAGCCCAACGTTTTCACCTTTCTTGGCTTTGGTTGATCCTTTAGAAAAAAGTGAATTCACCCAAATACTTTATAGGATAAATGGTGAAACTGGTATGGAAGAGGAGGAAAGAAGGAAAATAACAGATAATTGTTAATTGACAATTGATCTTTCACAAATGAAAAAAAAAAACCTAGAGAATTCCATAATGAAGAATCTTAGCTCTAGAATATATTGACAGGCGAATTTGATCCAGCTCTAGAAATGTAGCAGCTTATAAGTTTAGTGGTGCTTCACAGGAACTAAAAGATCAAGACACTTTCCTTAAAATTTCTAAATAGACATACCAGTTCTTCAAGTTTTCTGTTTCACAGTTGATTCTTCATATATTACATAAAAAACAAATAGCATTTTTCACCTGTTTGGCTGATATTCACAAGATTCTTTTTGTACATGTACCATGAGTTCACAGTGAGAGCCTGAGCTGGAGCCCATTTTCGTCAATAGAGGGCTCTCCCTCTCTCAAATAGGCTTTGGATCATGAGCATTAGATCAGGATAGTGAGGATCATAATTCAAAGTATAAATTTGCTTTAGACAGTTTTTTATAGTACTGCTTATTTTCAAAAATGCATCAAAAGTACTTATTAGGTTTCTGAGCTCTCAGACAAGAGGTTTTCATGCCTTAAAATACGGTTACATTTATCTTAACCAAATTTAACTCAACCAAACAGGTTGATTATTTTGTCTTTTCTCCATGAAAACTGACAGATACAACATACTAGATTATACTTTTTTTCTATTCAAATATTTTTTTCTCTTGAAGTGAAAAACATACAATTTTTATACCAAAATTTCTGCTTTCTCCTTCTCCCAAATTTAGAGCACTGAGAAGCTAGCTGGAGATTTTGCGGAGAGAAAATAGGCAAGACTTTTACTTTTCAAACTGGTTGTTACCCTGAGCAGCTCCAGGTTCTGCAGAAAGGCAGTTTGACAGTTCTTAGCAGCTCCTGGGGACAGACTTCCTCCCCAGTGGCATACTTCCAAACCTTCTGTGGCTCTCAAACTGCATGCTGATGGATCCCTTATGGTATAGAAAAGCTAATGTTGTCTTTCACAGACTGAAGAAAAAACTAAGAGGAGAAGAAGCGTGACTGACCTGGACAGCTAAAAGAAGAATCCCTTTTAAAAAAAAAAAAAGCGTGGAAGAATGAAAAGACAGCCAGCAGAGGAGAGATGAATGAGGAACGAGAAGAGGAATTTTCCTGTTCTAGTACAGTCGGTGAGTACTGGGTGTGGGAACCATTCCTATGAATGTACCTGTCTGAAATCCTCGGCTTTTGAGAAAATACCAGAGACAACTTCTCCACAGACCATGAGAGGGGAGCAGGTGAATCTTTCCCAGAGGCCAGAATTGAAAAAGAGCTTTTGTAGCAGAAAACCATAGTGATTCTGTGCATATCTATTTCTGATGGCTGAAGAATTACTTCCTTTGTTGGTTGCTGACCAAGCACACTAAAAGTTTCTAACAATTGTCCGTGTCTGTCCTGCATATGATTGATTCTTCCCTTCTTTTATTTTGGGAACTCACGAACACTTCCTGCTTATACCAGGTGCTATGAGTGCCCTTCAAGCCATCCTCCCTGTAACAGAAACATCCAGTGCCTTTCTCAAACCAAAGGCTTTCTCTCTTCCTATTTCTTCATTTCTGATATACGCTGTAAACATCTTTTCTTCCACCTTCCCCCTGTTTTCCTAATTTTATGTGTCATGTGTCTTTTACTTGCTTCCTATTCCCATTTCTTACTCCCACCTGCCCTGGGTTTTACCACTTTCTGCTTCCCCAAGGTTTTATGTAGCTTCATAATCTTTCCCCTAGTTCTGCTGTTCCACCCATCTCATCCTTATTGTTGTCTTTTATTTTTCTCTGGGGCATATATCTTTCATGGTGCCAAGCTCATTTAGGATAATGGCAGAGATGCGATTGGAGGCCGTGTCATGCTGGAGGCTGTTTACGGATGCCTACAACTCATTCTATCTGTAGGCAATGACAGACAAACAGAGAAATGTCATCACGTGTAAGTCTCAAAAAAGAAAGCAGAAGGTATTGCAAGGAAGGAATGAGGCTGTTGACAGAGCAGGTGTCTTTAGCTGTGCTTCAAATTCCTCGGCAGAGTCTCAGCTCCTTCATCCTCTGAGCCCCACCAGCAGGAGCCTTCCCAATGCTCTTACATCTGTGATACAAAGGTTGCCACACCCTAAATGACTCCTTTTGTGTTTTCTGTTGCTCAGGCTATTTTAAATGTTTTGTTCTTGTCATGTGTTTTGTATAGGGTATTAGTTACTATGGCAACCTTAACTGCAATTTGACCGAGAATATAAAGGAGAAATATGTACATTACACAGTAATACTTCTGTATTCGGTTACCCTCCAGATATTTCACAGGCAGATGACTTTTAAAAGACTTTTAAAGTGTTCAGAAAAAAGTGTTCAATTTATTTAGGAAAATAAACTAATTGCAATACAAATTATTTGAGCCCTACACTTGTAAGGAATGAATCAGACGCAATTTGCAAAGGTAACTTATTACAATTTATTAGCATTATATCTCTGTTAGTGACTCTCCCATAAGTGACTCAGAGCAATGCACATTTTATATCAAACAAGGTAAAATAAGACAGTTTCGATTCATATTGCAATTAACAGAAAGACTGGATTAAAAATCTGCAAAAGAGATAGAAGGTTTTGCACTGTTCAGAGCAGCCCCAAATATTAACTTGAGGGAAAAAATTCCCCAAGGTCTAAGGAATTTGATAAAATACAAAATATTAGTAGCCAGTACATGAATTGGACAGTCTATTCTTAGCAAATTCTAATTTATACCACTGTAAATCAGCATGAATCCACGGAGGTCAATGATAAGTTACAGTGAACTCTTGCTGTGAGAAAAGCAGCAGCTCGGGTTGTGCATGCCTTAAAAGTGTACTGCAACCAGGTTTTGTATGGGGCAAAAGTCTCTTATTTTAAAATCATGGCCTACTCCTTCCAGTGACAATTTTCAGGTGGTACAGCTTGGGCTGCACATACAGTGCTGTGCACATGCCGACCTGCCAGGGTGCAATATACAGGGTGAGAGATATGCTCAGAGGAGGCAGATCCTGCCAAGCCTCCCTGCAAGGTCCAGCTGCTAAGAGGGACATGAGTTAACTGTGCTAACATGGAAATGTAAGCACCAACTCAGATTACACTCTAATGACAAATATTTAATCAGTTCAGAAAATTTGGTTTGGGTTCTTTTTTTAGAAAATTTAAGCAAGAGTAAATAAGAGTACTAGTCAGATTTTGTCATTTCAGTGGTTGAGGTGTTAAATGGCTGAAAAAAAAAAAAGACAATAGCTTTGGGGGGCCTTGACATTAATGAACTGACAGTGTGGCCCCACAGCAATGGAGCTTCAACCCTGATCTCTGTACAATGGGGAGTTAAACCTAGTGGAATATCATAATGTGTTAATCACATAGGCAAGTTTTCTAAGCCTTCAGTCTAACAGAGGATCTTGGCCTTCAATGCTATTCCAACATAACTCAGGTATATTCAATAATTACTTCAAAGGGGACACAACTCCAGAAGAAACATTAATTTATAGTGGGGTATTTTCCTTATTTTCATGCTTTTGGAGCAAACCTAGCAAAATTACTATTATGGAATATCTGGCTGTTTGAGTTGCCTATGTTCTCCCAATGCCATTTCCATCTTTTAACTTTGTCTCACAAATTCTTCTTAGTTCCATTCTTGCAAACGCTTCAGTGCTATTCTGCAAACATCATGAATAACACTCCAGCAAAAATAAGCAAGTGCATAAGTGCTTTCAAGAATGGAGAAATGAGCATCTCGTTCAAGAGCAGTCAGAGCTAGACATAAAGGTGCTGATTCCTTTTGAATATGAGAAATAAATGTTGTGTATCATGCTAAATTTTAGGTGAATAGAAATTAAATGACAGCAGTACAGTATGACATGCATTTATAAAGCTACTGCCAAGGGATAGGAAAATTTTTTCCAGTCTATGTGTTTTGAGACAAGAATATGCAAGTCATGTAAATTAGCATTGTTCCTGAAAAATCAATGGACTTGATTTTTCAATTTCTGTCACCTAAAATTCTTGTCCCTGCGTTGATCATAAAAGGAGACTGGGAAACAAAAATGTATCAGAATGGTTGCTGATTTTTCACAGAGTTAGAACATAAAGGAAATGACATATTTTTGAGGTGTTTTCTCACTGTGTCTGATCGGAGAAGGCTGAGAAATAAATTCCCTTAAGAGCAAATGGTCACAACTCCATTGATCTGCGCAGCATTGCCCTCCATTTATACCAGAAGAGTCAATATCACAATTTCATGGAGGTGCTTGCTGCTTCTTATTGGCACACAGAGCTCATGGGAATAGCAATGAAATCCCCAGAAACTTTAGGTAAATAATACTAACCATAATTTAGGCACACAACAATACCATTTTCAAATACAGATGTCTGACACAGAAAAATGTTCAAGCCCAACCGCAAGTGCAATTTTTAGTAATTATGTTTATAGATGTATAAAAACTAATAAACTGTCTCAAATCATCAGGGTGGGTAAAACTCTTGTCCTTGACTGCACATTGTTTTACAGACATTTAAAGCAAGCTGTGCTTTCATAGTATACAAATCATCTCCTGTTCTCCAAATGAAATCCATGCTTTTTTCTATGCCAGAAAAAGTTTAGCTCTCCACATTCATATTTCTTAGTAGAGGGATTGTAAGAAATGGCAATTTATTTTACACTTTTAAATCAGGATGCTATTCTAGACAGAAGAACTTTAAACTGATGCATCAGATATAACTGCAATTTTAGGGAGATTAATCTACCTGAATGAAGCAGTCTTAGTATGTAAATAGATGAAAGCTGGCGGACTTTGTAAACACAGGATTTGAATATCTTTACATATAAAGCAGACATCAAAATGGAACTTAGACTTTACAGTAACTTGTGGAAATCACAAAAATACTATAAATACTCCTATGAATACAGCCCAGTATCCTTCAGGCCTATTCCCCATGACTTAGACCTGTCTTGCAGAGTCAATGCCATTGAATAATGTCAAATTCTCCTTTAAAAAAAAAAAATTAGAGAAATACAGAAAGCTAATTGCTAATTTTGCTTAGGATAGGAAAAATTGATAAAGGTATAGAGCTATGAGTCACTTGTGACAGATAAAAATATAGATCACCTTAATTTAATAATCAGTAAAATCTCAGCTGAATACAGAAAGTATTTCTGTAGCTCAGAAACAGTAACTGTTTTCTTTGTATAAGAGGATTCAGGAAAAGCCTGTGGAAAAAAAGCAAACACTCTTGCATTTTAAGAAACAATGATCAAATTCAAATTGCAATATAATTATGGTGCTTATTTTTGGGTTGTTTTTGTTTTGGGGGCTTTGTGTTTGAAGCTAAACTATTCAGAAACCAATTTGTAGACATGGTGTTGGAGACATGGTTTGGCAATGTTAGGTTTACACTTGGACTTGATGTAGGATCTTTTCCAGCCTCAATGATTCTATGAAATATAAGAAAGAAGAATCTATCTGAATATTTTGGCTATCAAAACATTGCTTAACCTTTGTAGAGCTCTTTTTAATATCAGACTACACATCAGTTTCCACTACAGAACTGATCAACATCAAAGGACAACAGTTCCTCTCATGGTTTAAATAAATGTACTCAGGCTTACACCTCTGCTCAGAAATGTTGCTGCTGTTCAGGAAATATTATAGTCAGAAATGCGCTGAATCATAGAATGGTTTTGGATGGAAGAGACCTGAAAAGTTACTTAGATCAAACCCCCCTGCCATAGGCAGGGATACCTTCTGCTAGACCACATTGTTCAGAATTCCATCTGTCCTGGCCTTGAACACCTCCAGGGATGGGGCATCTACAGCTTCTCTGGGCAACCTGTTCCAGAGCCTCACTGCCCTCACAGAAAAGTATTTCTTCCTAATATCTAATCTAAACTTATCCTCTTTCAGTTTGAAGCTATTCCCTCTTGTTCTATCACTACATTTTCTTGTCAAAAGTTCCTCTCCAGACTTCTTGCAGATGCTCCAGCCTTTTGTTCACCTTTATGGAAGTAACTGCATTTTCCAAGTATATGAGAAATTATGTGGAACAGATGTTATAGAGAGGGGGTTCTTTGCAGACTGAAGAGAAACAAACAAATTGAAGTAAACACTTTTGATAATTACTATAAACATTGCCATATTTTGGTAGATTTTTGAAATGTTAGTAGCAAGAAGTGACAAAATTACTTAATATACACACATATACATTTTTTCACAATTATTAGGCAACTTGAATTTCTACAAACTCTATGAATTCTTGAAATTTTCAAGTAAGAATATAGGCCAGCATGAATATATTAAGGCTCCCTGGAATCACGATTGGAACACCCCACCACTCAGGTGCAATATCTTAGAAGAATGTTAGTCCATATTTGAAAAAAAAACATGCCCAGTAGGGTAGTCCACAGATGACCAGGTTATATAAAAACGTGTCTGGTCTAAAGGTGACCAGATTGATTGAGAATGAATGCCCCACAGAGTGAACAAGATGGATCTGAGAAAATACACATGAAAGAGTAGTCTACAAAACCATGTGCTAACAAAATCAAAGAAAAATAAATCAATTTTGATCAATTAGTTTTGAAAGGGGATCAAAATATCATCATAATTTTAAAATACAGGTAATCATCAAAACTGACCATAACAGATAATGCTGCCTCTAAATTGGACATATAGAGCTGAGGCCAACCCAATCGCAGTGAGTAGTGCAAGAGGCCACGTCTTTTCAGAATCAGGTGTACAGAAGTGGTACTGTGGTATCCTGCCCTGTATAACTATTTACACAAGCACTGCCTTGTTAGTGAGAAAGGCAGCTGTACCCTAAAGTCAGATCTCAGGTTTCATTATTGGTGGTTGTTCTGGTTACATGCCCTCAAGGTTTGGTCCGGCTGTGAAATCCAAATGTAACAGTTCACTTAGTTTATCTTTAGTGACAATGTATTCTGCTGGAGTTACTGTTTAGTAATAGCAGTGGGGAAGTGGAAGCAGCCCTTTCAAGGCCGGCATAGGAGCCCTGTAGCTTTTATTTGGTGAAGGAAAGAGAGATCATCAGAGCATGTGAGCTATGTGGTGCTACATCCAGACCTGTGCTGTTGTGCCTCTGGAGGAGGCTGGCCTGTGGCACTGAGCCAGGGAGGTTTCAACCTACCCCAAACACCTATAAGACAAGGACCAGTCTTGTAATAAACTGAATTTTCCTTAAAAAGCTGAGTGTTGTGATTAAAGGTGTAACATATGGAAACCCCACCTTTGACCTGATTCTCACAGAGACCTATTCCAAGAAACTGCAAAAATATATTATCAACATACCCTTTATGTGTCTGAATAATTCTCAACATTAATGCAGGCTCTGTGAGTGCTTTAAGGCATGAATAGAGCCCACAGTGAGCAGAGATCCACTGGTATTTCTTTTTCTGTTTTACAAACGTTTTTCTTCAGAGTATCTTTTTAATAGCCAGAAAAAATTGCTGTAGTTTTTTTGTTGGCTTATCCATTACAATTCGGCCATTTACTGCTATGGGAGAAGATTTCAAAAGCAGAAATAGGCAGCTAGATGCTGAACATGCACTGAACACCAAAGGGAATTTGGCTCCTAACTCCCTTCTGCCTTGAAAAATCTGCCCCAGAAGCTTTAAGTATAACAAATCAACTCAGTGCTGACTCTGTATGAAGTGTTCTTGTTTCCACAGCAAACCTTAAGCAAATCACCTGTTTCACAAAGGAACACAATGTTTTCTTATTTTGAAATAGATTGCATTTTAAAACCAATGGAATAAAAGACAATGATTGACAGACTCTTTGGTGAACATGCAAAATGAAAAAGATACCAGGAATTGCTCTCCTCCTGTGCTAGGGATCATACCTCACCCCCCCCCCCCCCCAAGGTATTTTTTCTGCTGTGGAAAGCACAGCAGTCCAGCTGAGATGACAAAGCACATGCTATCACTTTGGATGGATGACTATGGATAGTCACTCATCCACTTAACAAGAGGACCAAGGCTATTCACCTAACTTTAGCACATAATTCCTGCAAGCTATACAGCAAATACTGAACATACCCACAGATCATGATCAGATACTATCTGAATTCTTGCTGTCTCTCAGCTAGGGGCCTAAAATTAGGCAAAATGGGTCTTAATCTCTACATATCTCCATTGATATACAGGCAGCAAAACCTCTGAGTGTAGGGACCTGAAGCAATGTGAACGCCTCCTGCACATACAGTGAACTACAAATACACTAACACCTTTATCATCCACTTCTGAATATTCTAAATGCAAATAAAGTAATAATAAATGATTGAGCAGCAAGGTCCTGTGGGGGAGAAAAAAACCAAAACACAAAAACCCATACCACATCACTTTATTAAGGTCTTTCCAAACTGACAGACCTATTTCCAACAAACTCTATATCAGCAATATTCCACTACCTTTTCAATGAATTTTTTAATTTTTTAATAACTGCCTGTAATGAAGTTATCAAGTTCAATCTCATGAACCTAAGAATCCCTATGATATGGCAGCTCCTTCCCAGACACTAAAGTATTTCACACTGACTTTAGCATGTTGCCATGAGAATGTGTGGGGGTTTTTTTGCAGATCTAATGAATTTTGATCTAATTCCCAAAATCATCAAAGAACTCTTATGCTTTCTATTTCAGAAGACTTGTGTTCCCACAAGGAAGCATGGACCACAGATAATAACAATCAGAATCTCTAGTTCTTGATTTTACTAAAAATAGTCACCACAAGTATTAACAAAATTCCAAATTGCTCAATTGTATAGTCATTTCCTGAAAAAATATTTGAAGACATGAAATTATTACATGCTTAGAACAGATACTGGTGAAAATCCTTGTTCTGATCTTCTTTCACTCCCTTTTACTACCATATTATGGAAGGCTGAAAATACAGAGATTTAAGGCAATGCCAGGTAAACATGACTCGTGTGTACTGCAAAGAACTGATGATAACTAATTTAATCAGAAATCTGTCCACATGAAAAATGACAGTGATGCTATCTTGAATTTAATCAGAATTCATCTGATTTTTTCAGACCTGCAGTCTGGGAGTTAAGCTCCCTAGAAACAGAGACATAGAGAATTTATACAGGAAAAGGGAAAGGTGGATCTGAGAAGCAGGTTATTTCTGTGGGAAGTTCTGATCTTAGTGTGTAGAAGTCCCACCGACAGACTACATTACTGATGTTCTTAAGAAGAAAAGCCCCTCTTGTGCATTTTTTAGACAGAGAGGAACTCTGATTTAGAAGTTGGGAGAGGAAAGGCAATGGCAACTTAGAAAGTAGATGAACTGTAAAGGACTAAGGAGGGAGGATAGATCATCACTGCTTGGAGCTCACTGTTTTAGAACAGCTGGCTAAAGTGCTGCTCAAGAAGGGAATGAGATGACAAAGAACAAAAAATTAATTCAGTTAAAGAGGCTAGACCTCTCTTAGTTTCATTCATGAAGGGTAGAGCATGGTTCTACCTTTTTCCCAAATGAAAAAAATCATGACTGGTTAAAGCAAGCAGAAAGATACTTAGTCTCATTATTTATAAATATCATTAATGCTTCCCTTCAGAAGGGCATTTTGCCAGCTTTACTTGAGCAGCAGTTAGGCTCTTTCTCAAAACCCCATCTTTGGATGGTATTAGCAAAGCCAATCATTGTCCACTGTCAGGCCATTCAATACTTGGGAAGATAATTGAGGTTATGCTGATGGGTCAATGTTTGTATTTCAAAGATTTAGATGGTCCCCATCTGGCTTGGTCAATATGCAATAGAGAAATGAGAGCACATGATCATTTCCTAATGACTCTCTTCTGGTGATGGGCCCCTTAGATTTTTCCTGGGAAGGGAGATATTATTGACTTGATAATGGACTACTGCAGGAAGAACACATCAAATCCTTCCTTTACCAGTTCAAAATTCCACCAGCAGCTTGTTCTTGTCCCATACTTATACACAGCTGCTGGGAGTAATGCTGCATTGTAACTGGAACTTCAGTGCAACCAATACTTTGCTTTTATAACTCCTTCCTGCTCAGCCAAAATCCCAGCTTTATTACTCATATAGGACACGATCCTGTCATCACTGAAGTCAATGGAAAAGCTGCCATTTAGCTCAGGTTAGCAAGGCTTTAACAGATAGCTGCAGCAAGCATTCATGTGTACTCTGTTACTTTGCAGTAACTGCGAGGCCGTTTGTGTTTGAAAGAAAAGTGTAATAAAACTCTTTTTTTTCCCCTACTGAAAGGCTGGAATACATACATGGGAAAGAAGTCATTTTGGTACATCTGCATATGCACATCTCAGTTCACAATGCTGTAAATCCTCTGTGCAGCCATGTCATGAGATTGAAGTAGGATTTAGAAGCAAATTAACAAATAAAAAACCCCAAACACTTAAGGAAACAGTTTTGAGACATTTAAGTAATTTTAAATCTGACATTGTCATGCACCTTGCTTAAACCAGACTATCAAATTCTTTTTCACTTAATACAGAGATATAACTATCTGTGAAATCTGAAAAGCACCAGATCAGACTGTCTCCCTCTGCAGGCCTGTACAGACCACTCACTGTAAGGAACTCCTGCATCAGAAGATTCCTGAAGTGTGGATAGGGACAAATTCAGTGATTGAGGTACATAGGTGAAGTGCATGTACTCGGAAGAAATATTATGAGGTGTGGCAGAAGTTATTTCTGCAACATGTACTGACAATATAAATATAAATGTGGACTTCACAAGATGATTCATATCCCACAAGTTCTACTGGGATTGTCACCCTTTCTGCTTTCCAGCTTAGCACATCCATTGAGCCCACCCTCAGAACTCAGAAAACTTCAGCAACATTTTCCTGATAAAAAAATCACAGAAATCCTCTCTGTCTTTATTGCAAGACCCCTTTCTCCTGAATGGGTGAAGCGTGCCCAAAAGTTCAGTTAGTATAAGCCACACTCGTTTCTTGGAGCACCTGCCAAAGGGAATACATCTCTAGAGATTAAGTCACTTCAGTCAAGGACTCTTTGAGTCTAAGTGTAATTTGTTGATAGTGATTATTTTTAAAGCACTGATGATTGCACACCTGCATATCTGTGCATTCTCTCCCTTTTCCTCTCATGCTTGTTAACACTTCTTGTGAAAACCCTGCTATTAAAAGGCAAGCCAAACACTCAATGTCAAGATAGAAGGACTGATTCTATCTTTGAAATCTCTTTCATCTGGCAACCTGGCAGAATTCAAGTCCACCCAAGCAGTCTCATGGTGTGATTAAAAAAAAAAGAGATGGAAGACACTTGACTAACTGCTCTTGCTGACATGTTTGACTTTTTATTTCAGTATTTTTTGTTCTCTATTTATGAAGCCTCCACTACCATAATAGTGGTCTACACCTTAATTAGGAGTAGTATCTAATAAGGAATTAAAACCTCAATTACCCTAGCCAGAAGAGGTGCTTATGACACTTAAGATTGCCCTTGCTTTAGCTTTACTCCTCTTTATTTCCTCCTTTAACAATTAACTCTTTACCTTTTTTGTTTTCTGACCATGAATTCAAACGTTTCTTCTGTGTTTGCCTCATTTTACTCCTCTAGCTGCTTCAATGCCTACATCCTTCCCAGCCACGTGATTTCTTTCATAACCAGTATCATAATTTCTCACCATTTTTGTCATGACCTGTACTCTTCTTGTCCTCTTTTCCCTCTTCTGACAATTTACCACTCTACTTATGGATCAGTCTTTGCTATGTTAGAGACTATATGATTTTACCTACATCTTCCTCTATTTCACGTTCAACTCCTGGCTACCAGCTCATTCTTTATGAAAGAAGAATGAGAACACCAAAAGAATGCTAGACTTACTGCAACACTCTTAGAAATCCCTTTGAAACAACTTGTTTTCTCTAATTTAACCTTTCCCTTCTTCAGGAACTATGAAACTATTAATTCCTCAATCTCCCAAAACTGAAGTTTAGGAAGACACCATTTTCATCCACTTGGACCTAACATAGAGCTCTTCTTAGACTAGTGTATGTCCATATCTTCATCAATTCCCCCTTCACCTGATTACTAAGGTGGTGTATTTGAGAACATACTTCTCATCCACTCTCCAAATTACTGAGTGGGTTTTCTGTCCTTGTTTTCCTTCTCTCTTCTCTCTACACCTTGTTTCTGTGTGATCTCATCAGCAAATACAAATTCAAATACCATCTGTTTGCTAATGACTCAGAGATGTACTAGTCTACTCCAGACTAATCTCCTTATGTCCAAACTGAAATCTCAGCCTGCCTCTCTGACATATCCTCATGTATATGTACCCATTATCTCCAATGCATCATGAATCAAACAGACAGCCTATCCTTTTCTATACACTAAACCTTTCTTTCTCAGCCAGTTAGATCAAAATACAAGTCAAGGATATAACTTGTCTTTTTCCTAACGGACAAAAAGATCTTTTGTTTTTGTCAACTGGGTTGCAAGACTAAATGAGATGTATGACTTAGCAGGAGGAAAGCACACCAAGAGAGGTAGGCTGAAGCATGACTCTTCCACATGCTTAAGCAAATAGTACAGAAGAGTCATGGCAGCTCAATTTACAACAGTTCACTAGATGCTAAACCAAGCACTTTCTTAAAAAGCCAATGTGTGCTTATAATTAAGCTGTACATCATTCAGCACCATGGTCACTCTTAGGTAAGACAGCTCAAGAGAAGTAACTAGACTCTCAGTACACTTGGGTATGGAGCCCTCCTGACAGGTATGACTTAAGTCTCCTCACAACCAAACATCTATTACCCTGTCTCAATGAAAACAGGATCTTTCCAGCTCTGACAAATGCAGTGTTGCCCTTCCCATATCCAAAGAGATTTCTGCCAAAAAACCCCATTGTTTTCTGAGCTATTTTTGTCCTCTCTTCTCTGCTTCTTTTTTATCTCTCCCATCTGATAGGAGTTACTACTTTTCATTCTCAAAGCTTGCTGACACTCTGTCACATTTTGCTGTCAAGATATTGCCTTACTTGTTCTGTTTAGACCATTATCCTAGCTACTGTTACCCATGTTATTAGCCTCGCATAGTCATACCTCATGCTTTGCAGGACCTTCTTAGCATTACCTAGAAAACAAAGAATCTTTTTTCCTTGAACTGCTTCAACAAAGTTCTCTTTTCCTCTGTTAACCCTCCAAAGCTAAAATGTTTAAATCTCTGAGAAACAGTTCCTAAGTGGAATAATGATCTTGATGTTGTCTCCTGTAGGGACCCTGAAGGCTACTACCTACAAATTCCACCTTCCCTCAAAGGCAGAAATGTCTTTCAGAAGTCTCATCTTCCTAACATCAATTATTAATGTCACCTTAAGGACAGATGGGATCAGTGTAGGTGCTTTGAAAAGAAACTGTGTGCTGGAGCCTGCCCCTGAGGAGCTAAGTAATGCTCAAGAGTACTTTAAAACAGGCAACTTACATTTTCCCCAACACTTTTGCCAACTGTTCCCCATAAACTAAGCATTCCAGAGGGGAATACAATAAAGCAGAGCAAACAATTTAGCCCCAGGGGTCCTCTTGATCAACATTGCCATGATATCCTCTTTGCTGACCAATACTCCCTTGAAGTGTCCTGCCTGATAGCCTGTAACCACCTTTTCCCTGTTTTCCCCTTTTTACTCCTGCTTAGAAGGCTATTGGTACTTACATTTACTGGCCTGTGCTAGTAGTATAGTAAAAAAGGACGTGTTTGCAGCTGAAATTGTAGATGCCATTTTTATTGTCAGTCTTACAAGAGGTTCTAGTTTGGACACAACATTACCACAAAAAGAAAACAGAGTCCAGTCTTAAGCAACAATTTTTTTTAACTGTAGACAGACCGTGAGTGGCATGGCCTCCTTTTTACTCCTTATGGTGTAACAAACGGGCATTAGGAACATATGTACATGTAAATATTTTTTTTCACTGTTCCAGCCTGGAAGACTATTATGACTAAAGAAATCATTAAACGTTTCGGGTCTGAAAACAGAGTTCTTTTCAAGATAATGTGCTAAATGAGAGTATTTGGAACTCTGATTTTACTCACAACCGAAGAGCTTATGTGACAAAAAATCATTTGGATGAAGTTGCTCATGGAGAGCATTGTTTTACTTTCTGACTTCCTAACACTGTATCTCTGTTCTGCTGAAGATTTATCTTCTTATAGACTTCTTTCCCCCAAAATAATATTTTGAATTTTTAAGCTTTCACATTTTAACTTCACAATAACCTTCTGGCAGAAAGCTACAGACTTTTATGTTCAGTAGCAAGTAAACATTCTGGTTATGGGTTCCCACAAACATCCCTTTTTAAATAAGTATATAGTACATTTTCAGATATATTCTGAATCAGTAGTTTTGTTTAGATAGACCCAAATATTCTTGCACCTTACAAAAAAATGCTTCTTCCTCTCATAAAATGGTAACACAGAAATGTGGATTCAATATCATTAACATAACAAGCTAAAAAAATCAAAAGAAATGAGGAAATCTAACCTTTCATACCTTTGCTTTATATGGCATAGAGGAGCAAAAGGACAAGCTCTCAATTGAAAATAAATCTCTGTCAAGCTACCTTTAAATCACCCTGATTAGTACAAATAGTCTTGACATATACACTCCCCATACCGTCTATAGGGAATAGAGAGAAATAGTGCCTCTGTTCAAACTCATAAATTTGTGGATTTTATGGTAGTACATTAGGTACTTAATATACAACAGAGAGATTACAGTCATTAGGTTAGATCATATTCTGTAATTACAGTGTTTAGGTACTGCAGTTCCACACTGAGCTCAAGTCAGGTTGGTAGAGATTCCTCCTGGAATGCTGTGCTTCAGTTCCATAGTCGTCTTCTGGCTTTTTTTGCTTTCAGAAAAAATTTATGTCACACAGGGTTTGCAAAAGTCACTGTGACAGCTACCTGAGTCTGTTGAGGGGCTGAAATCTTCTTGGGGGGAGTCTGTGCTGTCTCGTTTATCTCAGAAAGGCACTAACTCAGGTGACAAATGATAACATGCTAAGGGCTGACAATGTTTATGCATTATGGTTTACTGTCATAGGATGTAAGAAAGGAGAGAAGGCATCTTTCACACTCATAGTGATTGTGGTGCCTAGTAATTTTACCTTATCTAAGTGCTATGAAGGGAAGAAATTACCACTTGTATGGTTCAAAAGAGAAGGAACTGGGTCCCAAAATATCAATGAAGCCCAGAAAATCCTCAGAAGAACAGAAGGCCTTGGATACAGTAAATTTACATTGTGTGAGTCAAGACCAAGAAGGCACGTATTATATCATACCAGAGCTTTGGCAGAATTTGCTATGAGTAGGATTAAACATCAACTTCTCAAGAGTGCTTACTGAAACAGCACAGCAAGAAATGATACAATCATTACTGCTTTCAACTAGACACAGGCAGCTAAAAATTGTGTTTATTTATGATTTTTTAACTATCCCAACTTAACAGACAATACAACAAAACGAAACTAAAAATGATTGGGCCAGATACAATGCATACAATTGCTTATTTCAAAAATTTAAGCCTCAGACTACTGGATGCCAGAAAGCAAGAGTGCCCATTTCCATCTTCTCACAATCTTTAGCGAATTCCCTCCAGCCCTCTGACAAGGATAAGTGGAGGGCTGTCCACGAGGAGCTTGTGCAGCTCTGACTGGGGAATTCTGCACAGCAGCTTTGCTTCATGATGTCTGGTCCTAACAAGTATTAGCATCATTTTACTTTCACGAATGGAAAAAAATGAGTCCCCGAGGTATTATTAAAATATGGATGAATGCTAACTAAGACCAGATCCCTTCTGTGGAAGTGTTCGGAGGGCAGCGGGTTTGGGAGCTGCGGGGAAAGGCAGAGCAGGGACTGCAGCCCGGGCTCGGCAGGGAGGGAGCGCTTGCCACGAGATGGCAGCAATGCCACGTCTGGCTCGGCAGCCCGCCTGGCTCCGCTTTTTCAATTTTTTTTCCTTTCCAACGAGAACCACAACGTTTTTACATAAATACAAGCTTATTACAAAATCAGTCTACCTCGTTCAGTGCCCACTGACCACTTTCATGCAACTTACAATGAGAAAACAACTTTGCATATTTCCCCACGAAAGAAAACTCATTATAAGTGAATAATTACAACCTTGAAAGTACCTTTCCAAAAGGGCTTGTGTTGCTGTCTTTCCCTCCTATGAGCCTTTGTGTTTTAATTACACATATAGGTAAGCACTAATTATGGAGTCAGGCCCAGTATCCAGTGGATATATAATCCAATTCATACTGAATTGAAAGTCAGGATTGGGACATTTTTGGCCACCCATTTGAAGATGGGCCTGGTAGAAACCTTTGTTGGAGCCATGCAGCAAGGGCCAACCTTGGGTCACCATTCCCTTTCCCTCGGGCTCACGGAACCAACCCTGCCTGGTCCAGGCTGCTGGTGGGGATGCCTCTGTGTACATACTGCCATGTCACATTTTGATTGGTTTTTCTTTAGTTTTGGAAAGGATTGTTAATGGCAGAAATTCCTCTTGGCAACAGGAGCTCTCGAGAATGGCAACATAAAGATAAAGCAGTGTTCCGCAAGGAGACATTGGCTCCTCTCCTTCCTCTCAGGAACGGCAGCTTGTTCTGATGAACAACTTAGAAGGAACGAGCAGGGCACATTTTGGACATGAAAGCCTTCCTCTCTCACGAGCGGGGACGAAAGCAGGCGGGAATTTCCCCCAGGACAAGGGACCCCAGCACTCGCACCCCGCATGTAGCTGGGGGAGGCGAGCTGCAGGCAGAGCCGGGGGACAGGGCACCGGGGAATCGCAGCAGGAGCCTCCCGGGCAGGTGTAGCCCTACAGCCACTACCCTTCTCCGCGCCGGGGGACACCGGGCCCACAAAAAGCCTTCTCTCCCCGGGGGCCTTTCGGCGGACGGCAGCGGCCACCCGGGGCCGCGACCGGGGCGGGGGGCGAGGCTGCGGCCGCCCCGAGGGGCCGTGCGGGGCGGCTGGGGGCTCGGCGTGCGCCGGCGGCACGGCGCCGACCCCTTCCCCTCTCCGTGGGAAGTGATGGTTGAGTCCGGCGGCGGCGGCTTCTCGTGTGGCTGGCAGCCGCTCCGCTGCCTGCGCTACTCTCGCCGCGATCCCTCCCTCCCTCCCTCTCCTCTCCTTCTCTTCCTCCTCCTCCCTCTCCTCCTCCTCTTCCTCGCACTCTCCGCATCTCTCTCCTACCGACGCCGGCGCTGCCCGGCTCTCCCCGCCGGCGGCCGTGCATGCCGCGCTGCCCGCGGCCCCGGGCGTGCCTCCCCTCCCTCCCTGGGCTCCCTCCCCTCCCCTGGGCGGGCGGCGGGCCGGCGGCGCCGGGGCTCCGCGGGCGCTGAGCGGCGCAGCCCCGCCGCGGCGCGGGACTGATGCTGTCTGTGAGCAGAGCGGAGCGAGCCGCCCGCGCAGTCCTGCAGGAGGCGCCGGGCGCTGCGCGGCGCTCGGGACCCGGACCGCTCCTCTCCGCCTCTCCTCGCCCTGTGGTGGTTATTTGGCGCTGTCCTTAGCCCCGCTGCCGCTCGGAGGACACGGTCGCAGCCGAGAAGAGCCGCCGGGGGTTTTGTGTGAGAGAGTGTGTGTGTGTGGAATAACTGCAGACATGACTGCGTGGAGGAAATTCAAGTCTCTGCTGGTTCTCTGCGCGGGGCTCCTCACTGCAGCTCAGGGTAAGATTCGGGTTTCTTGCATTGCATTCGTGTAGGCTGTGGTTACGGCACTCATACCCCCTCAGCTAAATCCCTGCCACTCGGTTGAGCTCTCTCCCTCGCTTCGTTTCTGCGCCGGGAAACAGCAGGCTCCTCGAGCCCGGTCTCCCTTCTCCCTGCCTCCCACCTCCCGCCGGTGTTCCCCGAGGGCTCGGCTCTCGACCGGTCACTTCCCCCGGGAGAAACCAGCCCCCTGGAGTTGGGCAGCAGGCGCTGCGACTCCGCGAGCGGAACCGTGCGCATCCAGCCGCTTGGACAGCGCGGGAGTTTGGGAACACTTCGCTCTCCGCGCACGCACGAACGGCACTCGCTGCCGTGTGAGGGACAGTCCCCGGGCTGGCAAGTTTGGATCTCCCCTCCTCCCGCCTCCCCGGCTTTTGCCGTGCTCGAGGGGGAGCGCGGAGTGGGTGGTCGCGGAGAGCCGCCTCCGCCTGCCTTCAGCCGGCTCCGCTCCCCGCCAAGTTGCGCGGAGGCGGGGATGCGGCGCCGGGGACACCTCCGCCAGCTGCCTGCCCGTGCCTGAGGGAAGAGGGCTCCTCTCTGCTGGGCGTGCGGTGGGGAGAGTCTCCCAACCTCAGCTGGGTTTCTCCTTAAAATCAATGGGGGAGGGAGGAGAAACGAGGGGGTGACGGTGGAGAATTTGGTTACACAACTTCAGTGTTGGCCTCAGCCCCATTACTTGCCTCATCGCTGGAGACAACAACTTCCCCATTATTCACTTCGCCTCTCATTAGCCCTGCGCTTTTTAATGCTGGGAGAGATGCGAGTCTGTGTGTGTGTGAGAGAGAGGAGGCAGTGAGGCAGCTAGCAGCTGAGCACCTGTCCCCATTACAGCCTCTGCCTTCTCCCACCTCGCTCCCGGTTGTTCTTTCTTCCTCCGGGAGCACGGTTCCCCTTGCGGTTTGTACTGTCTGAGCCTCCCTTAACCCTTCCAAGCCGCTTTACATCGTTCCCACCATTTTCTTTTTCTCGCTGCTCTTTTCGGTGCGGGGGCGGCAGAAGCGAGGGGAGCAGGGCTACCGCGGCCCGGGCTGGCGGGCGAGGCTGGAGCCTTCTCCGTCCTGCGGGTGCCCACGGCAGGATCCTCTCCCCGCCCGGGCGGCACGGCAGTGCCCTGCCTCCGGTAGCCTCCGGCCGTGATCTGCAGGGAGAGGTGGTAGAAGGCCAGCTCGGGCTGCCGGGAGCCAGGCGGGAGCTTTGCCCGGTCCGGAGGAGCGGCTGTGGCTTCGCGCCAGCCCGATGGCATCCCTCCTCTGCCCGGATCCTGCCGCTGCCGCGGTCCGCCGGGCAATGCCACCCGGCTGCCTCCGTAGAAAGGGAGCGGGGACAGAAAGGCGCACGGCTTTCCTAGGCTGTGAATCCGCGACTCCTGGGGATAGGGCTGTGCCCGGCAGCACACGCAGCCCGGGGCGGGCGGGGGCTTCTCGGCGCGGCCGCCCTACCCAAACTTCCAGCATCCCCACCCCCCCACACCCCAGGTGCCTCCTTCCCCCGGTCCCCGCCCGCACAGCGCTGTGCGGCCGCTCCCAGCCCGCACACGTGCTGGCGCCCCGGCGCTGCCCCGGGCCCGGCCGGCCGGAGCTCCGTGCGGGCGGCGGAGCTGCTCCGGCAGCCGCAGTCGGGGCTCGGCCACCGCGGGACGAGGGCAGCTGCTCCCAGGGCGGGCCGACACCCGCCACTCATTTGTTAAATACGCTGTAGCCGGTCGTGTCGTTTGACATTTAAGTGTTTTCTTTACATGGTTGACAGCACATACGAAAAGCTGGAGGCTGGATCATGGTTATTCAGCGACGATCCGACGTGTTTTGCTTACATACAAAGGCTTTGCCAGGGACGTTTGGGCACTGCCTCTGATGCTGCTCTGCAGAATGCAATTATACCTGCTTAATGTGGAGCAGCAACACACCTACTTAAAGGCTAAAGACTGACTTCAATATTAAGTCAAACAACAGGTTGAAGGGGAACCATCGGGGACAGTTGACATAATTCCTTCCCATTTACCTTGCCAGGCAATCGAGCAGAGGTATCTATATTTAGTCAAATGTAATCCTGAGGCTGAAATTACGTTTATACTTCAGAGAGTGAAAAAACTCCTTCCTTAGTAACATAAAGACCCAGGGTTTCAGGAGCACATAAAATTTTAATTATTAGATTCTCAGAACTCTGTTTTACCAGCCCCTTGCCGTCAAATCATTTGGTCACTGTAAAGGGAATTCACCAGGCTTTTGCTTGGTTTGGGGGTTGTATGAGTGAAAAAAGAAACAAGTGCTGAATTTCTGGAGGCGTTGCCACAGGCGTTCCCATATCTTTCAGTAAAATGACAGGTGGGCTGCTTTCCACATTGTTCCTCATTATGAAATGAAATGGAAACCCTTTGTTGCTGTGCAATTTTCTGTAACTTTTTAAGGAACAAGGAGTGATGAAAGTGAACATTCATCATCGTTCACTGTGGTAAACTTGAGGTGCGGTTCTATACATTTTTTTTTTGAACTCATTTCATCTGATTGATGGGCCTGAGTATTTTGGAAAACATTTGGGGAATTCTTCCCTGTTCATTATGCTTTAAACATCAAGGGAAATTAGCATGGAGTCATTTAAAGGAACCGCTTTCCCAGAAGCTACCCTATCATAGCAATTATGCTTCAACAAGACAGACAGCACAGTGTTCAGCTCAGCGTGTTAAAATGGACTTGTTTAGAACCATTTGCTAGTTCTGATACATTGTAACAAAAGCAAACATAAAAACCCCTATTGATTTGCTTGAAAGACAAAACACATCAGTATAATTTCTGTAAAAATTTGTAATGTTATAGAACAAATGGTAGCTTTAGACTGAATTCAGACTAATAATCAAGGAAAAAAGACTAAAATATCTTTCTGCTGTAACCTGTGGACAACCTGTTTTCAGTGTAGAAATACATACTGCTTAATACTTAAAATTGTTCCAGTGCATGTTTTCATGGTAATTTCCTGGCCATGTTTAGATAACCAAATACAGCACCTTCATTGCCACCTAACTGCCTCAAACAAAATAAGCAGGCTTATGCACAGAGGTATCCTTCAGATTAATGGGAATAGCAAGGGGAAAACATTCCTGTTCTTAAATTAGATACAGACAGTGAAAGGACTCTCACATCTACAGCTTAGGATATTGTTTTTAAAAGTAAATAAATAAACCCCAAAACGTTTTATTTACATTCGGTTTGCTGATATCATTTGGTCAAAATAATTGATATAACTACATCACACAAAGTTACCACTCTGTTTAAGGCCTGCTCCTGTTGGACTGCGAGTGTTTGTCTCTTACAATTTTTTTTTCCCTCCAAAGCAATGCTTTTCAAACTGTGAAGCTGGTCTCTCTAGAGAGGCTCCATCCTCTTCCAGAGAAGACTAAAGCAATTCTGGGGAAAATGAGCTGAAAAAAGGGGAATTTTTAAAAGTACGTCAGAGCAAGGTATTGAATACCCAGCTGCAAAACCAAGTATTTGATGGATGCATTCTCCATCCCCCAGCCCAGTGAGGAATTTGCCATAGAAAGGCATAGCAGAGAATATCCAGCTCTGACCACGTAATATTTTAAAGTAAAAATGAATTTACTTTTTAGTAAGATCTGTATCTGCCCTATTTTTTCATGGAGATATGTATATGATGTCCTCAACTATGTACAGGAACAGGAAGCATGGTCAGCTTGAATATAATGTAGTGGAGAGCATATCAATTCAACAAAGATTCCCCAAACACTCACTTCAGACTGTTGAGCCCATAGTTGAGGTTTGAATTCCCACTGTCAGTCAGTAAAGATGTATCAGTTTCTCTGGTGTGTGTGTGGAACAGGATACCAGTGTGAGGAGCTGAAGATGGTTTACAGGCACATGAAGGCATGAACATGCATGGAACTTCAGGATGTGTTGAAATCTGTGAGGGCTTTTCAGCACCATCTCTGATCTGTATAGAGAGGAACCATTCTGCAGATTGTCTATACTGCAAATCTGTCTATTTTGCTGACTCTCACTCTCATGTCCCTTTACACAGACATGTGGGATTTTGATCAGTCAATGCTGGGGGTTTTTTTGTTGTTTGGGAGGGGCAGTTGACATTTTTCCCTCTGCAGACTGCTTTGTTTATACAAGTTTTTCATCTTATTATTACTCATGGTGTGGTATTATTAATAACATATGCACGAATATACACAAGTTTTTAAAAAGACATCTATGGCACTTACACCTCAATAGTATTTACACTCATAAAAACTTTTGTCCAAACAAATTAGGAACAATCTGAAACTGTAAATATTTTGAGCTATGCATTCAAGATTTACCATGCTCTATAGAAAGGCTGAAAAGCCTCAGGGACCACTGTTTTCAACTTTTTCAAGATGTAATCCATACACCATCACATTAAACACCCTCTTGTAACCTTTCCTCGGAGAAGTAACTGCTTGATAGTGTGACTGTATAAAACCTCCAGTGGATTTAAAGATAAGATGTAATTTCATCTTGCTCAAATCTGTATTGAACCATCGTGTTTCTCTTTGGCCAGGTTGACATTACTGTGCTGGCAAACAGCTTTCCCTGTGAGCACAGACACTGCAGCGTGGTGCTGGGCTGCCTGTAGCCGGCAGGGGATGCATTGTGGAAAGGGGAGTTGCTGGTTTAACTGTACAAGCCACCGAAGCAGTAGCCTGAGTGTGGGACGTGGTCGCTAATAAAACTCAAGTGTACAACTGGATTCAAATCAAGGTCACAGAATAAGAATCTGGCCTCCAGTTCCCCATATGGCTGCAAAATTACCCAGATTAGACTGAGATAAATTGGATGTTCTTCCAATTTTTGCAGTGAGCAGAGAATAAGAATCATATGGAAATTCTCCTAAAGTGTATGAATCACTTTCTTTTACTTAGAAGTTTTACTTTTTTATGTCAGCTGTAATTTCCCTTAAACCATTTTTATCAACCACTAACTTTTGAAATAGAGAAAAATGGCATTAATGCCTGAAGAAAGCTGTGAGATCTTACTTTGTCCTGACACATCTTTGTTCTGGCTGGATGAAAGACTTCACTCCACTATATGACATCTCCATTGCATTTAAGAAAATCTACGCTATATTTTTTATAAGCATTTCTCAGTGGAATAACTACTTACACAAATCACTTGGATTATTGTTAGTGTTATATTGACACCCAAAGGCAACATGCATCAGTTGTCTGCATTTAGTAATTGAATGGTAAATGGAGGCATGCATGCACTGGAAACTCTTACAAGACTGATAATGCATCTTATTTCTAATAACAAGTCTTACTTGCTTAGAGACAATAGTTTTTTCTGTATATCTTTCTCATATAGAAAAAAAAAAAGAAAAGAAAGCAATGATAGTTTCCTGCCATTTTTACCTGGAGGGCACATTCAGTTAAAGGACCGATCAAGATTTAATCACTCTTACATTGCTGATGATTAACCAGAACTCTTGATGAACCAGAATATCATCAATGATCTGCTTTTAGCAAAAAATAAGAAAAAACCCCCACAATTTCTAGCAATTATAGTAATGCTTTAATTTCCAGCATAAAAATTAATCACAGTTTCTCACAGCTTTTTAATTATTTAATTATGCATTTTAACAATACATTCAGGCATATTCTGAAATAGTGATTTGACTTCTTTCAAGTAAATTTCTTGTTTAATCCCTGTCAAGTAAAAGGTAACTTCAGACAGTTGTGAGGGCCCAATTCTGCTGCATTGGAAACTGAAATTTGTATTGATTTCAGAAATTGCTCAACTGGCTACTTTTGAACAGATTTCTACCCCGAATAATCCAAGCAAAGTAGATATTGCAGCTGAATAGTGGAGCCAGATCCTGTTTAATTTGACCTCTTGTGGATGAGAACTTCTGCCAAAGTTTGCATCCCTGAATGACCTCAAAAAAGGAAAACTAGGTGAATCAGAGCAACCAACCTTGATAATATTAATGTATTTATGTATATGTGGAAACAATTTGTTTTTAAACAGTATCTCTGAGCATCTGACCTCTACCTTACTTCATCTTTTTTTTTCTCTGCATTTTCCTCCAAGAAATTATGAAGAGCAATACACGGAGAAACCTAGTATCATTTTAGTCTCTGGAAGTTTTTTGTCTGCCTTACAGTATCCTATGGATACTGACGTACAGAATCATGTTCTGTATTCATGTCTTTGTTGTACAGTGGCTTTCCAAAAGAAACATTTGCAGCACTGCAGCTGACACAGACCTGAATAAATAATAAAGAATAAAACTTTTTATGCAGTGTTTGTTTTGCAAATTTGCATGAAATATGGTCAGCATTTTAAAAGTTCATTTTGCTGTACTTGCTTCATGCCTTTCATTCAATTGCAAGGCAATGTTTCTTTCATGCAATTTTGCCAAACATTAAGTTTTTTTTTTTTTATTTTCTACTTTCTTGTCTCATAGTTTTCTTTGGGTTTTTTTCCTTTTTTTGATAGAGAATAATTTCTAAATCTATGTTTGAGGGTTTCTATTGAAATGTTCTTCTAATTCTGATGTTTGCAGCAAACCTTTGACGTTAGTCACAGAGTAAATCTGGGTGTAGAGATTTATCTTTCCCTCACCCATCCTACGATTTTCAGATCAAATGTGGCCATGATACAATATTGCATAAATCATTGTTTACTTCTTTTGACCTGTATTTCTTGCCATACTGTGTTCATATTTAAACTCCAAAAGAACACAAATATTCAGACTTCTATTTTGCTTACACTGGTGCTGAAACAAGCAATTTACAGTGCACTGGGAACAAAAGTGCAGCCAGCCTTGCCCTGTACTTGCAAGTTGGGTTCAAGGGTGGGCCTAAACACATTGGGGACCACAACCAGGCTATTTTCTTTTTTAAAAACTGGCCCAGCTGTAGCTTGGATTAAAAGCACCCTCACTGTGCTTGCAGTGCCTGCTGCTAAAATGGATGGGTTAGCTTGGCTTGCTTTGCAGGGTGTCTCCAGCATGCAGGGCTGAGCTCTTGGGCTTGGCTTTGGGCACTGTGCTTGAGCTCACCTTGTATGAGCGCCAAGGGCCTCAGCCTGAAGTCGTGGTGTGTATAACACACCCCGATAGCTTGGGAGCCACATCACACTGCTGCTGTGCTGCACAGATGGAGCTGCGAGGGACAGGGTGGTCACTTCATCGAGAAGCAGCTGGTGTTGGGAAGTGAGTGGTCAGATATTGCAGGAATATACATGAGCTCACAGAACCTGCCTTGCCTTGAACCTAGCTAAAAAGGTGACTGTGAAGGTAAGAAAAGAAGGAAAGAAAGAATGATAATTGCACAACAGTGAAATTTTTTTAAAAGCCATTTTGATAAAATAAAAAAAAGCAAAATTTAACTTATTTTTAGACTAATTTTGCATGCTTCTGGCTGTGAAACAAATGGTTATGACAAATCACACTGATCTCACTAATGTTTGTGGGATATCAATGCAGAAGCTGACTGCATTCAAGTGACTAAGTACACTATTTTAGCTTTGCCCCAGCAGCCAGACTCTCTATTGGTATCCCGCTGATGTTTCTTATAATACATAGATTGAGTCATACCAAGCTTTTCTCTTTGAGGGGGAGAGGGAAACGTTTTGTAATTCATTTTCAGAACCTCAGTTCAATCAAAAAACTGCTAATATCACAATCAGTGACCCTTTGCATTTGCAGGTATCTCTCTTGAGAAATTAAATTGATTTTCTTTATCTTAGCATGTAAATATCCTCAGCACACATTTTGACCCATTGTTTGCAGTGGTTCTAACACCGAAGAATGTAGTGTTAATAGATTTTACTGAAGTCAACAGTGGCAGCAGGAGTAGCATTTAGATCATGAGCTGTTTTCAAACATTTCTGTCTAGCTTTCCTGTGCAACCTGTATAGGGGAGGCTTTATAATGAAATTTAATTAACATAAATGAAAACACAGAAATTTTCCATTCTTTTTTCTTGGTACATAATGTAGTTAACTTGAAAAAAATCTGCTGGTTGTAGGGGGAAAAAACATTTTGCTATGCAGAACTAGGTACGTTGGACATAGACTCGAGTCATCAGTTAAGTAATTTGGGTTGCTTTATATCAGATTTTGACCAGTTAGGACTTGAGCCAAAGGTTGGGGAACTCACAGAATTAAAAAAGTCTTACTAACCTTAAAAGACTTTGTATCTCGCCTTTATTATAGCCACATATCGCACAGCAAACTTGCATTGAAATGAGGATGCTAGAACAAATCTAATAACATTAAAGAAAGTTCAAACTCTTAGTTTGTTGTGAAATTGACCACAGGAATGCTGTTTAGAATCACAGAATGTTTTGGGTTGAAAAGGACTTTCAAAATCACCTAGTTCTAACTCCCCTGCCATGGGCAGGGACACCTTCCACTAGACCAGATTGCTCAAAACCCCATCCAACCTCACCTTGAACACTTTCAGGAATGAGACATCTGCAGCTTTTCTGGACAACCTGTTCCAGTGCCTCACCATCCTCACAGTCAAGAATTTCATCTTAATCTCAAACTAAATCTACCATCCTTCACTTTGAAGCCTTTCCCCGTTGTTCTGTCACTATATACTCTTGTGAAAAGTCCCTCTCTGTCTTGCTTGTAGGTCCTCTTTAGATACTGGAAGGTGCTTTAAGCTCTCCCTCAAGAGTTTTCTCCTTCACACTGCACAGCCCCAACTCTCTCAGCCCGTCTCCATAGGAGAAGTGCTCCAGCCTCTGATATCTCCATGGCCTCTGCACTTGCTCCAGCAAGTCTGTGTTCTTACTATGTCAGGTGCCCAGAGCTGGACACAGTGCTCCAGGTGGGGCCTCATGAGAGGGAGTAGAGGGGCAGAATCACCTCCCTGGACCTTCTGGTCCCATTTCTTTCAATGCAGCTCAGAATATGTTTGATTTTCTGGGCTGCAAGTGCACATTGCTGTATCATGTTGAGCTTCTCATCCACCAACACTCCCAAGTCCTTCTTGTTAGGGCTGCTCTCAATCCATAATCTTTCCAGCCTGCGTTTGTGCTTGGGATTGCCCCAACTCATGTGCAGGACCTTATCGCTGATCTTGTTAAACGTCATGAGGTTTGCACAGGCTCACCTCTCAAGCCTATCCTGGCTGGATGTTGTCATTTCCCTCCAGCATGTAGACTGCACTGCAGCTTGGTGTCATTTGCCTAAAGATAAATGATGCCTCAAATTTTTTTGACCTATCTGAAATGTATCTCACTCCACTGGCTTTCACCAGTTATGTAATTTATTTGGTTCTGAGGAAAGATTAACCTTTAATTGCTTTCTTTAGCAACATTTAGTAAACAGACTGATAGCATGGAGATGATCTATGCAAACAGCAAAAAAGGATTTCTTCAACCCATGTTGCCATGACAATTTAGATTTTTCTTGTCAACTCCTGAGAAGCTTCGAAGTAATTTCTTTAAAGCAATGAATCAGGGGATATTTTGGAAATTGAAGTTGCTCTCTTTTTTCAATTTAGTATCATTTAACACAGTAAGGGGTCTGACCCAAAAGAGTGTAAAATCTACAAACAAGAACTATTGCAAAAAATATAACATCATGTAACCCTCTTTGTAGATTTCTGATGATTTACACCAGCAGTGAAGCTGACTTCAGATGCATTATCAAGAGACTTAGATTTTGTTTATTAACTGTATGATAATAATAAATAGTTATCATAAAAGTAAGAATGGAAAATGAATGGTGGAGAGCCAAGCTTCTAGCTGTTGTTTTGATCCTTATGACAATATTTTTACTTGCAGTTATTTTGAGGTAATTAGATTACAGGAGGATTATAGAACAAAGACGGACTAAACATTTTATTTTTGCTACAGTTACAATTATAAAATTAGTTCAATGAATGAGAAATAAAATCAAAAGGCTGTTGTCCACATATTTAAATTGCTATCCAAGATAAGTCCCCTGTACAATGTTATTAGTAATCAAACTGAACTTCCCTCTTGTTATTTGTTTTAATTGAAATAGACTCTTTTGAAAAAGATCCAAAACTAGTCCAAACTACTTTAATTTAATTCCTAAGAAATAAATTACTGGCTTAATGAGGTATTTCTTAGGTTGCTGTTAACGCTGATGAAAACATGGTAAACAAAAAGAAGATAATGTGAAATGCTGTTTCTGCTGGGAAAATACATTTCTCTGTATAGAAGACAAGAAAAGGAGTTCAGTAATTGTTTTCTTTTTAAAATGTTCCTGGCAGATGATGGCTACTGTGTTGGTGTAGTTTGTTTACTGCTTTGCAATAGATTTGAGATGAGTCATATCACATTAGAAGGAAAATTGAGAAGTTGTTTTGTCAAAGTGAATTCAGTTTTCCTTTTTTGTCATATACACTCAAATTATTAGTTCTCTTTTAACAGAGACACCTAATTGATTTTTATAAATGTTTATTCTTGTTGCATCCATAAACCCGAGTTCCTGTTGCTAGAAATGGTAACTGCAGATATATAATTTCTATTTATGTGATAAGGTGACTGAGTTGGAGTCTTCTGTCAGTTCACCTCATGCATCTTCTTTAAACTATTTTATTTTCATGCTAATTTGAACTACAGTAATTTCAACATCTACAAACACAATTGTTTTTCTCAAGCCTTTCTATCCCCTTGCCTTCAGAATGGGAGCTGACTGAATAAGGACTATAGGATGGCTTCTCAAGATTTCATGTTGTATAGAGATTTTTATTTCTGTCTTAGTTCCTTACTGACTCTGTAAGTCCACTTTACTAGTAATGCATCTCAGTGTATCCACAGTGTTAGAAAAAATGATATTTATATTTGGTAATGAAACAGACTTGTGGATGGAGTGCTTATGATACATCAGGTGATAGGCATTCAGAAGGAAAAACAACCTCTTTTTCCCAAAATATTAGATGGAAGATCCATTTGTTGAATAAAAGAATAGGGGCATACTGAACAATAAAACGTGTCTGAGCTCATTTTACCTGCAGAACAAGCTTTAGTGTTAAGTTTAAGGATGCTGGGAAGAGGGCAGAGGGTAGTATTTGTAGTCAAGAGCCTAGACTGTAGCGCCAAATCCTGCAGTTCCCACTGCCATAAGAGAAAATTGCCGATCTCAGCACTTTTGAACATAAAGAAATTTATGCTGTACTTACTTTTACACTTGAGAGTCATCATAATCTGAATGCAATATAGTGCTGTAAAGGGAATGAATAGACAACAGTATTAAGCATTTAATACTGTTATCTCCCAGGTAGTGTCTGAATTAAGTCTCCAAACCTATCAGTGTTGTGTTACTGATAACTACTCCTCAAAGGAAGAAGAATTCCTCATGGGAAGTTGAAGTTTGTTTTTCTTTAAAAGTGCTGTACTTAAGTAATTCTGTGTATTAAAACAACAACAACAGGGAAAAAAACCACAAACAAAAAAACCCCAAACAAACAAAAACCAACCTGTATCTGATATAGCCTGGAAAAAAACATTTGTGATTACAAAGCAAACAAAAACCAGAATTTGGAGTGAAGCCAACTCAAACACTACTGTCTAAACTGCATAATGGAGGCTGTTGTCCATGGCCAGAACTAAAAACAATCAATTCCACCTCCACTTATATTTCCTCTATGAGTATTCCTCATTTTTACATTTATCCCCCATTGATGGTAACTAAGCACAGTTCCTTGTGGGTCCATTTTTCTTTCTAAGAAACAGGCTGTTTGTAAGGTGTGGGCATGCTCTGGTGGGAGAAAAGTATCTACCCAGTTTTACCACTGCAGACTAGGTACTAAACTTCTTTTGATATTGTGCATCCCTTTGCAGACCACATTTGCAGGATGGATATATTTGTATAAATATTTTGAATGTGCTTTGTCGTGCTATTGGTTTTGTGTGACCAGGTTTTGGTAGTTGGGATGCTGCAGGTGTGGCTACTGTGAGAAGCTTCTAGAAGCTTCCCCCATGTCCAATAGAGCCAATGCCAGCTGGTTCCAAGATGGACCCACTGCTGGCCAAAGCCAAGCCCACCAGCAACAGTGGTAGAGCCTCTGATAGAACATAGATGAGAAGAGAGAAATAACCTGTGGAATGGCAACTACAGCTAGGAGAGAGCACTGAGCATGTGGGAGAGGAGCAACTGCAGGCACCCATGTCAGTGAAGAAGGAGGGGCAGGAAGTGCTCCAGGTGCCAGAGCAGAGATTCCCCTGCAGTATGTGGTGCAGACCATGGTGAAGAATCTGTGCCCCTGCAGCCCATGGAGGTACATGGGGGAGCATGGAGGAGACCCACGCCGGAGCTGGTGGATGACTGAAGGAGGCTGTGACCCTGTGGGAAACCCACGCTGGAGCAGACCTCTGGAAGAAGTTTCCTGTGGACCCATGGGAGGAGTAACACACAGTGGAGCAGGTTTGCTGGCAGGACTTTTGATCCTGCAGGGGACCCATGCTAGAGCAGCCTGTTCCTTAAGGACTGCACCCTGTTAAAGGGACCCATGGTGGAGCATTTTGTGAAGAAGTGCAGCTCATGGGAAGGACTCATATTGGAGAAGTTCATGAAGGACTGTCTCCTGTGGGAGGGATCAAATGGTGGAGCAGGGGAAGAGTGCGAGTCCTCCTTCTGAAGAGGAAGGAGCAGCAAAGACAAATCTGTGATGAACAGACTGTAATCTCCATTCCTTGTCCCCCTGCCACATTGCAAGAAGGATGTAGGGAAAATATCAGGGGTAAATTTGAGTCCTAGGAGATGGGAGGGGTTGGGGGAATGTATTTAAGGACTTGGGTTTCTTTCTCATTATCCTACTCTGATTTGATTGTTAATAAATGAAACTTATTTCCCTGAGTTGGGTCTGTTTTGCCTATGACAGTAACTGGTGAGTGATCCCATGTCTTCTATCTCGATCCATGAACCTTTAATTATATTTTCTGTCCTATGTCCAAATGAGGAGGGGAGTGATAGAGCAGCTTTGTGGGAACCCCCAGTCCAGCCAGGGCCAACCCAGAATAGTCAGATAACACTGGTACTTGCAGGTACAGGTAATGCAGAAGCATTTGTGTTCTGTCTCAAGTTTGCTGCTCAGATCCACTCAGTAATGCTGCTGTTGTCTTAGGTATTGTCCCAAATGTGCATAAGAATCAGGTCCCCTGAGGGTAAAAACTCAATTAAAAAAAGAAACTACTCTTTGATTCTAGAAAGATAATGGACTGCCCAGTGTAAAAAAAATGAGCCCTTGTGGTGACAGACTGTGTCAGGTGAAAGATGAGCATTCAGCACAGACAGCTGATGGAAATCTTTCTTATATTTCATTGACACAGTCTTCAATAGTGCCTCTGAATAAGATAAGCTATCTCAAAAAAGAAGTTCCATAGGAAAAAATATGTCAGTATTTAATGGGGGTTTCAGTCAGGACCATTTTATTTTTTTAAATCAATCCCTACTCTTGTCATTTGCCCTCTTCTTCTCAATTTTTTTTCTAGGCTATTTTGTCTGTGATTACATTTATTCTTGAAGTCTATTAGGCAGTGACATAGCGGTGGTGTGATTTATTAATTTGCTTTATGGTATATCCCAGAGCATAGGGACCCATGATACAAAGGATTATATGAACACAGAGAAGATGAAATGGACGATGTGAACAACATTGTGACAAGAAGCTCAAGTCTGGGAAGCGTCATTTCTCACATAACAAGAATTAAACAAAAAACCTTTTCCTCTGAAACTTAGGCCATAGGAGTTTCATGCTGCCCTATATTCTACAGAGGACATAGCCCAGATTAGTTCCCTCATTACCATCGATCATTATTCAGACTTTTTTTTTCTGTTTTCCATTGCTGGTATTTTTTTTACTGGAGAGCAGTGCATAATCAGCTTCCCTTTTTGCCACCAGTATAACACAAGAATATTGATGTAGTCTTACTAAGCAGAGCCGGTAGCATATCTCAAAACTTGAAGCATCTGCTGGCAATTGTCCTCAGTCAAAGTTCTGGTGCCACTGCTGTGAAGGTCTGATGTGGTCTCAAACAGTGACTGGTGCCCTCATGGGCATGGCAGTTCAGCTGCTAGGCTGGTTTGATACGGGCTTTATGCTGAAGTGCTGAAAACCATGTATTTTATCTTGTAGGACTGGCAAGGCTGGCACCATCAGATTTGTGTAATTAAACACTACTTCTCCTTCTTCTTCCTTTAGTGTTTCTTTAAAATTTTCCTTTTGCAGAGCTTATCTGCCTTGTTCTAGTCACTCTATTATTTCCTCTTTTGCTGAAGGAGTATAAGATACCTGCTTTATTATTCCTCAGCGTGGCTGTTCAACATTCTCAAGGAAGAAAATGCCCAGGGTCTAATCTCTGGTGACTCCTGCACTGGAGGCAACCAGCACAAAGGCTGAAGATGGGCACAGGGCACTCTTAAGACCTGAAGAATTAAGTCAGGGACATAAACTGTGTCCAGATTTTGTGCACGTCCTATGAATTTGGTTAAGTTTCTGTCTTCACAAATTTAACAATGCAAAAAGTGTCACATCAAATCAGACCAAAATAACCTCTCTCTGACAGTGGCCATTAGCAAATGCATAGAAAAAAAATTGCAGGAAGCAAGATATAGACAGGCTTATATTTTAGCAGCTTCTGGCCAGTTTAGAGAACTCTTAGCCAGAGGCTGCATCTGTGTTCAACATCCATCAACAAATTTAACCTTCATGAATCTGTTCTTGAACCTATTCATAATTCAGTCTACCACACTATTTTTTGACAATCTGTTTTACAATTTAATTCCTGCTGTGCAGAAAAACACTGCATTTTGCTCGTTTTGAAGCTTCTACCTGTTCATTTCACTGAGTACTTCCAGCTCTTCAGAAATACTTTACCCAGCACAGAATTTTGCATCTGATAGGAAGGACTTATGTGAATCCGTAAATTGCATACTTTTCCCATATACATGTAAAAAGTCCATATGGATATTTAGAGTACCTAACTTCAATCAATACTAATGTATGATTCCCAACTGCATTTCTTATAATTTTTAATGACTGTGATATTGTAGTCAGTACTGCTGATGCACTTAAGGGAATAATTGTCCGTATTTCATTATGTTCTCTTTCCCAGGACAGCAAGGAAAAAGAACAGTGAAAACTGGCGGGGGGGGCACGGAACTGGTGTGACAAACTTCAGTGATGTGATCTGGTGAATGATTGGGTTTCCGCAAATATTAGGGAAATGCTGCAAGGATTTCTGGTAGAAAAGGTTTAGGAAGAGGTCCATTATACTGAGAACGCTGGAAACCACTTCATCCTTATAAATCAATCAATTTCCTCCCTCACAAGACCCAGATTGAAAATAAATTGTGGAAAAAACCCAACAAAAAAACCCCCAAAAAACATTGAAAATTCTACCCCTAGATAGATACTTACATAAAAACTTAAAACATGCAAGATATTCCGTGAGCTCAAATCCATAAGTTTCTTGTTGCAGTTTCATGCTTGAAAATTTGTCACTGTCAGGAAAAGAATTGTTTCTCTTGTTGCGTAAGACAGCAGCCTTCTTACAAGCATTTAAGATGGCTATACAGGATGTACAAATTCTGCATTTCCCCTTTATTCTACCTCTTCCTCTCAGGACTGTCCGTAGAAAAACCTATCATCATCATTAAAACAAAGCAAAGTGATGCAAATAAATATTCAGCAAGAGCATAGCTGATCACTGTGAACAAGAGTAGCATGAGATAGAAGAAACCAGACTGTCTTTAATGTTAGCAAGTCTTCCATAACTGTTCTTGCTCCTTCATTCTGAAAGGCTCTGTTTCATTTCTGTACAGGAGAAATTTCTGAATATTTATAATAGTCTATTCAGGAAAAGGAGGCAAAAGAAAACGAGGCCCTGTGCAAACAAAACTATTGCTTAGCTTTTGAGAAGGGACAAGAACACAAAGTAGCGTGCATGGTGTAGTGCATGTACCTGAAAAATTCAGAAAATAAAAACCTGGTAATTATTCTAATACAATATAATGTAATGTATACATTCAAGAGCTAGAGTTCCTAATTTATTTCATGGATGTTGAGGACACTCAACATAAATACACAGAAGAATTTCTTCTGTGTAAATAAATACACAGAAGAATTTAGGCATCAGGTTTTCCCTCTGTTGTGAAGATATTTATGTCTAGTACTTAGATCATGGGGCTACCACTCAACAGCTGCTTTAACCCTGAAACCACACAAATTTACACAGGCTGTTTTTCATTAGAAAATATCCTTTGAGCCTAAAATTACATTTCTTGGCATACTCGGAATGGTTGCACACTGTGTCAGTTTGTATAGGACTGTTATTGAACAGTCATTGTAATCTTCAACGTAGATGCTCTTCCACAGGAATAGAACTGCTTTTCTGTCTTTAAATGCACCTGCCCACTTTGGCCTTATATAAGACATTCCTGGGGTGGAAGTGGTGCCCTCTTATTTTCCTACAGTAGGGAGAGTAATTTAACAGTTGGAGTACTTAGCTACATTGTGAAAACTCTACATTCATCTACCTCTTCCATTAGAAAGTTAAAGCCTGTCTCGTCCTCGGGTTTTTTTTTCCCTGGCATATACTGCAACTACCCTAGGCTCTCCTTTGTTGGTGCCATGAAGGTTTCCAGTTAAAGTTTCCTTTGGAGGTAGAAGGTTGGATTTCCAAACTTTGCTTAAAGGAAATCAATATTAAATATTGAAAAAGCTGGTGGAAAAAGAACTAGACATCTACTGGTCCCCTCTTACATGAAGGACATTAATTGCCACATCAGAGTCATGCTTCTGGATGGGTTTCTGTCTTGCTCAGTGAACATTCAGTTATTCTATGAAAAGTGGAATTGCAAGTAGTCAACTTGGGATACTGCTCTTAGGTTCATTTGCCAGTAAGCACTTAAAAGATAAGTGCTGCAAAACCTATTTTTAGCTCATTTCAGGAAATAATCAATACCTTTTATCACTAGTGCACCATGTTATGCCTGACACATAAATCCAGTCTTACAGAGAGAGGTAAGCTACTATTACAAAGACTGATTAATTTGTCCTGAGGTTCATGTGTATTTAAAACCTAGCTAAAATATTTTTTCTTCTAGTAAAAAGTTTGCAATGCCACTGTATTGGTTTGAAAACAAACCAGTTGGAGATCACAAGTCAAGATTGAAAGTAAAAAGTAAGTGAAATAGTACAAGGAAAAGCACTGACAAAGTCAGATACACCCTGACACCCTGTTAGGGTGGTGGTAGCAGTCCAACTGAAGTAGTCCAGTTGAAGCGGTGATCCTGTGAAGGTCTAGTCTCCAGCTGAAGATCCAGTGGTAGCTCTTGTCCTCTGGGAACCCAGTAGACAGGGCTAGCTCAGGCAGTTCCAAGGCCAGGTTATATCCAGGTGGGAACACCTGGCTCCTCCCTCCTGGGCAGAGCATCCCACAATGGGATGAGATAAGTCCATGAATCACACGGTGGGTCCCTGATGGCCCATTGTCTGTCATCCGGGGTGGGTCGTTAGCAGCTGATAACAGCTAACGGATGGTCCATTGCCTGTCCTCCGGAGTGGGTCATTAGCAGGTGATAACAGCTAACGGCCCACAGCTGGTGGTAATAGAATACATAAATACATCTGTATTGCAACCTAGGACAGCCACTTAATTTAAATCTACTGCATCTCTGGTGGAATCATCATTGATATTTGAGACATGAAAAAATTTACGTCTAGATATATCACTCCCCTTTAAAATTTACATTCCTTAGTCGTAAGGTGCCCAGTTACCATGGTAATGAATATAGTATAAATACATGTGTGCACATGTGTCTGAGAGAGAGAGACAGAATTGAGTGATTTGAATCTCTCGTGGAGGTAGTACCATAGTTAGCATTCACTATTCTCCCAAGTTTTGTCCATTTTTCTATTAATGTAAAAAAGTTTACCTTTGTTTATAAGTGCAGCAGTCACAGTAAGCTCCTGCCACACAGCAAGATGGCATGTCTGGAAAACTTCACTCTAACCCATTGAAGTTCAGCAGCTCAACTCCATGACCTTGAACTTCCACCAGGGATTTCTGAAATACTGGAGTGATGTGCTGGCAGTGTATTGCTTTGTTTATCAAATGTAACATTACATGGATTTTCACCTCAAGACACAGGGAGTCATGTAATCGAGACTGGAGGACACAGATGTGTAAATTTGTCACCAAGTCCATTTCCCTCAGGATGACACATTGCATTTTGGCTTCCTGTAAACAGAGGAATGCATTTAGAAAAGCTTTTGAGAGCTATTCACTGCGCTAAGGAGTAGGGCAGCCTGGAAAGTTCTTCCCCACTGCCGTGAATCTAGTGTGACTAAAATATTTTTAATTTTACCACTCTATATTGATAACAAGAGTTTGCTCTATTTTACTACATGCAGTAAAATAACACATATAGATGGGCACCAAAAAAAACCCCAAAAAACCAACACCACAACAAAGGCATGATTTTATGATATTTGGGATTTTTTTCATCAAAAGCAGTTTTGAAAATCAATGTCTAAATACCTAGTAAGGAACCCAGAGGGACAAAAGACTATTTACTGACACAATTTAAACTAGATCTATCTAGGAATGATTTTTTTCAGATTGAAAATAAAAGGAAGTAGATCTTTAAAAACGATTGAAGACAGTCCAAGAAACTGTACATCAGTGAATTTAACAAGGGTTGTGGGAAAAATTAAACTACCATAAGGAAGTGTGAAAAAACAGCTTGAAAATCAGTTTGATTAAGGATAACCAGCATAAATTCAGTCAGGGGAGGTCATGCTTTACTAAACTGATGGAGTTCTTTGAAGACATTACTGCCACTGTAGATAAGGGAAATTCAATGGATGTAGTCTACTTGTAAGCCTTTGACAAGGCACCACATCTGAGATTAATGGGTAAGAGAAATCATCATGAAAGCAAAGAAACTGTGGGGTGGAAAACTAGCTTAAACTAGGCCATAAGGGAAAATTTCAACACAGTTTCTGAGGAGTCAGTGCTGGGCCCTCTGTTATTCATGATTTTGTATGTCTGAATATGGTGGGGGGGGGGAGAATTTGTAGCTTGTGCAGAATCTAGAAGTGTAGAAAGAAGTGCAGAGCACTGTGCTCTTGTTCAGAAGGTGTTATATCCTCTCTATAACTTGTTTAGTAAAAAACCCTCAGAATTTTGATAGGAAAATGTAGAATAATTTATATAGAAACACAAAACCATAGTACCAAATACTCACTAAATAAAACAGTCCTCCAATATACTAAGCAAGAAAACAAATTGGAAATTATTAAGGAAATAAACTGAAGTCATCAGCCGAGAGGAAAGCAGCATTTTAAAACACCAAGATGCAAAGATGTTTTAGAGCACTGAAAACATTTTCATGTTGGGATTCACTGTAGGGAAAGAAAGGTTTTAAGAATCCAGTAACTGTGAAGAATGTTACAGAACCTCAGGGTTTTTACTGTAAACCAGGAAAATATATGATGTTTTCATTATAGTAGGACCTAAGCATTCCAGTCAAAATTAAGGTACTATTGTCTCAGGCATACTAATGGAAGACAGAACATTCCTGTGCCAAGGAGCTTATAATAAAAGAGCTTAACTATACAGACAAGGGGAAAAAGAGACACAAAGAACGAAATAATTTATTCAGAGAAGGTATGTGTCTGAATTTTGATCTACATATTTTAGAAGTCCCAAGTCAATATTTTATATAATGAGCTACATAATTCCTCTATAGGTATAAGGGATTTGCTTATTATAAGGTAGAAAACCTAGATGATTACCTTTTTTATACTTACAGATAAGGTTAGAAATAAAAAATTCTTATTCTGCATTTATTCAGGCCTTAACCTTAGTCTCTGATTTCACAGACCCCTACTTAACTCTAATAAATATTAGATTAAATTCTTAAGGAATCTTTATATTCTTTCATAACTAGCTGAGTTTGAGAGCAAAAAATACAAACTCATTTCTGAGGGAAATTAATTATATATATATATATGTTCAGTAGACATTTGGTTTTATGTGAGAAAAAAAGAAAACAAAATTAAAAGAATGTGACTGAAATGGAATTTTTTAATTAAAATATTCTTCATTCATTATGACTTTCTTATGCTCTGAGCTCTTCTAGGAAATAAAATTGTACTCAGAAGATCAGCCTTTCCCCCTGGTTATGGAAAGTTTCTTTGCCATATGACTCAGAGCTTTTAGGTTCATGTATTTAATCATTTGTTTCATATATACATTTACTCTTACAGCTAGTGCTATATCCAAAAAGAGACTTTGCTGCTACAGCACTAGGAGCTCTGGTGCCTAACTTCCAAACATCTGGTCACAAAACCTGAAACTACGAGTCTGTGTTAAGCTTTATTTCTTGTTGGAGGAAAACCTAGGCATCTTGGAATAAAATCATAAATAGGCACTAGGCAGGGTGTTTGTAGCAGTAGATACAATGTCCTCTATCTCTTTCTCCTTTAGAAGTATTGCGCTCAGCCCTGTCCAAAGGAGATCCTTCTTTACTACTAAATCTTTACTACTTCCTAGCTTACAGATCCAGCACCCTCATTGCTTCAGTACCGACATCTCTCCGGACGGAGGGAACAGAGCAGAAAGTGCTTGTATCAGGTAAAACTTCTTACTTGCCAAAATAGAGACAGGCAACATTACCATCTCTATATAATACACATTCAGTCACTATGCCTATGCTGCAAATTGTGTGAAATGTCGGTCCAAGGTTGACCATTCTTTGCTTTGATGGCACATAATGTCCTGTCTGGTGTTAACTGTAGATCCAACCCCTAAACCTTTATCTTATTCTTTATATCGTTTAGGCTCATCTAAAATACTACTGATCTTCTGGTCTAAGCAAGTTTTACTCAGTGAATTTTGCAATGACAACATGAATCAAGGAAGGTATTTATGGCCTAGTTCAGTAAGGGTTCTGAACTGACTCACCTATTGTAGCAGTTGTAGCCACTATTAAGGAATTCACTGTGCATAGGGAAAGATGCAGTCTGAAGCCAAGGAACACCCAGGAACTAGGGTCAAGGGCATTTTCTGTGTCTGTGTCTGTGTCCTCCTGTGTCAATCCTGAGCATAAACTCAGGTAGAGACAGGGGAGGCAGATCTCCATGAGGGCCTGTTTCACTTGGATGAAAACAGTTCAAGACTGATGCAGTTGATTTGGGAGAGAACAATGGTATCCTTCTCATCTGGGGTTACATGGAAAGTCTGGGACTCTAAAGCATCCTGTAAAGACTTTTTACACTTGATACATGGAAGTCATTGGAAAAAGCTCAAGCGTCATATAGTTTAGGTGCTTTGAGGCTGAGGCAGAAATGGTTTCAAGGTACAGGGTTGGGGACTTGCTCCGTTCCAGCCCTCACCTTGTTTTCAGCAGACAGAGGTGCTGCCTTGCTGGTTCCGCAGTGAGGAGCAGTAGCTCCAGAGCCCATGAAATCCAGACTCCAGAGCCACACAGGCAGCACTGCCAGCCATGGACACAGAACACTCTGAGCCCAGAGGGGAGGCTGGTGCAGAGCTGGCAGGCAGGGAGGCCAGTGGGACCCCAGCAGCCAGGGAGGCTCCTTTCCTGCCTCCCTGCTCTGACACGCAGGTTCCAAGGTGCCTGCAGGTGTGACTGCTGTGAAAGACAAGGGCCTGATTTTTAATAGTCAGCTTTGCTTTTCACTTTACTATAGACACAACTGGAGTTTTTGAAATGATCTTTCTCAGGCATGAAGTGCATTTTAAATTTTCTGATTGGATAATGAGTAGTCCTTTTCTGAACCAAAAAGAAATCCAGGTTAACATCTTGCAGAACAGTTTATATGGAACACTGACAGCAAAAGCTGTTTCTTGAAAAGAAGAAAATGAGTACATTTACTTGATGCAGGGTGTTATAGCTGAGTCAAGAAGAGGCATAATATTTTCTGTTTACTATTTCTTTCTCTATGTATTTATTCTGTTAACATTGAAGTCAAGCAAAACATTTTTTTTCTTTATAAATGTCTTGAGAATATCACCTGTGTTTGGCAGCTTATTAAGCATTTGCTGCTCAAAACACACAGGTTTAAAGATCTTCATTAGATATTTATATAAAAACAGGCAAATGACTTTAAGGTCATGCTCACCAACCATATTTAATTAAAAAAGAAAGATGATAGATTGTTTACTGTGGCAAGAGAGCACAAGTGTAAAATCAGATTTCAGCTGATCTGTTGTTTTTGTGACTGCTTTCCTGGCTTTTCCCAGTTAATATTCTTTCAGAAATGAGCAGCTGAAAAAGTTGTAAAATCCTAGTATCTTTATTAATTCATTTTACCTAGCAAGCTACTTAAGTTTTTGTAACTCATAAAAGCAAAGATATCATCACAGGTTTTGTTTAGGGAAAGTAATAAAATCTCACAGTACTTCTGCATGTCAGAATTTCCATAATTGTCAAAATATGATTGATCACCAACAAAGATTTGCTATGTGTTTTGTGTGATCTATCCAGACATGAATTTTTGTTTTAGAAATCAGCTAAATTATTTCAAGATTTTCTCAACAGTTCCTATTATTGAAAACAATTCCAACATTTCCAGACATGCTGTATTCATATGATATGTGTAACTTTTAGTTTTAGAATGAAAAAAAACCCACAAAATGCTTGAAATGGAGCTATTGATTGCTTTCAGAAAATACTACTATGACCCTGTCCATTTTCCCTGATGGATTTTAATAAGATAACAGAATTTCACTGGCTATCATATGACAGATTGGGTCAGATACCAAACAATCATAAAGTACAAAGGTGAGATTCCAGAGGGAAAAGTATGCTTACCAATCTTTTCAACAGATTTAAAAGTTAACTTACTGGATAAAAAAAGCAAGCCTTTTGACCACTCTCTACAGAGAACAGCAACAGTGTCCTGTGGAGTTGATGGATAGTGAAGTAAATTTTTTTAACGTAGGATTTAGTGGTTATAAAATGTTAATCTATCTGGCTGGCTCAGGCATCAAAATCTTATTTTCAAAGTGATTTGGACATTTAGAGTAAGTCCTGTTACAGGATTCAAGTGCTACAATGAGTAGAATCAAAAGACTCTCCCCAGGCATCAGACTCCCTACATTTGTGTAGAGGGCATTGGATGCCTGAGAACAGTCCCATACAGGAGTAGACTGAATGGGCCACATCCAGCAGAGAGCAATTAGAGAATATTTTAGTCTCTCAGAACATCAGAGAATCACACATCCTTTTTTACAAGTCCGCTACCGAAACTTCCCCTGAATCAGGATGCCTAAATGTTTTCTGTACAGGAAACCAGTCAAGGTCACTGTTTAAAGGATTGTTACCAGAAAAGGAGGGAGTATAGCATGATCTTTACACAAGGTGGATTAGTTCCAGCATATTCCAATTGTAATTTCTTTTTGCCATAATAGATTTATATGTATGTTTCTCATTCCCATAGAAGTTATTCTAACCATTAATCTCAGGCTGAGCGTTGTGCTGTGGTTTGTACTTCCCATGAAAATATTTTCACTGTGCAGAAAAGAATTCAGGATACGTTGGCTCAGTGAGGCGCATCCAGAAGTTTGAGAGCTCATGTGGCAAAGACATTTTTTATTTTAACAAACAGTTATGGTTCTTAAGAAATAAATAAAAAAATCTTGGCAGGAGAACTGAATCTTAGCTTTTTCCATTCCTAAATAAATGTCCAGGTTACCAGATTACATTTTCGCACGTTACTCAGTTACCAAAGAGAAGACTGTTTATGTGTGCTGTACAGATTTCGTCAGATTCAACAGGAGAGGCTGAGACCATGCATTGTGTTTAGGATACCATTAAAATGAGGAGATATGGATTTGAATACCTCTGCCAAAGGGCTAATGTCCTGGCTGGATAGTGCTTTAGCACCAGCAATGCCTAGGTAAACTATGTCATAAAGAGAGACACTACCTTTATCTTGTGTTCAAGTGTTCTAACAGCACTCATCAGATCATATCTTTCACTTAACATAGATGGAGATAGACTTTCTATATTCGCGTATTCTTTGAGGCGGCCAGTATTAAAATGCTGTTGAGTTTACCCCATGGCAGATCAGTATATACTTGAGGTACTCTCATCAGGAAAACACGGTGCCTAGAGGTGAGGTTGCAGCAGAGTAATCCTTTGCCCTCATACAGGTGAATAAGTCCCTTTGTGGAGTTAGTATTTTGATAGTCTAATGACTTTTACTCAGTTTTTCATAGAATCATAGAATGGTTTGAGTGGGAAGAGACTTTAAAGATCATTTAATTCCCTGCCGTTAGCAGGGAAACTTTCACTAGGCCAGGCTGCTCAAAGCCCCATCCAAGCTGGCATTTAACACTTCCAAAGGATGGGGCACCCACAACTTCTCTGAGCAACCTGTTCCAGTGTTTCGCCACGCTCATAATTTTTAAAAGTCTTATTTCTTTTGATCCTAGGATTTGCTAAATAGTATATATTTTACCAATCTGCGTTATTACTTATTCTATTTTTACACAATATCAGTGCAAGTAGCAAGCAAGTCAAAATACTGACTTCTTGTCATCTTTTCAATGGGTGTTAATATTGCAAATTAATGGGTGTAATTGAAAATAATGAGCTCAGTTGATGTCAGTGACTCAATACCATGTATTAACACTGGCCTGCTTGATATACACCAGGCCAAGTTAAATGTTTTTATGAGATATACTTTTTCTGCTTATCTTAGTTTTGAGTATAAGTATTCTAGGAATGTAAATTACTCAGCCTATCTTTGCATTTTTAATAGAACCTTTCTAGTTTGTAAATTAGAGTTGATATTATGATTTTGCAATGTGAATCATCATAGCACTCTAAGAAACTGCCCATTCGCTAATCTGAAGGAACTGAATACCTTAGTTCACCCCAAATATGAGTTGAAGTCATAAATCAATACAGATCAGCTTCTCTAAGACTCTCTGAGAGTACATACAGGATAGTGATAACTTGGCTAATGTGGGAGTGATTTTTAAAGTTATTGTAAATTAATCAAGTGTTCACTTCTCAGGTTGCACAATGATCAAGGCATTGTACTTATCCCCTTATCTTGTGCTAAGTGCCATCCATATTTAGTAACAGTATTATTAACAAGAGCAATGTATCATTATTGCACATGCAGTATCTTTGCTCTTTGTATCTAATTTCTTTGCTGAAGTTCTTTCTAGGCAGGGAAGCAGATTTCCGTGGGCACGCTGCAAGAATGCACATTACTTTCATGCAGCCTCATGGAAGCCCTGGCATGGGATGTCACATTTCTATGGCATGACCCACAGCAGGGGAAGAAAAAGCCTAAGCAAAAACATAAGGTGGAAGCTTCTAGAGCACAACAAGCTATCCTGTGATTTCAGCAGGAATATATTTGAAAATCCTTCCACAAATTCAAGCTTTTTTTTTTTCCTTTCTCTACATTATGATTCTTAGCACCAGTTGCTACACTACCTTATACTGGAAAGACAACTGTCACCACACTGATTCAAATTTTCTGGGGCCCAGCCTTTCTTCTATGAAGAAAAATAATCATTGCTTCATTTCCAATTTCCTCCCCTCAGCCAAAGAAAAAATGGCCTTGAGGAACGTGACTGGTCTGCATTGTGAAGATCTGGATGCTCACTGCTAATTACTGTGTTTGTGATTCCCGACCATTTTAGCCTTGCCAAGAAGTGACTTACAGTATATTGAGTACATTAATATCTAAAAGCTAGCCCTCCAGCTTGTAGGGCCAGTAGAAATGGTAGAGATAGTAACTTACCAAACACTCCAGTTAAGCACACTGTACTACTATCTGAGTGCCTTTTATGCTGCTCTTTTATTAACCCTTCAGTCACTCTGACAAGTACATTAGAACTGAGAGATGATTTTGACAGTTTTGCATAGAACAATAATGTAGAAAATCTAATGAAATGCAGCACCAGAATGAAAAGCTGCACATAGTACTCATGCACTACTTTTATCCCATCTCTTAAAAAAAATCAGAAATTATCATGTCTTTTTTTGTTCATTGTTCTAAATACTTTACCAGGCTGCTGTTGATTTTTCTGCACTTATTATACATGCAATAATTGTTATTATTGTTAGCAATTGTTAACAACAACTGTTGTTATTGTGACAGAGTTTATGCTAGGTGGACTCTTATTATTAAAATTCTTTTTAACAGCACTGATCATAAGGAATTCGCTCAGTATTCATTCTAATAGCAGTGATCATAAAGAATTCATTTGCTATTCATGTGTATGTCACAGGTATTTCCATAGGACTTACGCTAACTGCAGTTTTACGATTCTTCAGTGAATACTTACACAAAGATTGGTTTTGAAAGGATCTCCTACAACTTCTCAGCTGGCTGATTCAGCTTTGGCTATATGGAAGCAGAGCTCAAAAGTTGTGACGGGTTGTACACCAAGCTCTTTAACGGTAATAGGTTTCATTTTACATGACGTTTTCTAGTACCCAGATTCTGAAGCCTCTGTGTTTAGCAATTGATCAGCCATGGAACTTCATGGAGGTGAGATCCATTGTCAGACATGGTCTTCATGCTTCTGCAGAGATTCAAGAGTTAGAAATATTTTTGGCATCACTTGCAATGACAGAACAGGATACTTACAAGAAAATGTGAGGCTAAATTGTGCAAAGGGAGAAAAAAGGTATATTTCTGACTCATAGCAATTCAGAATGTACTAAAATTGTGTAGATTAAACACATTTATAATCAGACTATTAAAAAAAAAGATTCACAACTGCATTAATAAGTCATATTTCATTATTCTAACATAAAAGGTACCTGGTATGAGGCATAAATATATGTAATAAAGCCTTCTTATGTATTATGAACTGCTGTTCTTTTAATATTAAAAGTGAATCCATATGGGTTATTTGACATGTAAAATATTAACTTTTATAGCAAGAATGCAAATGAGAGTCTCAGCACTAATTATAGCTGCAGATCCCACTCAGGAATGAGGCTCTGTGTGACTAATGATTTCAGCAAAACGAAGAAATGGCCTGCTTCTCTCAAGAGGCAGCATATCTTAGCTCCCTCTCCTCCCTCTGGAACTCTTCAAAATTCTCAGTGTGTCAGTACAGTACCTAATGTGTATGCTGCTTCCAGGAACTGGCTCCTAAAGACAGGTCACCAGCTTCATGTTTTTATAGCTAGTTTTATATAACTGTCTCTAGAGAGGAGAAAAAATTATTTCATATTTATCCAGAACAATGTATTTTCAGAAGATACTCTATGAACTGTTATTTTGATTGTCTGTTCCAAATATCTCTTTTCTATTTCTTCCATTAATGAGACAAAAATGTTGGGTTTTGATGTAGGGTGGTCTGATTGCTTTGCCATGAATTTTTCTCAATATTTTTCCCCAGTCAGCTTTTTCACACAGAAGAATACGATGTTCTTTTTAAAAAAAAAACTAACTAAATCTAGCTTTTGTCGTTATTCTTTGCTTTCCATATGCAATCCTCTGATAAACATGTATCCAGCTGAGATTACTTCAGTGACTCTTACCCAAACCTGTCATAATCCTGAAATGGCCAGAGGGGTCACTGGAAAGTAAAAATGAACTGCTAATTCTTGTCAAAAAAGCATGTTTTTTATGGTAGGTTTCTGTGAGAAAACTGCTCTTACCTGAGCTACTTACTGCTTTTCTGTATGCACAAATGTGAGACTGTAGTAACTGACTCAGCTGGAGTAACCCCTAATGTGTTCATATTTTTCTCAGTTTTATTACCTTTTATTGAAGAAGAGTTTAGATAAAGCATGCCTAGGAAATAGGCAGTTAGAAATATGATGACAAAACAATTATTGAATAGTATCATAGGTGGTTTAGACTATCATATAATTATCTTTCAATATTAACACACACATGCAATTAAACTGGAAAATTATTAATATTGTGACTTATCGCCAATCTGTAGCAGAAAGGAGGTAGTTTTACTAAAATTTAACAGAGGAAATTTTAACCCAGGTTCCTCTGATCTAGTAATAAATTCTATTTTTTTCAGTGCTGCTAGCCAATGTCTCTAAAGTTAAGCAATGTCTTATGCAAACATCTAGGATAGCAAGATTGCAGATGTTCATAAAAGGGCATAACTGTGGATATAATGCAAATTTCAAAGGATGTTGAATTTGTAATACTCCTGCTTAATCAGATATAAGTGAGGAAGTGTCAGTATTTCTGAGGTACCCACATTATTATAGAAGAAGAAAGTAAAAATATGGTCTTAATTCAGTTACTCTGGAAAAGAGCAGTAATTTTTGAAATGTGAACCTCATTTCTAAGAGGTGTCTTGCTATACATTATTGGAAAGACTCATGATGTGTAGAACAACAGGCATGAGGAGTTCTTTATGAGCAAATTACTAAGTCACCTTCCAGGCTGTCTTAATAAATCACTGCAGAGCTAATTAGTATAATTTTCCAGACTTCATCAAGGTGTGTCTACTATAGCTGCACAAATACATGTGGCAATTTCACTACCAAAAGTGGTCTTGGCAAACAACTGAATTCTGATTGTGTGTGTACAATTTGGCTAGATAATTAGATTTTGCTTCTAATATAATTTTCCTAATTTACCTAATTTCTATTTTTCCTGTTGCATTGAGCACCTTAAAAATTAAGACTAGGGAATGGATTGTTCCATTGAAATGAAATTGTGTGCGTCTAAAAGATTAGTTCACTTATGTGCCATCAAAGTCAGTGAATTATCTTTTTCTGTGTCATTGCTGTTGCTGCTCTAAGGTGAGATACTCCAAACTCCACTAAAAGAGAAGGTCAAGTTCTTCTTGCTTTTCCTTTCACTGGCAGTGGGATTAGGAGCAGGTGAAAAGAATTTAACAAAGGTTTTTCTTTCCCTTTCCCTCAAATAATTATGTTTTTATATATCACTAAGCATATAGAAGGTCTAGCAGTAATATTCAATATTCAATATTCATATTAAATAATTTCAACCTGTTCAAAATAATATTCAAAGATATTGAATGTTTGTATAATACATGATGATATAAAAATCAGAAAAATAGTTAAGTGAACTGGGGAGTTAAGCCCTGTGCAGCCTTTGCATTATGCAAAAGATGTGACTATTTATCAGCTGAAAGTTGATGTGGACTCTAAGGTCCAGATTTTAAGAAGTTTTGAATGCCTGTGTCTTGAGTCATATTGTGTTAAGCTCTCAAAAACATTTCAAATGCTTAAGCATTGCTCAGGACTTTCTGGCAGGTAAGGATCTTCAAAGTACCTCGAACTGTGCATCCAAAGGTACATCCAAAGTACCTCCAAAAGTAAGACATTTTAAAATCAAAAATCTTTTGGTTGGCTTCCTGAAAAGTATTCAAGGCCTTTAAACTCACGCCCTAAAGTCAGATCAAAATGTTTATTTTTAAAAAAAAGTCTTAGATAATGATGTAAATGGATTCAAATGTATTTAGTGCTAATTCAAAGTGTATATTGATTTGTGTCATACTTGTTTAGGTGGCAAGGTACATAAAGGAAGTAAATTCCTAATCACTGTTTGAGTTTGGTTTGTTCAATTGCTTGGAGACATCCACATCTCCAGGCTGAGTTTGTTATTTAATATCAAGTGGCAAGTCTGCACATACGATTGTCTTGTCAATATGAGTTAAATTCCTAGGGACTAGGATCTGCAAACTGATTTTGAGCACATAGATCAAATCTCGTGTAAATGTCTTACGTCTGTAGGGCTGTGCAAGATAAGCAAGCTTGTCATTTAAATATGAACACCACGTACTTTATTTATGATAATGACAATATTACTGTATTAATTGCAAAATTCATTATCATACTCAATCATTATTAAATTGATCCTAAGGGCCTGAATGCCAAGAATGTCTAGTTTGGGGATATCTACATTGTTTCAGTAGTGAGAAATGCATTTTTCCCTCAGAATGGAGCAAGTAAGTACACAACATTGATACCATTAAACCTTACAATATTCTCTAGGCTATAAATAGTTAAGGTGTATGCTTCAATCTGTAGGCATCATCTGTTCAATTCTAGTGGGTCAAGTTATTTAGAAACATAACCCTGAGAAATCTAACTCAGAGATCAGTGGGAGACTTCTTTTGTTTTATAAACAGTCATATCAGTTACTGTATGATAGAACCTGGCACTCCCAGAAGACCTGGTTATTTGCCTAGCAAGCATACAAATTCACATAGGCAGTGTTTAATAGCAGCATACACAGCAGCACAGTATAACCATATACACAGCAACACCAATGATGTTTGTCTGATACTTTTGCTTTTGCCTCAGATCACTTCCTCTTCTTCCACTTTCTATCAGTAATAGTGTTGTTGGCTGTAGTAGATCTAGACACTGAAATCATGAATTATCATGCAGTATAGCCCCTTCTCTTCATTGTTCTTTTTTTTGTAAAGTATCTTTCAGAATCAAACACATGAATCCTTACTAATAAAAAATTAGTGACTCTTGGCAGTTGTCCCTTTCTACACCTTCAGGCCTCAAAAACCATGTCAATCACGTATATCTTGTCTTTTCCCACTTGCTTTTGATTGTGAGTGCACTTTTCAGTAGTTTGAGTGTTACAATAAAGATCTGAGTACTTGCACTGCAGCTTTACTTCTGATCTTTCTCTTCTTATTTCCAGCAGTTACAAATTCACTGAAAGGTAGCAAATATGCCTTCTCATTTGTGGGTGGTATCAGCATGCCTGTGTATTTCTGATGGGGTATTGTCAGAATGCCACATCCTTGCCCAGCTGTGGGTTGAATTGGCAATTTCTTAGGAGCCTGTGCGATATGAATAAAATGAAGCTGGCCTCATCTTAATACAGAGGAATAATCAGCAAAACTTGCAGCAAGTCCCAGCATGTGATATCTCTGATCAAGACTGAGTATCACATGCTGAGATATGAGATAGGCTGCATCTTCTTATTAGTAATAAGCTTAGCTTCAAACTGAATCAAGGACTATCTGATCTTGCATTTACAGAAAGCAGAAGAGGTAGTCAGGAGACTAGGATACCATTCTCCATACAGCCATAGACTTCTTGTCTGTGAAATCCTATTGGTAACCAGGTTTAGATTTAGACCAATGATATTTATATCTTAGACTTTGGATGAACTATTTGAGATTTTTCTGTCTTGACTTCTAGAGGCACAGAGCACCATTTCAGCAATAAAATACCGAAGTCTAAAAACAAAGCTTTGTCTCAGACCAGACATCTGTGAATGGAAGCAGCAAAACAGTGTCAATTTAAATCAAAGATGTTAGTTTTATTCACTGGTTTTCTCTTCTAAAAAAAAAAAAAAAAAAAAAAAAAAAGAAAGAAAAAAAGAAGAAAAAACAAGAACAAAAAAAAAGGTTCTGCTTATTTCCAAGGAAAATACATACCTCAGCAATGTTGACAAGTGTGTCTTTTTTCATACCAAAGGACCTAGAATCACACTAAAAAAAACCCACAGGAGATTTAAAGTGACTAACTATGAGTGACAGAGAAGTAACTGTTTAGAAAGTTCAATCCCAAAACAGGAGACAATTGAAAATAATCTGAAGGCATGTTAATAAAGGATGCTGTGTGAGAAATGCAAGTAATGTATTTATAAATAAAGGTTTAATTTGTCTGCGTAGCTGTATTTTCCCTCAAAGTCAGCCAAGTTTCTGACACTTCAAGGGCTGGAAAAGGTTTGACTAGCAACAGACATTCAGAGTCCTCTAATGAAAACAGGATTTTGCTGTTTATTATGTTTCCTAGAAATTATGTTCAGAACAAGGTAATCTGAAAGTATTTTGAAGTCACTCTTCCACAGCTGTTTTAGCTGATAGCATAGGACAGATGGTGCAACACGGGCCAGCATACAAGTTTACATCTTTCACAACTTTATTAGCTGAGTGCTTTGAAAAGCAAGTGATACTATCTTGTAAAATAGGTAAAAAAAAATGGGACAGGCTTTCTACCCCTGGCTAGGTGCCACCTTTGAGCTGCTGTGGCAGGGAGTAAGAAGGAAGGAGAAGGGAGAAATCTTCTTAGTCAGATCTCTCTTCAGCACCTGCTTCTATTGAGTTTCATGCTGGGTAAGCTAATTGCCATGCCTAGCATTGCCTATCAACTTCCCTCAGGTGCTTGTGCAAAGAAAGGGGCAGGCCAACTTTCAGTTTTTCAGTGTCAAAATCATTCTGACAAACTGAGTCATCAGCAACTTGCTTTGTTAACACGCTCTTGTGTAGCAGTTAAAGTAAAACCCTCACTGTAATACCTACTGCAAGTAGCTAAAACAAAAGGATATGCTGCCAAGCTGATAAAGTTGTTAGACAGATAAGGTGTTAGGTGTCTGAAAGACATGATACATCATGAATAGAGATATTTAAAATTAGGCTATATCTAATTACTTTTTAATTTCTATTTGCATTTTAATGAAGACTGAGCTAAATGAGATAAATAGCAGAGAGATTTCTTTCTCAAAAATATCCTTGAATTTTCTGTGTCAACAATTAGTTTTTCAGTGGTTTGGAGTACCTGAAGTAAGATAAATACCTGAAAAAGTTTTTAAAAATGCATTAGGCATTTCTAGGAGGAATTTGACAAATTCTGGTGTGCTTGCATCCTCCTGGGTCTAAATGCCTTCAGAAAATATCTGGTGGGATTTCTAGAAGTGCCAGATGCAGGTAACCAAATTCAGAATTGATAGGAAATACGATCAGGTTTTAACGATTCCAGGAAACAGTATATGAATATTGTCAGTATTATGTAACATTGCTGCTGCATGGGAAAAGACTGATTTTTTTTTCTCTTTTCAAAATGGCAATAATTCTAAATATCTTTATTGTTGATGAAATTCTTAGGACAACAGCTCTGTGCAACAAACTTGATATTTTTGAAATGGCTCAAAAGAAAGCTCTACAACCTCTGTAAAGAACTGTATTAACATGTATAATTTTTAATAAAGCATTATTAATTTGTCTTTTTATTTGGCATTCAGTGAACAGACGAATGTACTATATGGTGTCTAGAACACTGCTGAAGGAATGGTAGCATAGATCCACCACTAAATGTCAACATATGTCTACATACATTATGTTCTTGTTCAGTTGGATTCTGGCCCTTCGTACTTTTGGGAACGTGCTTTTGTTACACCTTCTTTTTCCTAATATGGTATTCTAACAACATGCACATTGTACATTAATAATCCTTAAAACCCTTATTGTGCCTTAATCATCCTTAAAAATATGACATTTTCTATTGCAGGGTACTTCTCTACATGGTCAAGCTGCCTATGCTGTAATGAATTTGTACCAAATTTCCCATTCAGTTGATCTGATAAAACTTACTCATACACTGTTTAAAAGTCATTTGAGTACTGAGCATATTACAGCCAAGTGATGCCATTCAACGTCAGCTTCTGTGGTATTAAGCAGCTTTAGAAAGGGATGGACTACGATAGGCCAGACTTCACTGGAAAAAGATAAAGAAACACATTTTCAGACATTCTGTGTCCACTAACTATTATTAGCAAAAGAAGATTGTTTTTTGCACAGTAATTAAAAAGTTTAGTACAGATCTATACTGAAAAATCTGAGTATTTCCAGTACTGCTCCTGTTCTCATATTGCATACACTAATTTAATTCCCATTACTATTTGTAGCATTAGGTATTTCCCTGGCACTGCTGTTGGCTATCCTCTTCTCCAAGCACAGGGTATTTGCTTATTGTTAAAAAGCAAACCAAAACAGAAACAAAAAAATATGTTCTACAGCAGCTCTTCTAACATGAAATCACAGAATCATTAAGATTGGAAAAGACCTCTAAGATCATCAAGTCCAACTGTTAACTCAGCACCATTGTGTTCACTGCTAAACCATATATCTCCAAGTGCCACATCCTCATGCCTTTTGAACACTTCCAGGGATGGTGATTCAACCACTTCCTCAGGCGGCCTTTTACAATACCTGACCACCATTACAGTAAAGAAATTCTTCCTAATATTTAATCTAAACCTCCTCTGGGGTAACTTGAGTCCATTTCCTCTTGTCCTGTCACCTGTCACTTGGGAGAAGAGACCAACCTCCACGTGGCAACAGCCTCCTTTCAGACAGTTGAAGTGAGAAATAATGTTTCCCCCGAACCTCCTTCTCTCCAGACTAAACACCCTCAGCTGCTCTTCACAGGACTTGTGCTTCAGACCCTTCACCAGCTCCATTGCCCTTCTCTGGATACACTCCAGCACCTCAGTGTCCTTCTTATAGTGAGGAGCCAGAACTGGACACAGCTGGGGTGTGGCCTCACCAGTGCCGAATACAGAGGGACAATCACTGCCCTGGTCCTGCTGGCCACACTATTGCTGATTTAGGCCAGGATGCCATTGGCCTTCTTGGCCACCTGGGCACAGCAGGGTCATGTTCAGCTGCTCTTGACCAACATGCCCAGGTTGTTTTCCACTGGGCAGCTTTCCAGACACTCTGCCCCCAGCCTGTCATGCTAGATGGAACTTTTGTGACCCAAGTGCAAAACAGCCTAACCACTGGGTGTAAACTAAAAGGTGAGAGCTGATCCTTTACAGAAGTTTTTAAAGTAAATATAACTTAAGGCATTCAACCACGTAATGATTTAGCAAAAAAGGTTTGACAAACGGTCTGTTTCCATAATCAAAAGCAGTTAATTGAAGTGCTTGGATAAATGCTACTTAAATCTTACCATGCTTACAAATTCTGAAACATTAGGATTACCCTATATGCAAATCTAACTTGTAGTTATGCAAGCTTATAGTCTCCTAATAGAAATAAACCACAAGTGGCATTTATCTAATTAGAGCTTCTGGAGTGACTCACCTGTAGAGCAGAATTTTCGTATTTTTCATAAAGGTGGAAGGATTACAAATATAAATTAATTATCCTCTTCTTTCTTTTCTGCATAGCAGGCATTCAGTCAGTGAGATACAATAACATACTTCCTGTAATTCTTCCACATAGTTCCGATGCTTACTGACTTCCTAAAACATAACTGAGTCTGCTTAGTGAATGACAAAATTAACTTTCAAACAAATCTTCCCAAAGCATCAGTTTTTAAAAAATTAGTATTCTCAGGATGCAGTTTAACACAGTTAGAAAACATACTGTTGGATTAATACGACAATAATCAATGTAAATGGCCAGTTGTTTTGTAATAAATGTCTTTGTTGCATTAAAAAAATTACTTTTCTTATGCTGCTAAGTTAATTAGAAAATAGGGTCTGCCTGTATCTGGCTTTTAATTTTTAGTTCAATATTTATTGATTAATTATACTAGTGAAGTGTTATTATTTTCTTTTGTTGGGCTGTTTTGAGAATGCCTTGGTTTTGTTTATTCCAGCTCTTGCATTGCATAGCATTGACAGTGTGCTTTGCCTGTCAGTGAGTCTCCTCATTCTGCATTTACAGAGGTCATGCATCATAGCTGCAAAGGTGAAATATCTCCCTATTTTGCTGATGGTATTGATTTGTATTTTAAAGCAGTTTACCTTTTAGTGACACAGCATTTATTTAGCATATCTTACAAAAAAAACACAGCCCAAATAAACGACAGAGAAAGAGGGACAATGTCTTACACATACATTAGGTGCACTTACATGGACCTCTGCATTAACTTAAACCATAAGGGTTTATGCACAAATTTACTAAACCAGCTTATAAAACCTGGTGCTAGTATTATAATATTTCAGGCCTAATATTGGAGAAAGTTCTCACTGGAGCAATGCTGTTGTGGCTCAGCTGAGCTATTCACATCACTCTGGACAGCAATATCCAGTTGTTCAGCCTCCTAAGAGACAAGTAGATGGCTTAGTAGACTTGATCTAATCAAAACAAAAGGTTCTAAGTCAGTCGAATGTAAAAGTACCCATCAGAAGCAAGGAAAGAAAATTATAGTAACTGAATGAAGAACTTACAGTCAGTTACGTTGCGTCTCTGGTTCCAGTTTTTTCATATGCCTTTACTAAGAGAAGGTGCAGACAGAACAGGGATTGCTCCTTTCTTTGTGGAGCTACTTAAGCACAAGCAGGGAAAGAAACTTGTAGGGTTGAAGAGGTGCCTGGAGCTGGGAGACTGAAGCTCCAAGGAAACATGAGAAACTGCAGTGAGGGACAGAGAACAGATACCAAGTCACCAAGATGATGAAAGATATTTCCTGCAACCACAGAGAAGTGAGATGCAAGTCAGGTGCAACTTGGAAGGTCAGTGATTTGAGTAAAACAAACTCTGGATGCCAGGACAAATCTGCAAAGGAGCAGAGCAGAGCAGTGGTTTATAAATTCTCTTTATTATACTTTGAGTTTCCTCTGCCTACAAAATTTGGGAAACTAGTTTATGCAATTTTAAAGCCTGGGTTTTTTTTCAGTTTAAAAATCTTTTGATCTCCTTTGGGGAGTTCACTGTAGGAAAAAGTCTAGTAAGATCTACCTTAAAACTTTTACCAATCCTGGATCCCATTGCACAGTCTACTGAAAAGCAGTGCCTGAAATCTAGTGCAAAGAGAAAAGAACTACCAGTACACAAATCACAAATAAAGGGTTGATTTGCTCAGGAGTAATGAATTGAAATAGAAAAATAATTTTCCCTCATGTGGTATTGAAAAGGAATAGTACTGGAATAATAAATGTATTTTGAATATTCATTAAAAATGGCATAAAATTGGTAGGATGTAATAGAAAATAGCAGTACAACTTTCCTGAAGAAAATGTGCATGTGACAGACTCAATGGCCTTTGCCCATGTGTTATAAAGAATTCGCGATGTCTTCCATGGCATCACATGCCATGCTAAATGGCTCTTTCATCTCAAAGAGGAAGGCTTAATGAGAACCAGTGTCAGAAAGCTGAAGCCAAAGAAAAAAAATTAGAACTACGTTTTTAAGTCTATGGTGATTAATTGTGGGAACAAACTACCTAGAGAATTGTTTGAGTCCCTGTTTCCTTTTTTTTCAGCTCAAAAATATTGTCTGAAAAAATAAGGTTTGGGAAACTCAAGACATTAATTAATAGCTGAACTCATGCTATTTCATTTATTAAGGGGGAAAAAAGAGTAGAATGAAGTAAAGTATAATACTGATACACAGCAGGACAGACTACAGGATCTCACGGTCCAGACTGCTTCCAAAATCTAGAATCTTTAGGAGTCCAATTACTATAAAACACAAAATACTACCCTTGCTACCCAGGAGCCTTTGTAGATATTCAAGGTCAAGAGTATAGAAAACTACCTTCGCATGTTAACTTATGGTTTACTGACATAAGTTTCACATGAAAGAAAGAAGCTTTTTATCATTTTCAGTACATGTTTTTCTGTAAATTTGAACCCTGTGTGTAGGCTACAGAAAAAGCAGTTAATGAAAAGTCTTAACTGCAGGAGTAGCCAGGTTAATGGTTCCTCCCATGTTTTCCTCTAGTGAAGAACAAAAATTACATTATACACAGATGTATTATGAAAGAAATTGCACTAATCTGTGTGAGGATTGGCATCCATATATATTGCTCCTGTATGTTTTGCTATCAGAGGATGGACATTTTTGTATTCTTCCCAGGAATGTCTCACAGAGCAGTGAGACTTATGGTGCTTTATTTGTTGTACACAAATTATTCTTAACAAATAGATTCCTGTATTACCACTTACACGGAATATGTGTGCAAGCAAAACTGTTAAATCAATTCTACAGGTAGAGGACATTAGTGGTTTTATTTTGTCTTTCTTTTTAACTCGTGATTAACAAGAACTTAAATATTCTTTTGTTTCACTTTGCATTTTACTCTGCAGGGGATAGGTTAGCACAGGATCTTAAAATGAGAGTTTCAAGAAGGCTTGGAAGTAGAATACATTACAAAGCTTATGGATAGATTAATGCAAATAGCTGGAATTCAAAATCTCTGCTTGAAAATATTCCAAATATTTGAGAGAAATGAATGTAAAACCTGTGATTTGCTTTGAAGTTTCACTAGCAAAGTTACATTTCCAAGTCTTTATGTATTTATTTTAGTTCAGATTTGGAAAAATTAAAATGCTGTTCTTAAAACATTTCTGTGCTGAGCATGATTTCTCAGAAAAAATTCTCACTTTTTTCACATCAATGCAGGTAGAAAAGTAAGTATATTGGTTAATACAGCAATGTTGCTCTCTGAATAAAGTAGCTAAACGTATCTTCTAGGATCATTTATCACTTAACAACTTGCATGACACTGGGCAAACATACAAAAAAAAGCTTTTTCCCTAGACTGAATGGCCTCATCTCACAAGCTTTCCAAACACAAGCTTCAAAGATAGAATGAAGATGTTCTGTGAAGAATGATGACAGCATCAGTTCATAAAATTTAAAAAACTCATGCTGCAAATCTTCATCATGTAGTGTCTCAGAGCATTCCACTAGTGAGTAAAAGTAGTTTTTGAAGAAAATATAAGCTCAGGACTTATGTTTAAACAGTAAGACTGGGCAATGGGACATGGATAACTGTTAAACTTTCTATTTTTCAAAGCAGACGTATCATAAGAGAACAGTCTGAATGTGAAGATATGAAAATGAGCATCTGTTGGTATGAGAAATATCAGACACGGAAGTTTTAAATATCTGATTTACCTAGATTTTTCTCCTTTCCACTTGAAAAAAAGAAAAATAAGGAAGATAATAGCTATCTCCTGAGCTAGTAGTTCTAAGATTTCAAATTTTATAGACTCTGCCTTCAGGGTTTGAGGAGTCTTTGTGTTAAGAATCCACCTGATAATAACGTTTCACTGGGAATATAATAATTCTCTTTTGCTAGAGGCAACTGGCAAAGAAACTTCCTAAGTCAACTAAAAGTCTCTTTTTTATTAGCTGGAATTTACTTCTAGTTCTTCATCTTTTACTTTCTGCCTCTGCTTAGCTGCAGGGACAGAAAAGGAATATGTGCAGGAAAGCTCACAATAAAATATGCCAAATCTTTCCCTCCACTTAGAGATTCTATTCTACTGAAAGATTCCTTTTGCATATTTTTCAGTAAATATTAAAATCATAAGGATGGCAGAGGTTATGTGGTTTTTCAGCTCAGCTAGGACAGAAAAAGCATAGAATACTTTGATTTGGAAAGTCATCTAGTCCAGCCCCCTTGCAGTGAGCAGGGACATCTTCAACTAGATCAGGTTTCTCAGAGCCCCAGCCTGACCTTGAATGTTTCCAGGGATGAAGCATCCACCACCTCTCTGGTGCCAGTGCCTTACCACTCTCATAGTAAAAAATTTCTTCATAATATCTGGTCTGAAGCCACTCTGATTTTTTTTTTCTTTTTTTTTTTTCTTTTTTTTCTTTTTTTTTTTTTCTTTTTTTTCTTGTAATGAAAAAGGGAGTTTTAAATTAGTAGTGGAGCAGAGCAGAGAGGAGAGGAAAATTATGGACAACACCTGGTGTTAAAATCTGGATTTATTGTTCAGTTAGAGCCAATTAGTAGCTAGTACATATCTCAGAATCCATGTGAATTGTGGCAATATTAGCAGTAATAATAATCATAATAATAATAATAATACTCTAGATGTATATAATGACTATGATTCTGAAGGACTTGGATGTTTTGAGGTACTCATCAAAGTGGGTTCTATTCCTGAAGGGAGCCTTTGGGTGCCATGGTGATAAGAATTCAATCTAAAATAAGAAAATGCTTTTTTTTCCCACTCTCATCCTCCTGTGGTCTTGGAGGGGAGAGATGTTCTACTTGCAGCTCAGGCTGCTTGTAAGATAAAGTGTGATCAGGAAATACGCTAATCCAACAGATCCATTTAATGCTGCAGTGCTGTCTTCTCTTCAGAGCAGTCCTGTCAGCTGGCCTTGGTGAGTTGGTCACCAGTTGTAAGTGTGATGGATCTCCAATCTCCTCCTCGAACCAGCAAGTCTTCTAGGCTTGGTATCCAAATGCAGGTAAAAATTGGAACTTAAAAGTCACAACTGTATATCAGACAGAAAAAAATATTAATTACTGACATTTAATACAGAGATTAAATCAAGGTCCAAATTATATTGAATTGAGTAATTTGCTTCACTTATATTTTGAGAAAACAATATCATCATCATTTTCCGTAAGTCTGCTCCGAAACTTTTTCAAACTGAGGAGGCGCAAAGAGTTATCTCCCTTGAGTGAGGTCACGCAAGTCCCAGATACAGCTCCATCACTTCTTGCTCTCAGATGCTTTGAAGAACAAATAGAGTGTTTGGAACAAACTAGGCTGCCATCTGTAGGAAGTGTTTCCAGGCTCTTTTCCAGAAAGGGTGATGTTCTCTTCCGCAGCCTCTTCCTTATGTTAGCCTGGGAGGTTCTGATTAAAGAAATGTATTTTGAATGGGAGATAAGGAACAACATTTTCCCTCATCTTTCCTACTGTTAACCTTTGTCATTTAAGGATTATCAGCAGCTGAACTCCAGATTCTTTGATTTTCTCCTTGCTACTTTTTGGATTATTTCATCTGAGTCTGTTGCTTTGTCAACTTTTAATAATTCTAATTACCTAATTATCTAGTATAATGAAATTATAAAGCCCTTAACAGTCCAGTCTTCCTTCTCCCTGTAGGAAATTCTATTTCCTCCTCTGGGACATTACCTTCTTTGTTTAAAAGACAGAGAAATTATTTGAGGGCTGGCCATAAATGCTAGTTTTGCCTGTTTAAATTCTTTCCTTGATCATTGACTGCTTTTTATAATTGTAGTTACTCTGTAGGCTTTGTTTACAGATCAATGATTTTTTAAAATTTCCTTAATAATAAATGGCAGCAGAGAAAGAAAACAGAAATAAAATCTAGAAACTCTTTCCAAATTAGAGAAAAAATGCAGATTTTACCAACACCAAAGGTGACTGTTCATAGCAATGAACTTCAAATTCACACTGCATTTTTAGTCAGTGAAGCATACTTTTTTTCTGCAAGATTACTTTAGCATGAAAAGTATGGAATGAGGCATCAGTCCACAAAATTATATTATGTGGGTTTCGTTTACCTTAGGCCAAGGAAAAAATGAATTTGAATTTCTCCACTGTCAATAAATATTCCAAATTTGCATCTGCTCTATGTTATAGTTCTTTTATATTTGTCCTTTAACTGTGTTTCCAAAAAATGGGAATATTTTTTAAAAACTACTATAGGTACTTGAGAATACATTCTGGAGAAGATCTTGCAGAAGAGATTCAGCATAGGCTGAGATAGCTGACTGCAGTGATGGGGGAGGTATTGGACCTACAGTTCCTGTTTTGTTTCCTGGCTGGCTGCCTCAGGGGAGCTGCTCCCTGAACAGGCTATGTAGAATCTTTCCTGTCCAGTACACTGCCTAGTTTGAAACCCCTTTTGAATTACCCAAGTGCCCTGTCCTGTCTTCTTCCCTAATCAACGTTTTTTGCATGTTCTTTCTCTTGTCCCTAACAGAAGACAGTCCATGTGATACTGTTCTGCTGCAGGATCAGTTTCTATAGCTAGCACAATTTTTTTTCCAGTTTTCTTGTTAAATGAAGGTACATTTAGCAATTGAACACATGAAGTCAGAGAAAGGGCCTGGCTTCCACATTTGCAAATCACCAAAGAGATGAGCATTTACTTCCTGAAAGGAAGACTAGAAGCAGTAAGGGGCATAGGATGTGATTCAGTTTCTCCCTCACTTAAAATTGTGTCAATAGAAAATCATCCCCCCAAAGCAGTATGTGAACACAGAGAATAAAATCTAAGAGAATTCAGAGAGAATGATCTGTGAGGAGGAGGACAGACAAGGAAAAGAAGGAAACAAGAGGAAAAGGCACTTAAAATGTGAGGAGGAATTAGCCTAGGAGAAGTATAGGAATAAAATCCTACTACACATGAAACATGGAAGAGTAAAAAAGAATGGAGTTCAGCCTTTTAGAAAAGGAGGGTCAGGACATGAAAGAAAGCATTCAAAAGAGCATGAAGTGGGCTAAGAAGAAAGAAGCAGAGAGAGGAGACTGGAAAAAGTGGGAACTGAAAAAACTTTTAGGATGACATACAGAAATTTTATATCCTTGACAATTTCTTTAGGAGGAATGATATAGGCATAATTCAAGTCTGTTACAAGTGCAATTGCATTCAAGTCCAGTACTTTCTTTTATTCTGGATTTGAATTTTCTACCTCTGCCTGTACCTTACAGACAGTTGGAGACATCCTGTTCATACAGTATCCTCACACACATCAATTCGCAGAACATGGGACTTCATATCACTTTTCTGTCCTTAGGATCTAATTTTTGTAACTTTTGAAATGTATTCCCTTGTTTCTATTAAGTCCATCCTATTTGTCTGCTATTACAAATATTTTTTTTGTTTAAGGCTGTGTCAAGTTTCTAATTTCCTCTTCTAGCAAGTATATTTTTCTGTGAAGTCTTTCCAACGTGTCTCCAGCCATGCAGGAATTATTCCTTTTTCTGGAGTGTTTAATCAGTGCACTCATATGTGAGCAGCAGCCCTCTGGCAAGCACAAACCTCTGTCTGTGGTTCAGAAGACTCAGAACCACAAGGATCTCATTGGTTTCCACCTCACCTATCTAGCCTTTCTTACAGGAGTAACTTCTCAGCTGAAATTTATTATGTCTAGGAACAAGTCCTGGTAAACTTATCTTCTTTTGCTTTAAAAGCTGCACATAAGGGAACCTGATTTACTTGTTCTTAAATTCAGCTGAAAGGGACAGAGCATCTTTAAGGAATTGCCACATAGCTATTTTGAACACATTTATTTCTGTTTCCTATAGTTACTGATCTGAATCTGTGATCCAGATCTTTAAATTTATAAACTGACATACTTTCTTTGAAATATTTCATTGTGTAATACATGGAACTCTGATTTCTACGATTTAAGGACTGAATCTTATTGTCATTATATTACTAAAAATCCCCATGAATTCTCAGAAATAAGAGATAGTCACAGCCGGTCTCCTATCCTTCCCCATTAAAATTTTAATTCTTTATTAAAATGGAAATTCACAGTAAATCAGATGAAAGCAAGTATTTGGATTTTTAAATTTTTTTATTACTGTTTTCAGGCATATGTTGTGACACTTACTTAAATCTACCTGTCTTCATTAGATTTCTGAAAAAAACATTTCCTTGAACCTATTTTGATCTCCCCTAGGCTATGTATCACAAAAAAGATGGGGTAAGGAGATCTGGCCCACAGAAAAGATGACAACTGAGGTGGATCTAAGATTCAGATATTTTTTATTTGATATAAATAATATTTACAGAAATCAGTACTTTAGGTACATTCTGAATTAAAATATGAAATTACAATGACAATTTTATGGGGGAAAAGATGTCTTTTTTGAGAAGAAAACTAGGATATAATATAAATGAAATCTTTTCGGCAAGCCTTACAAAAACTTAAAAACATCCTCTAGGCTGTCTTTTGGGTTAAGAATGGTCCAAACAAGACATGTCCCCCTTGAGTAAGATGGGTGAAGTCCCATACAGATACCTCAGCATTTTTATATATAACAACAACAATACTAATAATAGTAATAGTTGTAGTAATATTCCAGAAAAAAAAATGTTGAATATAGATAATACCCTCAAAAGGGTGGCTATATGGCTCCAGTCTTCTTCATTCCCATTGTTCTTTATATGCAAACTAGTACATTATCCATAAACATATTAAAAATTGGAAATTTGGCAGATGGTCTTGAATTAATTCTAAAATATCCTGTTGTATAGGGGAATTTATGCCTGCGAGGTAAAATTTCCTTTGCCAGAATAAGGAAGCATCACCCTTATTTCCATCTCTGTGCCAACAGCAAGTACTTCTTAAACTATTAGGATTTTGGTTTTTCTTGACTGAACTTTCTTTGAGATAAGGAATGGAAATGGAATATATATGCACAGATTCCAGTTTTGGTGCCAGTGATTTTGTGTTCAAATTCTACAACACAACCCTAGGACATTCATTACCCAGTGATGGAACTGTTACAAGTTGTGCAGTAACAGCATTTGAACTAAATGTAATTTATAAACTCTATGATATATAGCAAGTAATGTACCTGACATTTGATTTTTTTATTGTATTCATTTGTGATTCTGCACAGAGTGTTGTCCTGCTGTTCTCAAAGTTGTTTCATAGCTTTGAACTGCCTTACACTGGACTGTCTGAAAAGTGTGGCCATAAAGACAAATGAAAGACACAGCATTTTGTCACTTTAGAAAGAAACATGAGCTCAGCACTCTGAGAGGCTGATTTTAAGGACAGTTTCTCATTTTCCCATTTGATTGCCCTGGCTCCACGGCACCTACACTCAAAAACAAAGACAGAGAAGTAGAGTGAAGCTCCATGTGTGTGCAATGGAGCTGTGCAATGGAGGAGGTAGTGAGGTTCACTAGATGTTTGTGCCAAGTACTGCTTTTGGACCTTTGGATTCATCAGGACATCTGCCAAGGCTGAAAGGTATGACACAGACAGATATGTGCCTTTCCAGAATAGCAACCGTAAACCAGGCATCATGTCCTAAAATTAAATCAGATGCCTATGTTTAGGCAACACACCCTAGAAACCTTGTCCCTCAGTTACTCCATGGAGGGAGCCAGGATATTTGCATTCTTTGCAATAAAGTGTAACGCAACAAATAACATTCCTATTTGTTGGCACTGCCTACATTATTAAACCTTGTGACTTAATGAGCCTTTGTTTAGTCTCGGTTGCCATTTTTTCCCCAGAGTCTGAGACAATTAAACACCCAAATCCAAATGAAGCTAAAAGGGATGGAAAAATTTGGAGAAAATTGTGTCCAAAACAGATAAAACATTTAATAGCCTAAAGTGGCATCTAGAGAAGATTTCAGTGGGTACATGTATCCTAAAAGTTTAAATCATCCAAAGAAAAGAAAAGAGAAGGCTGAACAACTGGGCCTTAAGTTGTTTTTGTGGGTTTGGGGAGCCCTAGATACACATTTTGCCTCCCAGAAAATACATACAGAATGTGTATGTATTTTCCTGTCATTGGATATATATAAACATGCCTAGAAAAGTAAGAGAGGTTCTGGATTCCATTCTTGGCACCAGGCAGCAAAACAGATCATTATGATGTAAATTCTGTATTTGGACAGCAGGTTTCTTTGAAAGTCTCAAACTCCTGCCATAAAGGTAATTCTGGTTTATATTTGTCCATGTAATTAGTTCTAGAAGATAATTTTTTTTTTTGTTTTCATTCATATACATTTCAAAGAGGAATAAATTGTTGGATTAGGATTATCTCATCAGGAAAAGCAAGAAAAAAATATATGTAATAGCCAGCCATGATTGACCACACAGCATGATGGCTCTATAAAGAAAGAGAAAAAAAAGAAAAGAATTTCAGCCAGTTGGGAAGCTGTCCCAGATACTGATGAAAAGATAATAATTAATGATAGGACTTTTATTCATTTATTTATTTAGAGACAGATGCATTGCTAATTTTAACCTCAAAAGGACATTTCAGCCTTGCAAATTGCACAGATTTTTGGATGGTACTTTTTAGATATTTCTGTAAGAAATGTGGACTTTGCTGTTGGCAATTTCTTTAAAGGATCCTTTCAGTCTAAAGGAACTCCCTTACCAGTTTCTACAGAGCTGAAAACATGAGATCTCTGTGCATGACATTTTGATATCTTATAAGCTTATTTACCTCAATAACTATTCATCACTCAGAGCAAAAGATAAAATTTTGGCATAGCCAGTTTGAGAGGAATCAGGGTTTCCCTCAAGCATTTTCCAATGTGGGTTTGAAAAAGACCTCACGTGTGTCAAAGATAAAACCTTCCTACTATGCCTTTCATGCTCTATATGACTGTTCTTTTGTTGGAGAAAAGAGGACAGTGATGCAGCTTATCACCAATATTTAGCCATTATTTGAATTGCTTTTTTAACACTGTGGACTTATTTTCTCTCTAACATATCACCAAAGAATGTAAAAGGCTGCCCCCTGAAGTCACTGATGGATATGTTGATTGTCTTTGGACGGAGTCCTGCAAGAAGTACTGCACTTTTCTGTTAGAAACATTTTGACACCCTGTTATCTTCCTGAGTTGATCAGACACCTGCTGCTACTCCACCTGCCTTTTTGGCAACCAGAAATGCTTGTCTGCCTCTCTTTCCTAGGTTTTTTTCTCCCCATCTCTGGCTGTGTAAGTATCAACAGGTGGGATCAATTGTGAGGAAGGATGTAGTGCCAATGCTTCAGCCTTGGCGTGGAGGCAGGAGCTCCTGTGGAGGGGATGGCATGTGTGGCTTGAAGAAGGCTGCTCTGCAGAAGTCGATGCTGTCTGGCACCCGTGCCTTACTAGAGGGGTCAAACCAACTATGGAGCAGGCAGGGTGCCACTCTGACAGAAGGGGTAGCCAAGATGCCAGGTAGTTATGCTGCAAGTGTGTTTGCTGAGGGTTTGATTTTCAGTCTGCAATATTTAAATGTCTGCTCATCTTGAATTTATATGCATTTGTTTAAGAAAATGCATGAAAATTAATCTAAAGCTGCAATGTATTAGCTTAAGAAAAAAGTAAAAAGAGCTTCTGAAGCCGAGCAAAAAGGAAGCTTATAGCCATAGCTGTGTTTTGCTGATGGGTATGTTCAAGTACTTTTGTTTGCAGTGACACGTCTCTCTAGGGCCTGTTTTGTAGTAAGAACTGTCCCTTAATACTAAGTGTTGAAACTATTTTTGCACTTTAGGGGGCAGAAATATGGAAGGTCTCAAATATAAGGATCGACCCAATTGGATCTGCCAATCAGAATTATTTTCTGTAGCTAGTAGAGCTTTTAAAAATCCTTATATTTTAACCTAGTTAAGGGCAGTTTTCAGACAGAGCCAAGGAGGAAGGATATGCAAAAGGATATAAAGAGCACTTTTAAAATCCATTGACCATGTTAACATCTTAAAGGAAAAAAGTTTCTTCTCAATTTCTGTGTGACAGTTTAAAACAGTACTTGAATTATCTGCATCAGTCTACCTCTTAAGCAGTCACCTCTGTTTTGAGGGCATACTGAGAGTAATCATGCCTGTTTGCAGCTAACCTCCTCATTCTAAGATTCTAAATAGCAACTTTAACACAAACATTTGAATTAATTGTTGGCATCTCAAGGGGACAGATTGCCAAGACTTTATGGATGAGATCCAGCCTTGGTTCTGTATAGGATATCAGACTCATATTAGCCCAGCAGCCAGGCAAGGTCCCTTAAATACTTCTCATGTGAATAGCAGACAAAGCCCTCCCTGCACTCTGTGAAGCTCTCAATATGCAAAATTCTCTTCCCATCTGATGGAGCTGTCTAATTAGTTGATATCAAGAAAGGCTGTGCTATTGTCACATTTTTATCTTTCTCCATCCCAGCATTGGTGCATGTAACACTTGTAAAACTATTACTTGTTTTGGTGCATGTAACACTTGTAAAACTATTATTATCATATCAATTAAGATGGAACCTTAGGTGAAGTTTGCAAAGACAAGGTAACTCTTTGGACAGTCCTTAGATTGTATCAGTGCCTGTTTAAAAACAGGATGTTACACAGGCTGAAGAAAATTATGCCATTCATTACACCCTCCTGAGTCTTTACTGCTTTCTCCATTGCTACAGCTCATTGTTATATTTAGTGTCTGACCACAGGAACTGCCATATGATGAACAGTCAAAATGAAAGGGCGAAAAATAAGATTGCATTTCAGCAATTTCTCCTGAGCTTATAAGCTCTTAAAAATGTGAAATTTGGCAGGAGAAGCTCAGAAAAGATGTATTACCTGTTTCCATGCTGTACTGTTTAATTATTTTGGATCTTTTAAGAAGATGTGCCTTTTATAGGAAGGAAAGAGGAGCAGTTTACTGGAGACTAAAGGACAAATAGGTTATGCTGATTAATCTTTGACTAAGATTGATTCAGTGAGCTGAGAAAGCAGCTTTGAAAATCCTCCTGCTTTGTTTTGTTTTTCCTGATGTTTTTTCTACATCTTATAAACATTGTGTCAGAATAAAAGTGTGATTCTGAGTTCCACACTGTGAGAACTGCTCTGGCATTTTGAGATGTGCCCTTAAAAAAAGGATTCAAATTGAAAATGCTTTTAAAGACACTAGAGGTTATGTTTCTCTGTACAGTCAGTCTGACATACACTGACCAGTGCTGCAACATGTTCATAAATCCACTTTTGCTGGTCAACTGAAATGTGTTTACTACAGGCAGTAGTAAATCAGGCCCTGGTAATTTTATTGTCATCATAATTAAAGGCTTTGTACTCTCTTTTAATAACTCTGTTATTCTTCTAACAAAGGATTTAAAATATCCAATTCAGCAGGGCTAATGGATCAGAATATATGTAGGAGCGGTAGGTGTAGGTATGCCTGGTGTTTTCAGTCCAGTAATCCACATGTGAATCTCCGGTAGCTGAACTGTTCCATACCTATTTTCAGGCTCCTCCAAAGTGCTTAGTAGAGAAAAATATGACCTTACAGAGCACTGCAGTAACTGGTCTTCAGAAGCTCTGGAGACATCCTCAGTTTTAAAGAGACAAAGGCTCTGTACTTTTGTTGCTACCAGGTTTATCACTGTGCACAATTGTGTTAATGAAGAACCACTATTAATTTACCACCTAATTTGTTGCTTGTTATTTGATTGTGTGCTATTACCATCAGACGTGTTTGTGGTGGTAGTTGGTCTGGAAATACATTTAAATAAACGATATGGCCTATGGAAATTTTCTCTTACAGATCACCAGCTAACAGAGACAACTCATTATGTTCAAAAGTAAAGGGAGGTGAATTCGTTTCAATTTTTGCTTCTCTTAACAGTGGGTTTGCCAAGACCAGCAGCAGCTTTGTGCAGAAGCATTTCCACGCACTTTTACTGTGATAAGAAGCGATAGAATGATTACCTCTTTGTAACTAAAAATGTCATGATTTTCATAAAGCCACCTATCTTAACATCTCCACATTGCCATATTGTCATGATCTGGAATATTGCCTAGATAGGGCTTCTTTCCAACTCCTTGACTTATTTCCTGTGCATAAAAAGGAACTGGGACAAAGCACCCTATTGATTATGAAGCTCAGAATAGAAAATACTGTATCATATAAGGTTATGTTGTAATACAGTATGGTTGGTAGCAATTTTGTTGAGAACGTTGCTCTAACTCGACGGCAAGCTGTTTTGTATAGCTCTGTTCAGAAGCATTTATAGTCCATTGAATGAATCAGTTTCTAAATCATAGCTGACTCTGATTTCTGCTATTTGTGTTTGTTATAGGAGCAGTATTTTAGGGGAGAAATCATTGCAAATTTGAAATACTGCTTTGATAAACATCAAAATTCAAGAATTGGAGGCACAGAAGGAAACAGTTGAAATTTATCTACAAAGTGATCACTAAATGGAAATCAAAAAGGTCAGCTGCAATTCACTCTAGGGAATCAAGATTCACACACTAAGAGAGCTGCAGGTGCTGTGCTGGAAAGTGAAACACAATGTTTTTAATTAAATCATGGGTCTTCCTGAGGGAATAATGCATTAAAATCCAAGTGAATCTGACATAATGGCAAGATCTACATTCCTGGTTCTTAGTCAAGTCATTGCATTAGTCTGCCAATTAGATCAGGAGGGAGGCATTTCAAATTACAGCAGCAATTTTACAGAGTAGATAATTATGGCAAGTTATGAATGACAGATATTACTGCAGCTAGTTTTTTTTTTTTCTGGTTTTTTTCCCCCCCACTTTGTTTTCTTTTTTCCTTTTTTCCCTTCTTCCATAATGTGGTTTGTTTTTTCTTTCTTTTGAGGATTCCTAGCATCAAAATGGTTTATAGCACTTTGATTACCATTTAGTTCTTGTTATTTTATTAAGCAAACTTCAGTCATAATTTGTCTGTAACTGTCGCTGACATTTATAGGTAAACTACAATAATTCTTAGCATATTTATGCTTGTAGTCTTCAACTGTCTGGATTTTTTCACTGTAGTAATAGCTACCTTCAAAATAGTATCCACAAAAGGTACCTATACAGGAATTTCATTGCATGTGAAATCTTATATGCTGTTATATGCTTATATGCTTATATCTTATATCTTCTATATATGCTGTTATATGCTTATAAGCTTATATGCTTATATCTTATATACTGCTGTTTATGTATTTGCACTAGGACAAAAACCATGTAGTGCTAGTGTGATGATTAGTTTTGACTTAATAGAAGTATAATTAAAACTGAAGATGGAAGAGATTTAGCTTTAAAATATTTTCCAAATGCATATTAGAGTACTGTATCTTTCCCAATATTTAAAAACTGCTTCTAATCAAAATAATCTAATTAGAGTTCTTAACAGACACCTGCACTGTTTATGTTTACATTGTGTCCTCTAAAAATGCAGGTCTTGTTTGCATGATTATTTTCTTAGATTTTTCTATTAATTAATACTGAATTAGAGTTGATTTGGAGTATAGAACAGCCTCACCTAATTACTTCATCTGAATAATTTCTAATGTTTAGACATATTTGTTAAGACTATTCTCAGGAATAATGGTATTACTATATCTATGTGTTTAAATAAGAGAATGCAGAGATCAGTTCAGTTTGAATTGCATTTATTTGTAAAAATTTTTACCAATATCATTAAGAATATTTGGTCGACATGAAGTATTGCCTTTGATCTAAAATGAATTTTTGGATAGAAAAACCTACTTTCAAGACAAAACAAAGTCATGACTTAGTGTAAGGAAAACTGAAAGATCATCTACAGAAACTCAGGAAGATGAAAATTGGGAAAGTAAAATAGAATATTAAAATTCATAAGGGGAAAATGCAATTTAACATAAAAACAAATAGAAGGAAAGAGAAATATAAACACAGTAATGTCAAAGGAGACATTCTGGAGACAGTAAGCAGAACATCAGAAATGATTTTGCAAGGCCACACTGCAGCAAAAAGAAATTGAATGCTATTTTGCTATCTATACACTGGCATATCAAGCAGCGTTGGCAGAAAAAAATAATCTCAAAAAAACAGGGAAAGCCAAGGGACCAAGGTAAGAGAGGAAGGTTGTTCTACTGCTAATTTTATTCCTGAACTCACTGCTAAGTTGTCTAAGCTGCTCTGATAATTTCAAACCACTGACCATTGAAACTGCATGTTTTTCCCTTTCTTTTCTAGAATAGATCTTTGTTATTGGTTATTTTTATGCTTTAGATCTGTAGTAGAATAATTCCCAGAAGTCTTTGAGGAAAACTTCAGGGGAGAATTACCAGGATACTCTTGCTGAAAGGAGTACTAAGAACTAGGAAGGATAAAATGGCTGGTGAACACTTTTCATTCAAGTGTATATATAATCTGGGGATTTCTGTAGCCTATTGAAGATAATGAGAAACACCAGTTGAATTTGGTAATGTATTACATATATACATATATATATATATATGTATATATACATATATATATCTCTCTTTCAAACAGATCACCACACCCCTCAAAAAGAGATTCTATTATCTATATTGATTTATGTAACTCCTTACTCTATTATTAGCTTTGATTGATATAATCCTTCATTAGTTATGGATTTACATATTCAGTGCTCCTTTGCCAGCAAGCCAGAGCCAAGAAGCAAAGAAAATGTCACGGTGAAGTTGTTTTCTTTTAGAATTTTTTTTTCATTTTCCACATTTTGGAATATTTTCTGTCTGTTTCACAGTTCCATGAATAAAGCTCAATTATATAGTGTGAATGTCACTTGCACGGGAAAAGTGCCAGAACCAAAGACTGAAGTGGTGATGAAGTAATAAAATATGAACTACATGAACCACAGATAAGTGGTTGGATTTGAAACAACTCTTGCCCTAGGTGGCCAGTAGAGGTCATTTTGGCTATCTGTCCAATTACAAAAATGAAACAGACAGGGAAATGAGATCATATAAAGAAAAAAATCTATTCAGCTTAGTCCATAAACACTTTAAAAACCAGCTGCAAATGTGGTAGAGCTATAAAGGGCTTCCTGGGACAATGAAAGTCTTATATGCTCTGACTTACCAATCAAAAAATTTACAGTTGCAAGATCTCAACCTACTTCATTAAAATTGAGATTGATATTCCCACCCCGTCCTTTAGCGGAATTTTGTCAAATCAGAGGTCCTGGAAAGTATGTTCAAATCCTGCAAAGATATTGAGCCTATTAAATCAGAACTTGCATTGTTTCTTTCTCACATAAAATCTTTAGAATGGGATGTATAGAAAAAAAAAACCCCAACTGTAATGACATGGTGAACTATTCCAATATCTTTTTATTAGGTGTTTAAAAGGTGTTCACAGATTTTTCAGAAATAAAACCAATTTTGTAAAAATTTCATTTTACATTTTTAGTACTACTATTTTTGAATAAATATGATTGTGAACCACTTACAATTCAACTTCTACAAAAACACTGCATAGATAGCTGATTTCAGATAGTTACCTAGGGGCAGGGTTTCACATGAGTTTCCTATGAAAGTTTTCACTGTGTGTGTGCAATGGTTGCAAAACTCTTGGCATGTATTAACACAGCCATAACAAAAGGACATTGTGGTTTGATGAAGTGGCATCTTTGTGGGTAAATATGGTGCTGTACTATAAGAGTTCTCTCCAGTTTGTGATAATAGCTTCTGGCTTATGCTAGTCCAGTAGTACAAAGAAATAACATGCTAACTTGTATTAGATATAGTCTAAAAATAAAATGCCAAAAAAAGGGAAGAAATTGCTTAAATATTTAAACAGTATTAGACATAGTAGAATAATTTGATTTCAAACATTTTTTTCAAAGCCTAGGACAGTGTGTTCTTGATGTAAGATTTTTTTTAACCACAATAAGTAGGTTGTAGGATTTGCGTTGGAGATACCATATGGAAAGCACTAATTTAATGGGAAATGATAATCTCTGAATTGGAATCATGATTCATGAGTCACAATGCACAATAACACATGTCATTAATTTACTAAGATACAGTATGCACATATGTATATTAATTTACACACGTTCATAAATGCAAATTCTTTGTTATTTAGTTGTTGTTAAAGTCCTGACAGAAATATAGTCCTTTTTTTGTTTTCATGTAAGAAACAGCACACATGAGGACAACTGGCCAGGTATTGGAGTTTGTGCTCACAAGGAATAGTTGTGAATAATTGTTATAACGAAGAGATGCATAATCTCTGTCTACACTTGTTCATTGTGTAGATTATAAATACTTCCAAAGTACAGCCATTGGAACATATTTTTAGAAAGAGTCTTACAAGCATAGATGTCAGAAGGCGGATCTGAGAAAAAAGAGTTTTCTGATGACATTTCTTGATAAACTGAAATAAACATACCTCATTTAGAAAGCTAAAGAAAAGTATGCCAGTGCAGACATGTGGTTGTATTGATGCCTGCTTTATGATGGAATGTTATATCCTTTCTCTATAAGTAAAAAATAACAATATTTTCTTTAGTTGGTCCTGAATAAATGTTTTAATGTAATCGAAGTTCTTATTTTAGTCTTCTGGAAATGCAGATATTTATCAAGCTAAGAAGGGGCTTTTTGTGTTCTAGGAAGAAGTAACTTAGTGCTGAAGAGGCCTCTTTGTTACTGAGATCCAAGGTGTAATGATAGCTGATAACATTTATGAGAGATGGAGTCTCTTCAGTGAACCTACATACTGAATCACTAATAAAACCCAATTAGCTGCTTAGATGATTCCCCTTTAGTCATTACTCAGGGAACAGAAATCATGAGAGCTGAGAGAGCATCACAACTGGGTCTACTGCAATGAAAAGAGATAAAATGGTGCTGGATCTTTGTTGAAGTCATGAAGGACAGTAACTTAAATGAATGAATTTTAGTAAAGGCTCTCTTTAATGAACGTATTCAGAGCTGAAATCAATGTGTGATAATACCATATAAGTGGTACTCTGTTGTGTGGTAAGAGCACAGGGAGTGGTATCAGTATAGGGGTGACTTGCTAGCTAGAGGCAACAGCATCATGATTAGAGGGAATACTGCAGCTAGGACCAGCAGCCAGAAGCATCAGCCTGGGGAGAGGGGGTGGTGGTTCACCTATGCATTTATGATTAGAGGTTGTGGCAGTTGGAAATTGTGATGAAATAACATCAAGGTACCTCTACATGCACAGGCATCATTTAATGATAAAAGATGTATGAGAATCTGTCTGCATGCCTGCTAGGATAGTACTGAGTACTGAAAAAAAGCTGAGTCACACGTATTGGAGAGGTACAACCTGGAGAAGTGTCTTTCAGTGTAGGTAAACATAAAGTGATAGAGTGAAAAAAACCAAAGGGCAGCCAGCTTACAGAATTATGGCCTTTGAGCTGGTTGTTTCTATTCTGGAGCAAAGTCTTAAAATTATGACAGGTAGCTTAGCATGCAGTATCTGGAAAGCAAAATAAAAGGTAGCACTTAGTAGGTGAAGAACAGAGAACAAAGCAGAATGAGAAGATTTCACCCTCTTACAGGCATCCATTTACAGCCACTGATAGGAGTCAGGATGTTGAGCTTGATGGGCTGTTCTTCTGTTTTCATATGCTCACAGCTGGGTGAGAAAATGTAATCAATGGTCTGATGCTTACTGTTCTGCAGGGCTGTGCTTTCCCATCAGATAAACACTAGCTTCATTTATTGCTGCTTTGTTTTCCACAAATCAATGCCGTATCACTTTTCATACCTTTGGTTTTAACTGTATACCTATGGATTTGGCAAGAAAGGAAGTGACTGTTCAGGGGATCACATTTGTAGCTTCACAGCCATCTGGTGTCCACCACAAACTGGCCTGATACCTGCAACATCTGATAGTGGCGCTACAGAAATACTGGATTTTAAAGATGTTTATCCAAATACGTGTTAAAAGGTGGTAACTTTTCTTTCAAACAACTGAAATATTGTTAGATAAGAAAATTATAACCAAATGCTAATAAAATTTATTTATTGTAAAACCAAAGAGAACTCTTGGTCTTTTAGCAGCTAGCTTCCTTGCAACTCTGAATGTGCCTTTATTGTGAAATACATTTTAATAACACATCAGCAGAGTGTCCAGACAGGAGACTTTCTAATTTTCTTTTGTATAAATAAGTACAGTGTTCATAAAAATCTGGATTGAGATGACATACGTTATTCTCTAAAACGTTTAGAATTTATCTATTTCCTAGCTCACAAAAGCTCAGGTAATAAATATGAGCTATTTTAATGCGAATCAATATTAATGACAATTGGCTTTTCTAGATTTATATTTCAAATGCAGTCACTTGCATGCACTCTTTGACATCTCAGAAGGAGTGAGTGCAGGGTAAGTGGAGGAATTATTAGCATCTTACTCTCTCTCGACCTGTTTTCATGGAACTTGCCGGCACTTCTTATTTTTGATTCCCCTACCACATTGTTAAATGTAGTTAAATTTATGCAGTAGGATCAAAAGCTACTGGGGATGGAAAGGTAGGTAGATTTAAGCAGAATTTTGTATAAGCTTCTTCCCTTGGTGAACCAGGCTAAAAACCAGACATTGCCTTGGATTTTCTCTTTCTGAATGACCTTCTGATGCAGAGATTATTAATTAAAAATACAATAGAGATGACAGGAAATCATAAGTACTTCCATTCATATTCTTTCATTTGCACTTGTTACATGGTATTTGACTTCATGAGAAGTCTCTCAGAGAGCATGGTGGCATCAACTGTTGGTATAAGACACTGAGAATCTGCCTCAGTGTAAGAGAAACATGACTCTGCAGCTGTCTAAATCATATCAATAAAAATGAGATTTCAGAGTTGAAACCCTTAAAGTGCTAATGTAATTGGCAAAATTCCTGGAGATTTTTAATAGGACTAGCGTTTCACTATAGATGTGTTGGCTCTCCTTGATTTATGAATAAATTACAAAATATTCCCATTCATGTTTGTGTTGACTGCTCCTAAGTATTCATGAAGAGATTAGGATAGAAATTTTCTGCACTTGATGCCTACAAAGTGCCTGTGAGCTTTTTTATTTCAGTAACTCACCGTCCATTTTAATGGTTCGTGACTGGCTATCTTTTCTTCACTGGATAGATATTTCTTCTTAACAGACAAGTAATCAGTGAGTTGCAAGTAATGCCCTTCTGATAGGGATCCATAGCACTGTCTTAATTAACAAGATTTAAATAATTATATTTAAACAATTAGTTGCCAGTATAATTTCAGAAGGGAAAAATTAAGATGCCATGAAAAGCAGAAATTTTAATGTAAGCTTTTTATTCACAAAGCTTATTTATTCCCAAAACTTTTCTTTACCTGACTACTTCTGGAAATAAGTATTCAATACTCTCCCTTTGTTGTATTTTATTACATCTGTTGTTCCGAATCTTCCCATTTTATTGCACAAATCTTGTATTTTTCTCATCTTTATGGGCTTGCACATACTTGCTGTTACTGCTTTATGTACTTGTAATGTTTATGGACTTACATTATATACAATCCCAATTTATCATTATCATTTGCTGTTTTAAGCATGATATATTATTTTAAAAGTGGAAGATAAAGTCTCCATAGAAAAGCTACCTCTTTACTGTAAATTGAACTTTTTTCTGTTGCTTTTAAGGGTCAAATAGTACATTTTTGATAATTCTGTATTTAATAAATGTCCGAAGGTAACATTTTAACTTCACCTGCCACTGGCATTTTCTGGCAGCCAAGTAGTTAGACGAAGAAAAACAAGTTTTGATTTTCAAAGAATGGTAGATAAGTAAAAATAACATCTAACTGCTAGTGATGTCTCTTCAGATAGTAGCACACATTATCCCCTGGCTGGATTATTGCGCTTAAGACACTGGCTGAGTCCTTAGGGAGATCCTCCAGAGATTCAAGACAGTGGTTTTGCCTCTGGTATCACAGAGCACACGTCAGATACATGTCACCTCACTCCCTGTGCTGCCACTGGCAGTGGCCATGCTTTCCATACCCTGAGCTGGTTTACAGTTGTTTTTGAATCACGCCTGGTGAAACAACAAAATTTGAAGAGCAGGTGGGGGAAAGGGGAGCACAATGAGAGCTGTTGCTGTCACACCAGCCAGCAAAGCTGGGTGTGCACCCACCATGCACCACCTGCAGATGGCAGGTGCCCCTTCCAGTGTCTCCAGCCGACCCACCATCCACGGCCCCTGACAGGAAGCCTGGAACTGCCGACATGGCTTTTCTGTGGAGAATATGAAATACAACTTGCCTGCTGTTGAGGGGAAAAAACAAAGTGGCTTAAATAATTTAATAATACAAACCAAAAAAAAGTCATAATGAACACAATTGTTAGCAAATATGACCTTCACTATTTTGGAAGCCAGCCAACACGCAGTGATACAAGGAGCGGTGGTTTCATGCCTGCAGCACTGGGAGCTGGGATGCCTTCCTGAATCTCTCTGCTGGCTGCAGGCACCGAGTTTAAGCATGTTTCCTGTCATCACATCTGTAAATGAAGATAGATGTGTTATGCTGTCACTGCAGGGAGCATACAAGGGTGACGTTGGGTCTCCTCTCCCAGGCAGAGAGCAGTGTGGCATGGCCTGGGGACATCCTGCCTGCCACAGCACCACTGTCCTGCTGCTGCCTGCCCTGTGAGTCCCACCCTGGGGCTGCTGAGGCATCTGAGAGTGAGCATGGCCCAGGAGGGCTGTGGCAGAACCGCCTCATCCCAGGGGCTTGGCTGCTTCCAGGCGTCACGTCCAACTGCATGTCCTCTCCATGTCAGTGTTCCCTCTTAGGCCTGCCTTGCTCAGAGCTTGGCATGTGACTTTGGATTTCTCTTTATTCAGCTAGACTAGCTCAGTTGGTCAGAGCGTGGTGCTAATAACATCAAGGTCACAGGTTTCATCCCGGTGTGGGCCATTTACTTAAGGGTTGGACTCAATGAACCTTGTGGGTCCCTTTGAACTCAGAACATTCTGTGATTCTATATGTGCAAATGGGTCAGTGTTCACATGACAGCACCAACAGGATGGCTGCCCCATGTTTGCCTTCTTGACCATGTTTCTAATGTGTGTGGTGAGGCACAGGGGTGCTTCACCCAGGGATGGTGGAGCTCATCCTCACCACAGGAAAAGCCCCTCTCCGACATGTTTCACCCTTAAGCCCAGCTCACCACTGTCCTGGGAGGAGGAACCCCACAGCTCTTGCTAGAGTGGATGCTGGAGGAGGGCGTTGCCTCCACCAAAAAACCAAGAGAGCCATTGCTGGTCAGGATGTCATTGTGACTCTGCCTCACTTCTGTTCAAAATGCCAGCAGAGATTGTTGAGTCCAAGTTGTCTCTGACGACTTGGAGCCTGTCATTTAGCGGGTTCTCTGTCCATTAAACACATACCTTACTGATATCAAGTAGTGTAAGCATTTTACCCTGAGTGTCATGTAGTGCTAAGCCTTGCAAGTATTTATTACATCTACACTGTTACTTTTACCAGCTAAGCCTGTCATCTCATCAAAGAATTTTCAACAAGACCTGTTTCCAGGAAACTACAGCAGTAATGCGTCTAGGCACTTTTGAAAACATGCCAGGTATCTATCTGAATCTTTGTGCACCACATATCTATAAAATCTGTGTTTTGGTCTTCTATTATAATGGAGACTCAGATCTATGAGGAGTATTTTTAGCTTTTTATTGCTGATCATGAAGTCTCCCAAGAAGCTACTATATGAAAAATAAAATGAAACTATGTTTTGAATGCATCAGCATCTGCTAACCCTTATTATTAATTACAGATAACCATCTAACATTTTTAGAGATTTCTTGAATTCTATTTATACAATATAAAAGACGAGTGAAGTGACTAATTAAAACAAAATGTAAAATACCCAAACTAAAAAAAAACAAACAAACCAAACCCAAACAATCCAAATCCCAGCCTTATATCACATTTAGCAATTGGTTTGGAGGTGCCTGAAAGTGTTTTCTGTGTTGGTTGACTGCATACAAATCAAAAGGAAGCATTAGTTACAATTTACATGTAAAAAAAATAGCTGAGAATTGTATCTGAACTTTATGAAGCTCATGATGTAGGTCAGACTGAAATAAAGCATCATCTTCAAGGTACTTGACCACATGAATTGCTTAAATTTATTATTTAATTATAGATTAGTAATCCTTTAAGTCATGATTAACTTCTTATCTCTCCTGAAATATTTCTTAAATTCCCACTCAGTGACTGATATGTTACAATTCAGTGTGTTTGTAGAATGTGTTTTTCAGTCTTGCTAGGCAAGACAAAAAAAAAAAAAGAAAAATCTGGCATTTAAATTCAGAACTCCTAACTTGAGACCCAGTGTTTAGCTAGTACATGGTGTTTGTGGCTTCTAAGAGCTATGGGTTCTTCACCTTTTAAAGTCTTTCAGAAGCCCCAGCACAGCTGCAGCAGTGTCTGATGGATTCAACAGCATGGTAGGAAAGCCATGAAGAGACCCAGAAATTATGTGTGTGGGGGGTTCCATTTAAGAACACAAGACATTTGCTTCACAGTTACATGCTAGTGTTCATCAACAATAGAACTTCTAACTACACTCCTTTTTTTTTTCTAAAATTAAGCACTCCTAGCCCATAGACTTCTGTGTAGTGTCTTTGTATAAACAGAACTGGAAGGTGTAAGAGGCATTTTCCTCCACAGCTTGAGGTGGTTTGAACTCTGATTTCTCAGCTTCTTGGGACATTTCTGTAGAGAAAAAAGGAGGCAAGAAGGAGAGATATTGTACAGCCTGACAGCTGGGACACTCAATAAATGCTTGGTCTCATCCTTCCTGCCGTCATCCCTTATGAAGCTTATATTAAACAGATATTGCATAAAATTCAGAAATGGACCTTGAAACAGGATTGAGACCAATAGCAACTTCACTTCCCCTCTGGCTGTGTCTGAAAAGGGATGAGTGAGCACTGTAAAAGAAAGGATCTCTTTGCCTCATCTGGCAGGCCTGCATGTGCATTTCCTATCAGGGAACAAGTACCTAAATATTAAAACTGTTCTGTGTTAACAGAAAAAAAACCCCAAAAAACCAGTCTCCTGTGTATTTCATGCATTTATACTCCTGGGTTTTTTGTTAAGCAAATAGTGAATTTTGTAATAGTATTCTCCTAAGAATCAGTTCTCTCTTATTTCCTAGCACTTTAAAAAGGCTGAAAAATGTTTTTTGTCATTGAAACCTCTTCCAGTGAAAAGAATTTTTAATAATCTTTTTAAGTAACAGGTTCCCTCATGTAGCACTAAGTGTGCTTATTCTGTGTTTTGCTCTCCCCAAATGCCCATCTCCTCTGTAAAAGCTCAGAGTCTTTGCAAACATATTTATACATTTTAAATCCAAATACCTCCTTGGGATTTTAATCATACAAGAGTTCTAATGCTCTCAACATAAATTTAGCATAACCTAGAGGTTTAGCCTCTTCTATTGAGATGCTGCACCAGCTGATATGGAAGAATATGATTGGTAAGAGGGGTTTGCAGGTACTGTAAATCTGACTTTTTTTTTTGCTTCTTTCCATTTTCGTTGCCTAAAATGCCCCTTGGAAAAGTCCCATTTTAATCAAATGAAGTCTCTTCTTGAATTTTTTTTACATAGCTTCTAGGTGTGTTTAAACCATAGAGGTGCTGTGGATGAAAGATGTCATGTTTGCAAGCAATTAGATATAATGCCAGCAAGTATAACTCCTTTTTAATTTGCTTTATACTTTTCAGGCTCTGTAGATTCCCATAGGAAGGACAAATCTACTTGAATCAATAGATATAAGCCACCAGAAAAAAAGTATTACAACCTTCTTCTATTCCAGCAGTTAAATTTCCTTCTTTAGGAGACTTAAGTGTTCAGCCATGTAGATCCTCACCTTTCAGTTAAGTCCATATCTAAGGGTTTCTAAACAGTTTTGACACAGCTTTCATTTTCATTTTCACTTTTGTCTTGTTTTCATGTTTGTGCTCTGTAATAGCTCGAATAACCCTTTTGCCTGACAACATATTTGTAAACTTACAGCTTTCTCCTAATGCACTGGGTTTAGAATCTCTTCTTCCTTTACTTTGCTGCAGGCAACCTATCTTTCTCAAAAGCTTTTCCTAGAAATCACTTCTTCTAGCTTGCCTTATGTTGCTATTTTTGTTCATTGGCAACCACTGCCTATGTCAGTGGTGACACTATTGTGGGAGAAAAGACTAAATATCCATATAAGTTGCAGAAAGGAAGCATCTGATATGGCAATGTTGGAACTTTACAAGTGTAGTTTTTCACTTGTTACCTCCTTTTCCACAGTGTCCATCATCATTTGTTTATCATTAGTTGGCTAATTTAGAGTTTAATTGTGCTTGAACAGAGACTTTGGACAGGAGAGCTGAACGCTAACATGATTCAGGTAGAATCAATATATTCTGATTTTCTGTGATATACACTTTCAAAGCTTCCATTTTTAGAAAACACACTGACCTGCCTGTGAGGTTCTGCTTTAATTCTGCAGGAAGAAGTGGCAGCAGCCATTGCTTCAAACCATTAATCTTCATTTAAAAGAGTGGGGTATGCATATTGATAGTTATAATCACCTTTGTGGTACCAGGGAGGCAGAGCTGTAAAAAGTAAGTATTTTTGTAATGCTGATAGAGAGAGGAGAAAAGAATTTCACTGTGTCCTCTGGTCAGGCTCTCTTAAGCCCACAAAATAAAAATACTGTTATTGATCACATAAATTTTGGACCCTGAAATCACAGGTATGGAACAGTTTAATGTAGGCTGGTGGTTGTTGGAATAGGGGTGCTTTTGAACCTCTGCCACATGATGCATAGTGTTATCAGTGCTTAGGTACAAGTATTCACTATTTGGATACTAAGATGATGAACATTTTTAGTATAGGCTACATAGCCTGTGTAAAAAAAGGTGCAAATCCTTCCTTTTTTCTCCTTTAACAGAAGTATCTGCAAATGAAATTAGAAATTTCTCAACAACTTTTTCATCTCCTTGATGTATGCATAGGAAAAAAGTGATAGGCAATATTTATTTTGAGGAAAATACATACATAAAATGTATTCTAAATAAAAGTATTTGTTATGTACACTAAACGCCATCTGATGGTGTTCTATTTTTTTTTAAATAAGTTTAAACTAAAAATTAAAAAAAAAACCCCAAACTTACATATACCTGATTAACAGTGGAACAAATGGTTTCACCACATATGCATGTATTACTGTTTAAAGGTTGGCCTTTTTAAACAACTGGAGGGCAATAGTTCCCATTAGCTTTAGAGAGCAGATCAACCTATTTTAAATATAATAAGCCTCTCTTCCAGACAGAAATGCTTGCTTCTGGAATAAAAATGACTATTAGGATATAAGTGCATTGGAAAACTAAATATCTAAAAGAAAAATCCATCCAGCTCAATATAGCAAGCAAGATTTCTCTAAATTAGCAGTAAAGAAGAAATTGTCTGGTTTGGGTGGAATAGATTGGTTTGGGTGGAATAGATATTGAAAAAGCTGAATGAATCCTATGGCTGAAGGAACTAGTTTTGATTTACATTTAAGATTCTGTTGGATCTTCACTGAGTGCTTTCACATCACATCTTGAGGACCAGAAGAAAACATACAGACTTTTTTTGTTAGGACATAGTGTCTGGAAATAAATTAGAAAGGCCTGAGAGGAAAAATTCATCTGTATGCTGTGTGCAATCGTTAATCGTGAGAGAGGGAAGAAAAATTAACCACAAAGATATATTTTTTGAGGATGTTAAATCAGTAGTGTGCAAAAGGGGCAATTAGTAGTATTTTTCTAAGAGCAATTTAGATTAAATAGCTGCTGTATGCTATTTTTATTCCATGCCTGAGTTGTCTCTAAAGCAATTTTAAGAGAGCATATATTCTGATAGCCTGTGTTTTTGAAACCAAGATGGGAAAAGACTGTAGCCTGTTGCAGGCATAATGCTCTAAACATTCATGTGCTATTAATAGATTAGGTGGGCAGGAATTTCCTACCCACTGCAGTTTTTCTCTATTTTATTGTTTCCAGTGGTGGATAATTTGTATTTTATGACATTTCATAATATATGCTCCCAATTACAGGAAAATAGGATTTATTTTTCTTTTTAGACAGAATTAGTGTTGGTTTATGTGGTAAACATCCCAGCAAAATTTTCCCCTTGTCTCTGTGCTCTAGGTCTCTTGTCACATTCAATACCGTTCTGATCAGCATGTCTGGCTTTTTTTTTCCTACAGAGAAAACCCTGTGCTCAAGCTGCTTGAGGTTTTAAAGACAGCTCGTGTGTTTGATCTTCTGTGGGCCTATTTGTAACTTAAGCTAATAGACTTGAATATCTGTGCCACCATTTTCAGAATATTATACAAGAGACATTAAGAGTTAAAAGTTCTATTTTCTGCATAGACAAGAAAATGTAATGGTCTTCTTCTATACTTATTTCTCTTCCACTAATCCCCTGTATTGCTTTATGATGTTACATCAGTAGTGTGTTTATTATAGTGATGAACAGCTACTGTTTACAAAGGCTAGAAACTTTGCATTTTATAGTCTTCTTGTGTACTTCTCCATTTTGATTCTATGAGAGGATTTAGCAAGTTACTGGTAAAATCTCAATTACCTGGTTTCCTTCTTCCTTTTGAGAAAGGCATGATGACCACCCATCAAAACCTGTCTCATATTGAAATACCCTCCATGCTATAAATTCACAAAGCTACCATAGAGTCAGCACTGCTCAAATCTAGTCTGACAATCTTCTTATCAAAGTCATTGATTATACCAGTGTTTGAGTATAGTACCAGACCAAGTTGTTCTCAGTATAATGTCAATACTTCCTTGGCTGTGTCAGGTAAGGCTACATTCAAATTATTAGAGCCTCTATGTTGCTAAATGTGTTAGAAAAGTAGTGACTTAAGGCTGGACCCTCAAAAACTATAGCCACTTACATGTGACTAGTAAAAAGGCCATTGCAACACTAAAAGTGCAGCTGGAAATCTACCAGAGCTTGGCTGCTTTTGGTTCTCAAAACAAAGACCACAGACACGTACCTTTAGGATGTTTAATGCTGTGACTTGAGAAGCACTGAAGCACAGTAGATGTGATTTTTACAGGTTACTTGTGGAAGCACACACTAGGTCATTAAGAATTTGGACAAGTTTAACCCTGTGAATTGCATTTGTGATGCTGAGAGCCCTGTGCAGATCTACAGATCTGCTACTTGGACTGGATGTTCAAGTTGCTTTATGAGTTCTGTCATCGATTTCCTTTATGCCTTAAGGAAACATTTTGGTTCCTTATAAACAGTTTTAAGTAGTCAAGGAGGGAAGGCACAGGTTTGTTTTCTTTTCTAGATAAACTTCACGAAGCAAGTAATGGTGGTCAAATCAGTGTTAGTGATAAATAATGTCTAACTTTGGTATCTGAGAGCTCTGCAGTAAAAGAAAACCTGCCCATATGCACTGGGGGTGGAGAGAGAAGGTTTTATAACAGATTTAAAATTAGAAAACAAAATGGCCTGATTAACAGCAGTAGGAAGAGTTCTGCAGAGGATGAGGGGAGAAATTAACGGATGACATTCAAAGGCAGCTGTGAAGTATGAGAAGCTGCAGTACGCGGAGGTAGTCAGATCTAGCAGTACAGAGAGTTCTGAATGATGCTGGAATAAATCAGAAAGTCTGGGTGGGGGGATCTTTCAAGTGGTGGATCATAGCTAAAAGGTGGATCACCTCTGCTTACACAGATGGTAAACCGGTAGATTCCATCCTGAACTAGGGCAGTGTATTAGTGTTTGAAGCAGCTGATATTTACAGGAGATGTTAAAGATATTTCAAGCAAACTGATGATGGTTTTAGCATGTGCTGGTTTTTTGGGGGGAACAGAGTGAGCCCCACCATTTTATACTTCAGAAAGCAAATGTAATTCACCTATTTGCTATATCTGAGAGTACATCTTTCCATGAACTCCACTTACCTTGAAATAAGGGAAAGGTAGAGTCCCTTCACAAATGTGTTTTCTAATGGTTAGAATCTGGATACATGGTGCAGGGAATATGGAGCAGCAGTGTTGCAGAGCAGTGTTACAGAAACTTCATGCCTTATTCAGGATCCTGAATGAGGCTTTCCTGCAGGCAGCTTTCCTGCAAAGGATCCACTATGACAATAATGTGGACTGCACCCTTTCCTCTTGATGCTGCAGGCCTACCCTTACTGCCAACAGCACAAGGAGGCAACATAGCATGATCATCTCCGAAGAGGAAAGTTGCTGGTAATTACAAACCAAAACTGAATGTACACAGGCACACTGTAAAGGCCTCTCCAGTTCTAAATACATTATGGCTTTCAGTGGATAGACCCCCTACCAATAAATTCTGTCTTTTAGCAGAACTGTAGGAAAAATAGTATTTTTCTGTGATAGACCATAGTCTGGCTTCTAGTGAACCACTCTGATGAATGTGGTTGAATGGAGTCGACCTCTCTGAAAAGAAGTTCTCTCTGCTAATGACAAGAGAAATCATAAAGGTTTTTATCATAATAGGTATGACTAAGTAAAATAAGAAAGTAGATCACTAATATTGAATCCTACTATGAAATTACATCTTCTCTTGTTTTCCTCTAAGGCAACCATATCTAACACCTAAATATGGTCGCATTCTAATAAATTTTTTTTGGTCATGAGTAAATTTCTCTTTGATATCCAGTATTATTACTTCTTGATTTATAAAGAAATAGCAATTTCAATTATTCTGGCTATGAAATTAAAATTATATTCATCCACGCTTCACCTTTTCTTCCTCAGCTTCAGATTTCCCATTCGTTTCCTTCCCCTCTTTTCTCTCTAGTAAATCTAAATTTTGCATAGGTATACTGATAAACCTTGAGTAAGAATTCAGAAGTTTTCTTGAAGTTTTCTGACGACATAATTCAGTTGGTCCTCATTCATGAAGGCAGATGGACTTAAGTTCAAACAAGACCAGTAAATAACTGATCTCAAGACTGCAACGAAGTGTGGTTTATGTAGTCTTCCTTTTCTTGTGCTTTATCTCTGCTAAAACTAACTACAGGAAAGACAGAATGTTTTTGTGGGAAATGAAGACAAAAAGCACTGCCCTGTACGTATTTTCATGGAGGTTGCTCTTAATTGTTCATTAATTTCATCATTCATTCAAATGCATTTAGAAACTGCCTTTTCTCTGGTGCATTTACACCACTTTTGCACCTCTCTTTCACAGTTTTCACTACTATTTTCTAAAGAATCATTAGAATACTACAGCTTGCCATTGAGTATCCCAATAAAATCCCTATATTGTGCCTATATCTTTTCATTTAGACCTTTTCCTCAGATACCCTCTAAATTCAGCTCATGATCAGAGATTCAGTTGTAGATATGAAGTCATTGTTCAGCCTATCTAACCTTCTGCTTTGATTTATAATTTGATAATCACAGCAATTCTTATGTGGCCTAATATATTCAGTTGAGATAGGATGCTTAATACTTCAGCAATGTAAATGGTTTCATTATTTAAATGAAATCCTAGTTTAATGGCAGTAACATTTTAATATTGAACATATATATTAGTCATTTCCTTCACTTTTAGATGCTGAATATTTCATACAAGGGTCATAATTACTTTGTGTATTAATATTATTCCATACCTTTGGCAAAGATGCTTTCCATTATGTACATTTAACTTTGGCTTGTCAACTGCCACCTCAGTTTTGTATTTTGGTTTTGTATTTTGTTCAGATACATTCTGTCTGCATTAATATGCTGCTGTCAGCAGATCATGCTTTTGATCATTTTGTAGGTTATTTTGAAGATTTATTTTATTACCAGTAACAGGAAACAATTTAGAGTTACTTTTTAGAAGCAGGCTGCTGGAGACCCATTTTTAGAAATGTGACTTTTCCAGATAGCCTGTCATCCTTTTTATTTTTCATAAGAATTATTTTTATTACTACCATTTCTTTTTAATTTTGGAGTTTTCCATGTTAAAAGGATACAGAAGAATTTGGCAGCAAAATATGTAATGTCATATGCCCCATTCAACTCAAATGATTTTTTGGCTAGTTTAATTAGTTTTCAGGATTTCAGGTTTTCTGAAGTTTCCCTGGTATGGGGTTCTTGTTTTAGTGCTTGAACTGCTTAGATCTGAGAAAAGATTTTTTCAAAAACTGATATGGGATTGCAAGTATAAATCAGCACTGTAACTCATTGAGAGAGAATTGTAATGGTTGCCTTTCAGTGTCCACATTTTGAAAATGTATGCAAATGCCAATGCACTTTAAATAAAAGACATTTGCTTGGCTTAGTATTGAATACTTTTTCACAAAACACTTAACAGCATCTGGGGAAATAAGCTGGTATGATCTATTATCCACATCTACTTAGAACTCAGTAAAAACTTAAGGACTCGTATGTAACCTCATAATGGGTTTACATATAGGGAGTACGCAGTGTGTACATACATAATTTGCTTAGCTGTTGTGACGAAGACAACAAGGCATTTGGAGGAAGCTTTATTACACAATATGTATCTTTGATAATAGTTTCTCTGCAGAATATTAATCACCATTGTAGACATCAGTATCCCAGTATTCCAAGGTAGTAATGACCTCTATGCATTGATTCTCTAAATGTCAATTTTTGTTCTTTACTGTACATGCTGTTTTTAGACAATAGCATTTAGCACAGCTGTAACTAATGTGATCATATTGTAGTGATTCTATCATTTCTCAGGAGGTGAATCCATACCTCAGTTATGGATGATGTGGAATTTTTTTAATCCTGCAAACGATTTTCCCTACATTTAGTGAGAGCTGTGCTGTTACTCACCCGTAGTACTTAGGTAGTAAGTACTCACTGTCTCCTCACTTGCCATCAGCTCAAGGTGAATTGAACTTACTACCTACTTTTTCCTTCCTAACTCCACTATTTTCTACTTTGTGTGAAACTGCATAGTGAATATTCCACCATATTTGGATGGCATTCCCGTAGCTCACATAGTATAAATCAAGTAGAAGTACTTAACCAAAGGTGACAGCAACGTGAAGTACAGAGAACTCTGCTGGGGAAACAGGTCGTTGTAAGGGAGCTGGAGCAAAGTCTTTGGAATCTGGATGCATCGGGATCACCACGCAAAGTCGGAGCCGGTGTTACAGCGGTGGCGGGCTCCGTGCAAAAGGGGCCCTGCCCGGCCCGGGGTGTGCGAATGGGCCGTGCCCGGCTCGGGGTGTGGGAAGGGTCCGTGCTTGGCTCGGGGTGGGAATGGGCCGTGCCCAGCTCGGGGTGTGGGAAGGGTCCGTGCTTTGCTCGGGGTGGGAATGGGCCGTGCCCAGCTCGGGGTGTGGGAAGGGTCCGTGCTTTGCTCGGGGTGGGAATGGGCCGTGCCCAGCTCGGGGTGTGGGAAGGGTCCGTGCCCGGCTCGGGGTGGGGGAATGGGCCGTGCCCGGCTCGGGGTGGGAATGGGCCGTGCCCGGCTCGGGGTGGGAATGGGCCGTGCCTGGCTCGGGGTGTGGGAATGGGCCGTGCCCGGCTCGGGGTGTGGGAAGGGTCCGTGCCCGGCTCGGGGTGTGGGAATGGGCCGTGCCCGGCTCGGGGTGTGGGAAGGGTCCGTGCCCGGCTCGGGGTGTGGGAAGGGTCCGTGCCCGGCTCCGCGGCAGCCCGCGCTCCTGCAACGGGGCCGGGGCAGAGGCCCGGGCTGAGGCTGAGGCTGAGGCCGAGGCCGAGGCTGGGCAGCCGTGCCGGCTCCTGCCCGCCTTGGGCGGTAGATGGTGCTAGATGAGAACTGAAGGTGCCGCTCAGGGAGCCTCCCGGTCAGAAGCTCAAAGTCAGGATTGAACACCCGGCGGTTTCCGTGTTTGTTTCGTTACCTGTTGGGATCTTTGGGTGGGAACACTGAAAATTGAGGTGGGTGAACTTGAGGCTGGTAACGGGTGAGAGATAAAACGTCAGTCGTGTTCCGAATACCGTGTCTGTAGCGATAGAAGGCTACAGAGCATCAGCAGGGCAAGGCCGTCTTTCTCGGTGGGAGAGAAAAGAAGATGCAGGCACAGCACAAAACGGTACTGCTTAAAAGCAGATTTGTTTGAAAGAGCACTGTCAGCTTGTATGCCAGACTCTGTGTCTGGGCGTGACTGAAAGCCCTATGTCTTCAGATTAATTTAAAGAGTATGTGAAGGTGAGACCTCCCAGCTGAGTGAGTAGTTACACAAAGTTTGCATTCGAATTAGCCAGCTGCAGAAAATAACAAAATGTCTTTCTGCCTAAAATCTTACTGACTAACTTATATTGCACAAATATGTGAAACAATGTATATTAATAGTGTTCACTTTCTTTCAGGGTTAAAAGTAAAATTGCAATAATTCCATCAAAAGCAGTGATCCCAGTTGTTGTACAGTAGCACAACTCCAGAAAAGAAAGAAAACAGTCTGTATTAAGTTTAGTGTTGGGTTGCCTTTTGCTTTTGTTTCCCTTTTATCTTTTCATCATCTCCAAACTCGATACCATGTCTGGAGCATTTGCTCATCCTTGGCAATAAAATTTGGGATGAAATGTGCAAAAAATAGCTTGGTAAGTGGAGGATATTTCCTTATATTATTTTACCTATAAAAACATTCATCACCTGTAAAATCAATCTTTATGTGGGCACTGAAGGATAAAATGAAAAGAAGCTTCCTCTTCATGAAGTTAATTATTTCCCCAAGCTTTGTAGCTTTCTAATAGAACCATACACAATTAAATTATTCTGATTTGACAGTGTTTAGCAAAAACAGGAGTGCTGATAATCTACTATTAGCAGCTGCTTTAAAAAATACAAGAGATACTGAAATAAGAAAAATCCTATGTGTGCTTTCCTTGAAGTACTCGAAGTGTGTCAGTACTTGCAGAAGTAAACCGATAATATTAAGCATGGCTATAATATGTTTTAAACTGTAATGCTGGGAAATATCACACATTAGAATTCTAGAAGGAAGTACTTTCTGCATCATCTGAAATATAATAGCTGTTACCCTGAACTAAAATGTGACTTGGCATTGGCAGAACAAGTTGCCCTCAGACTCTAATAAGGTCATGACTGGATGCAGTTTTACAGAGACGCCAGTTCTACTATGCCTAGTAGTTTTACATACTCTCTGAATGCACAGTTCTGTGCAACCTACATTTCAGGGCCACACCTAAAAAAGTTTTTATAAGATTCTTGTCAGAGGAAAAATTGTGTTTCTAAAATTTGGTAAGGCAGCCTTGAAGTAGGATGTGCAAGAGATAGAACTGAGCTGAGATTCCACTTTGTTAATATAAACAAATATTATAATGTGCAGAATGAATCCTCAGTCTGTGACTTACGGCCTTTTGAAACAATTCTTGACCTTTTTTCCATAAGAAGACCCTAAGAGGTTTTATAGTCTGCCCTGCTTTTGGGGTAGACTTGTTTCAGCTTTCTGCTTGCTTCTTCAGCAGCGTCTTGCAACATCCGACTTGTTTACTTGGGAAAGATGCTGGGAAGATATTTGTGCTTAAATATTTTTTAAATGTATCAGAATATGTGGGGGGAAATGTAAACACATCTGTGAACATTTTTTTTCAAACATTTCCTTAAAATATTTCTTTCCTCCAATAAAACATTGAAATGACAAGTACATTTGCACAGCCCTTCTCAAAATAAAACTTTTCTTAAATCATTTCAGCAATCATTCCTCAGAAAAGGAAGCTAGGCTTATAAGGGGGAGGGGGAAGGGGCAATGCAAGTCATAGCTATAAAACTGATATTCTTTACATGCTGACTTATTATGACTTCAGTCTGCATTACATGGTATTTTTGTGGGCAAGATACTACTCTATTAGTCCTGCATAATGCCAAGTGTAATAACACTCAGCATTACCTAATGGAAAGGTTCCTTACCAAACCATGCTTTAAAAATGGTTACATTACATGTAAAGAATTGAGAAGAGAGCGATGAGAAAGAGGGAATGTGACATTTGCTTTTACCTTCCAAGATAAACTGATTAGGTTGATATGTTGTCTGAATAACAAAAAGCCTGAGCTTGGCTACAGTGTGGGTAAATAGAAATAATTTAAAATTACAGAGGCTGTGGGTTTTATGTGTGTAAAAAAAAAAAGAAGAAAGTTGAAATAAATCTTCCCCAAATTTTGCATTACATTCAATAGCTGCAGACATGGCTGTTGCCTTGAAGATTTAAAACTAGAATATGATCAGACTTTAAAGCATATATGACAGTGTCTTATGCAATGTCTTAATAATGCCTTGGAAAAACGTTGTAATAGTAGTCATGTCATTTCTCTGGTCTGCTGTAAAGATAAGTTGTTTAACTGAATTCTTTGTAAGTAGATTGAAGGTTTATGCCAGGTATAATTTTCAGTGTTAGATGATTTGGCTGGTTGCTGTACTTTAATTTTAATAGAGGCTGTATGGCTCATCTTTAATGTCTGAACTGGCTGTGACAAATTCGGTGGGAAATCCTTGAAAAAAGTGAAGATCAAATACCCTGTTTAGTAATACAGTAAGAAGAAACAATTACAGCTAAGAAGTGCCTTACCCACTGGCAGCTCTAGGTGGAATACCAATTGTAATTTTGGTGATTTTTAACTAGGAAAAACTCTAGTTTGTTTCTTTAATACTGCACAGTCCTTAGAGCTGTCCCTTTTCAGTGTTTCTTTTGAGTTTACTGACCACATTCAATAAGTGGTACTCCTTATTGGTACTCCAACTTCTGAATATCTTTAAAAAGACCCTTACAAAATTTACAATATTGACTCAGTAGACTTGCCCTGAAGGACCAGCCATTCTTTCATTTTTCCTTCTTTGTGCTGGTTTTACCTGAAAAATAAGGTCTGCTTATATTGAGAACTCTCTTTCTGTACGCTGCCCTGAATATTTTCAAATAAATGCAAAACAGCAATGCTGTCACCATGTTTCCTTGCACTAGCCTGTAATTTCAAGTTCTTAGACTTGATTGACACAAGGGAGAAACCATGGCAAACTTTACTTTATGAAGACCAGAAAACCTGGATTTTCTTTGTATTCTTACTGCAAGTTACTAAGAGAATGCCTGCCAAACTAATTTGAAAATCTTGTGCAGTTTTCTGCAAGGGAAAGTTTTTCTGCTTTGTTTCAGACAGAAAAATCTGCTGTAGTAAGGTTATCTGTTAAACTGCAGAATTCAGAAATACTTTCTGGGCTTGAAACCAAAGGCGTACCTCTGGTGCTTAGTATTGAAGTTTATGGCAGACTCATCTTACATACTCACCTTGGAACAGTATATTTGAACCAAACCCTTTCTCTGAATAGCTCTGAAACCAGACTCCATCTGCTACACAACTATTACTCTTGTTAATGCTGAAGATAAACTAGTAGCAAATTAGGAGTTTGTGGATGTACTCTTAGGATTGATTTAGGATTGGCCACGTGTCTGCAGTAGAAGAAAGAAAAGACCCAAGGTCTTCTAATTCCTCTTTCCATATCCAATTCCAGAATTTTTCTTCCTTCTCTCCTTTATCACATCTTTTCAATGTGAAAGTATGTCTTTTACTCTGCTCTTTCTGCAACACTGTTGGTTTTGATAACAAGATTGCACTGCGAATCTGAATGTGCTTTTAATCAGGTGCAATATTATTTTTATCTTCCTCTTGAAAGTTGATTCTGTATGAATTCTGCCTACATGAATTCTTCCAGAATTCTTCAGCCGCTTCTAGAACATGTTGACCTATTTATAAGCCAATAAAACTCTAGAAGAAAAATGCTTAACACATCATGAAATGACTCAGACTGTCCTTTTAATTTTCTCAGTTTTACATATAATTCTTCCCTTTTCAGCATAAAACTTTTGCTGAAAAAGTTGATCTTTGGGATGGCTATAGACTTGAAGGATTCAGAGATCAGAAAATCAAACTTATTCAATCCAATGTGTTAGCAGAATAAATATGGTTTCGGTTTAAAACCATGTAAGCCTCCCAGGATTTCTTCTCATTAACATACCTAGAAAAGAATATGATCCTTTTGTTAATAATTTCACAAAATCAGACTTCAGATCCAGCAAATCTGTAAATGAAACTCTAATTCAATACCAATAATCTGAAGTATATTCTAAGTTTGAGGAACCTTTGTGCAATTCCATGCTGGTTATGGGATATCTGGTTGGTAGACCAGTCTCTAGAGTATATGAAAAATGTTATTTAATTTAATATATTTTAATGATTATTTAAAACCTTTTAATGGTTTTTTTCTTTGCCCTTTTTTATTTTAAACCAAATACTCACAAAAGGAATAAAGGAAAAACTAGCACTTCAACCATTAAGACATACTGAAACTGAACCTGATATTTTCATGGTGTCAGAAAAGATGTTTAAATTCCTCTAAAAAGGCTGGGCTCTCTGCCTCAGACTCGTGATCTAATCTAGACATATAAATGATGGGAAAAAATATCAGTCCGACTGTGTTGTGCTACTCTGCACAGTTAATGTGGGCAAAGGAAGCATGCCTCTTATTTGTAACCTGGGATTATTAGTCTCATTGATATTAATACCCAGTTACAATCAGGCTAACTGATTGTCAAAATGGTCTATTTATTACCAAAATGGTCTATAGTCAAAATGGTCTATTTATTACCAAAAGAGCCTGATTAAAAATGGATATTTTTTTCTTTCTGAGGAGAGGAAAAGGTTCAGCAGTCCATGAGATGCTATCTTCTCTCACTGGCTATTAGAAACTAAGCATGGCTTTTCAAAACTCACTAACTGTACTGTTCTCTCAGTCACTATATATAGGTATATAAAAATAGTCCAAAGTATGTCCTATTATTTAATAATGTTTTAAATCCCATGTTCTTAACTGGGAGGTTTATGATGTTGACAATGGAGGTTTCTTCCTCTTTGTTCTTGGGTGGGTTGGGATTATTTTTATACTTTTACTAACACCATCCACTTTTGTGTGTGTTTGTGATATTGGGCTACAATTCTCATTATATATGGTGAATATATGTTCTTTGGTTTTACCCCAAAAGTTTTTATTTTATTAGTTCCCAAGGAGCATTTATAGATATCAATAATTGGTGATTGATTATGTATTTAAATGCACTTGGTCCCTAGGATAAATCTGTGCCTGTACCTTCAAGGATAAATCTGTGCCTGTACCTTCAAGGTCTCTGGTATCATCAACCTGTGCTCGTACATCAATGCACAACTTTATCATTCCAGGGCCACAGATAATTCTGCACAGAATAACTACTACTGCTTATTGTTAGTTAAGCATGTATCACATTTGTAACATTTGTAGTCATTATACCACGATTACTCTAAAGCTAAAAGCAAATTAGGTAGCAGTGACTGATGAATTCTGTTACACATTTAGGTCTTAAAGCTAAAGGAAGCTAAAACAAGAGAAACTCAGATAGTCTGAAGTGTCCCAAGACCTCTGTTATTAAGTCAATGCAAACCTTTTTGCCTGCTACAAGTAATGGCAATACCATATTTTTTGGGCTGCAGTATCTCAGAACCATAGAATATGCCAAGTTGGAAGGGACCTGCAAGGATCATGAAGTCTAACTAACTCCTGGCCCTGCACAGGACACCCCAAGAGTCACACTATGTGCCTGAGAGCATTATCCAAGCACTGCTTGAAGTCTGTCAGCCTTGGTGCTGTGACCACTTCCCTGGGGAGCTGTTCCAGTGCCCAGTCACCCTCTGGGTGACGAACCTATTCCTGATATCCAACCTAAACCTCCCCAGGCACAACTTGAGGCCATTCCCTTAGGTTCTGTCACTGTTCACCGCAGAGAAGAGATCAGTGTCTGCCCCTCCTCTTCCCCTCACAAGGAAGTTGTAACTGCAATGATGTCTCCCCTCAGTCTCCTCTTCTCCAGGCTGAACAGACCAAATGACCTCAGCTGTTCCTCACACAGCTTCCCCTCAAGGTCCTTCACCATCTTTGTTGCCCTCCTTTGGACGCTCCCTAATAGTTTAATGTCCTTTTTATATTGTGGCACCCAAAACTGCCCCCAGCACTCAAGGTGAGGCTGCCCCAGGTCAGAGCAGAGCAGGACAATCCCCTCCTTTGCCTGGCTGGTGATGCTGTGCCTGATGCCCCCCAGGACAGGCTTGGCCCTCCTGGCTGCCAGGGCACTGCTGACTCATGTTCAACTTGCCATTGACCAGGAGCCCCAGGTGCCTTTCTGTGGCACTGCTTTCCAGCATCTCATTCCCAGTCTGTCTGTACATCCAGGCTTGCTCTGTCTCAGGTGCAGAATCAGGCACTTTCCATTGTGGAACTTCATATGGTTGGTGACTGCCCAATCCTCTAAGCTGTTGAGGTCACTCTGCAGAGCCTCCCTGCCCTCGAGGGAGTCAACAGCTCCTCCCAGTTTTCTTTCATCTGCAAACTTGCTCAGTATCCCCTCCAGTCCTGCCCCCAGGTCATTTACAAAGATGTGGGAGAGAACTGGGCTGAGGATGGTTCCCTGTGGAGCCCCACTAGTGACAGGTCACCAGCCTGATGTCACCTCAGTCACTGTCACCCTTTGTGCCTGACCCATGAGCCAGTTGCTCACCCATCCCATGATGTGTGTATCCAGCTGAGTGTTGGACATTTTGTCCAGAAGGATACTGTGAGAGTATCAAAAGCTTTATTTGAAATCCAAAAAGACCTCAAGTGGTTTCCCTCGATCCACCAGGTGGGTTACCTTGTCATAAAAGGAAACCAGGTTTGATGAGCAAGATTTTCAGGAAGCCATGCTGGCTGTGACAAGTGACTACATTGTCTTTCAGATATTTTTCAGTATGTCCCAGAACAACCTTCTCCATAACTTTACCAGAATCTGAAATGAGAGTGACAGGTCTGTATTTTCTGGGGTCCTTCTTCTTGCCCTTGAAAATCGTGACAAAGTTTGCCAGCTTCCAGTCAGCTGGGACCTCTCTGGATTCCCAAGTCCATTAAAAAATCATTGAGAGAGGTTTTGCAATGACATCAGCCAGCTCTTTGAAGATTCTTGGATGAATCCCATCAGGTCCCATGGATTTGTAGGGATCCAGCTGGAGCAGCAGATCTCACACAGCTCCAGGGTTGATTGGGACTTGATCATTCTGGTAGTCATGGTCCTTCAGTTCAGGGCACTGAGACTCCCTTGGTGCATCATCCATGTTGAAGACACACAATGAATGCCAAGAATGCACTGAGCACCTCTGCCTTTTCTCTGCCTTTTCTGAGGAACATCCTCATCTTGTAATGGTACAATGTTATTTCTACGCTGCCTATTGCAGTTAATATATTTGAAAAACCCCTCTTTCTTGTCCCCCACATTTTTGGCCATCTTCAACTCCAGTTTGAGCTTTGGCTGCACAAATTTAATTTACACAAATTACAGTGTAAAGCAGCATCTTGCAGCAGCATCACTAGTCTATCTAATAACTTATTGTTAGGTAATGTATTTAAGGATGGACAAAAATTATTTTAAAATTAGTCATTATGCTACTTTTTTTGCAATATTGTATTTATTTTTGACATACAGATCTTATTTTTTAAATGTTCAATTCAGTCATTGTGTTTTACTCCAAACAAACTTGACATCATAGTAGTTTCCAAATCAGGATTAATATTCATTGATTATACACTTTAGTTCATGTTTATTAGCCACTTTTAAGTAAAACAGATACAAGTTTTTGATTCAGAAGCAATAAGGATATTCCTATAAAAATGTAAGATTTTAGTATGCAATGTGACTTGTACTTTGGGCTATTTTTATACATATATATATATATATATATATAGCAAGTGATAAAACAGTAAATTTACAGTGTTTTTAAAAAGCAGCACTTATAGTTTATAATAGCTGAGGGAAGACAGTGTCTCATACACTACTGAACCTTCTCCCTTTCTTGCAAAGAAAAAGCTTTTACTGAGTTATCAGAACATTGGCTTTATTTAGTAAGATTGTTCACATGCTATTTTAATTAGGTAATAATTTAAAGGTACAAAAATTTCTTGAGAATTCTCTTCTAAAGAATTGTATGCTTAAGAAGATTTTCATGAAATACTAACAAAAGATTAAATATGCAAGCCAGAATGATGTGAGTATGCATTTAGATGAGTAGGTGTTGTCAGAAAAATCAATAGAATTGTTCTCCAGGGTGAGCTTCAATAGATCAGATGTTTGAAATATTTTAAATTTTGTGCACATCACCTACAACCCTATATCCCATATAACAACCCTATATCCCGTATGACACCCACTTGACACTCCACGTTGTACAACACATGCAGAAGGTGAACTGATACAAGTATAAAGGACACCTCTGTGAGTTTTCTGCTAGTAGGGACTGCAGAGCTGTGCCCTACATGTAAAGAAAATCTAATGTGAAATTACACCTTTTTTTCAAGTAAAGTGTTACCCACATGACAATTATATCAAATATATTGCTAAGAATTACCACAAATGCAAAAGGAGATTGAATTATGGTTGCTATGGAAACTGTAACATGCAGCTTCCTGACTTGATGCATGCAAAATTTCAGCATTAATATCACGCTGCTATGTATTTCCACTTTTTTTCTTCACTTGAATAGATGAAGATGGAGGTTTTGTATAATAATATATTCATTCAAGTTATATGGCTCTGTCGTGCCATCTAGTCTTTTTTGTTAATTGCAGCGTATATGTGGAGGTTTACAGATGCTTTACTACATTAATGTGGCAGAGAAAAATGAATTGTTCTAAGCATATGTTTATTAAAATTGAAGGAAAGTGATCTACCCACATAGTGTATGTTATAGAAGGGTCAGTGGATGATCATAGAAATGCAGAAAAGTACCATACATGGAAAACAAAGTTCTTAGAACAAGTCCTGTAAAAAGAGTGACATTTATTTGCACAAGTGCTTAAAACAACTTAATCCCTGAGTTAGGTTCATTATCAAGTGTTGTCACTGGGGTTTATGTGCAGCCACTGTACAGCATATACACATAAATATTCCCCAGGTAAATAGCTATGGCATGTGAGGTGTGAAAACTGTGTCATATAAAAACTTCATGGTGAGAACCAGTGCTGAGAATCAGGTTACTTCCCTGTGCAGAAGAACACAGTAGCATAGCTATGACTGAGATGATAGTGTTGAAGCAACTCCAGACACCATTTAGGCCTACATGCAGTGAGCACAGGTAATTTCCACTTTGTCGGCTCTAGCACTGAGTTTTGTGCAATTATCACTAAGTCATTACTAGTACCTTATGTAGAAAATGTAAAACTTCTTCGGATAGTCTGTGTTGCATTGCATTAACATGACTATCTAATATGCCCCGAAGTACTAATGAATTCAAAGATAATAAAATACTTAGGAAACATGATAAAATGTTACACAACAGTGCTTTAAAAAAGTGTGTGTTGTTATTGTTTCTAGAATGGGGTTTATTAGATCTGGCTTTACTCCTTCACTTTACACCTTCCTTAATAGTTGCCTGTCCAGGTAAGTCTCAGTGTCAGTCATCTCTGCAAGTAGAAGCTGGCATGTAAAAGCTGTTTTAATACCTGTCAAAGTTACTAAAAGTAACTGCACAAACTTCTGAATATTCAGTGTGTAATAGGAGAACATGAAAGCTACATAGAGAAACCTCATTTTTTACTTATGTGACGTCATTTCATTAGTATATAGATTTTGGTTTTTTAGAGCAAACTTGTAAAACAATGACTTTATTTAATAACAAATGAAACAATATTAGCACAGAATTTTTTGAAAGGCTCAGAGATTTTAGGTTTGGCTGATTGTGGGTGGCATTTTGAAAATTCTTTTATTCTTGTCTATGTTATCATATATAGTTACATTTATATAATATCTGTAATTTCTTCATAGCTCTCATTTTGCTGAAGTGAGTTCAGGACAATTGTATTTTGTAGGAGTTTTCTTTGCTGGGCCTTCACTATAGTGCCTTTTATTAGGCATATGTAAATTTTAGCATTTGACCTGTTCTACAATAATTTCTCTTTCCTACTTGGTTGCAAATGTGTATTGTGAAGTATGACATTCAGAATTATATAGATTTTTCTTTTTTTTTCAATATTAGTTGTACACTGACAGTTTATATCTATAAAGTTATATTGCTAATTCTTTTAAAATGCTAGGGTCATTGTTATGCCAAAAAAAAAAAAAAAGCAGGCATTTACTCATAAACCTTTTGATAAGGGAAAAAAGAGTTATTTATAAGATGTCTTTAAATTTATTCATATGTATGTCCAGCTTTATTTTTCTAGTTTGTTTTTTTTTTCCAACAAACATTCAAAGTCCAAAAGTTGGGGGGGAGTGGTTTAAAGCAATACAGCTGGTAGATGTGTTTGTGTAAAATGCAAAATTCTAGAGCTCTCATAACATTTAACCAGAATGAGCATTTTGAAATTTTTGCTGGTAGAGCTCTTCTAAGCTATTTTTGGAGGCATCAGTCATCAACCTGTTAACTGCAGTAATGATATAGGTCATCACCTCATTCCTAAAACATTGAGGAGTTTAAAGTAAACAGTTTGCAAATAAGTTTCAAGCTTTTAATTGCTCAATTGTTTCTTTAATATTTTTAATAAGCAACTTTTAGAGTAATGAGGGGTGTGTGTGTGTAGTAAATGATTGTCAAGGGGATGATTTGATCCTGATTTTCAGAGGCTGACTGCATTTATAGTCAAAAGGTGGTGGTGTCACCTATAACTCCTGCTAGCTCTAATTTATCTGTCTTGGCTCCTGAGAGCAGTAAAATTGCTGTGATATAGGCTTAGGTACCAAATAAATATATGTGATTACACATACTTCCAAAGCTAAATCTCACCTTTTTTTAATTTGTCAAAAGCAGAAAGTCAGCAGCAACAAAGTTTTCTCCCAAATCTGTGAGAAATACGAGCAAAACATGTATGTAAGCAAAATCCTTCAACTATTTCACTTTGCCCTGCAGTGAGAGGTAGGAAGGATGCTGTTGTTTGATCACAGCCACTGAAAGAAGCATTGTCTCTCTTCCATTGGGTGTAAAATTGTTCTAGATCCCTTTCAGCTGTCTTCTCCTCTCCAAAACTCATTATATGGAAACATCATTAAATGAAGGGATGTTTATGGAAAACTACCTTCATAGAAATGCTTAAAATTAGAGATTTGTTCATTTCTTTTTCATAGTTTTAATAAGATAGTAAAATATGTGAAACATCATGTAGGATCTGCACTATGTCAGAGAAATCTCATCAGATAGTAACCCTGAATCACTGCAGCTCCACTGAATCTCATCTGAACCATTTGCAGGCACCTTCAGATCCTCAGCTATTGCTCAGTTGAGAACAGCATAAAGCCCTCATGGAAGTTTTGTGCCTTATTCATCCCCTCCTTTGTCTTACAAAAATACTTTCCCTCCTCCCTAGAATCTGTGTTAGTTTGCCTGATTGTTTGTAGCAGCGACTGTAAAGCCCTTGTGAAGCTCTTCCACTGGCTGCCTTGTCTTTTCAGCTGAAGATTAAGATTGTTTGTGTGACTGTTTTCAGAAATGCACAAATAATTTATAGTCAAGTATTGTATAGTTGCTATCTGAAAAGAATTATTCTAATGTTGAGTGGCAAGGAGAAAGGTGTTCTTACACCTAATTGCTTTAACTCTCCTTGCCCACAAGCTAGATGAAGCATTTCTGCTTTTGTGCTGTGTTGGTACAAGAGGAATGACTAGAAAGCCATTGAGGAATTTTGTCATAATTTGAATCACAGCAACACAAAGCCATCACATTGACTTTCTGATTGTCTCCTGTGTACTCTAACATATAGGTTATGTGAGAAGGAATTAAATGACATGGCAGTAGGCATTTCCTGCTGTGCCATAGCTCTGCTTGTTCTGCTAAGACTCTCATGAGAAGCAGTGCCTAGTTCTGGGGCCTCATTTGTTCCCTGCAGTTTGAGATATGCATTCTTGAAAAAGGAGAGGTTGGAGAAACATCAGGTTCCTTTTTAAACTGATTTCACAAAAGCTCAATTAAATGGTGATTTGATCTTAGGCAGCACAAATATTATTTGCCTGGCAGAAGTAACAGTGGGACTTCAGGTTGAGTAGCACTTTCCTGCAGAGGTCGACAGGTTTCATAGGCATGTGTACTGTAAAAGGGTTGAGTTTTTACTTGCATCCTTACAAAAGACATATATATGCATTTACCTGAGAACTGGAGCTTTAAGCTTAAAGTAGTCTAAAGATCTGACTTTAAGTCCTAAAATTGCTATCCAACTCCTGTTGGATTTATGATTAAACTCATTACAGGATATAAGTACTGTGCCGCTTAGAGGCATAGATAGGTCTTATCCTTTCAGATCCAGTGGTAGGTATTTGTTCCAAGTGCCTATTCAAGTCAAAGCATGATTTTTACTATGGCTATGAAGAATGCAGATATCTTGAAAATTAATCCTTAAATTCATTGTTTAGAAAATGAAATGGCCACTGTGTATCAGAATATTGGGAAGACTACTGTGAACTGCTGGCACCGTTCAGGTTCAAGATGTGCAGGAACACCCACGAAGTTTAAAGAAAAGCAGGCTAATTATACGAGTTTCCTGTGCATCTTCTTCAGCTTTTCTTAACGTGATATTTCAGTCCCCATACAGCTCTTGTGCTGATGTCATCAACTGAGCAGTGTGGTATGACATAATTTCAGCCTCTTTGAATTAGTGGTGGCAGTTAGATTACTGTTATTGATAGTGCCTGCAGGCAGGGAACCATTAAGGTGTCATAAACTTAGCAACCTTGTATGACATAATACTAATCTTTTAAATTTAGTTGTTACAGTTAGGTTGCATCCCAAGGGTCCCTACTCTAGTGTCTGGTGTGCATGAGAGAACAGGATGCAATTTTTCTGAGAACTTCTTAATCCTGTATTTCTTAAAACATTTGATTAACATTTTCCAGCAGCGTATATGGCAGAAATATTTTCCATTTGCTGGAAATGACAAGCAATGACAAGCAATATGAGAGCATCTTTTCAGCAGCTTTCATGGTATAATTAAGAATGGATGATTGATAAATGGGTAAACTGGGGTTCAAACCAGATAGAAGAAACTTAGGCTATGAAAAAAGTGTAGCTAAAACTTTTTTGACAACGATCAGCCCACAGATGATTGTGACTGTTTTCTTACAGCTATCTCCATATTTTGGCATTTAATGTCTACAAAAAAACTTTAATAGGAGGCTAAATCATAAATATATGGGATAACAATTTTTATCTGTTTACTAATTTTACATTTTAAGACTTAGAATCGGAAGGGAAGGTTTTTAATGTATGCATGTGCAGTGGTCAGAGTGTAAGGAAGTTTAGCAAATTTCTGTTTACCATTGATATTCTGCATGTCATGGGAACAGTAAGTCAGGACTGCTGGCATGCGTATGCAAGCTCATTCACCAAAGGATATGCTTTTGATGTATTAGCTAGCTAAAAATGCAGAGAGGAATTTGGCAGAATTCTTCAAAGGAAAATGAATACAAATGTAGAGAGGAATTTGGCAGAATTCTTCAAAGGAACACTTTTTTTTTTTTTTTTTAATTTAAGTTTTTTCAAAGAATATCAACAATTCCTTGGACTCTGAGTTATAAAAATTTTAAACCTTCATTCCTGGAAAATATCTCCACAGCAAGTCTGGCATTGGTTCTCAGTATGTGAAAATGCCACTGTTTGCTGTTTTGTAGGCTTTAATTTAGCTTGGAGGCACCTAAACCTCCCCTGCTGATTTTGAACAGCAGGTTTGGAAAAACATTTCTCTGAGAATTTTTTAGAATGTGTGGATCACAGATAGTGGCATACGTAGCTAAAGAGATAAAGAAACTAAATGTCATACTGGAGTATCTCTCTTTGAGAGCAACCAGGACTCTTTGTGACTGAATTTAGTCTCACATCTATAAAAAGGCAAGGAACAACACTACAGTAAGTTAAGCTAGACAATGTATCATCAAAATCAGCTTGTTCAAACAACTAGGCTGTAAAAACAGAAATTCAGCAAAGTAGTGTACACAGAATTTGATTTTCTAAGGAACATTGTATAAAGCTTGAAAGTCACAGTTCAGTCAAATGAGACACAAAGAGCCACTTGTGGCTAGCTCTGTGAGGATTGTAGAAGTATGCAGAATCAACCAACCAGAAAACCAGCGGGTATCAAAGCTCATAAGTGAACCACATACTGGACAGCATCAGAGATATTAGCCAGTCCAGTGGCAGTGGTCACAAGGCAAAAATAATTTAAAATAAGCATGAGAAATTTGGTGTTGCTTTTCAGTGACTCTTCTAGAAATGCTGAGTAGCCAGAACTAAAAAAATTACACAGTAAGGAATAATAGAATGTTGACTTTTAAGATCTTCTTTACATATTTTCTTCAGTACCAAGAAACAAAAATCAAGGAAATAAAATGTCTTGTACTGTGTCGTTCACCTGCTGCCTATTGTGTTGCTTTCCTGCTGTCTTCTCCATCTGCTTTAAATTCATTTCTGAAATGTGCCCTCCTTAAAAATAAGTTTTTATTAATCTCATAAGGAACAAAAGAAGAAATAGCAAACACAGAGACTTTTTGTTGAATTGCAAGCAATTAGAACACAATGGGGAGAGGAGCAAGGGAAGAAAAACACAATACCAATTATGAATCGTCCAAAAAGGTAATAAAATCTCCCAGATCCTGGGATTTATATAAAATTTTTAATTTTCTTTTTCCAGGGAAAACTGATATTTTTTAAAATAAAATCTTTAATTAGTGGTGGTGTTAGGATTTTACTTGGTGTAACCAAAATGCTGTCTTAAGATACTAAATAGTAGTCGAAAAAACCTAACAGTACATTCGTCATGAAGACATAAGAAACAGTCTAATTCAGCAACACCCTCTCTTTTATTTCTTTGCATTTCATCTGTTTGGTTTACTTAGGAACATGAGACTTATCCAAGTCTGCTAACTGAATTATCTCTAACTCTTCATACCTTTTATACATGCAGATGGGTAATTTTCTTCCAATTTTGAGTTTATTGATCCTTAGAATATATATTTTTAATCCACTTCCTCCCTTTTTTGTTAAGCAGTCTCTTCTGCTCCCATTTGTTTCAGTGACTGGCTATCATGCATTTCTTCCCTATGAGTTTTGGTCATGATGGCTTATTGCTGCAGATAGACTGTGTTTCTGTGGTTATATAGGTTCCTTTTACCAAAAGAAGTCCATTAAAATTACTGAAAAGAATGTATCTTTAGAGGGTGAGTGTTGCCTTTAAGTTAAGAGAGCTTATCAGAAACTAAAGACAGTTTTGGTCCTGCTTTATGTAGCAGTACAGTGCAGCTAAAGTGGAATTCAATGTAAAAAGGACAGTTGTAATTGAAGGAGAGGTGGCATACACTATGAAATTATTCTTTTAAGAACTGCAACCTTTTCTGCTGTAATATGTGGTAGTAGTAGCATAACTTTGAAATTAAGCATGATGAAATTTGCACACTATATTAACCTTGCATAAAGGTTAGGAAGGAAAAATTCTCCATGTAAAATGTGCTCTTAATTTCATCTTTGGTGTTGTGACTGAGGCTGCAGGAACAGGCCTTAGCCCAAGGAAGAGGGAGAGCAGGAGGCTTCTGCCAATCTCTGAATACACCTGCATGTTGAGTGACTGCTGTGAGTCTTTTCATAAGCTAATGGGGTTACATTCAGCAGATCACTCACCTTTGACCGCCTTACTCACTATCTGTTTAAATATTATGGGCGACTCTGTCGCTGTTGAGCCGCTAGCTGAGGAATGACCCAAGTTCTCAGACAAGGAAAGAGAGAAGAGAGCTTTATTGTTTTGAATTCCATATATATAGAGTTTACAGAGGTCACCCAGATTGGTCAGCCCGAGACCTCCCCCTAGGCCCAATTGGCCAAGCCCGAACTGACCTAATCCGGAGACGTTGTTTGCAAAACATCCAAACCTTATCTTTGTTTATGAAATGTAGCAAAATGTTCCCTCGGGAAGGATCTGTGCTAGCCACACTACTCTTTCTCCATACATTTGTTGTCATCCCCACTTGCTCTTTTCTGTAGTGTTTTTACATAATTGGCCTACAAAGCCAATTACTATTCTTTCATGTTTATACATAAATTGAGATAAATTAGATTTGCCTGTTCTACAGGCTAGAGTAGCACTCTACTTTCTGGACAAGTGAGTACCTACAAATGAATTTATGAAGGTCCCCTAGATTTGTGGGGAAGAGTCTTCTATGCCACAGGAAAACATTATTTCTTTCATTGTGTTTCTGTTTCCACAGAACTAAGGAAATATCCAGGAGCCCTAGAATATTTTGACATTCTGACATTCACTTTTATTAATCATATGAAAACATATTCTATGATATTTTGGGGGGTATTTGCTCTCAGGGAACAAAGAACACTTTGAAGAACTTACAAATGAAAACTCTGGTTTCACTGCTACATATATTGTAAATTTAGAAGACTAAAGAAAGCATTTCAGTCGCTCATACACCATACTCCAGAATGCTCTTCAGTCTTTCAAGAGGGATTTGGATCTTCTAAAAGCCTACTAACAAAACTGTTCTTCAATTTAATGTAAGTAGTTGAGTAGACCAAAAGAAGCCAAGCATTTTTCAGTAGTTAACAGAAATTCCTACAGGGTAGGAAGCACGTTTGTAAATGCCATAAGATTTGGTGCTGGCAAATATGAACAAGCATTAGGTTGTGCCCAGATTATGACCTCGAGCTGAGATGACCCGTCACTCTGATGAAATGTTCTGCTTTGAATGTGCTGTGGTAATGTAAATGTCATGGTTTGCAATGCGAAGTCCATGCTTTGAAACAGTGATTCTTAGATGACTGCAAGGGAAAAAGCAGGTTTCTCAAAATTTTCTCTTTTTGTTTTGTCTCATACTATATGCTCCAGTAAAATAGAAAATAAACTTGCTGGTCATTGGCTACTTTGATTCATAGGTAGAGCATTATGTCATGGGGAGCCCAAATCTGGTCCCTTGAGTGCAGGAGAGAAAGCAATAGTCATGCTCCTATCTGTTGGTTCTACTATTGCTAAAACAGCCTGGGACGTGTTGGCTTTCTCTGCTACAAGGGTACACTGTTAATTTTTATCGAACTTGTTGTTCCCCACAGGTTTAAGTATTATTTTGTATCCAGTGTAGGACTCAGAATTTATCTTTGTTGAACTATGTTACTCTGCTTTGTGAAGTATATTTTCAGAAATGAATTTGTTTAAGTTTATAAAAGTTTAAAATTGCTTTAGTTTTCATGCAGGTAATTTTGAATTATAGACCTGTCTCACATTCTTTTTAGTTTCTATAGCAAGCGTTTCTTTATTTGCAAAAAACCATATTTATAGAAGTGACAATTTTTAGTAAAAGACTCAAAGTTTTTATGGGATGAAAATTTGCTATGTCTCTCAGCACTGTATGATGTTGATTCAGTATTCAAACTATTAGAGAAAAGTGATTCAATATAACTCAGATGCTAATGTGTGGATTTTCATGGTTTCTAAAGAGAAGGAAATGATTTGGCTCTTTTTCATTTAATAATCTAAGGGCATATGTAAATGAGACATGGGATGAAATTCTGGGCTAGGTACTTGCCCTGTGTAAGTTCTAATTCAAGTCCACTTTAAATGAGATAGAACCAAATCAAATACTATTGATGCTCAAAGTGCAACATAAATGACATGAAATTTGCACAGTCTGTACAATGAATTGAAAGTGTGTTCAGCTGGAATTTTCCTCTCTGTGTTTGATGGTACTTGTGTAAGTTGCTGGCAGTCACTGTGGGTCCAGTCATAATCACAGGTAGGAACAGGCATCTCAAGAGATGCCTGAGAAAGGTCAGACCAATCGTTTTCCAGAGGTGCCTATCTCTATATTGACTATACGTAGCCTAAGGTTACCTGCTGAAGATTACCTGCTGAAATTAAATGAGTCTCTCACCCAAACATTTGAAAATACCTGCTAATCCATTTAAAATACTCACATACTGGAAGAAAAGAAAGTGTATTTTTCAGCCAGATTGCTCGTGCTTTGCACTTTGAGTGTTTAATTTACCCAGTGGTCAATATGAAGGCACTTTTCTTCTATGAAGTGCCCCACCATGAAGCTCTGCTCATTACATAATTAACTATGGACCTCATTTTTGAAACATTAATAATGACATCAGATTCTAGTGCCAAGGTATTTATTAAATAACTATTTAGGATCCCTTCTAAGATGGCAGCAACAGTATTTAGAACAGAATATTCAGCACACTTCATTCAGATCTGTGTTCCTTGATTAATTCTAGAGATGCATCACTATTCTGTAGATACATATTTGTACCTAAGCCTAACCATGTATACTAATACACTGACTAATTCAGGAATATATTGATACATGTATTGATAAATCAATTATTTCCCCTTTTTAAAAGTTATCTTTCTGCTTGAGTTTTATTCAAATCGAAGTATTCATACACCTGTTCATTTTCTGTTGTTTATAGCCCTACAACACCTCTCCAACAAATATGGGAATGCACTATATAGGTTCAAAGAGATGGTACTGTTTTTGATTTTAAATGATGACAGCAAATGCAAGATTTTGTATTTCTTTCTTTTTATTAAAAGAAGCTAATTTTCAAACAATGTACATATCTGTTTTAATAATTGATACTGTCGAAGTCTTACTGCTAGATGTTGCACAGGTCTTAAAATTTCTTATTTATGAACTAAGACTATATTTTGACATGGAAGCTGTAAATGCCTGATAATTGCAATGGTGTGTAAACTACCAGAGTTTCATTATACTAACAGAAAAAATATTGATACATGCTGTGTAAGGATACTTGAGATTTTGGGCAATTATGTCAGTGCTCCACATTAAAAAAAATGCTAACAGAAATGTACTCACATAGAAATTATCTCAAAAAATATTTCAGACATTTTTACTGACCTAATAACTTTGGCCATGGGTTATTTGGGTATTCTTTAAAATACAGAGCCACCTTGAGACACATTCATATTTATATTCCCATGCAACACCATACAACAAAGAAAGTGAAGTATGGTATCTTCCAATAAAATCAGATTAGTAATTTAAGGTGTGCATGATTTGTCACTGACAAATGCTGGGATAGCAAATTAAATCTCTAGAACTCTGATACCGCTTTAAAACAGTAGGGAAAAAACGAAAAAGGTTGGAACTAGAACTCAGTTCCCTGTGAAACAGGGAATTTGCTAAATTCTTTTCTCATGGTTTGAATAATAGTATTTATTATGAGAAAAAAAAGAGTAAGAATAAAGCTATAGCTACAAATTGGCTTGCTGGATCACTTCCAAGTCTCAGCTCTAATCTGATATTCAAGAGATGACAATGGCCAGTCATAAAAGCTTGATGTAGACATTTGCTTCTAGTTCATTTCTGAATCTGTTAAGTCTTGTATTATGATGAATTCAATCGGCAGTCTCTATTTTGTTTCAAATTTTTACACAGAATCATTCAGGAAATTGGACCTAAGATGTCTCAGTAACTTTGTGCCTGTCGTACTTCTGAAATTTAGTCATAACTGTGTTGCTTGCAGTCATTAGCACACTTTGCTGTGGACAATATAAGTGATTTCTCCTATGGATACTATCACTGGATCTTAAGCAACCCTGCAGAGTAGATTGGACTTCATTTTTAAATACTAGTCTAATTATCCCTACAGAGTAAATTGCATGGTATTTAGTTTGACTACTTTGAAAGCCTAAGATCTGAGGCTGCTTTGCAGGAATTTGAAATTTGCATTTCCAGGGAGTTATTTCAAACCAGATGTTTAACCACTAAATTGATTTTATATCTCAGCTTCTCACCTTGATAGGAATATCCCTTATGACTACGTTGAGACAAATTTCAATTAATGTTCTACAGCAGATAGATGCTATTAATATGATGCTATCTCACCAACGACAATTAAAACCAGAGAAATATCTCAATTTTAGTCAGTGAATTGTCCAGGTCCTTCTAAGAATAACTCTTTCAGTGTTTTCACAGTGAAGATTTCAAAACCCCTATATATACAACATGACATGCAATGTTTGGTAAGATTAAACTCAAGCAACAGTAGATTATTCACCTTTAAATAGGGAAGTATACAAATATTCCCATAAAGTGGTGTTGGTACATTCTTTTGACTGTTGAGGAAGTAATCCATGACATCAAGGGTGTAAATATCCTGGCATTTGTTCACATCAATGTTGTTAAAATTGAGATAGATCTATGCTAGTAAAACAAAAATAAACAGCATGACCAAAGGGAATCTCCTGTCTCATTCAGTTTTATGTGTTGGGAACTATTTGGGGGCTATTACTCATTGACCCTGGAATCAACTAGTAGAAACACAATGGAATTTTTTTCTTTTAAAGTACATTATGGAGAAATGGCAGCTGTTTTCCTCAAGGCTCTCATTCTTCTAATCCATCCTTAAGAGGAAATCAATACAGTTTCTCTCAGAGGCTTTCAAGACTGTCTCCCATGTCAGGTGGAATGGAAAAAGAAGAAACAACTTGTTTCAAGAAAGCAGAGACATTGAGAAACTTCAATAGTGTCCAGACCTATAATGTTTCTTATTAGACTTGCTATTTTCAAAGAAAAAAACTCCCTTCTCAGAATACTTACCTCATCATTATGACTCACCTTCAAAAAATCTTTGCCTTCCCACATGATCTTCTGTCACCAAGATAGATAAATCAACAACTGAAACTATGCCCCCTTTCTTCCCTTCATTTTTAAACCACTCTGAATGGTGTGAATTTTGTGTTATAGGCAAGATATCACACAGCAACCTCTCTATTCCTGTACAGCAAGCAAAGCTGAAAGGTCTTTCAGCTTTTAATAATAAAGCCCTAAAAATAGAAACGCCAGATGTTTTGGTTATTTTTTTTTTAATAAATGAGAGAATTTATAGTAATTGAGTAATCCTTTGTAATTCTGAAATAATTTTATATCTCAACATTTCTGACCTAGTCATGAATAGTAATGTCATTTGTTCCTTAACTCTTCAGGTCAAAATTCTAAGATTGAGTCTTTCATTTTTTTTAGAAAAATCTAGTCCCAGTGACTTGTAGCACTAAAATCCTAAACATTTAGTGATACTTCAGGAAAAAAATGTTGGCAAGTAATATAATTAAAGGCAATTCTACTTATATATAGGCTGTGTTTTTTCTCCTTTGCATAAAAGCTCTGGTTGCCTTTCTAATGTCCTTCTAAAACAAGAAAGTAGAAATACAAGATAAGAAAGTAGAGGTGTTGAAGGAGAAATGAACTGGAAGTACACAATAGCTAATAAGACCTATTTTGCAATGTTATGTCTTCTGTGAATTTCTGTATGAAATCTCTGTGAGCCTTGAAAAGGGAAAGCTTTTATTGTTAAAGAGTTAATATACTATTCAAGAGATATGCCTGTCTTGATTTCCATCTGAAAAAAATCTCGTTACAGCTTCTGAATGCACATTTCATTGCTTTTTGGATGACCAGCTTTTATCTAAATATGGTGCTGTGAATTTCAGTAGACCGGTTGTTATTGTAAAGAAATTAAGTCAGTTCAAGGTCCAGTTCTGAGAAAGAACAAGAATAAAACAACAAAGCAAAATATGGTACTTCATATTCTGGTTTATCAGATGGCATACTCTGGGAGTCTGGGAGGTCTGGACCTCTGTGGGTAAGATTCATAAATGAACGTTCAGGTTTTCAGCAATGAACCGTACTGTATCTAAATAAAGGATTCAGTGCTGCTTCCAGCATTAAAATGGGGTAGTAAAGTTGTTGGACATGGCTGATAAAACAATGTGGCAGTGCTGAAAAGATCTTTTCACCCCTGAGACTTATGTTATTTTTACCTCTCAACTATGCTTGACGTTTGAAAATACATTCAGATGTGTAATTGCTTTGTGTTTTCTTCAAGATGGGTTTTTAATTTAAAATTACTCATACATAAGGCTAAACAACTTGGAAGGGGATAATTTTGCTTCCAAATGTGTTTTTCGAAATGTATCTTAAATGTTGATCTTATTCAGAAAAATGTTCCCTGTTTCTGCAGAATACTGCTTATGTGCCTTCCCAAGGCTGTGTGCGCCTACCAGGAAGCAATGGTGTTATCGTGCTCTTTCTGAGAATGTGTGACCTGTCGTGCTTTTGAAAAGGGATTGAAAATCTGTAGCAGATGGGAAAGTGCTTCAAAGTTTTGATTCTGAAGGAGAATCTATAGAAGGGAGTAAAAGCTCTTGATGATACCTTGGTTTATTTAGGACATGCTTCTATGAATTTTCATTGAGATCATCAGGTAAACAAGTAGTAGTAACAGGATTGGAACAGAGATGTTAATTCTCCGTACTTTCAAAGAAATCTTGAATTTCACATCAGAATGTGCTTTTCATAAATCCTTGTGTTTTGTGTGGTTTCATGGTGCAGTAGAATGCTACAATCTTGTGCTGCTGCAGTTTTGTTACTGACGTTTTCTTTGAGAAACCTGTGACTGTGAGATCATGCATTAGAAGCAATATCAGGACCAACTTTTAATTAATTGACAAGATAAAAAGGAAAGTATGCTGAGAATCTATATTGCCCATTGAATTAGCAAACGTTTGCCAAATATGGTAGTTGAAGGAAGAACTATACATTTCCATGTTGTAGCTGATCATGAAAAATTATTTTTTACATATTCTTTTTGAACATACAACTACAGAAAAACAACAGTTAAGTGCACAGAAAGATGAAACAGTAATTATCTGACAGAAAAGCAAAAAAAACCTAAAGGCAAAAACCTCAAATTTGTTTTTGAAGTAAAGGAGTGTAATGGGAAGACAGCGGTGCCTTTCCACTTGCAGTAACATGTCAAGAAAATAGGACTGGCAAAGGGGAACATGAAGATGAAGCAAAAAAAGGTGTTGTGGCGACAATAGAATAGATCATCATGGCTCAAAAAAGCTTAATACACAAAAGCATTCCATAAATGTTTATTTTATATTGCCATGAGAATCACTTAGTGACATGAAATCTCTCTCACTTCTTTGCAGCAGCAGAAAAACATTCCCAAAGAATATGCTAAAATCCAAATTGTTTTTCATCCTTCAGGACAAGCTGCATGGTTCCCTCGGTTTTATGTCCCTAACATCACAGAATATAGGTACTAAAAAAGAGTTCAAGCTAATAAAAACAGTTCTAAATGACACAATTTTCACTTGTGCCCCTTACCTCAATAAAAGATTTAAATTCAGTTTGTACATTTATTATCTTATACTGTATCTTACTAAAATTTGAAATCCCTCTTTGACTGAAAATTCTGACATTTTAAATCTTGTTTTAATTCTGTATGGAAGCAAACCCAACATTTGTTGACACATGAAAAACTAAAGAAAAAATATTTCATATTAGATATTTAGAATCCACTGAAAAATTACTTTGTGCTTCATATGACAGGCATCTGCAGCAAGACAAAAGGATTAAAGAGTACTAGCTTGATCCTTTGTGTTTTTAAAAATAATTTAATTATCTGCTATTTTATGATCTTTCAGTTATAACAGAGCTCTTGATGCAGCATGGGTGGCATTTTGCTGTGCTTGATGACATTACAGTGCCTTGTGTAGTCATTCCTGAGGTGAATCCCAATCTGTCTCTTTTCTTGTGCAAAGTTCTTTGCAAGGCATCACATTTACACTTGTGATAATGGCCAGCTGCTTTGTTTGGCTTGTAATCTGTCCTGAACAAATGCATCACTGTAGAAAAGAGAAGTATCTACTTTTAGTGGAAAACAGAACCTACTAATCCTGTCAGCTACTCAACAGCAAATTGTTACCCATATAGACTTCTTCTTTAGCAAGTCAGTCAGAACTGTCCAAATCTGGGTCCCCAAAATGTGTTTTCTAGGTAAATGTTTTCAAAAAGTGGGAACATCTACAATTTACTGTTAGTCTTACAAAAATTCAGTGCTTCCCCACGCATTTACGTAATTGATTTTTGGTCATGTACTTGAAAAATGCCAAAGTTGTCTAGAGTATGGATACATATTTATAATATACCTGCAAGAGGTATTGATATTCATTGTTACAACTACATGGGCCACAGAAAAGGTACTTAAACAAAATTATACTAAAGAAAATGTTTTTAAAATTTGAATAATGTTTTGATAACCTTTCATAAAATCTAATACACAAAGTCGAGCCATGTGAAAACTACTTAATATTCTTTTATTCTCTACTTATTTGTTTCTGTATGTATGACTGGCTCCTTTTCAGGGTTGAAAGGGAGGACTCACTAAACTAAATGCAGTCTTAGTTTATGAATTTTAGGCTCCTTTAAAGTCACTTCCAGGTACCACTTGAATAAATTTAATCTCATTTTTATAGCCAAAACACCTCCGTTGCATTGTTTCTTGTTTCTCTCCCTTGACATAAAAAAAGAATGCAGGGTGACGAGCTTACATGTGAAGATTGACACTGGACAAGTTTAAAGATAAGTCTGCTGAATTGCCCAAAGTTTCAAAACTTTGCCTTGACCTGCCCTAGCAAGGAAGGCTTGTGTCAGAGCCTAGAACAGCTCTCTGATGGTGTAGAAACCTTTATGGGTGAGTTTTTCAGGTGATCATACAAGATGTGTAACTGAGATTGGAATCAGCCTGTGATTGATCACCCAGTGGATGGCTTTTTTACACACATAGGAGGAGTGAATTTAGTACTAGATTTTTGTTTGCTTGTTTTAGGGAACAGTAATTACTTTGAATACAAGGGAGTATTCCAAAATTGTACATATTCAAATGAAACTTTTAATGCCCGCTTCAGCACAGAAGTCTGAATATATTTTGCGCAGTAATTCTGCTTTTATTGTCCCTTTCTGCAACTGGGAAAAATAGATCTGTTTTAAAAGTTACTGACCACATTTGATCTTTTTATGATCTGGGATAAAATACAAAGAGGAAGGCTTCTGCCTGGATGACATTCATTATTCTTGGATGAACAATAGGCACAAAAAGTTTGCTGCCAGAATTTCAAGAGAACATGAGATCATTGATCAGTTCCTGAGTCTTGGACTGCTGAATGAGCATGGTGAAAAGATATAGTCTATCCTTTTTTGCCAGTAAGCAAACTAAAGAATTAAGCATCCTATAGACTTCCTTCAGTTGATAATCATAGTTATGAACAGAATATGCTACCCTACCAGTAATTTAACTGTGAATCCACTGACAGCACATAACCTGTGTAATATCTTAAACAGTATTATCTTACTGTGAACAAAAATAGCAATTTTAAATATAGTTTAATGTTGGGTAATTTGTATTTTAGCATTGGGAAAAATCAACAGAATTCACTTACCTATTTAATTATTTTGTCAAAACTATCACTTTGACTGAAATTGGAATATCTTTAAACATTGGAAAGGAAACCTATACTTACATATTTTCCTAATGTAAAAATCTGTGTATTTTCTGTAAAATGCAATTATGGTCTCTTGTGTTCACAGACAGCATTTTTAAAAGAACAAATAAACAATCAAACAAAAGTTCCTGGTCTTTTTCCAGAGGAAAATTTAAATTCTATTGCAATTGGGTTAGTACTTTAAAAGAGTACTGAAATTATGTGTCATTGTCACTGTAAGTTTCACATTGGTCACATAGACGTTTTGTAGCTCTAAATCCAAAGAAGAGGAAGAATTGTGTGAATATCCATATTCATCAGAGGATCAGATCTTGATGTGTATTTTTGAACACTGTTTTTTATTGTTTGCTTCAGAGGTGCTAGACTCTCAGTGCTTTGAATTACTTTCAGCTATGTTTTTGGACTTGAACTGCAACTCTTGGAATGTTTGTGGTTGCTATTTCAAATGAAAATTAGTAACGAAAAGTGCTGCTATTCCAAGTGCTATGCAAACAGTCATATTAAAAGTAGTGCAGAAGCATTAACTTGTTGCTTCAATGCTGTGGCTTTATATCTGCTAAAATTCACATGCACAGCAATGAAAGGTTTTGCATTCAACAGATGAAGGAACACTCTTTGACTTTGCCTTGCTTTCCACACAGCAAACCTGTCAGTGCTGTCATACAAAAACTCCTCACATTTTTTGCTCTAGGTTACCAGTAGCTTTGTTTCATAGGCAGCAGGTAATTCAGATCAACCATTATCTGTGTAACAGCGCTCAGAATTATCAGCTCTCACTCACTTTTTGTGCACATACAAATACTGAATTTTTGGTTTGCACCTCAGTTTATACCAGTCTGTAATGACTGGGAAAGCTGCAACTCTACCATGTGTCCATGCTCCCTGGAGGAAATGGGTGTCTCCTTTAGCTGGCTGGTTTTCCCCTCAGCCCATCTCCTAAAGCTGATCTCCTAGTCAGTGGGGCTAGACGGGCCAGAGAATGCTTCCCCATCCTTTCTTATTGTTCCTTTTCTGTCAAAACTTGACAGGTTTCTCTTGTAAATCAGCATCGACTCACTTCCTCCATTCATACCATCAATACCATAAGAGTTTCCATTTCCTCTCCTACCTGTCAGCCTGGGAACAGTCTGATGGGAAACACTGGTATAAGGCTTTTTTATCTTCCTCCTGACACAGTCTTGAGGAGAAAAAGGGAGAAAGGGAGAGAATATCTCACTGTGGCTGTCTTCCAGACACCTGAGACAAGGTGGTGAAGCTGACCTTAGAGCTGATGACAGACTTGTCAAGGTTAAGAAAAGTTTTGAGATCTACAGACCACAGTGATTGCTGATCAGTAAGTGGATTTATGATAGACTCTGTAAGAAAATCAAAGGAAAACAATACAGATATTTACATCAGTGGGTGACAGAAGCTACTGAATGTTGGATATTTACAGTATCATAAGACCTAAATAGAATAAAGCAATATTTTCTTTTAAACCTTGTGGTATATGAAAAAAAAGCTTGTTTGTTTGGGTTTTTATGTTTGGGTTTTTTTTGGGGGGGCGCTGTGAAAGGTTTTGGGATTTTTTTGGTGTTTTTTTCTGTTGAGGTGGGCAGTGCTTTTGGGGTTTTCTTTTGCTTTGTTTTGTTTTCCCAAAAAGAAAGGGATCTGCCCTATTTTTTTTCATGTATATGTCTGTTTGTTTGCTTTGAAATTTGTGGAGATGATGATCCCCCCTAACTTCATTTACCGTCTTCAGGACATACTAATATGTTGTAATTGGTATCATATCATACTAATATGATATATTGTTTGCAGTTATGGTAACTAGTTCATAGTATGGTGATTTTTATTTTGTTTGCAAAAACACATTTTTGCATAGTATCTTCAACTAACTAGTAATAGTATTATCCGTTATGTTTTTAAGGAAGAGCTTTAAAGATGACATTTGGAAGCTTAAGTGAGGCTATTAAAAAAAAAAAACCAAAAAAGGTGTCATTTAAAATCCTGCAATTATTTCAAGACAATTACAAAATTTTTAGAAGCTTGAAGTCATTAGTCTTGAATGCTGAAGGCTGTAAATATTGAAATTGAAGAATTATTGATCCAGTGACTGAAAATATGAATTGGCATATTTGCTCTAGTTCTAGTGAATGCATTTGATTTAGTTTCTGTAGGGATAATATTTTCCTTGATGTGCTCAAGTAACAGAATTGGGCCTTTAACTGATAGGAAAGGATTTCTAGCAGTGAACAGGAGAGAATTCTTTATAGCTTAAATGCTCATCGTGGTGATGCTGTCCTTTTCTATCAATTATGTTCTGGACTGAGGGTTGTGGTTTTTGCCTCGTATCTGCTGATAATATTTGTCTTTATGTATATTAACTTTCTTTAACAGTAATAACCCTATCTGTTTTATTTGTGAACATTCGAAGTAGCATTTTGTGTTTTTAACTCTGGCCTCAAAAGGCTTGCATATAATTTAGAAGCAGTATTTGGCCTCTTAGGAGCTCTTTCTTTTCATCTGTATTGTAATACTCCAGTGGAAAAAAAGCATTTAAAGATGTGCATTATTCCCCTATTCATTACTGAAGTGTCATGTTAATAAATAATACCTATCAAAGTAAAGGGGTTTTTGTTGGTATCTCTAGCCATTCTCAGAAAATACTGAATGCAATTTTTCTTATGATTATACTAAAAACCTATAATGGCTACAGAAGTTTCCGTCCTACCATGAAGATATTGCTAATACTGTATTTCATCTGTACAGTACATTAAGCACAATCGTTTATGCAGACATTTCTAGCAAAGTTACAGTGCAGAAAAATATTTATGTTTGTCACAAATTGGATGATTTTGGAAAGTAAAGTAAAAGGATTTTATAAGTCTTCACTATTGAAATGAATAAAATTATTGTTCTTCTATTATAAGGGACTTTAAAACTCTGAGGTGGAATTTTGACCCTGCACTTGGAGACAATGTTCATGGTGTAAACACTACTACTTACTTATTGCTGAGGAAAGTTCTCTAGAAAACGAATTTCCTACTCTATTTCTTCTCAAAGTAGAAAATTACATTCCTGCACTACCTCATACATTGAAGTGCTGCAATTACAGGTAGTAACTGAAACACATCTTCATGAAAAACTAATCTCAGCTCTGCAAGCTGGGACCAATTATTTAAGCTCACAAACTGAAGAGAGAAAAAACATCATGATGATGGGAAAGGCTTGCAAAATAAGGTTCCTATTCACTGGCAGGTGAACTGAGACTTACTGCATGTGAGCCATTAAATTGTAATGGAATCTTCTTATGTTTCTTACAGTAGACAAGCAATTGTCTGCTGCAGAGGATGAGCTTGTCTCTGCCTTCCATTCCTTCCCCCACTCCCAAGTCAAAATGGGTAAACCAACTAGATGTATTTTTGCTGCTTAAAAGACCACTCTGTATTTGTCACTGATCGAGTACTCATAGATCATACTCAGTAGATGGACTGTGGTTTTTATTACTTGCTGGAGGTGAGATATTTCTTCCTTGACACACTTTGATGTGATTCTTAGTAAACATGAGCTTGGATGAGCTGCTTAGCATCCATCTATGTGTCAGTTCCATCAGCATTTAACAAGATAAGTAACATTTGCTTATCACTGTGAATTTTTTGAAATCAGGGAGAAGAGCTCAAAATGTAAAAAACTTCCCAGGACTTCTGAAAGTGAAGTAGGAGTCTGCTAAGGGGAAGAGCCAGGACTTATTTTGTACTTGGAAAGGTGGAGTTCTTCTCTGCAGATCTCACCATGTCTGTAGAAATACACAGGACTAATGTGTGGTATCTGATACAGATCTCACAGAACTGTAAATGAATTCTCACTTACTCATCTGCTGCTTTGCAATGTGAAAATCTAACATATTAAAGCATCAGGAATCTACAGCAGGCTGTTCATCAGATATTTGGATGCTGATTCATAAGCTACTCAGCTCATTTGGAAAATCTGGCATATGTACTTCCATTTGCCCATTTGGATGTAATCTATCAGTATTTATAATTAGAGGATCAGCTGTTTAACTGAGGCCAAGAAAGAAAAAATAGAAATATATACCCACAGTAAAATAATATACTGGGAAGTCTGAGATCTGCTCTTATACTCTAACAGAAAAATTAAGAGAATAAAAGCAACAAAAAGGCTACAGAAAATGCTAAAATGTTTTGGAATGAGTAGTTCCTTCACTTAATAAAGTGAAGCAATTTTATGTGACTTCTCATATAGGGTACCAATACAGGAAGATGCCACCATGAAAGAGATGTTCCCTTTCTTGTTTTCTACAATGTCTTTCATAAGGTTAGCATATAATCTTTGTGATTGTAGCATTTTCTATATTGCTAAAAATACTATACCCAAATGAAATGAATTACCATTGCACAGGAAAGTGGGAGATTTGCTTCTCATAATATTGTTACTTAATGACCAATGTGGATGCTTGCTGTGAATTTTTGCCTCTGACCACACTGCATCCAGCACTCCAGACTTGGCTCAAAAGAGAAGTGAATGTTAAAGAAAAGTTGAAGCCAAGAGCTTGGGTCTTGTGGCTAAAAATGCAATTCCTAATGTAAAGAAACAGAGAGTCAGCATGGCAGAAAATCCTGGAAAGGATGGATTTGACTTAAGCTGAGTTATGTCTAAGCATTAAGACAGTTAAATTAGAACTTTTAAATTACCCAAGTGCTGATGCATCCCTGCAGCGATGGCTCTGAGTCATGTGGGCTGCGAGTTGAAGGTGGGAGGATGGCACTCGTGTGATGCAGTGTGTGGCACAGCTTGGGGGTAATGAATACTTTTAAGCCCTCTAGCTTGCTGGAAGCAGTCCCCTCAAGAGTGAAAATAAAACATCTGATGATTCTGAGCTGTGATTTTCTCTTGTTCAGTACTGAATAAAGCTAATTTATGCTAGCCAGACCTGGGACAACCTTGTACTGTGCTTTAACTCTGCCTGCAGTAGAAAAAAACCTGGTTCAGTGAGAACCAATGGTAGTATTATTGTGGAAATAAATACAAAAGGAAGCGTTTGAGGAAAAATTCTTCAGGATTATCCAGTAAATTAATTATTACCTGTTCAGCTTTATGGTTTAAAGGAGAAGCTGCAATGCTAATACATGTATCATACATATCCATACATATCCATATCCATATCCCAAATATATATATATATATAAATATATATATATATATGTTAACACTTATACTTTTAGTGCAACTATTTGCAAGATGCAGTGATCAGAAACATTTATTGGTTCCCAATTTTGAGGTAACTCCAGCTCTTAGAAACTTTATCACATTCATAGGTATACCAATATGACAATGACAATTTGACAATTTTAACAGTGATTTTACTATTCCATGCCCTGCAGGGAAAAAAAAAAAAGAAAAAAAAAAGTGGTTTCTTTCTCAGTATCAAAGCAGTTGTGTAAATATCCAAACCTGACCTTAACTTTGAGGGAAAACAGGTAGTTTTGTTTCACTTTCTTTATGGGTTGATAATACTGGGGCCAAGTTTGATGGGATCAAGAATACACAGTTCTTTAAAAAGACTTACCGTTCAATGAGTATTGAAAGAAAAATACACATTTTTTGTTTCAGGTGGCAGAAGCAATATTGTATGCATCCTAAGGGGTTAATAGGATAAGCTGGTGACTGATCACAATCAGCCACGCTAAGGGAAATTGATAAATGCTTGCCATAAATCTGCATTTTCTTGAGACTAAAATTCCTTCTTAAACAAAAACTAGTTGTGTATATCTCATGTGTTCTCTATTCATTTTTCAGGAAGGAACCTTTCTTTGACTTATTTTGTGTCTTAGCTTCGAGTGGTCTAAGAAAATCGTATCTGTGACTCTACAACATTTGACTAATGGGAACTTTGAAGGTTTTTAAGAATTTATGGTGCAGTAATCTTATATAAGCCTAAAATATATCATAACAGCCCCACGTCTTTCTTCTACAGATGACCTCTAGTGCGTTAGCTAGTCAAAATTTTGAAAAAAAGCAAGGGGCGGGAGCTTCTGAGCTCTTCATCTGTTTATACCAGTCTTGAAATGAGATAAGCACCACAGTCAAAGATGCAAAAAAGGCAGTGAAAAGACAGCTGTGTTTATCTCATTTACACACAAGGAAGAGAAAGTGCACCTCATTGAAGGAAAATTTTAAGCTCTTATCCATTGCATTTTGTCCAGCTGTGTCAAATTGTTACAACCATTTAAGCTATCAAATGTGAAGTCTCTGTAAAATGCTGCACCTTCTCTCTCAATCATATTATGCTATGAAGATTTTGGCTATAACTTGACATCAAAATATGTGACATTTTCATATTTATTTTTTTTTTCTCTGGCCGTATAGGTTTCCAAGCAGATAATGTTGTAGCAGTAGAACATTCCTCGTATCTGTGATATTGCATGTGACTCTATGAGTGTTTGTGTAGGACGTGATTTGGTTTATTGCTTTATGATGAACTCAGAGTGTTCAGTGATGTACACAGCACAAGAGTTTGTCTTTGCCTCAAGGAGCTCTTAGCCTGAAGATTGGTTCTAGGGTTTCTTACATGGGAATGTTCATCCCCACTGTCAGATGTCTCATACTGATATGACCTCTGCTCTACAAAAACATTTTATTTTTGGCTTAAGAAAGTGTCATTCCCACCAGTGAAGACGTGCATGGTAACCTCTTCCAGAAATGCTACAGCAGTGTTCTTCAGCTTTGTAGGAAATCTTCATGTTCAAATTTTCCCCTTAGTCGTGTTGAATTCCCAGAATATCAGGGGCAGAAGTTATTAAAGGCAGTGTTACCCTCAGAGTACCAGTACTCAGTGAGTTTCCAGTCTCTTGGGTGTTTTCAGCAAATCTCCAAGGAAAACATGTTATCACATCCACCTTTTGTATATAATAGTTCAGACTATTGAAATTACTAACTAGCAGTTGATATGGAAAAAAAACCCCACCCCTCCTTGCGTCCACACCTTAAACATTTGCATAGCCTTTAAAGCCATAGTTCAGTTATTTTTGTGTTTTATTAGCCAGAAAACTGTCAGGGTATTTATACAGCCCTTCCAGCTCTAATACCATTTGTTAAGATGTCGACTGTGATAGATGTTCTTTTCAATGCACAGTAGCCTGATCTGAAGGAATTTGCACTCTGGAGGCACCATTCAGTGTCAGCTGAATCACAGGAGTTTTCTGAAATTCACAGACTTATTATTCTGTCTCAGTATTTAACACTTCCTAGTTGAATGTTGAAGTCCTAAGGTCCTTTAGGAGGTGCTACAAAAAGTGTTTTACTGGCTGCTAAGTAAAATATAAAGGCCTACCCTGGTTCTTGTCTATGAAGAAAATATTGTGTGAATGAGTAAATGCTATGTTCTCATCAAAGATGACATGGCAGGGTCAAAACATCACTGAATATCATAGATTCATTAAGGTTTGGAAACCCCTCTAAGATTGAGTCCAGCTGTTAACCTAGCACAACTCTCTTCACCACTCAACTGTATCTCCAAGTGTCACATTCACATTAAAAAAATTCGCATTTTTTGAACACGTCAGGGGACGGTGACACAACCACTTCCTTGGGGAGCCTGTTCCAACACGTGACCACTATTTCAGTGAAGAAAATTTTCCTAATATACAATCTAAACCTCTCCTGGTGGAACTTGAGAGCATTTCCTCTTGCCCTATCATTTGTTACCTGGGAGAAAAGACTGACCTCCATCTCATTACAATCTCCTTTCCGGCAGTTGTAGAGTGATAAGGTCTCCCCTGCGGCTCCATTTCTCCAGGTTAAACAACCCCAGCTCCCTCAGCTGCTCCTCACAGGACTTGTGCTCCAGACCCTTCACCAGCCTTGTTGCCCTTCTCTGGATGCACTGTATTTCTTGAACTGAGGGGCACAGACCTGGATACACCACTCAAGGTGTGGCCTCACCAGTGCCAAGTACAGGGGGACAATCACTGTCCTGGTCCTGCTGGCCACACTGTTTCTGATGTAAGTCAGAATGGGGTTGGACACTTGTCACCTGGGCACACGCTGGCTCATGTTAGGCTGCTGTTGACCAACACCCCTAGGTTCTTTTCCATCAGGCAGCTTTCCAGCAACTCTTCCCCAAGCCTGTGGCATGTGAACAGATGTTGTATGTCATACAAAGTGTATATTGCACAAATATGTAATGAAAATGTAATGAATGAGGTTCATCTCTAGTCTCAATGAAGTTGGTAACTGATCACAATGGAGAGGATAGGTTTGGAGCAAACTGCCTCCAGCACTTTGATTTGACACTCTGAGGCAGTGAAGTAGGAAGGTCACATTATTATAGCTAGAAATAGCCTTTGGACCAGTTTTGTCTTATGATAAATATTATGAGAATCATAGAATTCTGCTGTACTCGCTCGAATAGGGAAAATTGTCCCTTTTTTAGTATAATTTCCATGTCATTAGTGAATAACATCAATGATTTCTTCTGAGTAAGGACAGTTTAGATCTTTTGCTGTTCTACTGGGATCCCATGTAAAATCCACGTGCTTCCTGAGGAGGACTTTGAGTCTTCTTCATTCTGCTTTCTATATGAATTGTCAGTCTTTCAGTGAGAAATAGCCTTGAGATCTTCACTTCCTGAAAGTGACTGCAGAACATTATGTGTCTAAATTATGAGGAGCTCCAGTAGGCTGTATCTTGCTACCAGCAGTCAGTACTGTCTGGAAGGTTAAAGTCCCTATTAAAGTTTGGATGGGAGCCAGAATGACTTCCACTCCACATTAGAGACAACCATCTAATAATATTGTGTTATGGTGTGAGCCACTATGATTCAACAGATGGCACATGTGGTGCAACATCATGTGGTTCAGTTGCTGTTTCTTGAGTTCCTCCACCTAGTAATGTAGAAAAATATTACAAGTCGACAGAATAAACATATATAGGATTCAAATGTTCTTATATGAGTCGTTGAATATAAAGAGTCAATTTTTTGTCTGGGTTATATTTAATCTGTTAATCTGTATAGACGTAGTATAGGACTATAAAGAAATACGTTTGTAGCGCAAACAAAATAGTGTTATTTATGAAGCTGATAGAGAAAACCAGATATTGTTTATTCATGTGAAGTTATTGTTACTTCCCTCTGCTATTATAAAATAGAGAGAGAGGAAGGTAGAAGATAAGAGGGTTGAGGAAAGAGCTAGTTATTGTTCAAGGCTTACTTTTCAGTGTAGTTAGCTTCTGCACACGTATGTGTGAGCTGTGCTGAAAACAGCAGTGCTCAGGCGAAGACAGAGAAGAGAAGGCTTTTCCAAATTAACCATTTGAATTTCATATATAAGTGCTTATCTGTGAGGAAGACGAGTTTTGTTTAGAGAAGGAATGCTTGGATTGATGAGGGAAAGCACAAGCAATGGAAAACAGGTATGCGGGCAGACACAGAAGCGTATCAGGTGTGGTTTCTCTGTAGCTGGTCCCTTAGGTCCCTTTAGAATGTGTCATGCTACAGCTCTGCTGCTGCAACATTATGTATGCCATCAGCAGTTTTCACTTTGTCATTTACACAGATTGACATTCTTTATGAGAATAAAGTTACTGATCTATTCTTTTGATATATGTTAAACCTTGCATGCAGTTTATGGGTTAGCATATCTAAAAGGGGACTGAGATGAAGGATTGTGCAAAATGAAGTCACAGATTATACCAGCACAGTCCAATCAGACACTTGGAAACATATGCTGATTGCCTTTATCAAAAAAATACCAGCACTTAAAAGCCTTCCTGGAGTGGCTTATTACTGCTCAGTATTTTTTTTGTGCATATGTATCACTGCACTAGGCAGATCTGAGTGGTAACTTTCCTCAATGATGTTTTAGTAATTGAGGAGAGCTCCAGAGAACACTGATATTGATGCCAGCTTTATATTTGGTTTGGTTTTGCCTTAGTCCACCTGACATGCACAAGCCCACCCAACTTTGCAGACAAAGATGTGTATTTCAACAGATGTGCAATCTTTGAAAGGTTCGTTGCAGTAAAGCATGTTTTTATCATGGGTTTTATTAAGAGGTATTTTCACTTTTACCCATCAATCTTTGTCTCCCACAGTGAACAATAGGACAATTTAATATAATTAGTTTGCATGCTTTTATCAACACCATATTCAAAAATAATTTTTTCACCTCCAAAGGAGCTACTAAATCTCAGGAGTGCTAGCAAATGTTTCTCTAAATTGCTACCAACTTGCCTTTGTGTCAGGGCACATGAGGAAATCAGGAGAATAATGTCTTCCCTTCACACAGAAGAAGCTCTGAGGCATAGCCTCGGTACCTGAAGGGTTCTTGTATCTTTGCCTTTCCCTGCTAAAGGTTACATCTCTTGGCAAAATTTAACCTGCAATATTCCAGCTGTTTGCACTCAGAATATAAAGGGCTAAACTCCTAATTTGCCTTGCATAGAAATTTTCACTTCTGTACTTCAGCTCACTGATCATGTGCTATCACAGTCATTTGTGGGCCTGCACTATGAATAGCATCAGGGATTTAGTCTGATGTAACAGGAAAATGGTGAAAAAGCAAAAAGGACTATTGAAAAGGGGTGAACGGGAGCAGCTTCTTATGCCAATGGAGGAGTTGAACCTTCTGCATCATGATGTTGAGGTTTAGGTCAAACACTTTGGTTTCAATGGGAATATAGCCTAAAGATCTACACAATTTGTACATTGTCAGGGAGAGGCAACATTTGGTACAAGAAAAGAGAAACTAAAGCACTTCTTTTTACAAACTTAACATTTTTTAAGCTTTTTTGTGAAAGTCCTAAAGCTTTTCTGCAATAAGACTGTAACTTATTGTAGTAGTAATAATGGCCCATAAGTTTAATTTTCATTTAATGGCAGTGAATCTAGTGTATGAATCTAAGGTAGACTTGCTATTCTCTGTGAGCTGTCAGTGCAGAAATCAGTACCACATCTCCACTTGTTTAGAAGTACATTTTAAAATGTATTTATGTTCTTTCATCAACAGTCCTTGTGGCTGCAGAGTGTAACTTTATAGTCATGTAGGCTAACCTCTGGTTCTTGATTTTTTAGTGCTGTTCTGTGCATATGAGGAGCATATTTGAATTTGAATAGCTTTTAGGTGACATTTAAATGGTGTTTTAAAGTCCAGTTTACCTTGTCTGTAAAGACAAAGTCCTAAAGACTAGGGCTAAGACTCAGTCTTGAAGTATACCTTTTTTTGATAAGTTATGGCATGAGGAATCATTCTACTATTCCTCTCCACTATCTTCAGTATCCTCCTTAGGTAACTTGAAACACTTAGATCAAGGTGGCCATCAAAAGTTCCTTCTATAGTCAATGAGTTAATCATCTTGACCCTAAATCCTAATTCTGAGACAGCTAAAATAAAATTTATTGAATGCTTAATTTCATTCTCTAAACTTGTGTTAGGAAACAATTTTTGCTTATGTGAAAGACATATTTCTGATTTTTATTTTTTGTTGATTATCATGGTAGCAATATCTGGCATTTGAAAGACGAAGGTATAAGGTAAAAGATGGAATGAACCATCAAAAATATTAAGTATCTAACTATTTTTGACTGATACAAAGCATTTACGTGCTGTGTTCTGCATTAATGTAAATAATACAGATTGATTCACATATTTGTATAAATGAGAGAAAACACCAACTATCGTGCAGTTTTATTTCATACAAAGGCATCAAAATCAGTACATAAAGCTTCAGGTGATAGGGTAGAATACTCTTGTCTTTTCCTTTCTCTTTCTTTCTAGTCCACTTGAATTAAACAAAGAGCACATTTCCAATTGTAATAGTATTTCTATGGATTCATTAATATATATGTCTTGCTATGGAATATCTCTGAGATGTGTCTGAGAAGGCCACAGATAGGTATATACATGGGTTCTTGGGGATTGTTCATTACCAGTTCTCCCCTGTACCAATATTGAAATAAACTAATTTCATTTGAGCCTTGCCTCTCTTGGTCAAGGCATCACAGATTGTGCTTTTGGCTTTAGAGTGTTTGGGTGTTGGTTAAAACAGCAGCTGCCCAGTGAGTGATGACATTATGCTAACTATAGCTGCCACAGCTGCAGCAAACTGGAAAACAAAGTCTCTCCCATTTCTGCAGCCCTCTTAAAACTGGAGGCTTGAAACAAGTTCACATAGAGTTACAAGTTTATCTTCATGTGTATTTTCCTAGAATTCTTCCAGTTCTCTGTCTGTGCAAAGGCACCTTAGTCCTGCTTCTGCTGGGAAGGAGAATCAACCATAAAATCCCAGGGGTTTTAATGTGATTTTGCTGAGTTTCACCTGTACTGTATTTCTCTTTCCATGGAAAGGAAGATCTAGGCTGATTTAAATATTATCAAGTTAATCCACAGAAGATTGTTTTTCCCCCTCATGTTCAAAGTGTCTGTTCTAGTTAGAACTTCCTTTTCTACTAGCATGTCTTTCCCTATTAGTGCAAATTATGTTGCTGTTTTCTCAGCAGCCTGTCTAAAGTAGTTGTAGCTATTCATTTGTATAACACAGTAATAATGCTTTCAGGTCTTGCAAATAACAGAATCAAGAAATAGCACAGTTTTAGTTTATGAACATATAAAAGCCATGTTCATTTAAGGTCTGGCTTCAGGAATTGTGTCAACATGTTTGAAGTAATAATAACCATTTAATGCTTTGAAATGGTTTCTATGTAGAAAAACAACATACAGATAATTATTTATGTGCCAGTTTCTGAATTTAAATGCTTTGTTTTCTGATTTTTTTGGTATTTTGTGGTGTCCTTTGAACATGCTAAGAAATATCCTGGCTAAGAGATGACAAAACATTATGTATTATGAAAAGCTGCAGTAAAACTTGAAAATCTTCCATAATCAGGTCTATTCTAGCAATTTAAAAGTGGCTATTTCTTGATCAGCAAAATGACAAATCAGTCTTCCACTGTAAAGAATAACAATTCACATTGCTTTTAAAGAGCTATTTATAATACACAAGCTCTTTAAAGTCATTTCTACATTGCAGTTTTCAGTATAGACATTACTAATTCATGCAATGACCAAGCACACAGTCACTGATATCTTACAGAGCAAAATTGCCCTTGTACTCCTTTGTACTTTTTTCCTACTGTAATCAGAAAACTGTGTTACTGAAGAAGAGCCTCTTAATTCTCATTATCAGTTACAGCAAACATGCATCATAGTTGGATTCAACAGGAATCCTTTAATGATGAGCAGGTGAACCTTTCTTTTAGAACTGTGTTCCATCTGTTTTATGTTCAGCTTGATCTAGTAGCAGTTGGTAGTAAAATTATTTAAATTCTTACTGAGTTTCTACCAGCATAGAAAAAGAAGTAGAGCAGTATTGAGCAGCTTCCCTTTCAGACAGCTATGACAGAAGGCCCAGAAGCCCATCATGCTATGAAACAAAATTATCTTTATACCTGATGATACATGGACAAAACTTCTAAATTAATATTTTTCCTTAATCTTTTAAACTGGGGAGGGGGTGGGGGACAGACAACTTTTTAATTCCCAGAGAATTTAAATGTTTTCAGAACTCTTTAGATATGTTGATAGTTTTCCTGAGTTTTTATTGTATAATTTATAAATTTTTGCCTTTGTTCATTCTCGGTGTAGTCATCAAATGTAGCCAGATATTAAAAAACAACCAATAAATTTAACAAAAAAAAAAAAAAAGGCTTCTTATGTTTCAACTAATCCTGTGCCATAATATTGAAAAATTCAAAACAAATTATATTTTAGAAGTCACCATGATTATTTAAAAAGACTATTGTCTTCTTTTAGAATAGACCTAGGAGTTTTAACATGTGGACTGATTATAAGTCTGCATATAACCATGTGTTTTCTTGTGTAGAACTGAGTTGGACCAGTATTGTACTAGAACAGCTTAATTACCAGAAATACCAAAGTGTTCAGTTGAAATGAAGAGTAGAAAGGTAGTAATAAGAATTTCTGCAATAGTTAATACCATTTGATTAAGTAAAAACATAAGTTGCCTGACTTGATTCTGTAGCTTCAGATAATTTCATTATTCCCTGAGCTGAATTATGATTTAGAATAATTCTGCTAAAGGTAATGGTAATAAAAAGCCTCCTTCAAATTTAAGACTGTAAAAATAAGACTGAATATAAAAATAAGACAGGTCACCTCCTGACATATTTTTGTGATAGATGTGGCCAAAACCTGTGAGCATGTTGTGGTTCTCAAGTAATATATAATTGCTTAGAATTTAAAATAAAAGATAATAAAGTATAAGTTGCTAAAAGCCTTGTTAATTTGAAGCATCATGTTCCTGTTCTGGTTTTCATGTCCATTCACAGCTGTGTTCCATGTGATCAACACGTAGGCTGTAGTTACTTACCATATATTTCTTTATTTATTTTAGAAAGAATAAGAGAAAAAAGCATCATTCTCTTTCTTTAATAGTTTTAATCTTTTGCAAACCTTTAAAGCTCCCCTCATTTCCTATGCACAATCCCTTTAATGCTAGGCTACTTGTTTTACCTTGACCACCCGATAAAGGACAACTTCCAAGGGGATAGTTCTGCCATTGTTGCAGATGCTTCTTTGCTTAATTCAGTCTTTTTGCAGAAATTGTGCACTTGAGTAGGTGATGCACTGTTATTTTATGTGGCTCTTCAAAATAGTGCTTCCAGAGGAAACTGTTTAATCTGTAAAGATAATAGCTCCTAAATATATAATGTAATTGCTACAAATTATACACATTCCATCTACAGGGAAGAGTTAATATTAAATATAGTTGTTCTAATAATTAGTGCAGATAGCAGCTAAGCATTTGCCCTTTTAATTAGTTTTGTCCCTCTTTCTTTCCAGACACTCAATGAAGACTTTATCTTCTAGTTTTTTTAGTGCAGGAGTCCAAAAGGTTGTACTTTTCTGATGAAACATCCTATACCACAGCAATAGTGTTCCAGATTATTTACCTATCTGTCAATTTACTATCTGAAAAAAGTTCATTTAAAAGATACATGTTTAAAATAATATTCTGTCTCGAGGTGCCTTCAGTTAGCATGTCTGCAGCAGTCACTAGGGAACATTTGTGTGCAGATTGGAGTACCCCCCAAATCCCCCTAACTGTTCTAAAAAGTGTACTGAAAAGGTCACATTTTCTGCAGTGACAAACCTATTTCAAAACAAGAGAAAGGCAGAAGCGATGAGATGGAGTCATGCAGTTTGATTGGTTCCTCATTATTATTGCTTTTTGTATTCTGATTTAATACTGTTTCCGTTCAAATACTCTGGATTAACTATATGAAAGATAAAAGTTTTTCTAGAGGATTAATATTTACTAAAATTTGAGCTATTGATAAAACTATCTGTGATGTTTTGTGAAATAGCATGGAATTTTTGATAATAAGTAATTTTCCTAAATTTTTTTCTGGTTCTTCACAGCTCTTGTTAATATTTTCAAGTATTAATTGAGCAGTGTGTAAAGCCCAACTTAAATGCTAATTATGAGGGTTTTTGGACAGATCAAAGTAATGTTAATACAACACATTTTGAATTTGCATGGTTGCTTAAATTTTAGCAATTTCAACAAAATGGCACAATGATGAAACCACATATCCTTTCTAGCAAACAGATCAATGGTACACAAGTTTTACTGAAGTCACTGACAAGATGTTGAATGCTGACAATAGTTTGAATGAAATTGTGGTCTATGTTGCTTTCTGAGCTGCACTGGAACTGCAACTAAATCTTTTTACATAGAAGAAGAAGAATTATAGGTAATGTGAAAAGTGAGGACTTTGTCTATGACATAGAAATCCCTAATATGAATACAAATCCCTAAATTATCAAACAACAAAAATATAACTCTGTTGTGCTGATCCAGAATTCTAATATTTAGGGAGGAGCACAGAAATGGGAAACCATCTACACAGATTTTTCTGATATACTGACAGTATTTCAGCTATTTTTGCTCCAGACTGCCTGAGTCAAAGATACCATTTTTTACTTTAGTAGCCTTTGACAGAACTTTCCTGCATGAATTTTCTACTGTATCAATTTCTGTTAAGATTAATTAAGATTTATCAACCTCTTTCTTCCTATCACATTTTTAATAAAATTAGAGAGACAAGAATATGAGTGTTGTCATGAGAAAACTTGTGCAGATAAAAGAGGCATTTGAGTTCTCTGTCTCTGCAAATTGTGATCTTATCTTCTAAGACATGTGTTCATCTATGTTTGCTATTTTAATTTAAATACGTATAGGAGAAAAACAGATGCATTATCTTGCTTAGAAATTTCTCCCATGGGCATTTAAGAATAAGAAAATTTAATTAAAAGAAAGAGAATTTTATGAGAACCCATAATATAAACATACTTCTATAAACTCACTAGAGTTACAGCTCTGTAAATAAGTTGTATTAATTTCTGCTAACTAAGAAGAATAATTGAGCTGTGTTCTTAAAACTGTTTTTGAATTATCTTGCTGTTTAGACCTCAAATTAGAAAATTTTATGAAGAAGGAAAAAGTTGCTTCATCTGCAGAAATCTGAGTCAGAGCACAGCTATATTATGCAAATCTTAACAGTAAAAATAGCTTTGAATGAAGGACTTGTTTTCATTAGCAATGGGGTAAAATGGATAGTGGGTGTCTCTAATCAGCAGTTTCTAGTGTGGTTTAGAAGGTTAAAGATAAAATATTCATAGCAGAAAATGCCTTTCCCTCTTATACTGAAATGCAACTTAAAAGTTTAAGGCAAAAAGGGACCATTAGTTCGTATATATATGTGTGTGCATATATAGATGTATAAGTGCATATATATTTAATAGGGTCTGCAGGACTAGGACAAGGGGTAATGGCTTTAATCTAAGAGAGGAGAAAGACTGACTAGATAAATGGAAGAAGTTAGGTTTTTTGCAGTGGGGGGATGAACTACTGGCACAGATTGCCCAGAGAGTTTGTAAATGCCCCATTCCTGGAAAAATTCCATGTTGGATTGGATGGGGATTCTGGGCACTGTGATCAAGTTGAAGATGTCCCTGCTCATTGCAGAGCATTGGACTAGATGACTGTTGAAGGTTCTTTCCAATCCAAACCGTTCTATGATTTTGTGATAGCTATATAATGGTAGATCATTAAACCTTGCCCACCTATTCCCGAATTAATTAAAATTTTATTTCAGCTTAAGTCATTAGGACAAGATAATACTGCATAACAGAGGGGAAAACAGACACAAGGCGTCTAATATAAAACACCCTAATACTACAAAAGCTGATAGATCCAAGTAATCCTAGTAGTTAGCTAAAGGAGTTGAGGTCCCATTGTTTTGCTCCATCCCATCCATCCAGCTCTTGTAATAAGATACAAAAAACAATTTCTTCCCCAAATCAGCTGTGGTAATCCACCCCATTACAAGTGCAAGAACCAGACTCAACAGGCAGTGCAACTAAGAAAAAATGTTCTTTTTAGCTTAAAGAAATGATCTGTCTGTCCTGCCTCAATCATGCCCTGAGGGAGTTTAATTATCACTCTACTGGAAACAATTTGTAGATCTGATTTGGGGTTTGATAAGGTGCAGTACCTGATTCTCAGGTTGGTACCAACCTTCTCAGTCCTTGCTCATTTGACTGATCTTCTGCTTATTCAAAGCAAAAGGCAAAAATTGGCCCAGTAACAAAAAAGCAAAGATACTTTTGATCAGTAATTTGCTGGACTTGACTCACAAATCAGTTATTTTTCTTTCAAACGGAACTTTATTTTGTATCACTTATAAACTGTATTTACTTCTGTAAAACAGGCAGCCTGGCACTTCAATAATTACAGCCTACAGAGCTTACTTCATACCAGTGCTGTGAACATTGTATTCTGATAGCGGTGCTTCTGCTAGATGCTAGGCTGCTCCACCACTTTCATACTTCCTGATACTCTGTGGGAGGATGTATCTAGTGAGATATTTTGAAAAGGGAAAATTTAGAACAGGGTGAAAAATCATGGATTTTTCTTCCAGTTACAAGAAAAATGTAAGTTTGTCATTTGCACATGAGTACCCAGTCATTGTTGCACAGGCACTCACAAAGAGAGTGATTGTTTAAAAGAAACAAACCATTTGGGAATTTAGCATGGGAATTCTCTCTCAAACAGTGTCATTGGTTGCTGGATGTGTAACTGTAGGAGTCTCCAGTGCAGGGGTCTTTGACAGGATTTCTCCAACTGCATCAGAAGCTATTGTTCTGCTGAATTCCTATAATTTGGCTGGCCCATGACTCCTATGTGACCACTTCATTATACACACAAATTATTGTTGTTAATTATCTTAACCTTCATACAAAATATCTCTAACTGTGCACAAAAGACTGTTTTATATGACTGTTTTTGTATCTGCAGTAATGATTTCTCCTGACTGTTTAAAGGTAACTATGTACAGCTCAACCAGCTTTGCAGCAGAGCCTGCCTCTGCTGGAATAGCCAGATGCCCCTTGCAGTATGTTACTGTACACGCTGGAATGTTCACATTGGTCTGTACATCAGGAACTGCTCTGTGAAGTGTGTGGAATTCCTACCTAGAGAATCCTTTGCTAATTACTTGTATATAGTGCTGTGAAGGAGGCCAGGAGCTCAGTCAGTCACCTTGGCTAGGTTAATGTGCTATTTCAATTCAGCTGGATATCTCACCTAGCAGTAGGTTGCTGGGTCACTAGGGAATTTCTAGTGACTCAGGTGCATGGGTGTGCATACAGGTAACAGTCCTGGAAACCAGCTATGCAAACAGAACTATAGGACAAACCTGAATTTTATATTAGTAACTTCCATTTCAGAGCTCTTGTCACATTGTACAATACATGCTCAAACCTGCAAATCACACAGATTTATATCAGTGACTTGGGTGGAAGTGAAATACAGGTTTAATGTCATTTTTTTGAGACCTTGTTACACACCAGACGTGCAGCACAGGGAGGAGTTGCAGTTTTGTTCATGTAAACAGGCTTGTCAGGCTTTTGTCCCCAGAGATTTGGGAAGTGAAATAGACATGCAATAATTTGTCGTGTATCTTGATTTAGGATCCTGTCCTGTCCAATTTGTGATTTGGATCACTTAAAGAATCCCTGTTAAAAGGATTTAACAGGGTAAGCTCAAAGGCAGCTCACTTAGGCCATCATATTTATGGAAAAAAGTGATTGCCTCCTAGTCAAATTGCACACAGTGCAGAGGTATGTATGAGGCTCCTTGCGCCCACAACTTTCTAAGTTCTTTGAGTTTTGGAAAAACCACCTGATATTCATGTGTTAGTCACATGGTCGATGTTCCAAGCTCATTTGCACCAATGCTCAGAGTCACTGTTGCTTTGTGGGTTTCCTGGAGGAGCTCTTAGCCCAGCTACTACTCAGGCCTTTACCCCCTCTGAAGCTTGTATCAAACTACCACTAGCTTGGTCAAGGGGTTCATATCCATCCCATCATCCTTCATCATAGCAGACAAGACTATGGGTTTTACCATTCACATCAATATTAAAGACAGCTGATGCTTTTTTGGCGGTGCTTAGAACACCACTTTTCAATATTTTCAGTCCTAGTTAATAGCACTCAGTGTTTCTGTATATATATGTGAGGGTCATGTTATTAGGCAATGTTGAGTCTTTTATGTCTGGTCCAACTATCACAGCCTCTACTCTTTATAAAATTCTTTTACTTCCAAGGTTCATTTGCTGGACAGAATAGCTAAGGGTGATCTCATTGCCTCTTTCACAACTAAAATATTGTAAGCCTTAAGTATTGCATATTATTCCACCCAAAGTTCTTAGTTTTATTTACTGGATGAGAAGAGTTAGGATTTTCCAAATTTTCCTTTGGCCATTGTAGAGACTGACCAAATGCTTGTCAAGCAAGCCAAATTCCTTGACAGACAGGCTGGTTGTTTTCTCCCTCCTGTCTTCCTTATTGACATCTTTTTATTAAGGCATCTTACTAATGGGAGAAAACTCAAACTGCTATGAGAAAGCAAGAAAGTTATCCTGCAGACAGTATGAACACAAGGAAAAGTAACCTGCAGGGTATAAATGATTTCTCACTCAGTTTCCAGATGATATATTTATTTATGTATGTGTCAGGGTTTGACCCTGACTAAATGCCAGGCACTTCTGCTCTCTCCTGCTGCAGATGTGCAGGAGAGGGGAAAGAAAAAAAACTGTAAAAACACACACCAATCTCATGAGTTAAGTGAGATAGGACACTGGTAGGAGAACACATGGCAGAAAGGGCAGACAGGCTCTAAACTTAAAGTTGCAAAGTGATTTAATTACTTAACCAAGTCAGAGGATAAACGAGAGGCAGAAATAAACTTCATACACTATTTTGTTCACTCACCCCCTCCCTCTTACGAACCCATTTTTATTCACCCCCTTTCTTCCTTCCAACCAACAGCTCGGATAGGGAGGCAGGGTGTAGGGTATTTTCTCAGTCCACAGAGCAGGTACATAAATCTATTCATCACCACAATTCTTCTACTACAAATACTCTTATCTCTACTTATCTCTCTCTAGACAGTTTTTCTGCTCTCACCCCTCACCCTCTTAAGAAGCAGTCTCTCCGCTCACCCCCCTCCCCTCTTTCCAAACCAACAACATGGGCAGGGGGCAGGGTAAGGGGTTTGTTTTCTGGTCAGGGAGAGGGGTCCTCTACTTAGCCAGGGGGTCCTTCCCACGAGAGACAGTCCTCTGGGAACTTCTTTGGCATGGGTCCAATCTCATGAGCAACATCCCGCCCGAATTCTGCTACAACATGAGTCTTTTTGTCCATAAGGTGCTGTGCAGACTCTCCCAAGCCGAGGCCAGGCTGCTTCCATCCCAGGAGCAAGGCCTTTCTCTCCTTTGCAAGGCCTTTGTAGCTTTAACTCTTTTGATGAGACTCCAACTGGATCACAGTCTTTTCCAGGCATCCATCTGCTCTTCTGGAGTGAGCTGTGGGTGAATTTCTGCACCTTTGTGGACTCCATGGGCTGCAGGGGCACCTCCTCCTCCCTCACCTTCTTCACCATGGCCTGCAGAGGGTTTTCAGCTCCAGCACCCGGAGCACTGGAGCACCTCCTCCCCCACCTTCTCCACTGACCTTGGCAATCTCCATGCTGTTCTCCCTTCACATATTTTTACCTCCACCTCCTCCTCCTCCTCTAACTACAAATAAGTGTGTGCTTACCTTGTTTTGATTTCTTCTTAAGTATGTTTTCACAGAGGCATAACTAGCACCTCCAATTGGCCCAAACTTGGCCGGCAGCATGTCCATCACCTTCAGAGCCATCAGAGATTGGCTCTGCTGGACTTGATGTAAAAACTTCCAGAACTTGCACTCAGGACACACAGAGCCATCTTTGTGCCACTGCCCACCCCTCAGACACTTCCTCAGGCTTACTACAACAGCTTCTGAGGGGTTTAAATTTCTCTTAGATGCTGAAGATAACTTTCTGATGTTTTGGGCCAATCAAAACCACCACAGTTAACAAAAAGGTGAAGAACATTTTCTGTATCATTTTTTAATCTCACTCATAAGTGTGCATATTGATATGCATATTGATCCATAGCAGTATAACCCCTATTAGCAATTGCTAATGCTACCATTAAAATTAACTTACAACTAAACCAGATTCTGTTGGTATTCATAAAATATTGAGGTGGGCTGACCCTGACTGGCTACCAGGTGCCCACCAAGCTGCTTTATCACGACCCTCATCAGCAGGACAGAGCAGGGAGCAAATTAATTAAAAACCTTTCTAATTACAAGTACAAAGCACAGCTGTGAGGGCTGATATGGGGAAAATTAACTCCATCCCAGCCAGACCCAAAACAGATTTTAATGGATTGATTATTATTTAACAACTGCATCCATTATATTAAAAAATATGCTCATATTCTCCATGAAAGTGGCTTTTATAGTCTTTCAAATTTGAGCAATTTTAATTGCTTCTAAGAAGTAGGATAATTTGATGGGAGACTTTATGCTTTAACAGTAAATATATGGAGTGAAGTTTCTGGTAGCAAAGCTTGCAGAATGAAAATCCCGTGTAAATTTTTCATTAGCACTCTGCCATTGAATGTCTTTCAAAAGCTCACAGACAATGTAAGACTTATAAACATGATTTGAGAGTATTCATCTTAATGTCAGTGACATTTTCAGGAAAAAGTAGGCTGAAGTTAGAAGTACTTACTAACATAAGGCTGAGGACTCCAGTGATTAACAGGCTGTCTTAGTATTTATGGAAAATGGATTGGGTTCTTCCACGTAGTTTGTCAGGGGCTCAGTGTTCCTCTTTATATTAGAGTGGAGTGATGCAGGGACTAGAAGTCATTAAGGTACAGAAATAGGAACCAAATAAGCCTCTCAGATCAGGATTAATAACATTAGTGTTACATGATAACTCTCTTCTCCTTTTTCTCTCTTTTTTCCTTTTTTTCCTTCTCTTTTCTGGCAAACAAGCAGACAACCCCCTCCACCAAAAACAGCAGCAATCTGCATTTTAATTTTAATGTCCAATAGGACATGGATAATGCTGTTTCAGTCATAATTCATATGGAGTTGGCCCTGGTGTGTGGCTTTTTTGGTAATGACAAAATAATTATTATGCACTGACCTCTAAAGAAGAAAACTGCCATTTTTAATCTTATCATAGATATTTATCTATATTTAACCAGTTTGAGTACTCTCAGGCTAAATATTCTCTGTCCTATTATGTTAAACACAGGATAATTACTGTTTGATGTATTGAGACAGTGGAAGAAAGAATGTGTGGGATTAACTTCAGTAAGTGTGTTTTATTTCTGTATGGTTGGTTGGGTTTTACAATTATTTATAATAAATTTGCATCATGCCTGAGAATTGAAAACATTCTTTAGTTACATTATGGAATGTGTAGGAGTATGCATAATTTAGATGGGCTAAAACACTAAGCATTGCCCAAATTGCTTGTGAAATATGACAGGAAAGATGTCTAGGGGAAATGTAGGCACTCATATGAAAGGTTAATTTTGTGTGCTACTGAAATTGCATTCAGAATCTCTGGGTTCACTAGTAGTGCACGCATTATACAACTCAATTCCAAACAATAACAATGTTGGCTGCTTGTTTACACTTCATAAATAAATGCTCTTGAAATACCTTTGTTACAGATTTATTGCAAGGATTACCCGGGTGGTTACTGTTGTTGCTAAGGCTTTAAAAAATGTTGCATTTTTATTCCTGTCACAATTTTAAGATGCTTAAAATATTCTAAAACTTCTAAGTTTGGCACGATAATAAAAATATATATTAAACTATGTTCTTGTTTTGCAGTTCTAAATAAAATATAACTACTTTGATGAAATTAAAAAATCAAATGCATTTTTCCCCCTTTGCCAAGTGCAATGCAATTCTAGCCTTTCTTTTTAAAATAGGCTTTTTATTTTATTTTATTTTATTTTATTTATCTTATCATTTTATTTTACGTTTTAATTCTAGAGAAATTTCAGCCTTTTTTCAGTCTTCAAAAGATAAGAACAGCTGTACAGCTCACTTGCAAATTCTCTTTTCTTCTTGCTTAGGAGATGATGCTTTCTTTGGTATGGCTGGGAGTATCATAAAGATTAGCTTCTGTATATATGAACCATTTCTTTTCAGTAGACTGAGTTCACAGTAATACAGTGTGCTGCATTGTGTGTCCATGAGCAGATGATTCCGTTGTTGTCACAATCAATAGGTATTTTATCCTACTGCTAAAGTAATTTCATTGGTAATTCTCCACTTTTCCTGGGACAATGAAATTTGAGAGAAATTTAATAACTTGGAGACCTTTTTTTTTCATAAAACTTTTTTATATAACTAAGTTTGAGATTATGTGTATGAATAGATTAAAGATGTCTAAAGAGATTTCTTACAATTTTGATAAAGTACCTAGGTAATAAATGCCTATTGACAGTGGGGAAAAAATGTGGGTTTGAGTTGCAAAACAAATTTCTTCTTTTTAAAACGCAAAATGTTGTCATAATAGGACTGGAGAACTCCATACTTAAATATTCATTTCATGAGTGAACTTCCAAATGGGAGTTCAAGATGCACATTTAACTTGTTGCTTAACTGTGGTTTTTATTTTCGTTTATGTACATGATTGTGAGTTCTTAAGTTTGTTTGAGAAAAACAGAATTCTATCTAAGTAATTTTGAATTATGTGGGTGGGGAGATATTGCTTGTGTTAGGTTTTCATGATATTGCCAATACCTGGCTTGGGAGTAATCAAATCAGTTGATATGGTAAAAGATAAGAAAATACACTGAATAAAATTTAAATGCAATTTATATTTTAGTGCTGATAAAACCTTTTTTTAATAAGCAAAATGCATTAAAATTATCACCATGACACCTGTTTTCTCTCTGCTAAAAAACGTACTTGGTAAGCAGGAACAAGCACATCCTAAAGGGTGTTTGCCCACAGATTTTTATTTCACTGCTTCAGAAAGCTAAAGGTGCAGAGCTGTAGGTTGTAGTTCTTCTGGGATAGAGATAGCATTGATAATTACCTTGTATAGATAATTAATGTAAGGATAATCTCATAAATAACTCAAAAATAAGACAAAGAAGAAAACTCTTTTAATAGCTAAATTTGTTTTTCACAGCAGCTGAAAACTGTAACAGTGGAAAGTACATATAGTTTTTCTTTTGGTCTTGTGAACTGATGAGTTTTCCTGCTGTAAGGATGAAATTAACTGTGTGCTTTAAAAACAAAGCACTTTTCTTTGTGTCATTTCTTGTTCTTTCCTGGTGAGGAAATTTCCTGGTGTGCAAAGAAATAAGGATTTCCCCCAGAGAAAAGATCAAGCTCATGTGATCTGCTTTGAATATGTACCAATATACGTAATCAGGAGATATATTTAAAGTACTCTTCTGATTTGGACTAAACCTCTAATGTAACTACACCTGTATTTGACCAGAGCCACAGAGCTGTTCCAAGCATGGGAGCTGATGAAGCTTGGGAGAGAGAGTATCTGAAATATAAGTGTTTTGTTTTGCTTTGAGGAAAGCATACTTGTTTAAGAACCTCCAGAGCCACAAATGTTTGCTTTATGGAAAAGTGATGTGCAGCAATTTTGAAGAGGAGAAATGAAGAATAGTACATATTTCAAAGAAAAATCTGTATATACTTTGTTCTCATAGTTTGTGACAAAGCATTAAGTTGAACTGGTGTCTTTTATCTAAGAAGGGATTTGAGATTTCTTGATAGAATGATCAAAAAGTATTCATTTGGTGAAAAAAATTGTCATTCTTTAGGTTCCCCTTTAGAGAAAGGAGAACAATATGGAGGATTATATTAATTTGAAACACAGACAAAGTGGAGAGAAGAGATATAGCAGGGGTGGGCTTTCAATTATTTCTAGATTTTTAAAAAGTAAAGGAGAGGTTAAGCATAGGAACAACTTGTCCAGTGCTGAGTCATCTTTACAGTCAACTTTCTCAATGACAATGCAGCTAAGAAAGCATCTGACCAGTGATTTGACATTATGTGAACTGTAGATAAAAGGATGGTAATGATTCCTCTTGGCTTTAAAATTCATGGTTACATACATGACTAATTTCTTTCCTGTATTAAATAACAAGACCATATCATCCTCGAAGTCTTTGTTAAGTACACGAGAAGCTAAAGAACAGGCCAGCTCTGATTAACAGGTCTCACAGCCTTCACTCTACAGAGGCCTGCGAACATGAACAGCACATATGAGGAATCATATAATTTTCAGGAAAAGTTTGAAACTATTAAACAGCATTTTTACCCAGCATTTTCTAGCCAGTAAAGGTCAGCAGTGAACAAGCAGCCATTTACTTTACTGTCTGAGCAGAGACACATACTTAACAGCTATTCAAAGCTTGCCATTAATTGTAAGACCCAGTTAGGTACTGTCCTGTGTGTCTGCTCTTGTTGGACACTCACTGGGACAGAAAACCTTGCTGAAAAAAAGCTTCTCCAATAAGTGTGCTGCTTCTCTTGTCCTTGATAACTCATTTTGATGCTGTAATCTCTGTAGTTTATATTGCCCTTATGGGTTTCTGTTGTTTAACAGCATGTGTCATCCTAGCTCCTCCATATCATCTCAGTTTTTCTGTCATCTTGTACTTGGTATTTCTTGCAAATGTGGCAACAAATAATACTATAAGTATTACTTCTATGGAAAACTATGCACATAATAAATTGTAGTATCCTCTCATTTTTTTTCTATTAAAGGTTTGTAAATAGCCTCATCTGCAAGTTCTTTTTCTTGTTCTCTTACTTTGCATTGATGCTGTTTCAGGATAGAATATGAAAATAAAACAAGTGATTAACAGCCATTTGAAATAGTTTACGTCTTCTACCAGAGAGATTCTCTTCTGACAAAAGTACTTATTTGGGTCAGACAAATACCATCGGCATGAAAACTTTATCCTATTTGTATATTCATAAAACCATCTCAGCAACCTATTCCAGTGTCTCACCACCATCACAGTGAAGAGGGTCCAGTCCTGTTTAACACCTTTAACAATTATCTGAACAAGGGGATCAAGTGCACCCTCAGTTTGTTGATGACACCAAGTCAGGCACGAATGTTGGTCTGCTGGAGGGTAGGAAGGCTCTGCAGGGATCTGGACAGGCTGGATCGATGGGACAAGGCCAGTCTGAGGCTCAACAACACCAAGTGCTGGGTCCTGCCCTTGGGTCACAACAATTCCATGCAGAGCTACAGGCTGGGGGAAGAGTGGCTGGAAAGCTGCCCAGTGGCAAAGGATCTGGGGGTGCTGTTCAGCAGCATCTGAACATGAGCCAGGGTGTGCCCAAGTGGCCAAGAAGGCCAGTAGCATCCTGGCCTGAATCAGCAATAATGTGGCGAGCAGGACCAGGACAGAGATTGTCCCCCTATACTCAGCACTGGTGAGGCCACACCTTGAGTGTTGTGTCCAGTTTTGGGCCCCTCAGTTCATCAAGAAAAACATTGACGTGCTGGAGTGAGTCCAGAGAGGGACAATAAAGCTGATGAAGGGTCTGGAGCACAGGTCGGATGAGGAGCATCTGAGGGAGCTGGGGTTGTTTAGCCTGGAGACAGTGAGGCCCAGGGGAGACCTCACTGCTGTTTACAACTTCCTGAAAGGATTTTGTAGACAGGTGGGGGTCAGGCTCTCCCCCTACGTAACAAGTGATAGGACAAGAAAAAATGGCCTGCAGTTCCACCCGGGAGGCTTAGATTGATTATTAGGCAAGATGTCTTCACTGAAAGGGTGGTCAAGCTATCCAGGCTAGTGGAACAGGCTACCCAGGTTAGTGGTTGGATCACTGTCCATGGAAGTGCTCAAAAGACATGTAACTGTTGCTCTTATGGGCATGCTTTAGTGGTGGACCTGGCAGTGTCGGCTCAAAGGTTGGACTTGATGATCTTAGAGTTGTTTTCCAATCTAATAATTCTATTATTCTAATAATTTCTTCCTAATAGCTAATGTAAACCTGTCCTCTTTCAGGTTAAAGCCATTATCCCTTGTCCTATCACTACATGCCCTTGCAAAAAAATCCCAGTCCAGCTTTCTTGTGGGCTTTAAGTAATGAATAGCTGCTCTAAGGTTTCCCTGGACCCTTCTCCAGACTGAACAAACCTGTTTTCACAGGAGCAGTACTCCAGCTCTCTGATCATCTTTGTGACTCTCCTCTGGATTAGTACCAACAGGTCAATATCCTTCTGTGTTGAGGAATTGCAGACCTGGAGGAGTCCCCTACCAATGAGACAGAGGGGAGAATCAGGAAAGAAAAGAAAAGAAAATAGAACTCATGGGGTGAGATAAGAACAGTTTAATAATTGAAACAAAGTGAAAGATAGTAATAACAATAACACTATTACCACTACTACTACTAAAATAATAATTGTAATTAAAAAACAAGAGAGAGAAGGAGTGAGATAAAATCCAGGAAAAACAAATGATGCACAATACAATTACTCACCACCCACTGAGTGATGCCCAGCCTGGCCCCAAGCTATGATCGGCCCTCCCTTTCAGATAACTCGCCTCTGTTCATATACTGAACGTGACGATCTCTGGTGTGGAATATCCCTTTGGCCAGTTTGGGTCAGCTGTCCCAGCTGTGCTCCCTCACAGCTTTTTATGCAGCTCCTCCATGGCATGAGACACTGAAAAGTCCTTGACTTTGGAGGAGCACTACTAGCGGCAACCAAAACATCAGTGTGTTATCAACTTTATTCTCATCCTAAATCCAAAATACAGAAGAAAATGAACTCTATGCCAGCTGAAATCAGGACACTGAAGTACTGAACTCTGTGTTTTATTGGTATTTACATTTTCTTTTCTGCAATATGGTAAGACTGATTGGCCACTGCAGTCATCTCCACAGTTATCTTTTATGTAATGTCTGTCCTTGTCCAGAAAACTTGCTCTGCTCCAGTTTTGTTAAAATCATCTTCTAAGGGAAGTTCATCTTCCTCTGCTCATCTGATCTGCATAGCCAAGAAGTACAGTATGGTTCCCCTGGCTCTTGAAGGAAATGGGAGCATCCCAGTGTTTCCATTTCAGCCATTCATGATTTGATGTTTCATAGCAATATTCTATTCACCTCTGATTCTGTTTCTCATATTTTCCAGTTTTATATTAGAATACTGCTGTTCAATTTTAATGAAACAATATTTAAGCCTTCATGGTATTTGTTTAGTAAGTATGAAAGTAAAAATGAATTATTTTGACTGAAAGGTCACATTTAACCTCCCAGTTGAAAGACAATGCTTTGAACATCAGAGAAATATAAAGTTTCAGAAAATGTCTTCCCATAATTTTGGTGTCTCAAAAAGTTGTGTATTTACATAGTATGTGAATGCTACCTATGCATATCCAGAGACAGTGCCTTTGCTTTTTCACCATGCCTCCTTGAGGGTGACAATTTTTTTGGGTTACTGAAACAAAAACTTAGGAACAGAGTATAGTATTCACATGATAAATGTAATTTAGAGGGGAGTAACTTTTTTACAAGATGTTTTTGAACAATTTTTGAAGAGTGGGTTTGCTTAATCTGCCTGACAAATTGTTCTACTGAGAAGATTCTTGTACTCTTCTGTTTTGTTATTGCTGAATTTCTGTAGTTAAATAGAAATAGAGGTAGTGTCATGATTCCTGGGTCACATCTTGCCTTTTGAGTCAAATTACAGCTGATGTCTTTCTTGTTTTCACTATTAAGTCAAAATTCTGTAAACCAGAAGATGACAAAGCAGATTGTAAAGAGACCTTTCAGTGGCCTAAGTAGAGGAGAATGTAGGCAATAGCAAATTGCAGATAAAACTTTTTTTCTGTTTGTCATCACTTTTAGGTACAATAAGCTTGAAAATACAAGTGAATTAAGGAAACAATGGTCATATCTTTATACAAGAACAGTGCTTCCTATTGAAATGGATATGAAGGAAGTAATTTTTATAAAATGATGTGATTGCTTAGTCTAACTGGTTTTAATAGCCATTAACAGCTATTAACATCTTAAGAAATTTTTATATTTTTCAACTTGAAGGAAACTGTTGGACATAAAAGTTAATAATGAGATGAACATAGGTTAATTTTAGTTAAAGAAATTATCCAGATTATTCTTGAAACATTTATTGAAAGGAAGATGGATGCAAAAGCAGTTTGCTGTGATTTGTTTAGATATGTATACACTCATTATTTTGCAAAAAGTAAATTCAAAGAACTCCCTAAGCTTCTTTAAATACTCTTCTATCGATAATTCTGGTAGATAAGTTGTGTTCTTAGAGACTTTCCAAGACTTCCCCATTAGACTTCCCTAGAACTTCCTGCAAACTTTGGAGAAAAGTCTTCAGAACTTCTTCGTACAATAGATGGCAGTGCAAATATCTTGCCACCAGCCTGAACCTTAGGAAAGGCAGTCAGACTTCTGGACATTTAGGATGGATTTGCATCCTTTCTTCTTTGGAAAGTAAGAGCCAGTACCAACCTGTACCTTACCGTCCACTTACTGACAGCTTAGGACTTTTTTTTAGTGAACGAGGAATAGGACAATTATCTGGCTTCTCTGTAGCATGTTCAGCTCTGCAAAAGCTGAAAGGGTCAGGCAATTTGAACTAGGAGTCAGAGAGAAAATTGAGAATAGGTGCTGCATTAATGTCAAATTAAGGAAATTTAAGGCATAAAATCTAACTCCTGAAATATAAACACAACTTATATTTTTGCTGGTGTTGCCAAACTAACAAACAAGCATTAAAAAGTGACTCTTTTGGCATGTGTTTAAAAGGTTGCATTGTTCTGCAATTCTAACTGCCCCAGGTTATCAACTTTGTGCAGACACCTGCACATGTGTAACTCAGTTTACAAATATGTAAGTGCCTGCTAAACTACAGCTGATAGAATATACCCCCTACTTTCTCTTCTTCCTGCTTCTTTAGTTACTTCATTAACTTCCTAAAATTTCAATTTTATTTAAAATCTGATTTTAAAATGTTGGTGGTTTTCTTCTGAATATAGTTTTTACCAGCTTTTTATGTTAATGCTTTTGCTGTTGTTAACTGGAGCTTTGTCAGGGAATAGACAAAATGTTTCCTGGACAGATAAGTTTGTTGACTTCTTGTAAGTGTGTCATGAACATATGGCTGTTATTTAAACATATCTAAAGCCCCTTTTTGGAAATTCTACTTTGGAAGGAGATCATAGGAAAAAAATATTTAAGACCTTTAAAAGAAGAGCATATTTTGTGGTATTACTATTCTGTGACAAGACAGAGTGCATTTCCTGGAATGTGTTGTTGATCTTTGTTTACAAGGGATACTTTCCACCTCCAAAAGCAGATATTCAATTTGTAATGCCAGTTTTTAATTCCTGCTGTTAGTGCCTACATTTTGAGAGATAATTACATAGTGTGGAACTAGTACAGAAGTGTGTTTACAGCATCAACCTTCTCATTATTTTGAATAGTGACAATTTATAATGAAAGATTTCTATACAGTGTCTGTTGATAGCGCTAAGATACCTCTAAGATTTTTTTTTCCCCAGTTATTTTACAATCCCCTAAAACAGAGTTTGGAGATGGACATAATCAATGTAACCATGTAAGATTCCACTAGGGAAAAGAATTTATGAAAGGGAGATGTATGCCATCAGCTGACTGGGAGCTGCTCTAGGAAATCTATTGTGGTGTCAATACCAAAAGGATACTGGTAAGGGATTATTTCTTGTAATTTTCTTGTATTTTATCAATGTTCCTGCATCACGAGGTGTCTGTCATGTTTAAAACATAAAAAATCTTGCAACAAATCAAGGAAACTTCATAAGCATGCAATTGTCTCTTATCCAATGAACTTGAGATTAAAGTTCTAATGTGCAGAAACTTTCTCAAATTATGGATGATTTTTGGTTTTGCAATTTATTTTTAATAAGCAAGGTCATCACTGCATTTCTTTTCCCAAGAAATCATTTGTGGCTGTGGGACTGTGAAATCTTCTCCTGGGCTATGATCCTAAATATTTATGTCTTCTGTGTTAAAACTGCCTTTGCATTCTGAAAAAAAAATCAGGGGATCGCAAGTTGGTGGGGTAATGGCTGCACATGGCAAACCAGTCTCAAGGCTAGCATGCTCATCTGGCCACCCAGAAGAAAGGAAATAGACTTAGCCATTGGAAATCATCTACCTCTTCAACACATAGATATCTTTTCCATTTCCTTAAGTATGTTTAACTTGCTTCTCAGGAGATTTAATAAGCACTGCCATTTTTATAATTTTAAAGCTACTTTTCTTTAGGGCTTACTGAATTTGTGTCACTTAGCTTTCTGATCATTCAGCCAAGCTGCTTATTTTACTTCCTTCTGAGTGACTCCTGTTTGGAAAAATTATTTGTACTTGTACAGTTAAAAACCTGGTAAATACTCAGTGCTTTGTAGAAATAATTGTGTTTGTGAGAAACAAAAGATGCTCCTGCCAGTTGGCTGAGGACATGCATCATCAGCCTGACCTTTCAGACAAACCTAGTTGTTCAGTCACAGCTGACCAAAACTGGGTCTGTAGGTGATGTTAGACTGACATCTGTAATAATTGCACAGAAAATGCTGTTTATAAGGATTTGAGCAAATATTATTACACCAGCATACATTTTTGTGAACACAGAGATGCAGTCTAAAATCTCAATTCTTGCATGAAACTGGATGTGGAATAATACTGTTTGTATGGGTTATGCTTATGGTATAAATCCCATAGTGAGGGTTAGTGAGGCAAATAGGTGCACAGAGTCTGCAGAAGTGATTTTCCTTTCTATGCCTCACTGTCCTATTCACAATTTCATGCTGCATTTTTCTCCCTGTATGGTCTTGTTGCTGGTTAGGTGAGATTACTGACACAGACATGAATACTCACAATAAAGTCTTTGGACCAGTCCAGTTACATTCACCAAAATAGTGGTCTGATTGTTTTTTATGCTACAATTTTACCAAACTGGATATTTAGGAATATTCTTAGCCCCTGGCTGTCAGTAGTCTGTGCTTTTTTGCAATTGCCCATGGTTAGCTTTTGATTTTTATTAACCAGTTCTTTCCCAAGAAATTCCCTGGCATGCTTTGGAAGCCAAAATTCATCCAGCAGGCAAGCTGGTTACATTCATTGTACTTTGAAGGCTGAGACTTCCTTCGCATAGATGCTCCATATCAATTGGTGTCAGTGCTCAGGAATGTTCCTAGGTACATTTGATTAAAGCAATACAGATACAGCCTAGATGTCTGGCTCAGACAACACTCTGCCTGCCTTCTTCCCAGAAATATGTAATTTGTTAAGTGAGATGCTCCACTTAATTGCATAGAGTGGACATTTGTGTGTGCACAGAAGCACCCTGCACTGCAAGGTAAGAGCCTGTCTCCTGCCAAAAAGATGTGTCGTAGCTGCAGTGCTTAACTGCAGAGGCCAGAGAGTCATGAAGGAACAAAAGATCTGGAGTTCTGGTCCTTGCAGCCAACCTTGTTGATTGTGCCTGATTTTGGGTCCTATGCTCTTACTTTGCTATCTGGAAAGGGCTTTTACTCCAAGTATGGTATTTTTGACATAACATCTTGAGACACTTGTTAATGGCATTGGAGATCTACTCCAAAATGTAGGTTGCCTAAAATGAAGGCTTTTGAGAGCTGTAGGAGTTATGCAAAAGGCAGATGATATTATCATTTTCCCTCTATTCCTTCCTACCATTTACAAAAGGGCTATCATTTCTGAATTAATTATGTGTCCTCTGAGGTAGCTGAGCAACCAAAGTGCTAAACTGATGGAGGATCTTGCAGTGTTTCGTACTGTCTGTCTTTAGTGCTCAGTTTGGTGTTCTTAACCATGGTAGCACCAATGGTTTTCCTGTTGTTATGGAAAGAGAGAGGGTTGAGATAAAAAATTTAATTGATTCCCTTAAGTTAATAATTTTTGGACACCAGATTGCCTAAGTAAAGCCTGGCCTGCTGGCCCTTTGTCTCTCACAGTTGCTGACGTTAAATTCTGGCTTCACTGAAGCCAATGGAGACGTTCCAGCTCTTGATTCAGTTTTGTAAACCCAGGTATCTCTTGATCCTTTGAATATCCTAGGGTATTGCCTCTGTAATCTATATTCTGTTTAAGAAATATGCAAGTTTTGTCCACTTCTGCTGTCATATCTGCTAAGTGATTTGTATATGGTAGTACAACTCAAATGTCTCGAAATGCTTGTGTTTAGATTACTGAATAGAGAGCCTTCTTTCACATAGCAAAGCCAGGATTTTCTCACTTATGCTTAGTTTTTTATAATCACAGTGTTTGTCTACAGGTCCTTTGTGGGGTTGGAGTTTTGATTGTGTGCTTAATAAATGATTAATTATCCTCTTTTTCTTCTCTGCTTGCTTTGGACTCATTTCCTGTGCACATACAGCTTTTGTAAACCACTTGCCCAGTGACTCCTCCCAGTTGTGTTTGATCCATGGCAAGGGAATAGACGCAGATTATCAGCCTCCTCTGGCTTTCCTTCTGTAAATCTAACCCATTAACTTTAATCCTTCTCTCTATCTTAACATTCCATTAATTTTTGCAGTCACTGAGATTTTGGAACAGCATGCGGGCAACTGGCATAAACCCAGGACAATATGCTTCCCTATCATACTTGCACTTACAGTGAGTTGAAGTTTTTTGGCTGTAGAGTAAACCATCCTTTATCTAATCTTTACATTTTAGAATGTCAAAACTAGATGTTTTAAATGAGATTTCTGGGGCTATCATGGGTTCAGTTCAAAACCCACATTACTTGGAAATTCTGGTAAGGTACACATAGTTCATTTTAGCTTGTGCTCGCTCCAGAATAGCTGACGTTCTCAGCTGTGACAAAATGGCATCATTAAACTCTGTTACTTGCCTGCTCCTTCATGAAAGGCATGGCAAAAATTCTTTATATAATAAGGAACTGGCAGTCTGGTTTCTGCTTGGAAAGTGTTACCTGTTAAAGTGAAAACCACAACTATTGCATGTGGCTAGCACAGGTTCTTCCCGTGGGAACATTTTGCTATATTTCATAAACAAGATAAAGTTTGGATGTTTTGCAAACAGTTTCTCCGGATTGAGTCAGTTCGGGCTTGGCCAATTGGGCCCAGGGGGAGGTCTCGGGCTGACCAATCTGGGGCACTTCTGTAGACTCTATATATATGGAATTCAAAACAATAAAGTTCCTCTTCTCCTCTCTTTCCTTGTCTGAGAACTTGGGTCAGTCCTCAGCTAGCCGCTCAACAGCGACAATTGCACTTCTTTCTTACATTTTTTCTTAAAACTTCATTGAGCTAGGTTAGCTGCAGACAGCCTTGGAGTTAGACCCCTTGTGCACATACAAGCAATTTTCAATAACCATCACGCTTCATAATGTTTCAGTTATGCTCTCTTACTTGTCACTTGCGCTATATCCCACCCATGGTGTTTCAGATTTGTTGCATGCTTGGCCAGATGCATCACAATGCAGTTACCTAATCTTTCTGATTTTTCTGTTCCAGTTATGTCTTTTGAACTTAATTTTCACTTTTTAAAAATAGAGCAAGGTTACCTGTCATGTTTCTCTGATGGGTCAGGTGCCTTCAGAAACAGAAAAGCTTTCAGGAATAGATGATCCTTGGGAATACACCATTATAAATATGAAAGTGTGTGATTTTTAATTTTTTTTAATAGCCAGTAAGGTCCTGGATAGACCTGTGATGCACTTGTCACTTCACAACAAAGGTAATGTACTACTTTCAGCATAGACACAAACTAAAGTACTACAAATGCCAATGATGCTACTTTATATAAAAGTGTAGTATTTAGCAAAGTAAGTCATAAAAATATCAGTTCTTTTTTTATAACTCTGGAGACTCTATAGTGAATCGGGGCAAGTAACACAGAATCAATGTACATTATGGTTGAAGCTAGTGTGGACAACAGTTCTGAATAAGCATCCTTGTGTAAAAAAAGTGAACAAACTGTAATGGAAGAGCAGGAATCTCACTTTTCTAGCTCTCAGCTGTCTAAAAATGAGACTGTTAGCAGGCTGATATGATGAAAATATTTAGCTGTGAAAGATTCAAACTCTCTTCCCTAGCTATAAAAGTATATGGTTCTAAACTCTATTATTGCAGATTAGAACAAACCTGCCTAGGCATATAGGCAAAGTATTGCATGTAGTGGAGCTTTTCTTATCCCTTCCACCAGTATGTTACTTTTCTCACACTTCATGCTTCCATGTAGAGCTGTTTTGCCAAATGTAAGAACTGTCAAGCACTTGCAGTGCTTCCTGGCTACAGGAGTGGTCCTCTATTTTGTTACCTATTGTACATGTCACTAGCAGTATGGGCTGAAGATTGAGTACTGGGGAAGTGAAGAACTCTGTCTCAGTATTTTCCACTCTCCCACAGCATCAAGATGCTTTTCATCTTTAATAGCCATCAAAATGTGGAAGTACTGTTGTTGCATGCATTTGTTTCCCAAACATCTCTGAGATTTTCTGCCATACAAATGAAGACAGCACTCAGCCCATGCTGGGGCCACTTCAGTCAATGAGAGCTTTAACCAGGGATGATATATGTTACAGTTTTTTGATGATATCTAAGACTTCTTGAAATTGCTGCAAAAACCTTCTGCCTCGGGATAGCTGTATATATGACTTCACAGCTTCCTTGCTTTCATGAGTGCAGTATGAAAAGGCTTAGAAATAAATATTTCTATATGGTATCAAAATTTCACTGTTTTTTGTAGCCCTATATGCCAACACAACATGTTCAGTCCTCGTCTTAGCCCAGACTGAGCTAAAGTACTTGCCATCATGAATGGACCTAGTGGTTCAGTGGCAATATGTATGTGGAGCCAGAGGCAACAATATTCAGAGCACATAAGGAATTTACTGCGCGTTAATATCAGTATAAAATATATGACTCAGTCCTAGCATGATAACATTGAAACCCTTTCACAGTCCTGAAATGGACTCTTTGTTCTAGAGGTGCTGCCAAAGGAAACAAAACTCAAACGTAAACAGCCTGTAGCAGGTAACAGGACTGATGGAAAATAAATTTTTAGAGACAATGGAGGTGTTTTCAAGATATATGAAAACAGTTGCTGGGATGATGTGGTTACAGATGCAAAATGCTTTTTGTCAAGCTGTTTAATAGTTATGAAGATGAAATTGCAACATATGTTATCAATTAACAAAATGTAAATTTGCTAAAGTAATTTTACATTCAGAAATTACAGAAGAACAATTTCCTGGAGCATAGTCATAAATATTTCTTTCAGAAGCAGAAGGAATTCATATGCACATAAAGTATATTTTAGCTATGCCCGTGTTAAAGAGTTCATTTGCCAATGTAAAAATGTGGGACTGTGAGGTCAGTACATATCAGGAACATCCTTGTTCTGCATCTCACCCATCTGAGTGGTCATTTTATAATTAATTTCTCTAAGGGAGATAACACATTCTTTTCTGCCTAATCATACAGATGCAAATACACATTATTTAATATTTGCAGTCTGGCTAGAGATAAAAAGCATGTAAGTGCTAACGTTCAGTAACCTATAATGTGGCTTTCCCTCTGCGTCAGGCGGATAGCCCCAAAGCCACACAGAAACGGGCGAGCCGCCACGACCCCCACGCACCAGACCGGGCGCTGCAATGGAGCTCGCGGGTGCAGGCGCGGAGTGCCTTCGGGGACAGAGTCCAGCAGGAGACAAGGCGATATTGAAAGAAAATGCAGTCTCTCATTCTCAGAATCCAGAGTTTATTGGAAGGAACGGCAGGGCGGAGAAGGCAGATGGAATCGGGAAGGAGCGCGAGGGGTGGAAGCATGCTGGATTCAGGAGCACAAGAGCCCAGAATGTCCGCGCGCATGGGGTTAAGAGGGGGTGCAGGATGGGACGGGTTTACATGGGAGAACCAACAGGAGCACGAGAGGTACAGGATTGACAGGGACACCAGGGAATGGGGACGCGAGGAGGGAAGGTACAAAAATTTGAAACCCAATGGGGAAACTCAGCTACAGGGAACAAAGGAAAACTTTCTAGCCTTTAACTCAATATGGGATAGGGGATAGGAGATGTGCAGGGCCAGTGATTTCTAACTGTGGTGCCTGCTTCCACTAAAACCTGCAGACACACTGCTACACTATAGAGTATATTTATTTGTTAAGGGGTATTCAGGTATAGCCTGTGTCAATGTGACTAAAACTTTTCTTTCAAGATTGATCCTTTGTAAGTTGCTTAAATAAGAAAAGAAAATTGGCTAAGATAATATTTAAAATAAATAAGGAGTATCCAGATGTATGAGACAGACCTCCAAACCAAATAGGGAAAGTCTGTTTGAGGCAAGAAGAGAAGAAATCATGTTCTGCGGGAAATGGCTAATACAGAAAATAGGCAGGAGAAGGCAGAAGATAATGCTGAGGGAATATATCATTGGCAGAATAAGTATCTGATTTGAAGAAATATAGTCCAGGATGCCTGATGGAGATACTGAGAAAACCCACACTGTACAGGTATTCCAATAAACAGGAAAGAATTTCAGGTGGATGAGGATTCGCTGAGTATACTGCACATATCATGCAAGACTATGCAAGATTCAAGTTTCCCAATAGGTGTGTATTGGAAGAGCTGCAAGATCATCAACCTGGTTTTTAAATAAAAAAAACATATCTCAAAATATATATTTGTGACATCTTTTGAGCAACTTCTTATGTTTTGGCAAAAGTATAGCAAGATTTTTTTACAATTAAAGGAATTATACATTGATCACAGCTAAAATTCCACCAGCCAGGAGATTTTGGAATGCTCATTTTACTTATAAAAGAGACCCTACATGGAGTTATATCCTGCTTAGGAGAAACAGTGTTGTAATGTAAAATTGTTTGTATTGATAATGCAATAATTTCTTCTCCAATAATTGACATTCAGATTTATCAAGCACTATGATCAAAGCTGAAGTTACTCATCGAATCACAACTTTAGCTATTCTTGGGTTTAAGCCAGAATTTTCTAAAATAAACTTTATTTTATGTGCATTAATTATTAACTGAATTTCCATATCATAAAGTCTATCATCAAGCATAGAGTAGTTTAGATCTGACAAGTCCATGAAAAATGGACTAAGAGAAGCCAAATAAATTACAGAAAGCTCATGAAATGGATTTGCTATTGATGTCTTTTTTTCTGCTTTAATTGCCTACTGATTGAGAAAAACAGCCGTCCAGTTGCAGCTGTGTATAAAACTTAATTTCACCAATAAGTCTTATTAGGTTACATTCTTAAAAAGCTGGTAAGAGTCTAAATTGCAAACTTCAAGTCTCTGACCTTTAAATATATGAACAGGAAATAAAATGCAAAAATAAAAGACACCCTGATACTGCAAAAGTGACAAAAATACAATGTTCTTTTTTATTTAAGGATACTGGTATTTCTTCTCTCTGAATAAGGTAAATAACAGAGACCATGCTTATAGCCTCCAAGCCTAGTAGAAAAAAGATGACAAAAGGATCTGCTGAAATACAATTTCACAAAGAGACTCCAAATTGAAACCCACTCTTTGAGAATTCCCAGTCCTGTGAGCTAGGAAGCCTGGTATTTTACCAAGGCTTATTAGGAGAGGTAATGAACTTAGCTACAATACCAACACTTCTGTATTGCTTCCAATTACCTTTCTAGTGTTCAAGGCCAGCTGAGGACTTTTGCACACATCCTGTTATACTGTATTACACATGCCAGGCATTCTTTGGGGCTGTCTTTTTTATTACATTTTTTAATGCTAAATTAAAATTAGTAACCCCTGGTTCATGATCATAAATTTGGGCTAAGATTTCTAAGCAGCACAAGAATCTAAGTAAAACAATCTTTACCTGCCTAGTACTTAAGACTCTGGTACTTAACTCTAGTGACATTGCTGCAGGTGAATGATTGTGTGAAATCTTTGGTTCTGCTCTTAAGAGATGCTCCACACTTCCTGGAACATAACAAGTGCCCTCGGGTGTACAGGTTGACATAGATGTTTAGAGAATTTAGTTCTGCATCTCCTAAGAGACAGGCAGAACTTTGAAGCATACCATTGATACAGCACTAAAATGGGATAACTTGTTCTTCTAACCTGCTCAGCAAATACTCTGTAGTTCTCAGGAGACTTTTCTGTCATTGATAGTCTTAGACTTTGTGTTACAGGTTCAGCTAAAAGAAAAGGTAGTGGCACAGACCTCTTTTTCTGCTATATTTCTTTGGAAAACTCATGTAATTACTTATGTTTATTAACATGAAGGTGCTTTGGTGCCTTTCTCCATACAGTTCTATTACCCTATCAAATAAAAGGACCACTGCAATAGCAGATCTTTGCTTGGAAAAGTATTACTTAAATATATAAAAGACTTTACGCTTGAATTCACCATGACTTCTTATAAGCACCTGTTAACTGCAAAATGACCAGTGTTCTTTTTAAATGTATCTATCTGTGAAGCTCAGAAAAAAAGCAATTTGTGGAAAAAAGAGAAGCAGAGGCAGAGAAATATAAGTAGAGAATGCAGATAAGCATTTTTAAATATAAATTTGAAAGATTTAATATGAAATAGGAAACTTCTTGACAATTCTTTACCCCAAATATAACAGATCTTTCATAGTTTTGTTTGCGAGAAATGTAAATGCTGTAGCTTAGATTTATATATTAAGCCTTCAATTTATCCTGAAAGATACAATTAGTTTTGAACAGCTACATGGAAAATAATGATTCGTGATTGTGAACACAGACAGAATCAAAATGCCAGGGCTAGAGATACTGTAATTCCATTTCTCTTCACATATGTCTTGGCTCAAAAACAGAGGAATGTTTTCTGTCAAACATACATTATGTCTAATTGCTTGATTACTACATCCACGTAAGTGATAGATAAAATTACGTGTAAAATAAGGAACGATACCAAGAATGGTACCCTAAATCATCATTCTTTATGTTTGTTGTCTGCTAGGTTTTTTTGGTGAAGCCCTTCTTTTGCTGTGAGATGTGAAGAAAGCAAGCCATATATTCCAAAGAAAACCAGTAAAAACATATCTTTATTTCTTGATTTGAAAACAAAATGGATATAAATTCAAAAGTGACCACTTGTTTGGCAGTATTTGTGCACTGGTTTTATATTACTACTGGGTGACACTAATTCTCACTCACATCTTGATAAAAAAAGCTAAGGACAAATCCACCTACTTTGTTCCTTAACCACCCATTCAATATGTCAAAATTACATTTTTAATAAATATAGAAAGTAATTCTAGAAATATTTTTGGTAAATTTTCTGTGAAATGTTTGGAGGCCTATTTCAGGAGGACTTCCTCATACTCAAATATACTTAGCAAATGTAAATTCAAGTATATTATATGGTCTTTTTGGTGCTACTTTTATTGACTGGGCAAATTGTTTCATGACATTAGGACAAAAGTAATCTTTACATCCTAATCTGAAATTTCAATTATGCATTGCATAATTATTTCACAGTTAAAAACACTAACAATTCTATGATTAAAAAATATTGAAATATGTAAGCTAAATAATGTAAATATTTTTCCCTGAATAATAGAAATAATAATATGCACCATTTAATAGTAAGAGTTTAAACAGCAACATGTACTTTTTGAACCATATTTTCCTGAGCTAACCTCATCTTCTAGATGCAGTTGTCAAATACATTAACACAGATTCAGAATAAATACCATCCACTGGTCTGAATTAACAACAGCCTGCAAACTGTCAATTTACATCGACTATCTACGTGTCTGTTTCAGAGTTCATGATTCATTCTATTTCAAGTGCTTCAATTATACCCAAAAGGAAATTGGAGAGGGTAGCATATTTTTGTATGTTAAACAACTAAGTAACACATTTTAATAGAGACCCAGCATTTCTCTCTTATGAGGCAGAAAGTCAAAATTCCATTAAAAGATCATTTTGGTGCTAAACATATAGTCCTTCCTCTGAAAAAAAAGGTTGGAATTTTACAAGGTCTAAACTTTAAAAACATCAAAATCAAATGTAGGCATTAAAATTACATTTTCAAAAATGCAGTACAAGGAAGCTGGACACCTGAAAGGTGTAAAATATTACTCAGATGCTAAGTATTGATATTTAAAATGCTGAAATATTTAAAAAAAAACCAAACCAAAATGCTGACTAAACTTCTTGAATTGCCTTTCATGACACGAAAGGCAAGGGTACCAAGGCAGGGTACCAAGTTTGCTCACTGTACCCTTTTGGAATGCAGGCCAGCCCGAGTGATGGGGATCTCAGCAGCAGTGACAAGCTGCCATGAGGGTTAGGGTTCAGAGAGCTGCTGAGCCCACAGCTCCAGGGACACTGACACTTGAAAAGGCATTGCAAGGGCATCACAGCAGGGTGACAACACTGCCAACTCCACACTTTTTAATATCTCCCACCTATAGCAATGAAGATTTCTGCCAGAGTTCCAAGCTGCCATTAGGGTTATATTTAGGGTTAGGATTAGGGTAAGGGTTAGGGTTGGGCTTGAGAGAGTAAAAGAGCCTAGAGCTTCAGGGATGCAGGGGCTGGAAAAAGCATGCCAAGAGGATCATGGCAGGGCCGCAACCATGCTGCCTCCTCACCTTGCAGATTAGTGCCATGCATTGTGATGGGCACCTCAGCCATAGATCCATGCTTGCTTAAAGGTTAGTGTGGGGAAAAGGGTTGAAAATTATTATCACATGTTAAGCAAACCTTAGGTATCTTTCTAGAATCCTAGTTAAAATCTTCCTGTGTAATTGGTTGGAATACTGCAAGATTTGTATTTTAGACAAAAAAAGGATTAAAATAAAATTCTGAACTTATCAAAGAGATCAGCAAGTCCTGACCTCAATATATTTGATCTGATATTTAATTTAAGTTAGTGTCTGACATGACAGTTAATGAGATAATTTTGGAACACAATAGCAATATGGAATAAAATCTTGAACAAAGCTAGGATTCCCACTAATAACCTGAAGCCACTAACTGGCACTGGTGCTGTTCATTTAAAGCTATAGCCTGAGAGCTGTTTCCTTGTGGGTATAGTTTGAAGAATTAATTTTGCAAAATGATTAGGGTCAGAATAAAGTTGCTTTTGGAAATCTCTCCTGACTGGGTAAGTTGAAATCAGGAGGACAGTGGGCAGAAAGAGATTTGGTTGCTACTTAACAATTAATTTTCTTCATCTATTTATTACGGTAGCTTTCAATTATTTACCATTTATTCCATGTGCTACTGTAATCTCCAAGCATGAGAAGCAAGTGAACTAAATTATCTGGCATTCATCTTCACGAGCTTCTGAGCTGTCACAATCTCTCCAGCACAGCATGTGCCTTCAGTCGACACTTCTGCAAAAGTGACTTTGCAGCCTGAGCTTTTGTAGGAGCTCTTGTGTGCAGAGTGATCGGGCAGGCCTGTGTGACTGCCTTAGCTTGCTTACAGACTGATATAAAGAGCATGTCTTTCATGCCATTCAAGAAGCATGTGAACTTTGAGTCAGCTTTTAGGCCTTTTATAATTGTTCAGATATCAAGCAAAGACTTCGGTGAAAAAGCAAACTTTCATTATCCCAAAAAGCCATAATGGGTCGCAGATATAAAATCAAATTAATGTTTAACATTTTTTTGCACCAGTTAACCATTTAAATATGATGAGAGTGTGGTGTAGTGCCAGTAGTCTGCTTCTGCATAACTCCTAAGTGATTTCTATAATGCAGATGCTCCTGGGAAGGAAGTTTTTTTGGGTTTTTTGATCAGTAGTTGAGATGGATCTGCACTGAATAGTGTGGTGACGTCAGGGGGAGTCGGAATTGACAACACTGTGTATGCCTCAAGTTTTAATCTTCAGACTTGCACAGTTTAAAATTACATCTGTCTGGAATGTACCACTGAAAAGATTTTTCCAACACTGTCTCCTGATCCAATGAGCTTTAAATTATTTCTTCATGAATTTTCATGAGAAAATTAAACTAGATTTTGTTGCTATGAGAGAAGGGAAAATACGACATTTTTAACCTCAGGAATCAGACTCTCATTTAACTATGTTTAAAATGTAATTCTGAACCCTTGCTCTAATTCTGGTGCGTAGTTTTCCTTATAAAAGCGGAAAGTAAGCCAAGAATGTATTTATGGCCTACAGTAGCTGAAACAGCAGTTTGTTGGAAAGATCGTGCCACAGCAACTGTGGATGTAGGCTGGTTTTGGTGGCTGCTCCCCCATCCTGCCAGTTGCCAGGCAACACTGGCAGTCCCAGTATGTCCTACACTGCAGATCGAGCTTCCTCTGCACATATCTTTCTTCATCACGGCTCTAGCTATTCCTGATTCCAGCTCAATGGTTTGTCTCTTTTTACACTGGAGCTGCATTTATTACCTGTTGAAGACCATTCTAGTAACAACAATTAACCTTTCACGTTTCTGAATATTTTCACTTCCAGTGTGACCTACTTGTACAGAAATTGCTTTGCGAAATACAGTCATCTTTTGGAACAAACAAACGTTTTGTCACAGCAGCAGAACTCACAGCTTTTTGGAACATAATGAGAAAAAAACAATTATTTAAACAATGGAGGCCTCTATTTCAACAAGCGGACTTAAGCAGACAGGATTTAATTATACAGCTGTAGCTTAGTTAGAATGAGGATGATGCCGCTGGTCTGAAGATGTTTCCTTTCCTTGATGTTTACTTCAAAAATCAGGGTCAAGTTGTTTGAAAGCTAGTAAAACAAAAAAAGCACAACCGCTTAGCACCGCACATGCAACTTTTTGTAATGTATTTAAAAATAATAGATTGTCATCTCAGTCCATGTTAGAAACATGCAAGTTTTCCTCTGGCAGTCACTAATTCAATAAATAACCTGCTTAATAGGGTGGATTTTCAAGACACAAAGGTTTAGTAGTATGCTGTGGTATCTGGAACAGCTTCTCATAATGAACAATTGTTGCATAGACTTGTTTGCTTTCTCAGTGATACTTCTCACTTTATTTGGACTGAAGTCTCTTGCTACTATACCTGGCAATGCCTTTGCCAGAATTGTTGTTGGCAGGCTGTAAAAAGACAGGATTGGAAAGAAAAGACAGCTTCAGGAGCAAGTGATTAGGAAAGAACACACAATGCATTAATCACATTTGTGTATCCATAGACGCTTTAACAACCTTAAGAGTTACTGATTATTCACTTAATATATTACCGCCCCCATTAATACAACAATACTTTGGTTATAAGTGCTGTTATCTGAACGTGTATGGAATAGAAATCTCTGAATAATAAATATGGAATAATTCTGCTGGGACAGTCTGAATCCAAGCTACAGTTGCAGAATCACAACTGAAGGCAAAATAATGTGATAAAAGGATGTCTCTTGCTCTACCTCAAAGTTTATTACTACAGTTCACACACTGTTAGTAATATGAAGTAGAATATTCAAATGCCCTGCAAGCTTTGCTTGCTGGAATCTAGTAAAGAATGGTATCATTGGTGCTTTTGTCAACCTTCTAGGGCGATAGGTGTCTAGTTTTGTAGTTACAGGTGTTGCAATAAAACCTGTGCATGCCAATGTAACCTGGCTTTACATTGCTGTAAACCCCACCATGCCTGTGTTTGTCAGGTCATGATGCCCTTCAGTAGCCTGTACTTCACTTCAACAAGGTACAGGCAAGGAAGGTTGTTCAGCAAAAAGATTTTGTTGAAATGCAGACCTTATAAATCCCTGCTCATATTTTAAAAAGGAAAACATCTGACTCAGAAATGCCTATTAAAATATTTTGCTGCTTCTGTAAGTGTGCAAAGAGTTTTGCAAAGCGTTCTTCTTCAGAGTAATTAGGAGGAGAAGGAGGTACCATTTAAACTATTCTTATTTCTAACCCAGTATGTAGATAAGCCTCCTGTTTGGAAAAATCAAGTTTTCTGAATGCCGTTTACTTGAGCCTATGGTGCTTTAGTGATGTCTTCTTGACATAAGCATCCAAGTTTAGGAGTCACACAATGTACAATTTTATACTTGGGCTCGAGCAAGTATGATAGTACACAGAACTGCTTAATGGCACCTTTCTAATAATTCAACAATAGACATTATTAGTTCAGTTGGCAGCCACCCCCACAAAGCACCACCTACACATTGCCAGAATCCAAAGCTGAGATTTTAGATTTATATTCTGACACCTATAAAGTTATTTAGAAAAACCTCTTCCTGTCAGTGAGAAGATGCTTTTGGAGCACTTTTTCCCAACCAACAAATGATCTTGATTGGAATCTTGGGACCATATTAATATTTCAGCCTAGTGATAATTTTGCCTACTTGTGATGGGGAGGAAGGAGAAATTTGGAGCTATTACAGTTACAGCTAACAAAACTCACACTTCTTCTCAGTTACTTTAACTCTTTTGATCCTGTTAATAGTTTTAACTTCACCATGGATACATTTGTGTGCCTTGTAAGTTAGGAGTTAAAATATTAGACAAACAAGTGTTTCATGCAGAAAGCTTTTAAACATAACACTATTAAAGAAAAATTCTCTAAATATAACATTTTAGTGTTTAAATTTATGTGATTTGCCAAATAAATATTTTCACTATTTGAAAATATTTCTGTTTTTCTTTACTTAAAGCTGTAGCACTGTAAACCAAACTTCATTTAAGGTCTGAAAATTACCCTATCAGGTAGGTGAGAAGTATCTTGAGATTCTTGTGTTACTTTGACTGCTCAAAAATTGTGCTATTTAGAAACAATTCTGACGACTGTTAGGAATTTCCCCATGAGTACATTGTTGTATTGTTTACAACCTAATTTTTTTCATGTTTCATTTTTTTGTACAGCAATGAAGGGAAAGGGTTTCAAACAACTAGTACATCCTCTATACAGATCTTAAAAACCACCAGAACTTAAATGGGGGGAGAAAACTGTGTGTTACCATATAAAAGCTCTGCCTACTCCTTTATACCTGTGCAAGGAGGCTCAAAAGTTTTGACATTAAACATTGCACAGTTACTGGGTTGCACTGCAACCCTGTTGGCTTGACTTGCTCTTGTCCAACCATGTTTTAATGCAGGAAAATTATCAGAATTTGGTAAAACTTAGAGCCCCAGGAACCTCCATTATAATATACCTGTCATGGGTAGAACTTGGATTTTCAGGCCAGCCTCATGGAACTTGTTTTTGTGCCTAATAAAGAAGAACAAGAGAAATTAGTAATGTAATGAAAAGTTAGTCCTGGATGGCTCACAGTGAGAATATATTCCCTGTCACTCTCCAGTTGCAAGTAATGGAATCTTGAAGTAATAGTTTGAGGTTAAAATTTGGCCACTCTCTGATATGAAGTAGTTTCAGCTGACCAGGTTTAAATTAGGGTGCTAACTGTGTGATATTGGCAGAAAGGTAATAACATGTTATCTATGCCATTTATTTCAAGGTGAAGCAAATGGTAAATGTAATATGACAGGAAAAATCAAAATCAAATTACAGTGTATCAATTCATATTAACGGTCAGTCAAGTTAAGTCAAAACAATTCCTTTTGTGCAGACTTGGAGGGACAGAATAGCTTCTTAGATTCTACATCTACCTCTGAGATGAGGCTCTTTTTCCTTTCTAAGTGCAGATTGACATCCTTCCTTCACCAGCTCAAAAATAACCTAGCAGCTGCACAGGGGTTGGAACCTTCTAATTAGCTGTAAGAAGCCTGAAGGAAGGACATAGCAGATTTTGAGAAGAAAAAAAGTCAATTGGAGCAATAGATTTTCTGAGTTTTGGACATCTAAAATTAATTTTAGTTCTAATAATGTTAGTGGGCATGTTGCCATCCTCTTCATTTAAAATGGCATATGGTCCTCCATGAGGTGCCAGTTGGGAAGCTATTATAAGCAGTCTGGTAACCAGAATCAGTGCAGATTCTTTGCCACTAATGGCTGATTCTCAGCTGGACAGTGAAAGATAAAGTGAGGGATAAATAGTGAGGGAAAAAGAGATCGTTTTAAAGAAGTGTTTAAGACTTGACTGCAGCACCTTCATAAATATTAAGGATTATTCTGTGCTAAGTTGCCTCTTAAGAGAGGTTTAAAGTTCAAGTATTTCAGTTATATTTAAAAAAATCCATTACTTTACATCTTTTGAAAAAGTTTATGCCTAAGTGTTGACTGTGTGTGTTTGACCTTCTATAACAATATCCTTGGGTTTCTCAACAAAAAAGAGTTTTTGAATGATCTGCCCTTGTGTTTAGAAGTGGTTGTTTACTTAAACCATAATGTTTTCAAAGCAGGAAACATGCAAAATGAAAACTATGCACTGCTATATTAAAGTGAAGTTTATTTTTGCAAAATAAATAAAGTGGAAGGACTGATGAGATAGAGTACCATACTGTAAGCAGAAAGCTGTGAAAAACTTGCTGAGTTTCTAGTGAGTGAAAAAAAAATTCCATTCGAGTACTGTAAAATTCTTCTGAAGCGCCATGTCTCTATGTTACTTAAGATCTGTTTCTGACTCTTTGTTGGTGACTACTTTTTTGAAAGAGAAAGATTCTGTTTTATATTTAGATCAAAATACATAAGCTCATTTGTCTCCATCAACATTCCTTCTAACATTCATATTTTAATGTATTAATATACACTTTTTTATCCTACTCTGCAATTTTCTATACTTGCCTACTTCATCATTAGATTAATACTGCAATAATAAATATGACAGGAGATTTGCAATAAATACCATCCAGTTACATGTACCTGTGTTTCAGTTTGTGAGTGAATCATATCCTTTTTCTGCACATTCAAAAAACCCCAGGTTTTGGGAGGTCAAGAAAAACTGGACTAATCTAAGCTTTTCTCTATCTACCCTGAATTTATTCTATATTGTTCTATCTGGGTAACTGTTTTCATTTTAGAAAAAATGAATGCAGTATGCCCCTCCCCAAATTACCTTTTCTGTGTGTTTTTAAAATGCAGCTACCCATGATTTGTCCCTGCCACAGTAGATCACTGTCCAGGTCACAGAATCACAGAATCATGCAGTTTGGAAAAGACCTCCAAGATCATCAAGTCTAACTTTTGACTTCCCCCTTGTCACCTAGACCACAGAACTAAGTACCATATCCAGTCAGTTTCTGAACCCCTTCCAATGATGGTCACTCCACCACTTCCCTAGGCAGTCCATTCCAATGCATCAGTGTGTTAACCAGTCAATTTCAAATTACTAACAGGAACAGATCATTTTCAGTAGACAGGAGAATCAAACTATAAAATACTTACAAAACTTCTATTGAGATTGGTGAAAAGAAGCAACCCATGTTGTCTCCTTGATTATTAATTGGAAGAATCTTTGATTCACAAAGTTTTCCTACAATTTTTTTTTCTGCTAACCCCTGAGCATACCACTCCAATGCTCAAGGACCTGTTTTGGCTCATTCTGTCATCAGGTAGTGCTTTGAAAGACAGGTTGACCCACAGGTTTTCCACAGTAATATTAGACATATCTGTGACATATACATCACATATCTGTGACAGTGATCTAGTCTGTCAATTCAGGGATTGTGCATATATTGACCTCAATGGGTCTTTTGTCACAGATCTGATTGTTTTGTGGACCCAGTGTCTTTATAAATGTTTTCAGAATCTTATTGTTATTTCCAATGTCAGGAAATTGACTTCACACAATAAGACTTTTACTCTTCATCCATAACTTGATTTGGCTGAGAATGTACCCTCATAGATCATTCTGATGCATGCTTTAGATCATTCAGTAACACTGAATATTAGACACAGTAAATAACAATGTGATCCATTTGTGCATGAGCTATTTTAGAAATAAAAAGTGTGATTCTGCTTAATAAAATCAAGTGTGCTGTCTGCTCTGATGCATTGCCCTCCTAGGCAGCTTTCAGGTGTGTTGTGTCACCCCTTGCTTCCCATTAAGAAATACATCTTTTGTCCATGCACTCTTCCGTTTAGCTCCATATTTAACCATACAACGCTTCCACCATTGTGCAGGAATGTAATAATGCTCTAAAAGAGAAATACATTATTTCTTACATTTAGTTGGAAAGTTACACACACAAATGTGATCTTGTCTTAGCTTTGTGAACTATACTCACTTTTCAAGTAGTTAACTTCAAGAATAAGCTTACACCTAAGCACTGTACTACTAGTGAAGATGTCTAATGGACAACAGTGACATCTATTGTGAATGGTCTTGTTAGCTGTGGATAAATGTTGAACAGAGAGCAAAAGGCAGTGTCCTGTGGGAATGCCAAGTTTGCTGAGACCAAATAAAAGCTTTGTGTGTAACTGATGCTTCGGAAGTTGTGTTGTTACACGTGGGCTGCACTCAAAGGCCTTTCTTTTTTTGGTTCTTGGTCTAAAACTCTTCTGTTCATGATATAGAGAGGCTGCAGTGTATAAATACATGTGAGGGTTTTTGGTTTTTTTTTTAATTTTCCTCTTTTCACTGGTTAATATCTGACATAATATATAAAGCATGAAGGGATTCAACCTAAAGGAATAGAGTGACTAGAACAATATTCCCCATACCCACACTGAGAAGGAAAAGCTTTTTCTCTTTCCAGGAAACAGTATGATATTTTACAGCAGTGTAAGCAAAAGACAGCTTTTTAAAAGGACAATTATTATGCAATAAATGGGACAGTTCTAAGAAATACTATTTGATGGATATTTGTTTTTCATATAGTTAAATATTATTACTAATCTCTTAGATTGTCACAGTCAACAGTTGTACCAAGTAAGACTTTTTTTTTTTTTAATATAATTTTGCTGTTTGGGAGACTAAGCTCAATACAGCTGTGTGGTCAGTCCTGAGCAGCCACTCTGTTGCTCCTCTCTTCTCCTCAAGGCTGCAGTGCTTCAGGGTAAATCTGCTCCTGCATGAGCTCTCCTCAAGCTGCAGTTCCTTTGGGAAACACCCACTTGCTCCAGCAGACAGGTTCTCCATGGACTGTAGTGTTGGTATCTGCTCTGTTGGATTCCTCTCCTCAGGCTGCAGGGCAATACCTGCTCCACTGTGGTCTCCACAGGCTGCAGGGGGATCTCTGCTCCTTGAGGACGCCCTCGCCTTTTCACACTTTTTTTTTCCCCTCTCACTTACCACCACTATTTCCAAGTTTTGCTCTTTTAAAAATACATTTCCCCAGTCCCGTCTCTGCCCCAGCGTTGTGCTCAGCCATGCCCTGCGCTGTGCTGGATCCGGCTGGAACCGGCTGTGTCCGGCAGGAACCGGCTGTGTCCGGCAGGAACCGGCTGTGTCCAGCTGGGGCAGCTGCAGCCTCCTCCCCCCCACAGCACCTACAGATCCCAGTGCTGGTGCTGTGGCACTGGCACCTCCTACAAAATCATGGTTTAATAATTTCATTGGGCTGCAAATTCAACCTTTACAATTTCAGTTGAGAAAGCAGCCTCTTTTGGAGTAAGTCAAACAGTTGGTCAAAGTAATTTCTTTCCCTGAAGAGTACGCTTGTGTCCAAGGAAGAATTATGGCAGAGAACCCAATTGCTTGAGAGATAAAGGAGAAGGGATGGGGCAATCGCAGCACCATTTTCCAGTTCTGTCATAAATAAAATCTAACTTCGAGGAAGAAAGACATTCTTTTTCTCTGAAGGGTTTGTGTGGTTTTTACTCACTTTAGAAACTTGCTTAGGAGGAAACAAACCACAAAAACTGGAAAGACAGAACTTTATTTTTGACTAGCTGTTTAGCATTTCTTTGGCCCAATATCGACACAAAAGATAGTGAAAAGCTGGCTCCCAGCTGACTCCCAGGAGCCACAGAGGGAGTGAGGCAGCATCAGACACCTGCTGACATCAGAGACCAGTCAGGTCTTGATTGACAGATAAAATAAGGTAAACTTTTTTTTAAATTATTCTTTTTCACAGTTGCCTTTATTTTTTCAAGTATGTCAAGCTGGCATTATTTATTCAAATGGAGAGAAAAGAAAATTTTCATCAGGCTACATGTAAATTTTAAATTTTTGCATGGTTGTTTTTGCTTGTAGCGTTCAGAAAGATCCTTCAAAATACAGATTGTGTGGAAAATGTGGTACAGCTGTTTTTTCTCTAAATATCCCCAACACCACTATGCTTAAACTGAGGCAATTTTCAGACTGTTGATTTTTTTTTTTTGTTGGCAAAACTTCACTACATTCCTGGGCTTGAAGCATTCAATACTTTCATATGATATTTTTGAAAATGAAAAGTTTAAAAATACTAGTGACCTGAATTGTTCAGGCTTAATTCATCGCTTCAAAAATTCTTGGATTTTATCTTTTATTACCAGAGTGCTTTGTTTGCTGGGTCACATCCTCATGGCATTTTATGAAGATAAAAATACTCCTTGGTGTCATGACCTTCATGTTTTCTCTCTCTTCGCAGGGTCTGTTTTAATAGACTGACACATAAACCTTTGTGCAGTGAAATTTGTTTTAATGTTGGATAGTGGTTACTTCATCCTTTAACACAAATTGTTATTTTTCCACTGGACTATTAAAACCTTTCTTTTGGCGGACCTTTTGTATGAGCTCATTCTTCCTTGTGTGCTTTTGGATACAAAAGCTATCAAACCTTATCTACTTTTTTTTCTCTACATCTTTGGTAGTCTTGCGTGATGTACAGTTGCCTAGTCAGATGATTATGGCTGGATTCTAGCTTTTATATCAGTAAATTCAGTGTATTTGAAATTTTAAAATTACTTTGATACGAATGAATTCTTTAAGGGATTGATATTTTAAGACATAAAGACAACATTTTTCTTACTTGAACACCTAAGGACTACATTGTCTTCCTTTTTTATCTAAGATATTAGAGTTGTTAAATCTGTTTAATACCTTTTGAGTTTCTAGATTATTTGATTAATTATTTTAGCAGGGAGTATAATAAAGAGAAAGAGATGGCAGTGCTAAGGTTTTAGTAGTTTTTGCTAGTGTTGGAGCCTTTAATCCTTATAAAAACATGAATAGTTTTTGTTTGTTTTTTCTCTACTGTGACAGTGTGGCTGAAAATCAGCAACACTAGTGCTTCAGGGTATTGTCAGCTTGTTTATTTGTCTGTGGAAACTCTTGCTGTCAACTTTAATTCTTGTATAGGTGAATTGCTTTCCTGCGAAGGTCTTAAGAAATCTCGTTTATGTTTCTAAACTCATGTTCTGTTTTCCTAAAGTGCTTAACTGTGTGATAAACTTCAAACACACGATCAGTCTATTGCATTTATTGATTTCTATGCTTAAACAGAAGCCAAGTGTGGGCACCTCATTGAATCTGATCCTCTGATAGAAATGTTCCTAACACATAGGAGTAGCTTTATTTGTCAGGAAATTGAGTTCCATATGGAGTTATAGTGATATGCAGTATTTCTGACAAATAATAGATATTCCCTTGATGTTTAGAAGAATACCTCGTACTTAAGCACTTGGTGTCAACAAGGTTTTCTTCTTACAGTTTTTATTTGAGACCCATAACCCTTTTTTGCTACAGTGTAAAGATTTTCATCAAAATCAAGTGATTTTGATTGTTCTACATTGGCAAATCTGTTGACCTGCAAAGACTGCTGTGTGTTAGTTATTAGGTAAAGAGCTGCTGTTTAGCATATGTCAAGTGAAACGAAGTTTTTAGGATTAATGCTACTTTTTAAAATTCTGAGTACATCAGCAGAAGTTAACCAGAAATTGTAAAGTGAACGACTAATTCAAAGGCCCCAGCACTGAGCAATTACCGGGGGAAAAAAACTGTTTAGACATACAAAATTTTATTTAAAAACTTCTCATGAGATGGGGAATATTAATCTCAACCCAGTGAGAGGACTTGACCAATTTATTACAATCAATAAGAATCTGCTCATTCACCCTAATGCGAGCTGGAGCAGCATGTCCTACTTTGCATATCCTGAGTTAGCCTCTTTAGCTTAGTGCCTGCTGACATTATAGTCATGGGTTTTGGCAGAAAGAATTTCAATGTTCTGTTAAAATACTTTATGAAAAATTAGAATAATCTGAAGTGGATAGTGAAAAGGTAACACTTTTAAGAAAACCAATTCGCTATGACATGTTACAGTTTATGTTTTGGCAGCTGAAAACACAAAAGAAATTGTGGTGGATACTTCGCTGTGAGGAAATAAAAGTAGAGTAATGGTGCATTACATAAAAGACCATATCTAGTTCAAGAACTGTTTGTGTCATTTGGAGAGGAAAAAGATTCAGTGAATTGGATGTGCATGTTCCCACAGAAGAGGAATTCTTGGTAATTGCAGTAGCTGTCATTAGTTGTCAAAGTTTTGAAATCTATTTCCCATTTGTTTACTACAGACCTCTTAAATAAGGAACAAAACAGATTTGGAAATGTTCACATGTATCTTGATTCCCAAGTTAGTAGACAGTGTAAAGTGTAAAGTTTCTAGTACTTGAAAAGCATCAATTATACTGTTTATTTTCATTTAAGAACATTAACAATTGGCAATTAAATTATATGCCATGGAAAACATGACTACTTAATCAGCAGTCTTTATCTTTGATTTTGGGCACACTGTTGGTTTGAGAAAGCATGTAAGAGAAAGCTGAAGGAGACAACCACTATTTATTAAAATAAATTTAAACCCCTATTTATTTAGAAACAGTCTAACTTTTTATGACTGATCTCAAAAGAAAATAACTGATTGAATTTGCCAGTTTATATTTCTTTAACCCCATAGAGTTCAAGTTTCTCTTCGATTTTATCTAATCAATATCCAATTAAGGGATTTATTTGTATGCATATCTGTGTGTTATTAAAGCAGTAATTGCCAGTGATTCCTCCCTTTCAATATATTTTATATTTTCCCTCTACATTCTAAGCTCTAATCTTAGAGCTTTATCTGTCCAACTTTGTAAATTAAGCAGCTGTCATAAAATGGAAAATCTAATGCAATAGCCAATTGTTTGCTATAGTAAAAAAAAAAAATGAAACCCAACCTTTTGAGGTTTTTTTCACTCTTGAGTTCAGTGTTGCAATGCAGCACTAGATGTAATTATGCACTGTTCAAAAAAATGCTTCCGTTCATTTTATATGTTGAATTTCCATGGTCATCCCTTTGCATTTCTGAGCAGAAAATGAGACATAATGTATTCCCATTCAATATATTGTTGCTTATCTTGTATGTTTTCAATGCAGTGGAAATTATTAAAAGCATTTTAGCCAGTGTGGCCCATGATAATGTATTCCTGGACTTCTGGCCATTTTCATTGTCCGTACTTGTAGGCTCATTTCAGTGTGCTGTTGCTTTTTCTTTTTTGAATAGAGTGCTGGAACTGAATACAATTTAAGTGCCCAGACACCACTTAGTTATGAAGTGAAAATATATTTTATTTTTTTAATGTGAAAGAAACTCTTAATTCTACCTGTATTGGGTCTTGAACTGTCATTTTCTACAGTGATCAGAAGTCCTTCCTGCGGACTAGTGTATTCACAGAGGATGAGAGTTTTCTTACATTAGTTTGAGAAAGGCTAATATCCTGAGGAATATACTATTGGGTATACATATTTCTCAGGCATATCTATATTTTATAAATGTTCAGTACAGTAAAAATTGCACATTTTTGATGGTTTTTATCAACTTACTAAATTGAAGAAGTTATAAATTTATCAATGAAACCCTTGAATTCAGAAAGCCATTATAAAATTCGGGAAATTATGTTTGATAAAATAACTAATTATGTGAAAAAAGCTTAATTTGGTACTTTCATGAAGTTATTTCTTTAGTTTTTGGGAAGACTTAACCAAGGCAACTGATGTCCAGTTAGAAAACCCTAGAGAAAAATCTAATATAGAAAGGTGGCAATGGGGTATGGAGGTTTTCAAAGAGAATTGATTATCATATTTGATTTGTAGTAAATGGTAAAAAGTGGAAAATAGCATATATGGAGCTACTTTGTAGGAGTATAAAATTTCTGAAAAATGCAAAGTAATACTCAAAATTATTTATCCTACAATTTTAATGCAATGTGTTTTAAAGGAATCTTAATTAGCCATATACGTGCTCTATATATGTTTTTTTCAGTGACAATGTATTTCCTGCTTGTTAATGTCCAATGAGCAGCTGGTCAAAGTAGCTGTTAGTCTACAAACTCGTTTTTGCTGCTGAGTAAAGTCTTTGATCACTGAACATTGTTGGAATCATTTGATGGGTGAAAACTTGACAAGTTGAGTTGTAAAAAGTTACAAGAGGTAAAAAGTTTAAAAAAAGCAAACCCCGGCATACCAAATCACAAAATTACAAGTAACTTTCATACACATTGGTAAACCTCTGCACTGATTTTCTTAGGGGCATCTTAGGCTTTTTAATGTTGCTCTTTTAATGTTGCTGTAGCGTTCTGTAGAGATACACACAGGGAAACATGGTAGGGCAGTTACCAAAAGGGTAAAAAAGAGGTGTCTGAATGACATGCCAATGCCATCCTGAATGTCACTGAACCCAGCTGCCACTAAAATCTTAATGATTGATGGTTTGTGGACATAAATGCATTACCAATTGTGAGGTGCACTAATACTACAGTAAGAAAAACTCATGTAAGTTCTTGTAGCAAGATTAAGGGATTTCTTCTAGTAGACTGCTAATGTTTGAAACTGGTAAAAGTAATCTAAATATCAGACAAATTATTAGCTTAACAAAAATGTTTAGAAAGTTTATTCTCTGGACAAACTTCAACTGAAACGATCTCATTCCATTTGCAGCCATTTTGCTGCACATGAAGATTTTTGAAGTATATGAAGAAATGGAACAAGTAGTGTTGCTCAGAATATAGTTACCTGAGAAACTATTAAATGTTTTTTGAAGTTCATTATTCCTTACAAAAATGTGTTAAGGACAACCCAGGGTTTTATTTCCTTTTGTTGGATTTTTCCTTTATTGTGAGATTATTGTAATTTTGAAAGGACTGAAGTAACAAATACTTCAAGTTGAACAAGAAACCTTAGATATTCAGTACTATTTTATCTCATTTTCTATTGAAATGACTACATATGTAATGAAACAAATTAATTGACTGAAATTCTTCTGATTTGTCCATGCATCAAGAAAATATTAAACCCAGATATTACAAAGTAATTTGATTTACTGAAAAAAAAGTTGTTCAGGGCTAGTGGTATAAGATGGACAGAAACAAGGTATCAGCAGCTTGCTAACCTATATTGTTGATCAAAAATGCATGCTATGACAGAAATGAATTCTGGTTTTGCAGTTCAGAATATATGAAATATGTAGTATTTCACTTCTCAGCAGCTTTTAAAGGGTTTGAATGTAAATTAAGTAGCTTATTGCTTTTTATGACATTTTTATACTGCCCTTGCTCAACAAAAGTTTTATTAAAAGTAGTAGCTTTCCATTTAAGGTTCTAAATTGATGGGAAAAGAAGGGGTTATGGGTTTTTTTCAAAAATTGATCTTTCCCTTTTTTTCATTTGTAATACTCTGACGCTGCATTTCTTTATAATTGCAATTGTTCAACACATACAAGCATTCATAAGCATTCACATATTTTTTGATCCATAAAAGCCTAATAATTTTCATTGGTTTCTCTAATTAGCTTCTTTTCAAGGAGTCTATAATGCACCCCACTTTCCAAGCCAACCTACCTTGTCAGGCTCAATTATTTAAATAGCTGGAGAGGTTTAGTTGAACCAGTTCCTCATCTTGTACTGTATTGCAGTTTCTTTTCAAGTCATATTTGGTGGGAAAATTTATTTTTATGGCCTTTTAACGACCCAGTTCTGTGTAATTCACTTACCTATGATCTGAATGATGAGATCAAGGGCACCTTCAGTAAGTTTCACAGAGGACACCAAGTTGGGTGGGAGTGTTGGTCTTCTGGAGGGTAGGAAGGCTTTGTAGGGAAATCTGGACAGGCTGGATCAGTGGGCCAAAGCCAATTGTATGAGATTCAGCCAGGCCAAGTGCCACGTCCTGCACTTTGGTCCAGATACCCCATGCAGGGCGACAGGCGGGGGGCAGAGTGGCTGGAAAGCTGCTCATCAGAAAAGGACCCTGGGGTCCTGGTTGACAGCTGGCTGATGGTGAGCCAGTGTGTGTCCAGGTGGCCAAGAAGGCCAATGGCTACCTGGACTGTATCAGCAGTAGTGTGGCCAGCAGGACCAGGGCAGTGATTGTCCCCTTGTACTCAGCACTGGTGAGGCTGCACCTTGCATACTTCGCCCAGTTCTGGGACCTTCACTTCAGCAAGGACATTGAGGTGCTGAAGCGTGTCCAGAAAAGGGTAAAGGAGCTGGTCTGAAGCACAAGTCCTGTGAGGAGCAGTTAAGGGAGCTGGGGGCATTTAGACTGGAGTAAAGGAGGCTGAGGGGAGATGTTAATTCAGGTAGTCTACAACTTCCAGAAAAGAAGTTGAAGCAAAGTAGAGGTAGGTGTCTTCTCCCAAGTAACAAGAAACAGGACATGTGAGGGCAGCATCACCTTGTCAACTGGACCGTGGCACTAAGTGCCACATCCAGTCTTTTCTTAAGCACCTTCAGGGATGGTGACTACACTACCTCCCTAAGAAGCCCATTCCAATGCTCAATCAGTCCTTCTGTGGAAAACCTCTTTAATCAGCTTAAGACTGTGTCCTCTTGTCCTGTCACTGGTTGCCTGGGAGAAGAGGCTGACCCCCACCTGGCTACAACCTCCTCTCAGGCAGTTGTAGAGAGTGATAAGGGCTCTCCTGAGCCTTCTCCTTCTCTCCAGGCTAAACTGACCCAGTTCCCTCAGCTGTTCCTCATAGGACTTGTGTTCTAGACCCTTCACCAGCCTTACTGCCCTTCTCTGGAAATGCTCCAGCATCTCTCAACATCCTAAATTGGGAGGTCCAGAACTGGACACGACACTCAAGGTATTCTTCTTCAAGGACACAATACTCATTAGTTTAGTGGTAAACTTGGCAGTTAGGTTAGTGGTTGGACTTGCTGATCTTTGAGGTCTTTTCCAACCTAAATGATTTTATGATTCTGCATTCAGTATCTCATATGAGCTTTTGGGCTGCTGTGTAATCACAGCAGGTGCCAGCTAGCTACTCAAGGACCATATTTGAGTGTACTAGGAGCTGGTCTATGATATATAGCATCTCCTGGTATATGATGTCCTATCCCTAGCCCTCAGAAAGTTTTATCTGAGTTAAGGAGAGATGTGTTAAACATGTGTTAGCTGTTGCCTTGCAGTTGCACAGAGCATACAATAAATATATCTGACATCCTTTTACTGTATTATACTGTTGGTATTTATAATCCAAAGCAAAGCTTTGTTTTAGTTCCATGATAAGTAGATTTGAAAATAGAGATGCATTTGGCTGACTGGGTTGTATTTTTAGCTGGCTTGGTTTTGAGTGCTGAAGGAGATTTTCTGCTCTGATCCATGTTGAAAACAACAGGAGGGTGATCATAGCCTTCCTGATAGAAATCTTTTGATGCTACCTGCCCCTGAAAATAAAAATAGGCAGATACTTTTAGGCTGAGGAAGAGAGAACCTGGAAACTAAGAAATGGTGTAGTGGCTGCCAGTATCGAGAGTCCAATACAAGAGTTTTGGCTTTGCCTTTTTCTTAGGAGACATGAAAATGACAAGTATGTAGGGAAGACCTCTTCAATCTTGTCGTCTTGTCCTCAGACATGAAATAAGTGAATTAAAGTTGCACTGTGAAGAGGGAATAATTTCTTCACTAATAAAATTCTGAACTGTTGACTCTCTTAGACTTGCTCTAGGTGGAGATGTGTCATGTGCCTTCTGGTTATAGAAGGCAGAGGGAGTAATATGTTACACAAGAAGTTGGTAATAATATGCAGGGGTTTTTTAATTGGTCACAATATACTGCATGATTTTTTCTAAATCAAGTAAATGGTATTTTCAGTCTAATGTCACCTAGTCCTAGGCTTTCAGAGTATATAAAAGTTTACAGAATTCAATTTTTTATGTGCTTCCCTTGCATGGTATCATTGAACGTTGTGAACATGCAGCATACTAAGGCTCCAAAGATTCTACTAACATCAAAAGCAGGCTCACATATGATTTTCAGGGTTTAGGGCTATTATAATGGAAGCTCAGGAGTATTGTAAGGAATGAAGGTGTTTTTTAATGCTGATATACCTGTTTTGTTTCAGTTTTGAAGTATATTCACATATAAGACATATATTAATTCATTTTTATTTCAGTATTTTGGGTCTCAAATTGCATATATGTCTTCAGGGGTGGAAGAAAAATACTTTTATTTAAATTTTGGGGCTATTTTTTTACGGAACATTTCTAAATTATGATACAGACTTACAAAAATTACTCAAAAGTAATTAAATTGTGGTTTTCAAAAAAAAGTATTTTTTTCAGTAAAAACGTATTAATTTGAACTCTATCCTTCATTATTGGTGTTCTTGATCAGCAGAAGACTGGTAACTTTGAATATTTCAATTGAAGTGCATGGTTGAAAATAAAGGGTGTGAGGATTTATTGGAGAACTTGCATGAAAAAAGTATTAATTATTTATTTAGCTGGTTTTTTTAGCTGGACCAATAACTACTGAAAATTGAAACACCAGTTTGCTCAATATGGTAGTGAAATCTAACTTTTGGTTCAAGGCTATCTTTCTTTTTGAAAAATCATGTTTAATTGTGCTTGTCCAGCCAAAGAAAGATGTTTAGTACTTCATTCCATTATTTAGTCAGTTGCCTCTGGCCTTTTTTGAAGCTTCACACTCCTGAGAGATTTGTTTCTTCAGAATTCTAGATAAAGTACTTTTTCATCCTCTTTTTCAAATTTCCTACTGATAATTTTTTTTTTGTTCTGCAGAAAGTTTAAACATGTTTAATTTTTTTTTCTAAAGCTAGCTTTAGGAACTTCTGCTTGTATAGTTCAGGAATTGCTGTATTTTGCTGTACTTTCTACAGACGGACAGGCAAAATCAAAACCATATAAATGTTGTAACACAATATTATCACAACAACTCCCTTGGCACTGAGGGGCAGACTATTCATTCCCAGTTTTGAAATTAACTGGAAGCTCTGGCATAACACAAGTGATTCCCTAAAACTATGCATGTCCTAGCCATGGGTGAAAGAAAGGCCATTTAACCTTCTCTTCCCAGGCAAATATTGCCCATTATCTGTGCACTGGAATTCAGTTAACCTGATTTCAGAAATTTTTAGACGATTTGACGATTTTAGGATTGGTATGTAATTCCCCAGGACAGAAACTGTCAGAGAGCAGCTACGTGGAGGAGGGTGAGTTGAGAGCCAGGGGTGTCCAAAGTGCAGGCTGTTCCCTCAGTGACAAGGCACAGAGCTGCAGCACAAGCTGGCTGAGCAGCACTGAGGGCTGGTGTCAGCTGTCTGCAGCCCCAGCTGAGCTGCCAGCACGGTTCAGGCTCAGGGAACACGCAGGGACCACGTTAGGAGCAGCCAAGAGGGCGTTGCAGGCTGGGCTCTAGCCTGGCTCCGTGCACTCTAGGCCTGCAAGCCCAGGCAGCAGGAGGTCAGACTGGGCGCAGAGTTCAGGCAAGGCCTGAGTGTACTTGAGGTGCTGACTGGATAAATGGAAAATAAGTAATTTAATAAACAAAAACCCAGCTGTTCTGATCACTTTTGCCCAGCCTCAATCACATTTTAATACAGTGAATGCGAAGCAAATTTTAGGTAGTAAAGAGGCAGCCATGTTTATTTCAAAGTATAAGTTAAAACCTTTCAGTTTTACTTTTTTTTTTTTTTAACTGTTTCTCACCTTTATGAAATGTGGTGAAAAAGATATGAGAAACAATGTAAGAGGTATTGTGGTGTAGATGTGATCATGTTTAGCAGCAGTAGCCTTCTGAACCAATTCTAATCTTTTTGAATTGAGTAGCTGTCAAAACTGTTTCAACCAAGTGTCCCTAAACAAAAAAGGTGCTGTTCACTTGTTGCACTTACAGGTAAATAATGAATTTATACACAAAACCTCTAACCTATTATGTGTATATTTCTATATTTCTATATGCCTATGTTTTCATGTCCAGTTTTTTAATCATATTTCATCTGTAACTATTTCCTTTACTGTGCATGTTCATTGTTTTTCAAAACACTTATACAATCATAGAATCAGAGAATTCTTAAGATTGGAAACTACTGTTAATTCCTAGGTATTACTACAAAATATTTTTTAAAAGAAAACAAACTTTGATTACCATGTGCAAATAAGGTAGGTAATTAGAAAAACCAAATCCATGTTTTCCAGTAGACTGGATGCTTCTTGTCTATAATACAAAGATAATTAGGCACTAATGTGAAACCTGGTTGAGAGAATGCTTACAAACACTGTTCATTGAACTTGAGCTTGTTTTGAAAGAGATATGTCTGGAATTCAAAGTAAACATAAAAATTTTAAAAAGCATCTACCTAGGGATATTCGCTGCATATTTCTCATAAACCATACACCTCAGACTGAATCTTCATTAGACACAGTTGATATGAATATTATATCTTTTAACTTTCAATTAATGTTGGATAATCTATTTTAGTTTTGTTAATTGTGAAGGAGCAAAGAAATGCATGGCCTTACATTGTGCAGCCCTGTACTTAGTATCACACAGCTGTGATGTATCCGCTGTTAGTCCTCTGTGCTGTCTCTGTATTCCATTTTGTTTGTCTTTCTAACACTTAAATTAACAAGAGCATCTTAATGATAGATGAAAAAAGGAGAAAGCTACCAATTCACTTCTTACTCCCAATATGTAGTTCTGAAAAGTATATGTCATGGTCAACAACTATGCTCATGGGAAAACTCTTCCTTTATTTCTGTTCGGCTTGACATTTCACATAAAGGAAGGACAATTTGATTCCAGGTGACTGCAGCTCATCTGAAGGAAGACTTTTTCAGAAGTTGCCCTTTATTTTAACACAATTACTTTGTGAAATTATTTGTCTTTGACTTTTTAAGGAAATGATCAGTTGGTGAATCATTATCAAATAAAAAATTAAAGGTTCTTAGCATTTCATCCCCTTTTTATTTTCAACTCTCCGTTGAGTAATTTTACATTTCTATACATTTAATAGTATCTGGAGATAAAGCCAAGTAATGTTTTTCATAGCTTTTTATTTACCATGGCCATGACACCCAGAGGTGTCAGAGAGCAGTGTCCTGTATCTCAGACTTCGAAGCTTCTGCAGTTATTTGCACTGAGAACAGGTGTAACTACAATGACTTCTGTTCCTGCCCTGCAAAACTTTGGAAAACAAATAGGTAATGAAGCCCACTGTTAGGAGCAGGTGTTACTGAGCCATGCCCATGTGAAAAATGAGGTTCACTCTCCTGTTAGGATTTAAAAGTTTAATAAATAACAATAGGGGATAGATATAAAGCAAAAGTACTGCACTGGGTGCTTGGCATTCAGCCAAAAAGCACACCTGGTATTGACAGAGACATCCTTTACATACTCTTCAGCCTAATGCATATTCATAAACAATTATGCATATTCAAACTTTTCTCCAAACTAGTTTACATGTTCCAGGAACGGCTTAGCCTAGCTCCACCTTGGATACACCTCCTCAGAGCATGTGCCATCCTCTTGGTTGTGGTTTTAATTAGTCCCATTATCACTCCCAGATTTTAGTTTCTGCAGATGACAGGTACTGATAGTTGACATGTCCATTCATTGGATGTTATCCAGCTCAAGCAGGCAGTTCAAGCATTGTAACAAAACTATAACAGCTATTTCACTACTACGTCTAAGCTTAGCTAGCAACAAAAAGAAATACATTAGTCATCATTACACAACTATTTTTTTTCACAACAAGACTACCTTGTAAAAACAATTAAAATTATATACATAATATCCATTTTAATAATTGTGAAATACATATTATGATATGTATTTATGACACCCAGATGCAGTCTTTTTGTCCAGTTTCAGTGCAGATGTTCCATCCTGAATGTCTCTTCTCTCCACCTTAGCCTTCATATTGCACATCATCATCCTGATGCTGTTAGGAAGTTAATCACCTCCTGGTGTTGGAAGGGGAGGGAATTGAAAAAGGGAGACTGTGAAAACTCATGGGTTGAGCTAAAGACAGTTTAATGGGCAAAGCAAAAGCTGTGTGCACAAGCAAAACAAAATGGGGAATTAATTCTGTGCTTCCCATGGGCAGGCAGGTGTTCAGCCATCCCCAGTACAGCAGGGCTCTATCACACTCAGCAGTTACTGGGGAAGACAAATGCTGTGACCCCAAATGTCTTTCTGCTTTCTTCCCCCAGCTTTTCTTGCCGACTATACATCATAGTGACCTGGCATCACTTGTCCTGCCTGTGTCCTGTCCCAAGCCCTCGTGCACCCCCAGCCTCCTCACTGGAGATGCAGTGTGAGCAACAGAGGCAGCCTTGACTCTAAGTAGGCAGCGCGCAGCATTAACTGTATCATCCCTTTCTCAACACTGTTCTGGCCACAAATCCAAAACACAGCACCTTGTGGGCTGCTTTGAAGAAAATTAACCATATCCCAGCCAAAACCAGTAGTTTGCACTTATTTCTTCTCCTCTTTTTTTCAGTATGCCTTGGTTTTCACTTTACACTTAGGAGAAGGGTTAGTATTTTAAGTATGCAAAGCTTGCTGAGAGAGGCAGTCATTAGAGGCAATATGATTTCAAAGACACATCATAGAGCAGAGGAACAATACACTTAAGGAGCACATATATTTTTTTCAAGTCTAACATTTGCAAATTTTGAGCTAAACACATTCTGAATTTGTCTTAAATGCATTAATCTTTCAATCAGGTTGAAAAAAGATGCATGGTGTCCGTGTAGAAGAGAAGAAATAGGATTGTAAGTTCTTGATCTTACAGAGCAGATCATTCTATTACTTTTTAATTGCTGTATGTGGTTATTAGTAGCCATAATTTCAGGGGCTGATACTTGTGATCACAATGAGATATTTATTTTCTGTGTTATATAGATATATAGAAGGAATAAGATATTTTGGCTATTATGGTCAAAGTTTACTTAAGCAAATACAAGATTTTACTTCATGGCATTAAACCACTGAATCTTGTACACTTGGTTGTCTGAAATACATATCAGAAATAAATCTTTTAAACTCAATGTATTTTAATAGTTATGAATGAAAAAAGTTTGGATACAGAACATCAGTTCATACTGAGAACTGATGTAAACTTTCAGTGTATCTTTCCTAGGAAGCATGTGATGAATTATCAGAGAAGAGTGCACCATGATTTCCCTATCAGATGCTAACATATGGCAGGGAAAACTGGCACCCCCGTTTATTCTCAGTATCTATGCCACTGCTTTGTGAAGTGCAATGATAATGAATCCTGTAGCTTGCATTCTTTTCAGGGCTTGTGTATTGAAGATACTGTTCTAATACCACCATCTGCGACAAAAAATGTGCTTTGATAGCTCAGCTCTTTCAAGGCATCAAGGATCTTTTTAAAATCCTGTGTACGAAAGCCTGCAAAGGCTGTTGAGTTAAAGGTGGTTTTGCTTAATTAATGGATAAACAAATTAATGTTTTTCCTGCTCTGTTCTTGATGAATGATAAAGTTCCATCACTTTATGGGGTACTTGAATTTTTTTTTTAAGAAAGCACTCCTTTAAAAAAAAGCATGAACAGTTTTTTTGCTTTAAAAACGAAGAGATAATATTCCAATAGTTTTCTCCTTACTCATAGTGACTGACACTGGGTTTGTGACAGGCCATCGGTGCAGCTTTTGGAGACAAATTTTCTGTGGAAAGATGTAACAGTGCAGTGCTTGTAGCATCTCTAACCTGTTCAGAATCAGCAGCATGTGCAGAGGGGTTGCTGGTCTCCACCATCATCTGGAAACCTTTGAAACCATCAAAGAGAGGTCCTGCAAGCTTTGCACTTGTACCAGCTGAGCTACCAAAATTGTTTTGTTGCAGGGCAAGGGAAGGAGAGCATGGCTGAGGCATCTGTTAGACTGCACTAGAGTGTTGCACTAGGGAGAGCAGCTAAAAAAGACTGTGCTACTTGGGCTTCAGAAAGATGTGCCTTCTAAATAGGCTTTTGGGCATACAAAATACCAGACTGAATACCTGCAGTTCATTCCCTGGGGTGTGGTGGGAAGTGGCAGTCAGCTAAGACATGCAAATTACAGTAGGAATGTTGAAAAAATTCGTCTTCTGGTGGAAAATGTATACATCCATTTTAAAGTTTGTCATGTAATGCTTGGGTTTCTTTTATTGTTTTCTTTCCCCCTAAAGTCATTGATGTCTGCCATGGAAAAGAGATTAGCAAATATTGCTCTATTTTAGCTCACATATACTATGTTGGGGTGGTTTTGTGTGAAACCAAGTTAAAATCTCTACAACATAGGGAGTGTGGTCTCCATTTCAGAAAGGGGTGATGCAATCAAATCAGGCTTCCTAGCCTTTATGAAGAATTTAATCAATTTTCTATAGTACAGGTAGAAAAAAGGGGGTTTTAGGATATTTTCTCCACAGTGTAAATTCTAGCAAAAATTTAAAACTATTTTGCATTTCTTAAATAATATTTTCATAAAAGAGTTTCCATGTTTTTCTTTTCATCCGCATATAATTTCTACATTTACATACAGCATTAGGCTTCAGACTCTACTTAAAATATTCTGATTCTTGTCACAGTCTGTAATTTATTGAGTTCTTGGTCTGTGTGCTGTGGGTATCATTAGGACATCTTCCCAGTAAAAGCATAATCCCATAAAATGGGAAGAAAGAATTGTAAAAAAAACCAAAATAATCAATACCTGACACTGACTTTCCAAAATTTTAACTCATGCTTAATCATTTGATTTCATATTCCTGATTTTATATATCTTGTTTTAGTTTTAATTGGTGTATTTTAACTTTTTTGATCTCAAAAGTGCTTATGCTTCAGTGAGCATTATCCTTCATTTTTGTGTCTGTCTGAAGCCAAGATATACTTTAAAAAAGCTAGTATTATAACTGTTGCTGTTGGCCCAGGTGGTTGGCCAGTAGGCAAACCTTGCTGGCTTATTTCTCTTTAGGGGGAAGAAATTGGTGATAGAGGTACTTTGTTACTGGCTTGGCTGGTTTTTGCCACAGAAACATGTTGACTTTCTGCAAAAAGTGCATAGCTTTCCATTGCTGAACATTGTAATAAGTAGGATCAGAGATTTATTTTCCTGCTTACCTTTCCATCACTGTAATAGCTCACAGAACTCTTTCAAAGTAATACTTTTTTTTTTTTTTTTCTGACTTTCTTGTTGCTTTCTGTGGATGGAATTTAACAGATAACCCTAGTTTGAGCCAAACATTCCTCCTGTATTTCTAACCATTTGCCAGAACTCTTCAAAAAGGTGATAATCATTCTTATATTCAGTGTAATTTCTGTGGGCATATTCCTCTGTTTTTTTGGTTATCTTTTTCTTTGATGAATGCATCAATGTGTATGAAAGTATTGATATTCAGAAATAAAAGGAAGGAGTGTTTGTGTATGTAGGCTTACAATTAAATAATCTACTTTCCTAATGATATAGAAGGCTATCACTGTCACACTAAGACAGTATCTCATCCATATAGTTCCATAAAATAAGAAACATCTGTGTTGTGTTTTTTCCAGTAGAAGAGGGAAATATTCCAACTCTTCTGTACATCTGGTGCTGCTTTCCAGCATTATATATCGCATCATTTGTGGCAAAATTCCCAAAGCTTTTAAATTTCTTTTCTCTCTCTAATTTCTATGCTTTCTGTACAGTTAGCTTCCATATTGCTATTCTTGCCATTGCCAAGTCGGACTTTCTGCTCTGAACAGATAATGGACATCATCAACAAAGCCACAAAAAGCTATAAGAAAGGTAAAGACAGAAGAAAAACAGTTACAGTTTAAAGTATTTTTCACCTGAACAAAACAGTTATGAAAAAAATTAGAATTCAATGCACTGACCACAATGATATCTCTGTCCATGGCAGCTAAATCTGTAATAATAAACCTTTTAAAGCCTCTTCATAATTTTAAATTCCACTCATCCTTTCCCCCCACCCCTTTACACTCCGTGACTTACCATTTTTTGATACTAACAATTTTTTGGTCCTAAAAAGACCCCAAATCTGCTCACAGGATTTTCCCAAAATTCCAAGTTTTGTGAGTTAGGCACTTAAAGTATATTTCTGAAGCTGGTCTGACTTGAATGACTTGAGTAGCTGGAACTGGTCTGATTCAAATGATTCAAGTAACTGTTCACCAGGAACAAACAATTCTGGTATCATTTAGATTTTTAGAAGAGAAAATGCTCTTCATGAATGTAAAGGGAGTGAAAGCCCAACTATTAGGATTTTCTTGCAAATGAAACCTGTGGTTTAAAAAACTAGGCTTTATCCCCATATGTACACTTGACCAAATAGTAACTTGTTGAAGTCTGTTACAGATTGAGCTACAATATAAAGATGCAAATAATACAATTTAATTTTTACCTTTTATTACAACACCATATCTTCTTTCAAAAAGGCCATCCGTTAGTCATAGTAGCCTCATAGTAGTAATTTTATACAGAGGAGTAAAAGTAGTAGTCATGAACATCCCTTCATGTGATTGTTCCCTTCATGGGAATGTTCAAAGAGCCCAGCAGCATTTCACTTGCTACTAATGGACTGACTACAGTAATGTATAGTAGGAGTGTGACTTTCAGCAGCCTCCTGAAAGGTTGTGTATTTCTAAATGGGGACATGGTGAAAACAATTTTAAAGTTAACTGCAATTAGAGAACGTGAATCAGTGATGGAAGGCTGATAGCTGAGGCTTGAGATGGATGGCATTCAAGTTGTTCACTTATAAAAAGTAAGCATTCCTTGGTAGTACAAAGATGCCTTGTTTGGCCACGTGGGGTTACTGTTTGCTGTGAATCTCTCTGGGGTCAGATTTCTAAGAGTCTTTAGTGAAGAACAGGATTGGCAATTGAACTCTAGCTTTTCCATTGTGAAGCCAGAAATGGAAATTGTGAAGTCCTTCTGTCAGAACGAGCAGGGGGGGAAAAGTCAGCTGCATAATGCAGAGTGAGTAGGGTAAATGCATTGACAGTTTATGGCAGGTGTAGCTGAAATGATGCTCAATGGTGATAAAAATGGCACTTTTAGTGTCTAGTTTAAAAGTTAATTAACTTCTGCAAAGTGGAACTAGTTCAAGTTGGAAACAGATGCACATCAGTTTCCTGCATGTATTCAGCGAAATATAACCTTATGCTCAAAGGCACTTACTCATAATGTATTCTTTAGATCATAATACATTCCTAGAAGCCTTATGCAAATATCTATATGCATATGATGCTTATTTAATTGTACCTACCAGCTCAATTGTTTATTAGAGCTTAAGTGTCTTGAGACGATTGTGACACCGTTGTTAGAAATCAAAGTTGGTACAAACCTCAGCTTATTGAACATATCTCTTTGCAGAATTGTCACAGCTTCTCATGGCTCTTCGTATTCAGAATTCTGCAGTTCTCTCTTTTTTAAATTGTACTTAAGACTCACTGTGCAAGCAATGTCTTCTCTTGTCTTGTAAGGACTAAGTTATATTAAGTGGACAAATGAAAAGCAATATTAGCAGAGAGTGGTGTTTTGTATTCCCTGTTGAGGAAGTTAATAGAAACAGTTTCAAGGAAATTTGTTCACAAATAGCTTGCAGAATTGAACTAAACTGTCTTGCATCTCTCTATCAAAAAATGTCCTCTTTTACAGCAAAGCAGTAATACTCTCCAGTAAATGCCATGACAGGTTCCTTGCTTTGTACTTTTCCCTATTTGAGTTTGCTGCTACTGTCAGCTACCATTGTTATGAATATTTTCTGTTTCCTTTTGCTAAGTTATTCTCAATTCAGTTGTATTCTTAAGAGAAAATAGGAGCCTTAACAACAGAAATTGAAATGCTGTTCTATGAAGACTTGAAAACAATCTGTCTCCACTTTATTTCGTCTCTGTATGTGTTTTTACTTTTAAGTCACAATCCCCTTTGTCAAAAAGATATTTAAAATTCCTGTGGCCTGTACAAATATGAAATGTAAAATGTATTGACAAATTAATGATATAAAATTATTTTTAATTTTAGCAAGAAAGTTGCAGCCCTTTATTTCTGTTTCCTTTGCCCACTTCTCTAAAATAATTTTTTTTTTTTTGCTCTGAGTTTTGACTGGTTTTGATGCTGATATTTTTTGAGAGTGTTTTGCCATTTGGAAGATCTGTGTAGGGTGAATACATTGACAGCTTATGACTGTTCATGCATAAAATGGTGACATAATATATCAAAGCTTAGACATTTCAAAAACAAAGTGTGAAAAATAGATGAATAGGGCAATTAGCTCTACAATTTCTTACAGTCTGAAGAGTTAAGGAGACTGTTGTGTTTTAGTGTCCTTTGATAATTATATATAAAATAGAGGGTGGCTACCAAAAAGTTACTTCCTCAGTATGATGGGGAGACTGCAGATCTGCACTTGACATTAGCAAACCAAATGAATTTCAGGATCAGAAGACCCATAACACAACTCTTTAAGATCAGCTCAGCAAGGTACTTCACATACCGTTGAAGCGGATCCCCTCTCTGGTTCACTCCTATCATTGTTTACAGGAATAAGAAAGCAGTATGTTGCTTTTTTGAGAAAGTAAGATTTTTTTTAAGTAAAAATAGCCGATATTACCATCTTCTAGAGAAAAGTAGACTTTCTCTGCCATATTGTTTAGTCACGCTCAAGAGCACTGAACCTTTTCAGTGCTAAGTGCTAAAATTTTCTTTAGAAAACCACTTTATTATCCTTGTCATTAATGCCTGTCCAGATCTCTACCAATGCCAATGGTTTACCATCTGTTCACAAATACTTGTGGAACAAATATGTGCAAAGACTTATCTACACCTACAGTTTTCCATGTAGGAAAAAACCAACTCACAGTCTTAGCCTTATGTGAAAGCCTCCATGACTGTTATGTTGCAAGATAAAATAATTTTCAGGTGTCTGAATTAGAATGAGCAGAGCTCAAAATGAGCAGAGCTTTCAAAATGCACTCTTGCTTGGACAAACAAACTGCATAGTATCTATGTTGAGTTATAGCAGACAATGAAAAACCCAAACCTGTGAGCATTAGAAAATGCTCTTTTTTCCAACAAACTCTTTTTCTACATAAAGCAGCCCTATTTATCATAAGAATGAGCAGGGCTTCTGTTACATTTAGCATTTTTTTCATTCCCTTCTGAAGCATACTGAAAGCAGCCTGTAAGCTGACCGAGTGCCTAGACTAATAGTCAGTGACATTCATGTGACCTGCTGTTTCATATGCATGGCTTCTGTCACATGAAACACCTTAATCTGAAACAATTAGTCCTTTACTTAGCGAAGGGAGCTGTGCAGGTACTGGCCTGGGTATTCACAGAACTAGTGAAGCTGTCAAGATCCAAACAGAACTGCTGAGTCCAGAATATTTTTTTTTCTATTTGTTTTTTTTCTATTTTAGAAAGAAATGCTTTACATTAGCCTCAAAACTGAAGCAATCCATGAGCCTGTTGTCTGAAGTTAAAAGACTAGTCCTGCATAAAGCATAACTGCTATCAGACTAGAAATCTGAGCTTCCCCAGAAGCATGTACAATATTAAGTTGTACTGAGAACAGTTCAAAATTATGGGGTTTGAAAAGTCAATAATAATGTCATGGAGACAAGACAGGGATAGATGACCTTGAGATGAGGCAAGTCATCAGCTTGTTTGTAACTACTGCAGGACTTTGGGCATGTGATCTTTATTTCTATTCTCATATTACCATACTCTTCTACTGTCAGTGAGCTCTGTTGCTTCCTAAATTCTGTTTGTTGTGTTCTTACAGGTCTGCCCAGAACACCTCCAACCGTCAATTGCAACCCATTTGAAACTGCTACTATTTTTTTTTCTGGTCTTTGTAGTATAATCCATGCAATGTAATCAAAGTTAGATCATTATATATTTGAGGTAAATTTCTTAGATTCCTACACACAAGTCCACTGAATTTCCACTACACTGGAATTAGTCTTGCAGTACAAATTCTTTTAAAAAGTCAATAGAAGTTTTAAATGTCTCAATACTTTTGTTTTCCTCCCTCCTGCAAGGTCAGAAAAAAATGGTAATTGAATAATAATTTGATTTTAGAAAAATTATCCAACTTCTCTGCCTTGTATATCTGGTTGGATCATGTTAAATATATTTAACTGTTATTCAGCAACCAGCCTAACCTGACAATTTCAGAGCAAAATCCTAACATGTCTGAAGAGACTATGTAAATAAATTTTGATTAATGTCTTCAAGCAGCCAGAGTGGCATTTTCAAAAGTACACAGTTTTGGTTGAAATCTATCACTGAAATCAATGCAAATTTTATCACTAGCTGTAACAGGAATATAGAAATAAGAGAAGTGCTGAAGTCATGGAAACCAGCTCTTGGATTCCAGAATGGCACAAACAAAGGAAGAAGTGTGTTTTTCATCCAGCCAGCAGTTAGAAGGGTTTAAGTATTCCAGGCAGTACAGGCGGATGTTTAAAAGGCAAAATTCAAAGGAGAAAAGAAACTAAAGCCCCTTGTTGCTACACATCCACTAATAAAAAGCAAAGGTAGCCTGAGGCCAAAAAAATAAAGCTGTGCTAGGTATGTGTGGATTCTGTGAACTTTTTTTCCAATCTGTATTTTTTTCTACCTTGATGTCTTATGGCTTATCTATGTGCTAGCTGCAATAGGACTGCCTAGAATTTAATTTTCTGAAGAAATAAACAATATAAGGGAAAACTGTGATTTTTGACAAGGTCTTCAAGAGCATGTTCTTGAAAAATATTTCTGAAATCAGTAAAATAGAGCATCTTAAAAAATGAAAAATGGATATTAGTAAGTATAGCTTTGCGATAAGCACAACAAGAAGGAGTTCAGTTTGGATAGCCCTAAGAAAACAGCACACACCCAAAGAAACTAAATTCTGGGCTTGCTAACTGTGGCTGCTGTTGTCATTGTGCAAAGAAGAAGGGACAGGTAGAGCAAGAGAGGGAGGGAAAATGAGGGAACTTCAAGGAAGTAGCTAAAATCTGAGGGAAGGTCTTTGGGGTAGGGAGGACTTCTGAATGTTTGTTGATTAAAAAAGATCATTGCCCTGGTACTTTAATTAAGGTAATATTTTTGCTGAAAAAGTGAAACAGTATAGTGTAAACTTCATGTGTAAACTCTTAAAGCTTGATGTGCCATAGTTTTTGAGCTGTTGTACTTGATGTAGAAACACTGTAACTGAATAAAACTTTGATTAGCAGCTGAAAGCACGTGGCTGGTATGAAAACTCAGTTTAAACAAACAAAAGTAAATAATAATGATGAAAAAAATGTAGCTGACGAATATTGTATTTTTTGGGTTTTATTTTGTATTCCACAATGTCCCCAAGTACTTTTCAGAACACTTAATATTTCTGTAACTAATTCAGTAATTAAAGCAGACTCAAAAAGATGTATTTAACTACAGTTTAAATGTTTGATTAATGTTACTAAATATTTAATGCTTTTAATGTTCAGACTTTTTTGGTATGTGATACCGTAGGCAAAATCTCATTTACCATCCATTAATCAATTAACCTTGGGTATTGTCATCTGAAAAAAATACATCCAATGGAAAAGCTCCTATCCTGTAATCAAATCTGACAAACTGAATAGGGTAAACCTCCTGTCTCGTAGGAAAACCGAAAACCAAAACTGCTGACTGTATTTTTTCTATTGCAATGCTATTGATTTGCTGCCTAAAGCACAATTTATTTAGTAAAAAATAATGTGTCTTTTGTCCCTTGATTTTGGGGAAGTAAAAGTAGCAACATGTTAAGAAAAAGCAAATATGCCTCAAATATTTGACGTCAACCAAAAATTTATGCCAAAAAGCTCTAAGCATAGGCGATAGTTTCCAAATAATTGTGGGGCTGTCATAAACTTAATGACTTTAACATATAAATGAAATGATGCAATTAACGTGGGAACACAGCAAATTAATTAATGGACACATTAATCGGATTATCAAGATCAACAGGTGGTTCCTGGACTCCACCATTCCTCTTGGAAATCCAGTTTTGTGTGCACATCTTTATATGCGTGTTCATACAGTTCAATTTCTACTTATTTCAGTGGAGTTACTTGGTCAATGAACTTAAGAGATGTTCATATACTACAGTAATTGTAGTCACAGGTACACAGATACAGGAATCTGTGTAAAGATTCTTCTTCTAGCAGATGATGGCAGAAAAGTGGAGATAATGATGTTGAAGAAAGAGTTTGTAAGAGCAGCTTAGTTTTAACCTGACTTGTCTTTGGAGGTTGCAAGTTTTAAGGTCAGGAGAAGATTATTCAGTATATTATCAATACGAGCAAATTCTTTAGAAGGGTGGAGGGGACTGCCTTTGCTGTAACAGTCTGGTGTTGGTTTTTTGATGGGTCACTAGTTTTGCAATTTCCGTGTGTTTCAGAACACTGAGAAGTGTGTAACTTGGTCAAACACTGGACATTAGGTGGTGGTGTGGATTTATGCAATGAGAAATTTGAGGCCTTATTACTGCTTTTGCCTCCATGCAGAGGAAAAAACTCCTGGATTTAACTGTAGTGGTGTTTTTGTATCTCATTGTTTCTATCTCCCAACTAGCAGGTCTTAGCATAGAAAAACTATTGTGTGTATTCAGTTAACCATTTACACCATTGCCTCTTAGGATATTCATTCTGACAGCATATACATAACTAAAAAAGGTGAGTTTCGAGTGAGTTTAAGGTGTGTGCTGTTAGGTGGATATTGTGCTTTGATAAATGTTGGTTTATCTATGTTTATATGCACTATGCAGCTATATAATGAAGAAATAAAACAACCAACAAAATAGAAGATGGATAATAAATCTGGGTGGTCAAACTGTTATTGTTACATGCAACTGATGATTGCAATGTCACATCTTCCTCCTCCTTGGCTGCACAAGTAAATCCTTTCATGCAAATGAGATTTAATTTGCAGTGCTGTTATCATTTACAATATATATTTAATTGAATTTTATACTTTAACCTAAGTAATATGTATTTAATTACAATGTATTCTTAATTTAACACAAATCAAAATTATTTAATCTTAATTTTTATCTTAATTTTTTGCTATTAATTAATGGAAAGAGGGTGAATTCCCTGAGATAAATACTTGCACCAATGCATAAGATGTAAGAAATCCCATGATGCATTATTTGCTTTTGCCTAATAAGAATATTGTTTTCAAGGGTTCCTGTGATTTTTCAGCATGTAGTGGTAGGTAAGGAAATGAGATTAGCTTTTTGCTTATAATCATTAATCTGAAGATACTGTTTCTGTTTAAGATTTAGGTATTTTAACTGTCAAGCAGATGGACACTAGATTGTAAAGTACAGAAACACAGAGAGAAAGATAGTAAGAAAAATATCAATTCACATCTGTCTTCCTGTGATCAGCGTATAGGGGTTGAAATAAAATAATCAAATAAGATGTATTTACCAACACTGTGAAGCTGTGATCCTCATAAGAAATCTGACCAATACATAATAAAATCCAATCATCATTCATAAATAACCTGCAAGGGAACAAATTTTGATAAAAATTAAAAAAGCAGGAGCGGTGGCTTTGAAAATGGTATGTCTTCTTTATTACTGTAATGCATTATCTATTTTTTTTTAGATAATGGTCTTTTTCCTAATATAAGTGATTCCTTTATTAACTTTTCTCATAGGCAATTTCTGTATATTATTTTCCAAATATTTTATCAAATTATACACCTTTCAGTTTTCAGGTGTATTGGATCAGCTTAAGGATTGCGTTTGTGTATCTGAGGTGTTACTACATTCACAGATGCACTGAAGTTTGTCATGTAAATGCAGATCAACAACTTCACATAGTTCAGTTGAGTTTGTTCTGCAGAAATATCTTACTACTGCTTTCACTGCACTCAAGGTTACCCCTACATGTCAACTTGTCATATTCAAAGGTAGCACTTTGAAAGTGCACTTGCATTTGGATCCTTGCCAAGGTAACAAATGGACTTTGGAATTCTGAGGCCTGTGGTGTGAAGGCACATCTCTGGAGATCCACACTTAGCATGGAAGAATCACTGCTAAGTTATAAAATATTATACTTGTAGGGCCAAATGTCTCTGTCAAGGGCTGAGCAAACGCATGGGTATTAAGCTTTCCAGCTCTTCTGTTTCTGACTGCTGACTGCTGAGAACTCAAAGCCTGCTCTGCATGGGGCTGTCCGATACTTGTCAGACTTACTAATGAGAGCTGAGCTGCTTCCAAGCCAGACCCCAGATTTTTAAGGTGACATATACACAGTCAATGCCTTGCTAGTAAATCCTTTTGGACCCTTGCTGGCCTGCGTCACACCCAGTTGTATGTTCTCAGTAGCAATGATTCTGTTTATCTGAAGTTCAGACATATTGCTCGCAGAAAAGTGAGGTTGCAGCATATGGAAAAAACCTTTTAGTAATACTTTAAAAGCTTTTCTCCTGGATTTTTAAAGCATTTTGCCATGCTTCTTGCAAGAGATTGAGTGTATCTTTTTTGACACTGCGTCAGGAATTTTTCTCATCTGTACTCTGCAGGTTAGTTTGTGTAGCTCTTAGCAATGACTAAAAATATTTTTACAATGATAGCAGAAATTAAATGGCATCCCCCAAATATATGGGGGTTTCTGCATTGGAGAGAATGAAACAATGACATTTGTTCTACATTAGTTTTCTGAGACCAAATAAAAGCCCAAAAGTCATAAATTATCTGGTCCTGAACAAATTACTTACCTTTATTCTTGACTTAACTATTTTATAGGGAATCTAAAAGGCATCTTCTTTCGTTGTCATATCAAAATGACAATGAATTATTTTCTCTCTTTTTTATTTTGCTAAGCTCTGTCTGATGAGGTGTAGTTTTTTCATATATTTCTGGAAGTTTTATAAATTATATGAGTATATATAGGTATACTGTCAGTGTGCATTAGTTGTTCCTTATGACCAGAAATTAAACAAGAGAAAAGTTTGGAGAAGCCAGGCCTGTATTCCAGGGCTGGGATGTCACAGACCTTCTTAAAATCTTCTGTTATAAAGTTTGTAGTGGTTTTGCTCAACACTCTCTATGGGCCTTTTGGGAATAAATAAAGAGAAAGAAAAGGACAGACCAAGTTGCAATCAAGAATACATAGGCAATTGAAATTGAGTAGCAACTCCTTCTGTTCTGATAAGTGAATTTCCTTCCTTCCTTCCTTCCTTCCTTCCTTCCTTCCTTCCTTCCTTCCTTCCTTCCTTCCTTCCTTCCTTCCTTCCTTCCTTCCTTTTGTTATTAATTCATGTGAATTAGGGTTCCAGTGGTAGTTCCACGTAGGCTATGTACAGTTGCTGCAGAGTGAGTGGTTCTTTTAGATCAGACAAGAAAAACTTCACTTCCTCACTATGGTGGCAAATGAATTCAATTAACTCATTTTGCTAAGGAAATATAGCGGGAAACTTGTTTACTGCTTAGATTGTACATAAGGAGTTTTTGGCTGGAGGAGTAGGGGGATTAAAGAAGTTGGGCTGCCATGGTTGAGTTTCCAACTAGTGCTAACCTTGGAGACAGGGACAGGTTCTGTGTGGAGAGAGGAAGTTCTTTCCTACCAACTGGTAAGAGGTCTTGTATGTCAAAAGCCTGTACCTGCAGACTGGCTCTGGAGCATCTGTTTTCACAACCTTAGATGGGACAGGGCCCTTGAACATATTGAATAGAAACTCTCCAGGAGAGGAAGCCATAAAGCAAAATAATACATCATGACTGAAAAAGTTGCTATCATATGAATTCTTTTTAAAAATGTGCAGCTGTAAACAAATTCTGTGTCTGAATATCTCAGAATGTTAATAAGTCCCTTCTTGGTCATTTTCCTTGGCCTCCAGATCTTTTCTGAGTCATGAATTTATCTTACACTGTCAGCTTTCATCATAAAAAATGGCGTAGATCACATATTTGCAGAGAAAATTTGAAATGTGTATGCTTAGGAAATTATTAAAAAATAATGCGCATAGTTTTATTTCTTTATTAATCTGAGATGAGTACCTTTGCAAGATTCTTGAGCTTGCATTTCTCATTTAGTAAACAGGTAAATGTAACATTTATCTCTATCTGCCTTAGTTTTGAACACTTTGTTGTAACTTCACCTTCTTGAGTCCAGCTGCGTTCATGTTATTTCTGAGCTACCTTGCTTTTGGTGCAGTCTAGTCTAAATCCAGAATAATTTTGATACAATCTGCTCCTAAGATAATACTAATTTTAAAAAAAGTATCCAAAGTGGTTCCTAGCTTATTGTTACCTATCTGAAAATTTACTAATAAAGAGTGGGTGAGGTCATCCATAAAATTTTTTTTTCAGCAGTAGCCAATCAAGAAAAATAGTATACAGGAATAATTTTTTACTCTTTCTAAAAAGCTACATATGTTGTAAACACAGAAGTATACATTTCTATTTTACTTTTCTAGAAGAATTGCAGGGTAATTCTGATTCCATAATATAATTTTATACAACTCTGTAAGCAAAATCTTATGAAATCTATGTCTGCATCACTCATTTAGACAAGATAAATATTTTTATTTCTGATAGATGTCATGAGATAAGTATTTTAAAGGGAACATAAGAGACAGTTATGTTCTTGTGGTATATTTAAAATAAAGCCAGGAAACTGAATTTGTATGTGCAGCATAGGTCCTATTCACTTTATAGAAAATGTATTTGTCTAGTACTGAATTTCCTTTTCACCAGTATTGCTAATGTGAGCTCCAAGAAAAATTGTAACTCTTTTTCTTCATTTTACTGTTCAAGTTATTCTTGTGGATTTTAATATATTCAGTAAATGTAGTTATGACTAGTTAAAGGCAAAACCAGTAGGGGATGGTGGGCTGTGATTCCTCAGTGGCTAAATTAAGTTTGTTGGGCCAAGAGTTCTATATACGCATTTCAAAGACCAATACTGTCACTTATTCTTCAGAAACAGATGAAATAGGGATATACAACAAGTCTGAAATTTCCATAGGGATGGTATTTTGACAACTGCCAGTACCAGAAACCATACTTTTAATCAATATTAAAACAAATCCATGGGTGTCTGTCTTAGCACAGAACAGTCTTAGAAGTCTAGCATTGCCTCAGGATGTAAAAAATATAAAAACAATCCTAACGGAATATTTTTATCTTAATGTGGCTTTAGATGCTATCCAGAATCATAGTTTTTTGAAAGAGAGAAAATAAGTTTTTCTATAAATTACTTAAATCGTGTAACATATTAAAGGAAATTATGAATTACTGATATAAAATTTAATTTGTTTCCTGCATAACATTGTATGTCATAGCATTTCATTTATAATAAATAATAAATAAATAAATAAATAAATATTTCCATGTTTCAACTCTCTTTTTGCTTCTAAAACTTTGATCTCAGTAGGTTTTGGACTTTGTCCCAAATGCAGCCTCAAGTCTGCCATAGAAATGAATTACCAACTGTGAGCTAAAGCGATATTGGAAGTGACATGAATATAAGTTACTGCCTAAGATTCAAAAGTCTTGTCTCCTTTTGGTCTGGCTGTGGCAAACCAGGATCGCCTTGTGCTGCTGTGCTTATGCAGCCATGAGCATCTCTTACAAGGTGTAAGAGAAATGACACCACCATAAGTCCTAATTGCTGGAACAATGCATTGCCCTCCTGTGGGTTGTCACTATTTCTTCAAAACAGCACTGCCAGAGGTGTAATCATCACACTCAGCCACTACTTTTCATCCAAGATTTAGAGTGTCATCTCAACATTCTCCACTTCTCTCTTCCCTCTCCACTTTTCCCAACACTACACTTTTAAACAAGAGCTAGGAAACTTCTGGTAGAAATGTACTGTGATTTGCCTTTGCACAGTAAATATGAGTGATATGAGGCATTTGCATCAACACTTCTTGTTTCTAAGTGTTGATGTGTCAGCCTGCATCACTGATTCATGTAGCTCTCTCCCAGTTTCCTGTTCTCACAGGATTTCTTATGGCCTCCTTAATAATTTCTTTCAGATAATGGTGACCTTGAATTGAAATGATGAACGCAGATTTCTTTTAAGTCATTGTAACTTAACTTTGTTGTCTGGAAAGCAAGAATCTTTCCTTGTTTCCTTTTTTCCTGTGTGTCTCTGTTAGTTCAATTAATATATCAAAATTAATTTTAAAGGTATTCTACTTATGGATATCTTTAATTTGCAATAAGATTCAAACATTGAAGATATGAGGGTTTTTATTTTAAATGTTGCATTCATCTAGACTTATTGTAGAGAAGATTTTGATGTTATAATTTAAGCCATTTTAGAGTTGAGTTTTGTGTTCTTGTGTCATTTGCTTAAGGTAAGATATTCCAGTATTATCAGTAAGAATACTGAAATCCAAGACTGTTAACTAAACAAAATTAATTCCTTTTTACAAAATGTCCAATAGGCATTTTGGGGGATGAAGAGATGACTTTTCTTCAGAGAAACTGAGAAGACCAGCAGAAAAACTCCCTTGCCAGTAATAATTTATTGCCGTTCTTCAGAGTAGACCAGTTTGTTGGATTTTTTGTTGTATTTTTTGAAGAGGAGGGTGTTTTAGAGAGACTGAAAGTTTTTCAGACGGGTCAGTGCAGTGAGAGTATGTAGAGCTCATGCTTACTGCGGCCAGGTGCTTGCAGTAATGGCAGACTGAAAACTGAGTTTGGGAAGCGTTTGTTTTAACTGATATTTTTCAGGTTAGTTGATAAATGGAATAAAAATATATTTAATAATAAATAGATAAAATATATTTTTAGTACTCTAAGTTCTTGGCAGCCCCCCAGCTGTTAGGCTGACGAAAAACAGAACATTCAGATTAAAATTTCCGTATTTAAATCTGCCAGTGTTTGAACTTTACTGTATATTTTTGATGACTTGGGAGGTTTGCTTACTAATTTGGAACTTTGCCTAATGTTTTTGTTAAAATAGAACTTTCTATCTCATAATTAATCTCCTTGTTCTGTATCTTCATACAATAAAAGTGCAGAACAAATGAGCACTCAAAATGCTAGATGTATAATGAATAGTTAGGGTTTAAACATAACTATTTTCCTGACAAGGACATGGTACTGCTATAAGCAATTGGCTGTCTTATGTTATTCTCCTGCCAGGTTCCTTTTTTTTTTTTCTTTAATAGATTACCCAATAAGAAACTGCATATAGTCAGGCCTTTTCCAATAAAACCAGATGAACTAGTTCATTTCTAAAAAGAAGTGAATCTACTTTATTCATTGTTTATTTAAAATTCAAATTCACTGGTCTTATCTTCACTTGCATGCAGTGGGAATAAATGAGGGTTCCTTATCAATTTATGAATAGAATATCCAGGGGGAACAAAAGAACATAGTCCATCTGCTCATGCAGAGTGCCATCTTCCTTTTCTTAATGAATCCAACCAGTGCATTAAGTCAAGGATGCAGAACTGTATAAAGCCTAATACAGAGGTAACAGACTAGGTTTCAAGTTCAAGAGGGCCTGTGCTTCTTGAAAGGGTGCTATAGATTGAGTGAGAGCTTAGACAAGCCCTGCCTTAGACTCACATTTTGGCAGCAGCTCTTCTTAGGTGACCTGCACCTAGATCGCTCTGGCTCGCAAGTTCTTAAGAATTTGCAAATTTTTAAGTTTTCAAGTCTATTATAAAATGAGTTAATTTATTAAATAGAGAGGAGATTAACAGACAAAAGGCCTCAAGCAGAGTTACTACACAGTATAAAATAAAAGAACTACTTGAGGATTACATAAAACAGTGCATGACATAAAGGTACCTATATTATTGCTAGCAGAGAAATAGTATAGATTAGGAGCCAATGTAACTTACCACCAAGTTGATGATGATGTACAGAGTCCTTTCACTCAACCCTTGTGAGAGTAACTCAAGGCAGGTGTCCCAAACCTTGAGAAGACATCCCCACACATTTCCAGGGAATGTGCAGAAGACTTCTGCCTTGTGAAAGTTTGGTGTAGCTTTTACAGTTTTTAAAGTGAAGTGTCTGTCAGTCAGAAATTCCAGCTTATCTTCCTACAATCTTGTTTTCAAGGCAAGATATTTATTGTCAGCTGGGAGTGTCACCTCCATGGTGCTGAAATAACTCACTACAAGACAGGCTGTACTGATTGAGTTATTCCACTAATTATCAAACTCATGTGAGGGGGAAATTCCCTGAGTTATTGCACCAGCTAACAGGCAACAGATAAGCTCTCCTGTGGCGGGGGGAAGATGTCCTGCTACAAAAGGAGAGGACTGTTTGAATTTATTACTCATGTTCTTCAGTTCACCTGAGCTTCTCTTGTACACATTTGGCTCACTGTTTCTTTTCATGCTGTCTACATTCAAGGCTGGAAGGGGTTTAGTGTCTCAGTCAATTAGATCTCCCATGTACAAAAATATCTTTTCTGTAATGTTATGTAGAAAGTATGGGCCTAGACTAAGAAATGATTGCAGTTTGGTGGGATGTCATGTAGTTGCAGGACTTTCACAGTGTATATGGATAGATGCATATACACAATCTAGTTCAGAACCTTATTGAAGAAAACTGATGCTCAGGGTTTGACATGTCCACTATTGCCAGATATTTTTTCAGTCAAACCTTTCTATTTCTGAAACTGCCCAATGGCTGTCTCATAAATTTGATCCCATAATAAGATGTGATGTTTTTGGTGTGGTGCATTTCCCTATCTACCTGACTGTGCAGTGTCCCATGGAAACTTGATGCCATATTAAATGCCAGGCTATGTTTCAGGTGGATTAATTTCATCTTCTGCAAGCACATTTGTGCAAATTATATTTTCTTGTGTGAATCTCACTGTCACAGATTCATAATGGTTTTTTCAAAGCCTTTTAATTTAATTTATTGTATATTCTGCTGTTATTTGATTGCACTTTTCCTGATAGTATCACTGACTGTAGAAAAGGGCTGTGACATGACTTCATCAAGTGGCTGAAAAACAGGCCTAAATACAGGGGTCATGTTACATCACCTTATGCAGGTCAAAGCACTGCTACACATTGAGTAGTCATACTTAAGAAAATTTAGGCAAGTGAAGAATAACATTATGTAGATTATAATAGTAGTTCCCAGCAAAAAGCAGGGATTTGCCAAAGCAGCTGCTCTGTCAAATGTCTTTGAAGAAGGCTTTTCTTCTCAAACTAAATGTGATAAAAAAAAAAGTTGCCTGAAAGAAAACCTCTTCACAAGTTGGAGTAGAAACATCATGGAGCCACACTGCTATTTCTGACAAAATAGCTTTTGTAATTGGAAGCTGGTTGTCTTTTCTAATTCATTTCTTTAGTGATTTACTCAACTGAACAGGATTATATGTGGCTGCAAACTTCTTTGTTACGCCATTTTTAGCATTTCTTAACCTAATATACTGGAAGGCAGCTCCATGGAAGTAGGAAGGAGACTATCACTGCCTTAGAATTTTCCCTTAAAATGTGTTTTAACTGAAATTTACTGTGTTGCATAGAAAGCATGACAGGCCCAAAATGCAGAACAGTTATAACTATTTCTACCTTAATTATAGCTAGTACCTAGCTAATTTTACCTGTACCTAGGATATCTTCTACTGTGGGAAGTTGTGTCAGGGGAGTTTTGTTTAGATACTGGAACAAGGCTCTTCACCCAGAGGGTGGTTAGGCACTGGAACAGCTCCCTAGGGAAGTGTTCACAGCTCCAAGGCTGACAGAGTTCAAAAAACCATTTGGACAATGCTCTTGGACACATGATGTGACTCTTGGAGCTGGCTTGTGTAGGGCCAGCAGTTGGGCTCAATGGGCCTTGTGGGTCACTTCAGCATATTCTGTGATTTTGTGATTCTGTGATAAGTGAGATTTCTCTGTAATTTCGTCATTCCTATCCATTTATCTGTACTGATATACTAAGCAATACTATTTGCTGTGGATGATAATAAGATCATTGTGAGATTATAATGTGATATTCCAAATGGACAATCGGCATTTTAGAGCTGAGGAAACACGGATAAACCTAATTTATTGTTTTGGTTTTGGTATAACAGCTCTAATGGTATATTTTCCATGGATGTTATCTACTGGAAGGTGAACAGAGATAATTTTTTGAAGGCTGTTGGAAAACCAAAAGACTATGATATTTTGCTCGGGCCACATATGCAGGTGCAAGATTTACAGAGATTTCCTGTACTCACAGTTGCCCAGTCCTTGCAAAAACTAGCTCAGAGGGAGATTAGAGAAAATGTCTGCAGTCTTTCAGAAAGAAATTTTGGTGTTTCCTGTAGCACTATAATTTGATAGTCACGAAAAGACTATCCAAGAAAAAAAAGGGAAAATAAAAAATCATTTTGGTCCATGAAGGCAACTTGTGCCAATATCTCAAGATAATAAAGCACATCTGATCCTAGAAGTGGCTGTCACAAAAAAAGAAGGTCAAAAGGGAAAAAAGCCCAGATAATCTGTACAAACTGAAAAAGTTCCATATGTGATAAAATTGTCAGACATTATCAGGATAGATAAAGCTATTTAACATGTGGAACAGAGGGAAGCTTCTTTTGGTAACAGATGTCCTTCTGAATGCATATCCTGCACTGCCTTTTGTATGATGTAATGTGTTAAAGTTTATCAGAGAGAAAAATTCAGCTGAAATTCCAGACAGAAATTCAGAATGTGAACCCATTCACTTTTGCTGATGTTTTGGGTTTTCAGTTCAATTTTATTTTAGCAGTACATCACAGCTTCACTTAGACTGCTATTGCTGATGTGCAAATTCCTTTTCAAAACCCTTCTATTATTACCAGAAGCTTTTCTTTTATCTTCTCTACTTGACTTTGAGTATATTTGGTGATGTAAAAAGTAGGGAATTAGAGCTGGAATAATTAATTTGGTTTAACAACCAGATTATGGACTTCAATCAGTTAAACAGAATCCCAACATTTATTTTCCTGCTTAAAAAAACCATTATAAGATAATCCAATATTCATATACCATAATATTGTGAGGCTTATAACTGCATATTACTTTTCATCACTAGATATGCAGTTATTTCCATCTCAAAGGCAATGAACTGGACAGACAGAAGAAGTTGCCTTCTGATTAACACACAGAAGATTGAAGCTTGTCTTCTACATTAAGTTCTTAAAAAGTGACTTAAAGTGAAATTCTAAGACCACAAAGCTCTGCCACAGTATTGTTATATTTAAGTCTCTTTTTCTGGGTTAAAGCATTCTTGTATCCTTTTCTGCTTTTCAAAGGTGAAGCTAGGTTTGATTTTTATTAATGCTTTTCCCAAAGTTTTTTCGATTTTTCTTTTTTGATTTTTCTTGAGCACTAAAGAAAATTCTCTTGTTAAATATTATTTAATTTCCTTTTTGTTTCCTATAAACATCTTTTTCTATAAAAATACACTTTCAGACTAATTTTCTGTGCTTAAGTTCAAGCTGTGGATACAGCATTTTCTCACCTGTGAGCTGACAAGGTTGTTGATTTTTCAGTGTTATGTTCTTCAACATATTTCATATGTGGTTTTTAATTCTGATTTATTACAAATACAGATGTTCAACTGAGACCTTTAAAACATGTTAAAATAGATAATATTAAGCTAAAGACATTTCATTTCCTATCTATTTTCTTCTGAGCTATTGTTCATACCTTTAACAATTCTTGACTGTGGATGTTTTTATCTTGTTTTGTATTCTGAACAGTAAAAAAAATATATCTAATAGCATTACTACCTTATTGGTCAAACTACCATCTTTTGGTAATAAGTATAAAAGTAGTAGTGGCATGAGCAAAAGAAAATGAATCAGCAGTTCAAATCTCTCATTTTGAAAATGACAAAGCAAAATTTTAGAAGGGTCCTTACTTTCTTTTTACCCCCTAACATTTTAAGTTGTAAACCATGATGTTTGTTTGCATATATATATCTGTGTACACATAGCCAGCGGTTTTACTTACAGTTATATAAAATGGGCAAGTAGGTTTTTAAGGTTTTAGATGAGACTGGCAGTTCAAATAGTTATGGGACATTGTGTTCATAAACAAGTACACTGTGAGGAAAATTAAGCTCATCTTGAAGTGCCTGTATCTCTGCTATATTTGCTTTAATGTCCCATAGGCCCTTAGATAGCACCTGAATTCCCTCCAATGGTATAAATAATTTGAAACATCTTGTGCTTGATTTGAAGCCCATAAAAATCAATTTCTACATCAGACTGTATTATTTATGTCTGCCCTTCTTTTCTCCTCTTTCTCTTTCCAGTAACTGAGTAACCACGGATATTTTGGAAAAAGAGATTGAGATGCCAGTTCTACATATACTAAATTATGTATGTAGTGGTCCTAAAGACCTACTGTAGGACTTTATAGCATTCTTTGAACAAGATCACACCTTGGTCTTCTCAGGCACTGAAAATGTCATTAGTCATAACAAAATGAAAAATAAAGACATTTGTTTACTATAACCATTGGTTCTTTCATCATTTCACTTGCAATGCAGTTCCACACCATGGGTTTTGAATGGCAAAGTTAGTTTTTCTTCCTACTTTTTCCCCATCAACTTTGCATGGTCTTTTCCCTTCCTTTCCCTTCCCTTCCCTTCCCTTCCCTTCCCTTCCCTTCCCTTCCCTTCCCTTCCCTTCCCTTCCCTTCCCTTCCCTAGTTGTAGAACAGTAAGAAAAAAAGGAAAACATTTTCTTTAACCATGCAGGCACAGGTCTTCCATCTTCATCTTTGCAGCCTCCTTTGTTCTGCTGCACTAGAGAACTGATAAAGTATAGTTTAAAATTAGTTATTTTAGCCATTATGGCTATAATTTAACTGATTACTTAGACATGTACGGAGTATTCAACCTTGCTATAATACTATTTTTATGCGTAAGGTAAACACACGTAAAAGTCTATGTGGTTTTCGTCTTGATTTCATAGCTAAACTAAAAAAAAAAAAAACTAGCAAAGATGTCACTTTCTTAAGAAGCCAGCATAGCAAACCACACCAAAACCAGTTTGTAGAAGTTAGTAATTTTTAATACTTCACCAGTTTGGAGCCAAAGTTTTTTCCTAAAATACCAAAATTAAAGAGCTTTTACCCTCTGCGTTTGGGTTTGGAAGAGGAGATGGTATGATAACTTTCTTTTCTTGCTGTAAATTCTGAATAGAGTTCCCTAATATTTACTGATTTACACAATGGTACTAGAGTTTCTACCTCTCTTCCATATGATTTTCCAGTATTTTATGGTTTGTTATGCTAAGAGATAATATGTAAATCAGAAGAGAAAGACAAGTTTTTTGCATGAAGTCTATTTGCGCCTTTCTTTTTAATAATTAGTAAATGTGCAATTTGCTTAATAAATCCCAATAAAAGATTGTGAAAACTTATATACTTATTAAGGATTAGTGCAATAAGACTAAAAAGCTGTATCTGAAATCAATGTCAATTAATCTTTTTTAAGTTTAGAATGCACTTTCTAAAGAAATACTTTGAAGCATAAAATTTGACATAAATATCATGTGGTAATATATGCCAAGGCCAGCTTGACACATAGCTTAAGGTTTTTAGCTTAAAATACTAAAATACCTGAACTGAATTCTCATTTATAAATAGTAAAAAAAAATGACAACAGGTATTTTTAGAAAGATTTCTGAAATTGCATTTCCTAAATAAGATTGTAATGTCACGGTAAGAGTAACAGAATATTTTAAAAGGAGTCATTAGTTGTCCAGATTATCTAAAAGGAAGAAGAAGTTGCTAAAACATTACTTCAAGATGTTATTTAGTGTGATATGTCTCACAGTATTTAAAATAGGTATCTGATGCTGCTTTTCTGAAGTATGGATAAATTTGTTTTGTTTAAATGAGTTGTTCCATATTTTGGCTATTGTTAGACTCTATTAGTATCCTAGGACAGAAGAATTTGTCTTACAGTATTTTCTCTTACACTTGGTAACTTTATGGGAATTACTAAGGTCAGTTATGTAATCGTTTTAGCAGCATGAAAAATTAAATTGGACAGACTTATAAGCATATCAAACTCTCCGAAGATTGATGTCATTAGAAAAGCTGTACATGCTCAAAACATGAGGTAAGAATATTCTTTTCCTGTGTTGCAGTTTAACCCTGCTCAGCTGTTTGGTCAATGTGCCCCAGTGGATAGGGAAGAGAAGTAAAAGATAGAAAACTTATGGGTTGAGATGGAGACAGTTTAATAGGGAAAGCAAAAGCTGTGCATACAAGCAAAACAAACCCAGGAATTAATTCATTGCTTCCCGTGTCAGGCAGGTGTTCAGCCATCTCCAGGAGAGCAGGGCCCCATCACAGGTAATGGTGACAAATGGGAAGACAAAAGCCATCACCTCCTCCTTCTTCTGTCAGCTTTATATGCTGAGCATGATGCCATATGGTTTGGGATATCCCTTTGGTCAGTTTGGGTAAGCTGTCCTGGCTGTGTCTCCTCTCACTTCTTCTGCACTCCTAGCCTCCTTGCTGGTGGGGCTGTTTGAGAAGCAGAAAAAGCCTTGACACTGTGTGAGCAATGCTCAGCAATAATGGAAACATCTCTATGTCATCAACACTATTTTAGCCACAAATCCAGAACATAGCACCACAGGGACTTCTATAAAGAAAATTAACTATATCCCTGCCAAATCCAGTATATTGTGTTATTGAATAAATACACATCACAATATGCATTCTTTTCTAATTTACTAATTTCTCTGTAATAATTTCAAGTTTCTCATATGGGAGTTGAAAGCAGTATTAACAATTTTAATGTGTAAAAGGCTATTTCTGCATCATACTGCATCATCATGAAGTGAAGTTCATGGATGATAAAAATTCCAGTGCATCTTAGACACAAGGTTACAATGCCATATTGATCCTCAAGCTGTTTGATGTTATGTGATAAAATGATACTTCTGTTTCTGGGAGACAGCACAGAAGGTAAGATAGAAATAAGACCTAAAAATATATTTTTTAATCAATATTCACTCATTTACAGCCTTTTAAAACAGAAGTTAATTTCTCGAATATATGAGGATGCAGCAGAGCTTTGTAGCTTATTTTTGCATGCCTAACCTACACATTCTTAGCAAAAAAGGATTCTTGCTGTGCTCCCAAACACAATGAAGGGCTGTGCTGCATAAATCAGTTTTCTCCTTTTGGGCTATAATTCTACAAAACATGCATAATATCATCTGACTGTTTACACACAGAAAAAAGAAAATGGACCAATGCATTTGTTTGTCTTCTTTCAGACCAGTGGACTCAGCTCTTTATTACCAGTATTCATCAATGTCAGCATTTCTGAATTAATGAATTCTGCCTATTCCAGATAAGTGGGAATCTGTTATTCTAGTAATGGTTTTTCAGATTCCCATGAAAGGAAATATCTAAAATACTACATTATGGAACAAAGAACACCTATTTTCAATATTGCCAAAAAGCAGAATTCAATATTAAAATTACCTTAGGAATACACTTCCCACCAATGTAGATTGGTAAGGTTTTTTGAGATAAAGACATGAAAATTAATAAAAGAAGTCTGAAAACTCAGTTGCTAATTTACATAGAAATCATAGATTAAGAGATGATATGGATTTAAAAATTCTGACTATGCATGCACTTTCCTGCATAAACTATTTATTAAGGCCTTTAAGACATGTGATTTCCTGAAAGTCTCAGCTTTATTCCTTGACTATTTTCCACAAAAAAACAATTTGGAAATTGTTAAATTTAGTTGAGAAACATTTATATTAACATATAATACTACCGTCTTCTTCTAGTTAAAAAATTGTCATGCCTCTTTAGACTGCCAGAATCCTCTCATTTAGAGAGACATATATTGGTGAGGTATATGTAAGCTGCTTTCTGGAAATCCAAGTAGCAAAGCATGAACTGACATCAACACAGACAGTTAAGAATCAGAAGGGTGGAACTGTTTGTTTGGGTTTTTTTACAAGTTTGTTTGTTTGTTTCTTATTTTCTTATATATTGTTTGTCCTTCTCATTCTCTAAATAGCTACCTGCAGATGTTGAGTTATGGCCTCTGCTATTGTCTACAAACCAGAAAATTTGGAATTATAGGCAGTGGATGGTAGTGGAATAGGGTAAAGCAAATAGAAAAGCAAAGGTTAATTAACATACTTGTGGTATTAAAGCAGAATTGTTTGTTGGCACAAGAATAGGAGGAAGGAGTAGGAATGGAGGAGAGCTGAAGAGGCTTTCTGCTATGAAGGAGTGAGGCTGTGCTCCATGCGTGAATGCAAGGTAGTGTTACTGGGCTGGTAACAGCAGAGATACAATGAGCTGGCAAGTGGAGTTGTGTTGTTAGATCAAAGTACTTTTAAACCAAGCTTCTTAGGGATCTCTATCTATGTGAGCATAATGATTGCTGGTTTTTATAGAACTGTGCTGTATTTTCTCCTCTTAATACTGGTGAGCTTCTGTTGGGGTTTGTTAGGACCATTTTCAGTTCTGCTCTTAGACCCTATCTTTTTTCTTATGCCCAGTTAGAAGCAGTGAAACTACGTTTAGGTGAATCACAATGAATTAAAATGGAGCAGAATGTTTCTTCCATGAATTCAACACTGGCAGACTACCTATGTATTTCAGTATATAATTCTACATAACTGATTCCTCTAAAAGGCTGTGTCTCTGGTAGTCAATAATTCTTCTAGATAGTCAAGCAGATTTTTTGAGAATAATTTTGAGAGCATCTTTGCTTATTTTCATATGTATATTCTGGATTTTGATAGCCTCTCTCTTGCTAGCTATTATATAGTACATATATTGTCAGCAGTCTCTGAAGCTGAGATCTCTGATGAAGAACAGCAGCTATTTCTCTCATGTTTATGTGTCTTAGAAGTATAGTTACATTGAGTAGAATTCAGCTTTAAATTAAGAGCTCCAGATAATGCCTTTGCTATGTTTTTACCCTTACAAATGCTGAGATCTCAGTAACTCTTGTGGCAGAATTGGAAGTACATGGTGAAAGACAGTTGTTGTTCAAGGATGTTGTAACACTGACTACGGGAAGAAATTGTTCATAAATCATTTGAGTAGTGAAAAAATTTGTATTGGAGAGACAAAAGAAGACACAGTTAGTTTTCTTTAAACTAGTGCATATTCATGAGAAATGTGATTTGTGCCATACAGTTTGTTTTTAAATATTGGAGGGTCTTTCAATATTGATCTCCTGAGGTTGTTGCTGTTGGCCATTTCTGTTCATTAATCTCATCCTGTCTGAGAAAGCCCTGTTGAAATAGAAGGAAGCTTACTGTTCATTGTAATACAAGTCAAAGCCATACGCTGGAAATTAACTTGGTTGTGACATGGAAAATCCTACTCATAACAGCATTCTTTCTGTAGTGGATCAAGCATGGACCAGTAATAAACAGTACATGTCATTGGCATGCTTTCATTCCTAGGGAGAGTGTGAAGAAGCATCGTGAAACCTGTGGGGTTGAGACGCTGCTGTCCTGGTGGCAGCGGCTTTTGCTGGGCACCCAGCCACCCTCTGCAGAGCAGATGGGGAGCAGTGGGTATGCAGGGATATAACTCAGAAAATGGAGCATGAAGAGGGAAGAACCCGCAGTCAGGCTGTAGAAAGGTTTAAGAAGTTAGGCAAATCTTTGGTGTGCTGTTCCTGGATGACTGATGTCCTTTGCCTACACAAGGCCACATACTCCGCATATCTTCTAAAGCTAATAACTCTTTCCTGGAGTTCAAATTCTCTCCCAAATCAGGTGGGTTTGAGTTTGGTTTTTTTTTTAGGGGTTTTTTTGTTTTGTTTTGTTTTGTGTTGTTTTTTTCTCTTTTGTTTATTTTGGTGTGAAGTATAAAACCAGTGAGATATCACGATGTTCTTACCTTCTCATTTCATGCATCCATTTGTCTACAAATTATCCTGGATTCATGGGATTTTTTCCTAAAAATTGTCCGTCTAGATTAATTTAGTATAATCTCTCTTCTTGTTTTTTTCATAAAAAGAACCTGAAGATCTTTTGGATCAAGTGCACAACTGTTAGGGTTTCTATGTCAGATGACATTTATCCAAACGTTATGATGCTAAAGCTTTTAAACCTGACAGTAACAGAGCTTGGCAATGTCCTTCATACAAGTAATGTCAATAACTTGCACCTGTGGTTGGAGCTTTGTTAGTTCAAGTGCATTCACTTATGATTCATTAAAAAGAAGTCAAAGACAAAAGGTATGTCTTCTTAAGACATAAAAAGAAAGATAATGACAAACAAAAACCACCCCACCTTGTTCTTCCATAAGTACAGAAAAGGAAAACATGTGATCCTTATATAAATATTTTCTATTCTGAGAAAAAAGGGATCGATGAAGTTGCAAGCATGAGAGCAGCTGCTCCTTCTTTTTCTTAAGTGATAAACTGGAACCTTTTACACTCGACTTTTTATTAAAGGATAATTGTCGCTATTGAGACGGACTCGACACTAACTTGAACACTCAGTCAGAGGAGAGAAAGAAGATACTTTATTTCTACAGAGTTTCTTTTATATTTTTTTTAATATTATTTTATTATTTATATTATATTTTTCATATTATTTTATACTATTTCATAGCATTCATGCCACATGTCCATTGGCTCCTAACTTACTACATGTCAAACTGATTGGCTACCTATAGTTAGCACAGTCTTGCAATAACAGCCTCCTTCAAGCAGGTGCAAATTTCTTTCTGAGTTGTTTTTGTTTCTTGCTCATGTTGACGCTAAGATTCTCATGAGTATGAGTGGATTGTATCAAGTTGATGTCTGTGAGTTGAGGCAGACCAGCTGTCAGTTCCCGCAGATAATTATTTACTTCATCCAAGAAAAAGTCCTTCCCAAATTCCCTTTTTAGGACTGACTTATTTGTTATAATTCCCTACTAACCCTGAAAGTGCATAAGATCTTTTACTATAACATAGGAATTTTGCTAATTTCCTTGATTTTATAAAGTATCTCTGTCTTCAGAGTATAATGAGATGGAAATAGATCCTGTCTGTGATATGGTGAGTTGAAATGAGGAGTTACAGTGTATTTATACAAAGATGGCAGAAACACAGAATCATCACAGAAAGGCTTGGAAGGGACCTTAAAAATCATCTAGCTGCAACCCTCCAGCCATGGACAGGGATGCCATCAACTACATCAGTTTGATCAAAACCCCAGTCATGCCTTGAACTGTTCCAGAGCTGGGGCATCCACAACTCCTCTGAGCAGCTTGTTGCAGTGCCTTTGAGTAAAGAATTTCTAATCTAACCTCAACTCATCTAACCTACAGTCTCTCCTCTCCTAGTTTAAAAATGTTCCCCCATGTCCTACCATTACATGTCCATATAAAAAGTCCCTCTCCCTCTATTTTATAATCCCCCTTTCAGTACTGAAAGGCTGCAGTGAGGTCTCCCTGGAGCATTCTCCTCTCCATGCTGAACAAGCCCAGTTATTTCAGTCTGTTCATAGGAGAGGCGCTACAGCCCTTTGATCATCTTTGGGACCTCCTCTGGACGTACTCTAACAGACTCACATCTTTCTTCTGTTGGGACCCCACAGCTGGATGCAGTGCTCCAGGTGGGGGTCTCATGAGGGCTGAGTAGAGGGAGAGAAGCATTTCCTGGCCATGCTGCTTTTGATGCAGCCCAGGATGCATTTGGTCGTCTGGGCTGAAAGTGCACATTGGCACACAATGTCCAGCTTTTCTTCCAAAAGTACATCCAAGTCCTTGCCCACAAGTCCCCTCTCAATGAGCTCTTCTCCCAGTCTTTACTCATGCCTGGAACTGCCCTGACCCCAGTAGAGGACCTTGCACATGGACATGTTCCTATGGGCCCACTTCTCAAACTTGTCCAGGTCCTTCCAGGTCAAATCCTGTCTTTCAGTTGTGTCAGCTGCACTCCTCAGCTTTGTCGTCTGCAAACCTGCTGAACGTACACTTGATCTCACTGTGTCATTGATAAAGATATTAAAGAACACCAGTCCCAAGGTAGAGCATCATATATATTAATGGTATGGCATTTTTTACCCTTGCTGCTGCAGATTTAGGAAAATGAAAAGATTCTAAGATTGAAATTCTGGACCACTAATATGAAATATCCTTATAAAAGATTGAATTAACAGTTTCCTTAAGTCCTTTACTAGGGGACAAAAAGAAGTTTTTATAATCCCTTTCTGTATCTTCAATCTGTATCAGCAGAATTTATTTCAAGATTTTGAAATGTTGAAAAATTTTCATAGTTTCTCTTACTAAATTTAAAAATATTATAAGACTATTTGTGTTCTTTCCATATGGAATCTTATGTCTACATGAATTTTTGTGTGAATTCAGACAGAAGCTCCATTTAAGATAAAATCATGTCCTAACAACTGACAATAGAAACACCTTTATGACTGAGTTGCATGTAGATAGTTTATGTTTCACAGACTTTGTCACAGCTCTCACAAATTTTTCTTTTTTTTAAATTGTTTGACAATGTGTGTTTAAAGGTAGTATTATATGGAAAATATTTCCACAATAAAATTGTGTGTCATGTGAAAAAAATCCTCTTAAATATATCCCCAGTAAAATTCTGAATGAATGGTTTCATCAGCCTTCTTTAGGTTAACTGAAGCTGATATGCATTTTCATTTAACATTTAATAATATCTGCATGGGATATACCACTTGACATGGGAGGAAGTTTCTCCCACCTAAAACAGATAGACATAGAAAGTTTGGTGTGGCACTTCAAAGAAATAGCAGTTATTTCTAATCTTGGATAAGTAATTGCCCAAGAAGAAACTCAAGTGTTATAATGTGTATCCTAAGGAATAGATAAAAGAATACTTAAGAATGACTTTAGCTTAAATGTAGGAAGAATATCTGGCAATGAAACTTGTCCTGAAGGCTATCTAACATCACAGTTTTGTTTATCATATTTTTAAATTTCATCTGTCAATTTAATAGCTTCTGCAATGTTTGAAGCCAAAAGTCTACACTGACAAGTCTCCTTAACTTTCTTCTGTTTATTGGGAAGATTGAGACTTCCTTAAACATTAGCTACATTTCCTGATGTAAATATACAGAAGAGGGAAAAAACACCACCATCTTTTTGATTAATACCATTGTAATAAAGTTTTCAGTGTAATTCTGGCAGAAATAAAGCACAGAAAGACCCTGAATCTCTGCTGGTTTCTGGTGAGCATAGCTGGTGTCAGTCTTTGGGCATAAAATTAGTATGAAATCAGTAGGAAGACAAATGTGCTAAATTTGGTTCAGAAATGTGTAACAGCACACACTGAAAACACTACCTTTAAAAAAAGACAGGGGAGAAAGGTAAGATACAGAATCTCTATCCTCTCTTTGACAAATGCATACTATCATTTGCTGCATTTTAATTACTGTGGTTCTATCAAGATTCAAGAAATCAGAAATTGGACTTTTTCATTGGTTTTCTCCATGAAAACATTATTTATTCACTGGTAGAGACCCGTCATAGAGCCATAGAGTCATAGAATACCAGGTTGGAAAGAACCTCAAGAATCATCTGGTACAATCTTTCTCGGCAAAAGCACAGTCTACACAAGATGGCCCAACAGACTGTCCAGCTGAATCTTAAAAGTGTCCAACACTGAGGAATCCACCACCTCCCTGGGGAGGTTATTCCAATGGCTGATGTTTCTCTTTGTGAAAAATTATGCTCTGGGGTCCACTCAGATTATTACCCCTCACCTTTACCATGTGTGTCCTTATAAAAAGGGAGTCCCCATCTTCTTTGTAGCCACCCTTTAAATACTGGAGCATGGTGACAAGGTCTCCCCTTCTCTAGGCTGAACAAGCCCAATTCTGTCAGCCTTTTCTCACATGGTAACTTCCCAGTCATTGATCATCTTTGTGGCCCTTCTCTGGACCCCCTCCAGACTGTCCACATCTTTTTTGTATAGTGAGACCAAAACTGAACACTGTTCCAGGGTGGCCTGACAAGCCCTGAGCAGAGTGGGACAATGACTTGTTTATCTCTGCTGGTGATGCTGTTGCTGATGAGCCTGGCACCCTGTTGGCTTTGTTTGCCAGAGCAGCACACTGCTCACTCACACTGAGCTTGCTGCCCACCAGGACTCCCAGGTCCCTTTCCACAGAGCTGCTTTTCAGTGCTGTTTGACTCAGATGAGGTACAAAACAGAAGCAAAGCACCTAATTTTATTGAGCTTATGATGTTTCTACTCTTGTACAAAGTAAGATACTATAAAAAGACACATCAATCCATGACTCAAAAGTTGAAGATTTTATGAGATAACTATTCACAAACTGCAGATCTAGAAAAAAACTGCATATAAATAGTGATTCAATATTTACAGATCCACATTTTATCCTGGAATTTAACATAGGAAATTTCTGAGTCACCAAGAACATTACTTTATGATAACTTATGAATAATAGTGAATTATACAGTTAAATCAAGGTCACCTGAAAGATATTTAACATATTAGTCATAAGATCTATGGTGGGGTTCATTATATGCATTTATGAACTGCATCAAGTGTGTGCTCTTCACAATGGTTCCTTGAAGAATTATTTCTATGCTGATGAAAAAACACACAGTATTTGCTAATTACACTATTTTCCCCATTTTTGTTCTATTCTTAGTCTTTATGGTTATGGATATTATATATAAATTCACTGAGATAACTTAAGAAGCAAAAATAATTGAAAAATCAAATCCTAGAACTTTCATATTAAATAAATTTATTGGCTTTTATCTTGCCTGGTGAGAAATATTACTCTTGTATCTCTTTTGTTTCAATACTCCAGGTCAGGGATGATGGATGCAAGTGATAGCTCATTGTACAAAGAGCAATTCGAGATAAAGTATTGTAAATTAGCTGTATAGTACAGTGGTGATATACCACTGTTGAGATGCATTGATGCCAAGGAATTTATGCATCTGCAGATTATAAACTGTGGCACAGGACTTCTCAAAGGTGAAACAGACTTTGGATATCAAACCCTGTTCCGCTATTTAAATTTTCATTCATTTTGATTTTTATGTAGCATCCATGTTAATATGCAAATCCTAAACATTCCCAAACCAAAAAAAAAAAAAACCAAGCCAAAGCAATTTAAACCAAAAGAACCAAGGCTTCTTCATTCTTAGGGGGATGCTCCAGGATGAGACTCCAATTTCCTGTGGCTTTAGTCACATTCTTTCTGTCTGGCTTGAATTTCTGGCTCTGTGACCTGCAGTGGGTAACCAGGAGTCTTTTTTTGAAAAAGAATGGAAAAGTATTTCAGAGGATAGTAGCTAAGGAATGAAAAATCTGAATTTTAATCCTGTCAACTTGAAGCAAGAATAGGACCCAGGCCTCCCACATAGTCTGAGTGTTGTAACCAGTAGGCTATTATGCAAATACCCAACGGCACTGAGATAAAAAGTGACTGTGCTTTGTGCTGAGCTCAGTGCTATCAGTGTGTGGGAGGCATGTTCAAAGTAGAAAAGTTGGGTCCAACTGTGTTGTTTTCTTTGTAAATTGCCCAAAAGCTTAGTTGTTCAGATACTGTCTTCAGTGAAGGTGTCTGGTCATCTGGGAGTATACACTAATGCATCTTTTGGCGGCAGGGGAATAGATATGATGAAAATCTAAGCACTCGACAAATTCATAGGCGTTATAGTTAGGGATATGTTTTTAGTGTTTTAAATTCAATTGCCTAGATTGTACATTGGCATAGTTCAGTCCTTTTCCAGGCTGCAGTAGTTCATTACAGTTTAACAAAAGTTGTTAAAGAAAAGTCCTACTATCTATATATTAATATGAAGTTGATTTTCTAGTGATTATTATTGCTGCAGACAATTTGTTTGCAAGAATGGTTGTGGCAATCAGACTGAAGATTCCTGATCACTCTGAGGGTGGCTGATTGGGGAAGGGAAGGGAAGGGAAGGGAAGGGAAGGGAAGGGAAGGGAAGGGAAGGAAGGAAGGGAAGGGAAGGGAAGGGAAGGGAAGGGAAGGGAAGGGAAGGGAAGGAAGGAAGGGAAGGGAAGGAAGGAAGGGAAGGGAAGGGAAGGGAAGGGAAGGGAAGGAAGGAAGGGAAGAACCTTTTTTGCAGAATGCCCCTTCTCCTCAAAGCAATCTGGACATGCTTATTTTTTTCTTGGGTTTTTTTTGTTTGTTTGTTTGTTTCCCAGTTGTTCACGGGTTTGTCACTCCCCTTCTTCCTTTTTTTTTTTTTTTTCCTTTTTCTCCCCAAAGAGCTGGGGTGGGGGTTTTTTGGTGTTTTTTTTTTTTTGTTTGTTTTTTGAGTTTGGTTTTTTTTTGTGTTCCTGAAGGGTCTTTTTGGTCACTAATGACCCCAAATAGGGCAAAGAGTAAGCCACTGTTGGTTGTAGTTAGGCTATGGCATTAGTAGAATCATAGTTTAGATTGGAAAAGACTAATGAAATCAAGTCCTTCAACCCAGCACTGCCAAGTCACCAAGTCAGCCACTAAACTATGTCCCTTAGTGCCACAGCTAGTATCTTTTAAATACCTCCAGGGATGTTGACTATAGCATTATCCTGGGCAGACTGTTCAACTCCTTGACAGGCTACTTTCAGGGAAGAAATTTTCCTTACTATCCAATTCAAACCTCCCCTGGCACAACTTGAGGCTATTTCCTCTTGCCCTGTCACTTGTTACCTAGGAAAAGAGACTGACCCCCACATAGCTACAGCCTCCTTTCAAGTAGTTGTAGAGAGGCATAAGGTTCTCCCTGAGTCCCCTTTTCTCCAGTCTAAACAACCCCAGCTCCCTCAGAGTCTCCTCACAGGTCATGTGCTCCAGACCCTTCACCAGCCTTGTTGCCCTTCTCTGGACACACTCCAGCACCTCAATGTCTTTCTTAGTGAGCAGCACAGAACCAATTACAGGATTTGAGGCGCAGCCTCACCAGTGCCAAGTTCAGAGGGACGGTCATTGCTCTTGTATTGCTAGGGTTCCTCCATCAAGTTTCTCAATTAAGTCTTGGTTTGTCGTGGTTTGACCCTGGCCAAATGGCAGGCATCTGCTCTCTCTGCTCTCTCCTGCCACAGCTGGGCAGAGGAGAGGAAAAGAAAACCTCCCTCTGTCCCTCCTTCCAACCACCAGCTCGGGGCGGGGGCAGGGTATGGAGTTTTCCTTAGTCCATCTGTCACTACAATTTCTTCTGCTACAAACAATGTTTCTCTGCTCACACCTCTCTCTAAGGCCACTGTTTCTCTGCTCACCCTCCTCCCTCCTTCCAACAAACAGCATGGGGGGGGGGGGCAGGGTAAGGGGGTTTTTGTGGTCAGTCCATGAGGGAGAGGATTCCTCTACTTAGCCATAGGGTCCCTCCCACAGGACACAGTCTTGTGGGAACTTCCTTGGTGTGGGTCCAATCGCACGAGCAGCAGCCCACCCGAACCCACCACAACACGAGTCCTTGTCTGCAGGGTGCAGACCTCTGAGCCAAGGCCAGGCTGTTTCCATCTGCGGAGTAAGGCCCTTGCTCCTTTTTCTCTACTCAGACTCCCACTGGATCACAGCTTCCTCCAGGTATCCACCTGCTCTGGCGTGGGCACCTCCCCCACAGGCTGTGGGTGGATCTCTGCACCCCTGTGGTCTCCGTGGGCTGCAGGGGGACAACCTGCTCCCCCCATGGTCTTCACCACAGCCAGCAGAGGGGTTTCAGCTCCAGCGCCTGGAGCACCTCCTGCCCCACCTTCTCCACTGACCTTGGTGTCTCCATGTTGTTTTCCCTCACATACTCTCACCTCCTCCTCCTCTGGCTAAAAGGAAGTGCATGACTAGTTTGTTTTGATTAATTCTTAATTATGTTATATGTTAAAGGGGCAACTAACATCTCTAATTGGCCCAGCCTTGGCCAGCAGCATGTCATCATCCTCAGAGCCATCAGAGACTGGCTCTGCTGGACATGGTGAAAACTTCCAGAAGATTGACACAGGACACACAGGAGGCATCTTTGTTCCCCACCCCACTCACTGGCAAAACTGCATTAAACAAAACTAACTCATGAACACAGGGTGTGTTTTCTCCCAACCCTTCAGACACTTCTTCAGGCCTACCACAACAGCTTCTGAAGGGTTTAAATTTCTCTTAGATGCTAAAGATACCTTGCTGATGTTCTGGGCTAAGCAAAGACAACACAATCACTTAAACCAATTAAATCAATTTAAAATAACAGCAAAGGTGATAAAATGAAGACTAACCTGGATCTGCCACAGTGGGTACGCTTGCATTAGCTGCCAAGTGAACTACTACTTTAATTACCTTGTTTTCAGTGCTTCTTTACTCAGCCCAAGCAATTAGCCTAACTAATTAGGCCAGTGAACATTAGCTTTTAAGAGCATGGGTTTTTTTTTTCTTTTTTTTTCCTGGGAGCTACATAAAAGATATTATATTTGTGTGATTTTTAACTGGCAAGGGTTAGCATTGCTGAACATACCATGCATAGAATTATCAGTTTGTGATAATTAGTTCATTACTTTTATCAATAAACTGAAACAGCCTGTAATTATAGGAGAGAAACCTTCAGAACCATATTCAATGTTTTGTTGATTTGTTTTCAAAATGACATGTTGAGCTTTCCATAGATAGCTAATACACTTTACGTAGCTTCCATGGGATCAAAATGGGGTTATTTCACTATTCTCCAACAAGAACAGGAGTAGAGGAGGAAGCAATTGAAAAACCATGAGCAGGGCATGCAAATTATTTCTTAATATAACTTTTGGGAAAAGGAAGTTAAAAGCATCCAAAAATTAGTGTTTTCTTGGGAAGGGAGTGCCAGGAAAAATCAGTAAATTTTCTCCCATAGTTAAAAGCCTGGAGGTTTTGCACAAATCTCCGCAATGGATGTTAACAACCAGACATTAAAGGAAGAAATATATGTATTCTGCATCTGTCAGATCCATTATTAATGGAAATAATTTTGTGGACATATCCTTCAAAAAGTCTATCAAAAATACCCAGGCATCTCTGAACAAAATTCAGTCCCGTGAGTTATATATCTGTTTTGGTTTGGTAATAGAGGAAATAGTGCTTTGCAGGGCTTAACAAAAATTCTTAGCTTTTAGTACATGGGACTTTGTATGAAGTGGAAGGCTTTTTATTAATTGCAAAAAAGCCCAAACCAAAACAAAAAAAAAACTTGACAAGCAGATGAAAATTGTGCACCCATGCACACACACCTGTATTTGTGTATCTCCATGTTATGGATTTGTGCAGAGACATGATTTTGTCTCAAATGGTCTGAGAGTAGATGAGTCATAAGCATCTGCAAGACATTATTTTAATGGCATATTGAAGTGGATCTTTCAGGGTGATTGGATTGGCTTCTTGGGCAAAAGTGTTACAGACACCCCCTCTACATTAATATGCTAATGAAATTATTAAAACACTATGAGCCAGTTTTAACTTCTGTCAGTTATTTCTGTGATTCAAGGCCTTTAAATCTTCCTCAAGAAAAGAATTGAAAGTTAATCCTTAAGAGTAGTTTTGTTCAGTTTAGTTCAATTGTTCTGGAAATGCAGGTATCAGTACTTAACTCTACATGAGTATTTGTTCTGACAGAGATAAAAAACTTCTGTAATAGTTACACGCAGCAAACAATGTACTTAAGTATAGGCTTACAGTGGAAGCACAAGGTGAACAGACCAGATGGTAATGCAGAGTTATGCATAATATAATATGCTATTATAGGTTACTCTGAACATTCATCTCTTTCCTGTGATAAATTACAAGGTGTAGGAAAATAATATTTTTCATCTTTTGAAAAAAAAAAAAGTGAATATTGTCAACATAGATTCTGCAGTAGCATTGTATTCAACCCTACAATAATGCTGACTTGGTCTCAGTTTATAGCATAGTCCCCAGCATGCTACACTTTTATTCATCCCCACAGCAAGTTGAAGGCAGGCTGTACACTTTTCTGTTAAACAAATATACCAGCTTTCATTTCATAATGGCTCTAAATGACTTCTAAATAGAACTACTATAATGCTATTATTATGCTTCTAGTTAGTATTATGTTTTGACAGAACAAAATAAAGAAATTTTAAGACTATGAAATGAATTCCAGAAATGTAAGAATTTCTATCTTGAGAACAGAATAAAAATAGATTATTCTGATCATTAGGTAACTTTAATATGCCTTCAAATGAAAAGTTTGGGCACAATGTTCCAGTGAGCTGAAATTTAATACATAGGAGAATTGCATAGTAGTGGTAAACAGAGTATAGAATAAGTCAAGACAGGCAAGTCTTGTTTTATCTTCTCCCATTAACTGTACTGCAAGAACAAGAGAGTTCAACACATGATTCCAATATTCATTTAAGTGCTTAAAGTTATGCAGTCAATACAATATGAAGCCATTAATGGAAAGAGGACATGTCATTATATATAAGAGCTTGGGAGACTTTTTTCGTTTTTCATAGATACTGTTTGTGCTGCTAAAAGAATTTGTGAGTTTACCCTGGCAGGTGATTTGAAGTACTGACTGCATTAAGATAGTACTTGTTTCTTAGGTCCTGTTGAATCAGAATTAAAGATTGAATTTAAATTACAATGATGCTAAATTAGTATTTTAGCATACATATGGGAACAGGCATGCATGGAGAGCACCGAAACTCACCTTACTTCTGTGAGAAATGCTTGAGAACACATGATTCCAAACTGGTGAAAAGAAATGGATATTCTCATGAAATAGAGCAATCTCTTGATCTGAGTTTCGGTGTGGAAATACTTTTTAGTGATGCTTGAATTCTGATAACTTGGTTAAATGCTATTTTCTATACTTGTGATCAGGAATTAGTTTTAAATATTAAATCCTTTAATGATTTTGTAACTGTTTAATTTTCATTTTTTTTTCCTCATTTTTGAAAAACTATGTTGGTGCAGGATTTACATGCAAACTGGGATTTAAATGTAATGGCAGATCTCCTGTGTTAAAACTGTGCCTTAATTTGTAAATGAAAAGCAATGCCTCATTTTTAGGAAGGTTGGACTTTCTTTCTTTCTTTCTTTTTTTTTAATGACCTGAAACTTCTCCAACTTATTTGCTGTGCCACTCTTCAAACTGAAATCTCCATTCTTTTCTGACCTCTTACAGATTTATGTATATATATGCATTTTGGAAAAGCTTCAGAAAGTAACTTTGGATTAAAGTAGTTCTTTCCATTTAATATAGAAACTGAATTCAGTTGCCAGAGTAGGATTGTGGACTCAATGATGTATTATAAATGTATAGGATGAAACTGATAAATATGAACTTGAGACCTGTAGTGACTGAAATGAGTTTATGCCACCAACAGACTAAATATGGAAATACAGATTTACCAGTGTGAGGTGGTTATTTTACAAAATAATCATTCCTAAACTGTCAATCCTTTTCTTGAAGGAAGCTCACCAGGTAAGCTTACTATTTCAAAATCTGGGGACTTATAATTCACAACTGCTGGACACAAAAGTCCATAGTTTCAGGACCCAGGTTTGTTTTGTATCTTATTCTAATTTTTTCTCTGTTTTCAGTCTCTCACCCCTGCACACTAGAGTAGTTAATAGTATTAAGAGTTTTCAGTGTGCTTCATTCATAATGACTCTTTTGCACTTAGTTTCCTAAATAATTATTATAACTTTTAAACTGAAAAGGAGAATTCAATTTATGCTCAATATTGTCTTAGTGCAAGCCACACTGTTGCATCCCCTGCTGTTTCTCATGTGCTTCATCATAAGGCTATGGGTAGAATTTCATTAGCTCTGTGACCTGATGGGAAATTAATTGTCTGAATAACGTTTTTAGCTTTTTATTGGATGGACAAGGCGATGTTATCTCTAGAAACAGCATGAGAAAAGTGGTTGAAGAAAGGAAGTAGAAGGAAAACAGGCCTGCCATTTTAGCAGGAGTCTCTTCTTGTACTAGGTTAAACATAACAATGCATCTGGGAAGAGCAAACATTTCCAACCTGCATTTAGCTTGGAGGTTTGTTGCTTTTATTAAAAAATTTAAATTCTGACCCATTTATAGTTATCTATATTCCGAAAGTTTGACTGCACTTTTCAGCTGTAAGTAAATGTAATTAAAAAATGCTACTTTTTCCAGTCAAAATTACTTATCTTACATTGGTAATCTCTTATTAACTTGTGAGATTTTATATATATTTGTATTTGGGTCTGAGAATAGATTTAAAATAGTTGTAGTTATGTGAGAGGAGAACAATTATGAATATGAAGAAAGGAAGATAGTTACATTTTAGGGGTCAAAGTTTATATGTGACATAGCAACACATGCATAAAAGTGTTTTTGTTAGTACCTGCTTCCATCAAATTTTGGACCTGTCTCTTGACATTGATAAAAGGTTATAGACTTTATTTAATCTTGCATCTCTCATTTGAATGAGTAGTTTTGCTGATTAGAAAAGATCTGCTCAGTAAGCAAGAGCTGATAATAAAGACTGTAGACTTTGTGGTAACCTCAATAAAAATCTTGCAGTCTTCCAGAGAAAGTATTAAGCTAGATACTTATGTCTGCAATATCTGTGCTCAGAGATAAGAAAAATATTTTATGACTCAACACATAGGTGACTGTAGGTTATTCAGCCTTGTGCTTTGGTCTGAAACCAGCATATTTCATGACTAGAGAAGTATTTCCTGAAAGAAATATGCATCTATTCAGACATTTAGGAAATGTAAGGGTTCCCTACATGTAAGAAACTTTAGAAACATGCCAACTAATTATATGAGAGATTAAGCTCAGGGATCTGGCAGAACTGTCTTTCTCTTTGGAAGCTCTGGGACTGATGAAGGGCTTTGAATTACCCCTTCCTGGATGGTTCCAGATCCAGAAGTTCAGTTTTGGTTAGGGTTTTTTGGTTCTTTTTGCTTTACAGTTTGATAGTTTCTCATTACCGAGTCACAGCTTCAAAGTTTCCAAGGTATTCATAGTAAGTCTAATATGCTGTAGACACAATATTTTTTCATTTGTGATAGTGAAAAAGAAGTACCTGAAACTTGTAAAAGGAGCCAGTCCTTTCTGTAAAGGGTCCTATTGCAAGCAGAAAACACCTGAACAACCTCCACCTGCTCAGTGGCAAAAGGGAACTGCAGTTTCTTGTCACTAGTTTTGCAAGCTCATCAGAGAGTGGAATACATAATCCTATTCAAATGATCCTGTACAAACGTCAGGGACAGGTTTGGTGGTGCATGGTGCAGCCTGGTCTAGCAGCAATGTCCCTGCCCATGGCAGGGAGGTTGGAAATAGATGATCTTTAACGTCCCTTCCAGCCTGAGACATCTTAAAATTCTGTGAAACCTATCGAATTATTGTGAATTCCTGCATATTATCTGGAGCATGACTAACCCCTATATCTAAGTCTATCATTCTCCTATATTCTTATTTGATAATTTTCAGCATTTGGTTATCAGAAGGGCCAAGGCCTTCTACTGGCACGAGAAGAGACAAATCCCCTTTCCTGCATAGATTAATAACTCACACCACTGCTTCCGATGCCAGAAAAGTTTTGTACATGGTAATTTCAGTGTTAGTGTTTGGACTGAGGCACCATAATATTCATTACATGCACACTGCTGTGGAATTCCATGTAGTCTGCAAAGCTATGGCACATATCTACTGTGAAAAGAGTAGTGTGAAATGCATTATCTTATCTTCTGTTTCTTACTGTATGCTACAATGATCAGACAATGTCACAAAATTTATGGAATTTGGAAAGAGGAAAAAAAGCCTGGAAAGCTCTTTTAAATCTAGAAAAAGCAGAGATTGTTTCTACCCTTTTATCGTTAATGGGATAGAGGGGCTCCGCATCTTTCCTATAATCCTCAATACAGAGGAGACTTGAGTATGTATAAGGGATTTTCACGTTACTATTTTTGTAAACAAAGCATTTATGCAGCTTTTCTGATGCATGGAATAATTTTCAAACCAAGACTAGTGAGATACAGTTGAGAAAAAAGCTCTCACTTAAACAACTTGATCACAATTTCTCTATACAAAACATGATAGATATACAGAACAATAGAATTTAAATTAAAAAATCAAAGTGAACATCAGAACATAAAAATAGCCTTTTATATCCTCTTACAACACAAATTAGTTTCTTTCTTTCTTTTATTAAAGACTGATTTGTAAATTTTGCAACCCTAAAGGATGTTCAGTAATTAATCACTTCCTCATCCTTGTGTCCCTGTTAAGTTTTATTTAGTTTCATTATTACGGACAGAAAACTTGACAAGTGGTTTCTCTTCTGTTTATTCCTGCACTTTCAGAAGTTTTGCTTTTTGCTGATACTTTTTTCTCAGCTGTTGAAATTGATACACTTCTCATACTGTCAAAGCAAATATGCTTTGACAAAACTGTAGTGATCTTAATGCCTAACTGTAGTATATGATACTGGCAATATAATTTAATAAGCAATTTCTTTTTGAAGTAAATTACAAAGTACTCCTACAAAAAAAAAGAGAAAACTTGGAATAATTTCCCTCACAAGAAGCCCATAGAATTCTTTTACATGTGAAAACCATTTTATAAATGCATTTTTTGCTTCCAACATAATCGTGAAAGTATTTGTGTGTGTGTATATATGTGTATATATAAACTATATATATATCAATACATACATTTTTAGCAAGTCTACTACTGCTTCTATAAAAAAGTTAAGTTGCTCAGAACTTAGTTGCTGCATCTGTAGTATGCCTTCAAAGGGTTGAAGGAAAGAGGTAAAGCTGCTGCTTCTTTTAAAGATTATAGACTAGAAAACAAACAGTACTTTAAAATACAATTAATACAAACTTTCAACTTCTCCCATCAAGGGAGAACTCTGTCTAGTTCATTAGACTACGGCTAAATATAAGAGCAAATAAAATTTTTCTTCTTTCTCAACATTAAAGAATATCTATTTATATCTACATTTTTCTTGAGGGAGTTCTCATAAATGTTTTGGCTATTTACTTACATGAAGGAGATTTAAAATTCTAAAGTTAGAATTAAAAATATTTATTTTGCTTTAAATTAAACCCATTACTGCTGGTTTCCCAGCAAATAAAGATTTGTAAGGATTTCCCTTTCAATTTTAATGTACTTAGAAATCAATTTTGTCTCTGTAATTTAGGAAAATAATAACTAATCTTTTGGTGTAAATTCCTTTTGATAGAATGCTTATAATTTCTGGTAAGAAAATGATCTATAGAAAATTGTTGTCAGGGTTTGTATAATAGATAAAATTAAATCATTGTATAAATTTCACAGAGCCCTGAGAAGCATTAAAAAATTTTTCAACAGTAATGAGTCAATTCCACACCCAAATTGAGCATAAGATGTTTCCTAGAGGGAGGAATGGAATCACTTGTCTTTTCTAAGTTTGATACATAGTTAAATGTATTGCTAAATTTAAAAGGTGAGATGGTATTTAGCATCTCATCAGGTAGCCACATAAGAGTTAGACATCTAGTCTGATCTCAGTTTGCTAAAAAGACAATGGAGAATGGCATTTATAGGTGATTCATATCTTCATAAAGTTATGTCTAAGATAAAATTGAATGATTCACACTTCTAAAATTCTCATCTATCTCTAAAATGGTAGCCTTGATGACTAGTTTAGATTACATGACTAACTTTGGGTGGTTAAAGTTAAGTGAGAATAATCCCATCCACAACGATTTTACATATAAGCATAATCTGACATCATTTAAGGAAGATTCAGAAGGAGAATCAAGTTTGTGTCAGAATCATGTATTTATAAATGACCAACACTCAGTGAAGTTTAAAGACTGTTCTCCAAACCAATAATGGGAAAAAGAAAACATGTAGAAGAGGTCTGTATATTGAGGAAGGCCTTAAGGAATTGTTGTAAGATGTGGTTGGTTGGTCTGATAAGCTGTTGAATTTGCAGATGGAAGAAGATTGAAGTCATTTGAAGCAATGTCTTTAGAATATGTTGCAGATGATGAAGAAATTGTGCTTGAAGATTAAATGATACATGACAAAGAGAAAACATTGCTCATGGGAGAGATTGAATTTTGTGGAATAAAATAAGATTGTTAAGTTTGAAATAAGACTTTTTATATTTTCCATATTGCATACTTGCACATTTTCTATTTTTGTTAGAAAACCAAACAAAAGCAAATCAAAAGCAAAAACCCAACATATTTTAGTCTCTAAGGTATGAATAAGTTAAAAAAAGAAAAAATCGACAGCTACATTTGCTAGCTAATAATATACATTTGGAGTTTTTTCTAAAGCTTTTTGTGAAGGCAGCTATGAATAAAAGTGAGGTTGAATGCTCAAAGTGTCTTTTAAAAGATTCTTTAAAGACTTAAGCAAGTTTATAAAAATAATGTATACTTTGGTGGAATTAATTTATGTTGATCTGAATATACCTAACAGACATGAGGGATAGCTCTAGGAAATCTTTTTAAGTAGAAATGTTAGCCAGCTGAGTACCACACTGTTCTCACATGGAAGTAGAGGCACTTTGTCTTGCAATATCAGTTGAGGCATTCTGAGCATTTTACATTTTTGTAATTGCTGATTTGTTTCCATGTTTCTTCAACTGAAACCCTCCTAGTGAGGCAAAGGCCTAGATTTTATCCTCATTCTCAGATCTTATGCATTCTGTCTTGGATAGTCAGAAATTGTTCAGGAAGTGGACTTGAATCCAGGTCTTCCAACTGGGTGATGAAAGAGCAGCCCTACAGAGGACTTAGGATACTGATGGGTGCAAAACTGGACAGAGCTGACAATGTGCATTTGCAGCCCACAAAATCGACCATGTCCTGGGCTGCATCAAAAGAACAGCAGGTTGAGGAAGGTGATGTAACTCTTGTGACACTCCACCTGAGTGCTGCAACCAGCACCAGGGTCCTCAGCACATAACATGGACCTGTGAGGTCAGATCCAGAGGAGGGCCAGGAAAATTATTAGAGGGCTGGAGCACCTCTCCTGTGAAGACAGATTGAGAAGGTCGTTGAAGAAAAGACTCTGGAGAGAATTTATTGTAGCTTTAAGCCTTGTTGAAGGGGGCTTATTAAAAGGAGAAAGACTTTTCACCAGAGCTTGTAGTGACAGGAAAAGGGCTAATAGTTTTAAATTGAAAGATGGTGGATGTACTGGAAGAAATTTTTTATTATGAGAGTGCTGAGGCAGTAGAACAGGTTTCCCTGTTCCCTGTTCCCTGTGGCTGCCCCATCTGTGGAAGTGTTCAAGACCAGATTTGATGAGATTTTGAGCAACCGAGTTGAAGGTGTCCTTGCCTATGGCAGTGGGGTAGACTAGGTGATCCCTTCCAACCCAAGCCATTCTGTAAACTTAAACTTGTGCTTAATTGTCACTGGAGTCATTGCCCCATAGCTTTCCTCTACTACAAGATTTTGAAAAGTTAAGAAGCTTTGGTCCACTAAATGCATACAGTTTTTGAGGCAGTTACCTAAACTCTATAGAGGGAGCAGAATTTTTTGCATAGTTTTCCGTAGTATTTAATGAATGCTACATTCCTGGCAGATTTCTCTTTGTGTGGAAATTTCCATCCCTCTTTAGAGGAGCCTGAATATGTAGTAAGTCTACTTGTATAAATTTTCTATCATACCAAAGATTAGAATTTGGAAAAAGTGAAGCACAAAATTGCAATGACCTAACTAAAAGTTCTAGATTTTATTTTCAATTACCTGCTACTCTTTTAAGTAGCTTATTTGTGTGAAGAAGAAGAAACATGTATTTAGGAGAGAACTATAATGACATTGAACTGGAGAGTGTTTAAGAAGAAAAGTGGTAAAGGAATGGAAGGAGACTGGATGTGAAGAAGAGAACTAAAGACTGTGTCAGCATACATAACTAAAGAAGCACTATCTAAGTTTGTGTAATTTTTTATGTTTTTATTTTTTAATGGGCTTAAGTCATATATTTATGATTTTCCCAAGACTTAAAAACAAAGCTCCCAAAAATTAACAAATCTTTTGTATTTCTTTTTCACAGCCTTTGCCTATGGATCTAGTTCTTTCTCCCACTTATTCTAGTACAGTGTTTCTTAGTTTTTCCCAGTGTGTGAGTGGAGGGTGTGAGAGTATGTGTGCATGTGTAGTACTCATGCACACTATGGTGATTTTTGGAAAAGCAACCCTTCTTCCTCTCGGCGATACCGTACTTCACTCCAGTCCGAAGCAACTGGAAGAATGCAGCACAGAGAAGTCAGTGACCCATCATAAGGCTGGGATTGAATGCCTACTATTAATGTGTGAAGATGAGGTACACACACTCCCTGTTCAGTCCCAGAAACCACATGGAGCCTTATCATGCTTCCCGAGGAAGGAATCAGTGGAGATGTCTGTTCTAAAATTAGAATTCAAACGCAAAATATGTTATCACAACTGACTCTATTTTAGCTATATTTTCATACAGGTAGCAGAGGCATACACTGACTCCATATCCCAAGAACATTTTAACATAGAAAAGATACTATTTTCCTCTAGTTTTGAATTTTTTCTGAAGTAGAACTAGAAAAAGAAATAGATAATATATTAGCATACCCTGGAGAAATAATAAATTTTAATATTGTTTGAGGAATTGGGAAAAAATAGCCTTATAACATGTCATGCCACTCTTGTAAGAAATGGTGCAGTTCAACAAAATAATGAGCACCAAGAGCAAGTGCAATACAAAAGTGTCATCACTGCATTTATCCTTGATGAATACTACATGAACTCAAATAAAAATATTTGTATGGATGGAATTTCATTGAAAAAAGCTTTTATTTGCAACTGGTTTTAATGCTAAATAGGACCAAAAAACAGCTGTGTCCTAGTAGAAAAATTCACCAGTCAGGTTAGTAAGAACACAGCACTGTTATCCTGTAGAGGAAATAAGGACCTTCTCACTTGAAACTAAAAATTACTCAAACTGAAGAAACTCATATCAGTGTACTTATTAAAGTTTTCTTTATTTTCAGTCTGAAATGTAAACAGTTTTGTTACAAATGAAGCAGATTATCAGCTCTTGTATGTAAGCTAAATCTGCAGGAATATATCACCATCACCTGCTTCTTATTTTAGGAACACTGATTCACCCAGATCTGTTAATTGCACCCATCTCTCATGTTTGCTGTTCTGTGCAAATATTTTTATCTTTGTAAGAGGCGAGCTCCTGTCTCTGCTTTGGGTATACATTGGTTTCACAGTTCTGACCACACATCTTGTGTACAGCTTAAGGAAAATCTGTCTGCTAAAGATGAAAACTAGTTCTGTCCACGTACTTTGTCAGTCATGTCAATCACTACCCTTTTTGAAAAGCATATCTTTTCAAGAAGGCTATATGAGAAAACAGTGGATTCATGGAAGGTTTTGGTTCAAGGAATATCTTCCCACCATGTAAACCCAGTATTTCAAGGTTTCAGACACATTTTCTCACTGAGAAGTTGGCTATATCCAGTTATTACACAACTTGCTTAATTGATTGAAGAGCTGACCAAAAACTTAGTTCTTTTATGAGAAAAAATTGTGGTTTTTCTCTATTATTTAAAAAAAAACATTTTGTCTTTATGGGGAAAGACTTTCAGAAAAATTACTGTGGCATTTAACTAAACTTTTTTTGTGGCCTTCTGCAACTTGCTGATCATCCAGCTAGTCCAGCAAAGAAATTATATCATATGAATGCTGATACCCCAAAAGAAATTTCTAAGGGCATTCTTCAACTCAGTGTCTGTAAATGTATCAAGATGATGTAATTGGAAAATTCAGCACAAATTAGGCATGGTGTTGCAAACTAATAGATGATGTTTAGTGAACAGGGTCTGTGAAAATCAAGGATCAAACTGTTATATTCTTACAAACTATTGTTTCTTACTGAAGAGAAAGGGTTTCTTCCTCATAAATGATTGCTTAGTATAGTCTCATGGTGGCAGTCTAATCCATGTGTATTCCTTTCACTTGCTTCCTGTTGGGACAAACAACAATAAAAATATTTTACGCAAATATTAGATTTGCCAAAGCTCCCATAGTATGAATGCTTCATGGGCAATTGGAAAATCCTCTTTATTTTAAATGTGCAGTTTAAGACTTTCAGTAATAGCTACTATCGCTATTAATATTGATCAGTTGTTGATCAGCTATGGCTAGCAATAATGCTTCTTTTTATTTGGCAAAAAAAAAGACAAAGGTCTCTTAAAGAAAGGGGGACAAATGTCATTAGCTCTGTAAATATTTTCCATGAAGGCAATAACACCAAAGGCTAAGAATGGCTAATACTCTCCTTAATAATGTGCAGCTTGTTAGTGTCTTTCAATGAAGAAGAAAGTGTTAAAACATAAAACCTATTCATTGGATGTTACTCAGAATCTGACATGGACAACCTTAGATGCATGGAGGTAAATCCCTCCTCAGTGATACCTCCAGCTTGGTAGATTTGAATGAAGTCCAGAGTCTGGTGTATTATATATGTCACTGACTAATACTAAATGTCTAGAAAAAATGTAAAAATGGAAGCATATTTTCAAAGATACACCTTCTTTCTATGTCTGTGTGTCTGAGAGACTTGCTAAACCCAAGGTTTATCTTTCCTTTTAAAATGCTCTGAATGTATTTTCCTTTTTTTTTCTTTCCTTCTTCTAATTTCCCTATGCTACAGTCTAACTGCTTTCTTGTTGGAATGAGTTCCACTGTTTATTTATGCAATAGGTGAAAACATATCTCCTTTTGCTTTGGACTAACCAGCAGAAGGAGTGTTTTGAGGAATGAAAACAGGGATGAAAAACAGGACAGAACACTTTTTTCTTACCTCTGTGATGCTGTGGACCTCTCCCACCTTCCTCCTCAACAGTCTCTTTTGCAGACTAAAAATCAGAGTCTATTTAGGCTCTATGCAGAAGCTATTTCCTGCTTTTAATCATCCTTATAATTCTTATTTACACCTTTTCTGATAAGATTGTGGGTCTTGTATACAGAGTGCTGATTAGACAGGGAGCTTATGGAGTTTAATGACAGTTCTGTTTATTTCCTCTAATATTTTCAAACATTCTGTTTACTTTTGGCTCTCATGGTTTTATGAATGAATTGTTCCAACAGTCCAGTTACTTCACAATTGTTCTCCTGAGTTCTAATAGGTAACTTGGAACCCATTGCTATGTGTGCAAAATTTAGATGGGCTTGGGCACAGTGTTACTGTACCTGTGCCAAAATGGAATTTCTCCGTATTACAAAGTCTTTCTGCAGCTCTTCACATAGCAAAAGCAAGTGAAATTGCAGCTAAATTCAGTATCTATTCTGTCCATCATGCAACTAAATAGCCAAATAATCTGGAAAAAGATTTAGCAAAGGCAGTAAACAGACCTCTTCCCTGCACTTTCATTGATTAATAATTATGTGTACAGGGGGCTGCCTCAGAAGTATAGAAATAGCAAAGTGCTAGAGTATCATTAAGAAGATCAAATTTAAGAGTAAATAATAAAATGCTGTTGCCAAAGTATTTGAGGAAGGCGGGAAGGCAGGCAGGCAGGCAAGCAAGGAAGGCAGGAAGGCAGGAAGGCAGGAAGGCAGGGAGGGAGGGAGGGAGGGAGGGAGGAAGGAAGGAAGGAAGGAAGGAAGGAAGGAAGGAAGGAAGGAAGGAAGGAAGGAAGGAAGGAAGGAAGGAAGATGATAGAACCATTGTATGTGTTGGACATTCAGCTAGTGTTGCAGTTGATCCAATGTGATACAGCTGGTGAAGACATGCCAGCTTGTATCAACTGAAAATCTGCAGAGTGTGGCACAAAGACAGTTGGCTTAAAGAGGACATAGGATAAATAACTAAGATAAAGCAAAGATAAGTAAGAATAAAACTGTTTGTAGAAGACTTTTTTTTTTTAGAGAATAGCACCAAAAGGAGATTTGGGAGGTGTGTGGGTGGGTGTCTCATGTTCTTCAAGTACGGTAATTGTAATGTGGTGATACGTTCATATGTGACCTTTGATGTTCTCTTTGCTGGCTCTATTTTTTTTTAATAACCTACAGAATAAACACTTCATAAATGTAAGCATGGGAAAATATCTGTTATGTCAAATTACAAGAATCATAAACATTATTTGCTTAATTTTTTAATAATATTATTTATATTAAATGAGGTCTTTCATGATCAGATTTTGTTTATAAACTGTGCAATGCTGTGAATCTTAAATTTGCTTTCAAAGTACACTAATACTTCAGATTTTTTCTGTGAAATTGTAAGACCATTGTTTGTATGGACTGGATGACTACAGCTCATGACCATGCCTTGACTTACACAGCTTCAGGTATAGGTTGCAGGTATAGGTTGCAATAACAGAAAGAAGATGTTCCGGTTGCAGAATTATAGCTGAAGCAAATAACAAATTTGCTGTCTGTCCTGTGAGCCGTTGTGAACAATTTAATTTTAGAGTTTCTACCACAGGAGCCATATGTTCAGTGATTTTCACATGCATATGATCATGTTCTTCCCTGAATAAGGGAAATTGTTGGTAGAAGCATGAGGTGGGAGTTGGGTGTGCTAAAGGCATGACAGAAGTGAGCACTGTCAGAATTTCAAGGGTAAATCATGCAGCTGTAGTTTAATAACTAGTGCAGTGCTCATTGAATTAATAATGGATAGTCACTTGTATAGAAATTGTGGAGTTGATAAGGCCTTTTATTCTTAGGGACAAGAACCTGCTTAAACTAATAAGAGCTTGTTTCATGGTATCTCTAATTGACTTCACCTCAGTTAACATAAGCATGTTGTTTTCAAATCACTGCTTTTTTCTCTGTCTTTTTATGTTTTGTAACAGAAATGTGCCAATCAGGTGAGGTATAAGAGAGCATGACATAATGCAGTCTGATGTAACATGAGTGAAAGCTAACATTTTAGATTCTTATCCTGCTCTTGTTGAGGGCCATGTGTAGTCTCCCAAAGTCATGTGCACTTCTATTGAGGCATTTCAGTAGTTTTCAACTTGGATTTTTTGTCTCCTGGAAGCAAGACAGATATGTAAATTATTGGAGTCTGTATTTACAAAGTAGATTCTTCTGTCATAGAGGTCTATGGATTCCTTGGCATTGATTTCAGTGGGTGTATGGTAACAGCCCTGCACACTTCAATAGTCAGATACACTGTGCTGCTGTTCAGAAAGGTTGGGATCTCAGGATCAACACCTTCCACCACTCATCACCCCCATACCTCAGCTATTTTATTTAAAATCAGGTCCCTTGATTATCACAAACATCAAAGCAAATAATTTTAGGCCTAGAGAAAGGATGCACAATGTTGTTTTTATACCCAGTCTAGAAAATTGTTTGCATTAGAATACTTCTGGAGCCGTAAGGGTATCTCCTGTGAGTGGTAAATTAAAAATACTGTAGAGAATCTCCATGTCATTTTGTGGAAGCAGTGACTATGAACATTAGAATAGCTCACAGGACTGAGAGCAATTCTGCACCACAGACACAGCCCTGACATGGCAGATCAGCTTACATTTCGCCCACCCTGGCACGACCAGCTTTAGCAGTGCCAACATGAATATCGTCTACTTGCTGTGCTGCTTCTGGCTCTGCATTTCCTGTCAGTCACACAGGTTCCTGAGGATGAGTCAGTGACGCAGACAGCAGTTTTCTTTTGTACATTATTTCTCATGAAATGAACATAATAAGGTTTTCCTTGTAATATTCCTGCAAAGAGTAAATCTCTTCTGCGTATTTCAATTACGCCTTAGTCAAGGATTAAAAATCCCTTTGAGCAATTGAGCTCAGGACTAGTCCCTGAAATAGTGCTTGTGTGTTGTGATGTAGACACAGTGTGTGAGGGCACAGGCTAGATGAAATGGCCTGAAGTTCAGTTTTTTCCATTTCATGTGATTTACCTCACATAAATAATTTAATATTTGGGTAATTTTTTCAATTCGGTATTTAAAAACAGCATCCACCATAATTCCATGAGAAATTATTGTGTGGCATATAGTTGGAGTGTTGCACTGTTAGGTGAAGTAATTTAATTATGTAATATCATAAACATTCTCTTGCATCTTCATAGAATCAATTTGTACTCTCATCTAAATCTCTTAATGTATTTGAATTCAGCTTTTATTTCTGTAGCATATCTGAATCATGCATAGGCTGAAGGTGTTTAATTAGTAAATAGACATACTATATATACACTATTTATAAAGTATTATTCTAATCAGCTGTACCTTAAAGCTAATGCTGATTGCATTTTTTTTCACAGTTCAATACATTATTTGCTATTATTTGCAAATATAAATAATTGCTTGAGATTTGCATCGTGGAAAACATAACACTGAAACATTATATTTCATATGGAAGAAATAAAACTAGATCCTATGATGATACAGAAAAATATTTTACTCCTTATTCTTTTATTCCAGTAGGAGCTGGGGGCACCAAATCAGAGTGGCAGCATTTTGACACCATTTTGAATTAATGTAGATAAGGCCAAAGGATTTGCAGCAATGCTGAATCAGACCTATAGTTACTCATTCAATTGTGTGTGTTATTGATGCTGCAAGATGGTGGTTAACTACTTCATTCTGAATATAGCTGTGCATAAATGTCAGCTACTGACATCATGAGTCAGGCACAGCAGCTGCATCACCCTTATGCCATCCCATTGCCCCATTAAAATAAGAAATTACTTTAATACTGTGCAAACACATCAGTAAGATACAAAACATAAGGTACTAAATTTCCTGTGATTTAGATTATAAGAACACATCGTTTCAGTTCCATTCATGAATGTCTCACACAGCTGTACTTTGATTTTATAATCTCGAGGGACTGTCAGGCTGTTTCATCATTCCAACTCTGGTGATGTTAATGAATGTCATAGATTGGATATGTTTTCTGTGTGTAAGTTTGTGTTTTATGCCTTCACGTGTTGCCCCTTTACCTAAGTTTTGATTATATTTAACTTTGCCAATGCTGCAAAGCTATTTGCTATGTTACATGGTTAATTTTTCATTTTTCTTTCTTGTATATACATTGCATAGCACAAATATTCTGCTTTCTATAAATTCACACTTATGTGCATAGAAGTAATGCACCTGTCCAAAAGAATGTTTCATGATTTCTTGCAATAGATCCATAAAATATAATTTTTAATATTATGGATAAAATAACAAATATGGATAATATTATAATAATATGGATAATATTAACAAAGTGATGGTTTTAACACTAAACCCTAACGTAATGTCATCTGATCTTTCTGAATTAAATTCTAAAAATAATTCTTCCATCTTTGAAAATTAAACTTCTCTAATGACTATTGAAATATTTATTGTCACTCATTTTTTTTCCTCATTATGGCTTAGCAATTTAATTTGGAAGATAGTATTTGTCCTCAGTTGATATCAGTTGACTCCACTCTGTTTTAAATGCAAAGAAAGGTTGAATTGAAGTAACAGAGATGAACAAATTTGAAACCTTTTCTAGGCTGGTTGTGTGGTTACATCATGGAGAAAAAATGCTGGAAATCCTGCTGGATAACAGAACTGATGCACAAAGTAATAACTGTCAGGGAAGAAAAGGTAGTTAATGTAGATGATGCTCATGAAGGAGTTACAATGAGATAAATAGATTTTCTTAGGTCTTCAGAACTGGGCTTTTTGATAAGTTCTTTAGTAGTAGTTTAAAACCAAACTGCTTGAACTGTGGCACACTTTTCAGCCTCATCCAGTGAGGTGAAAAAGACAATCCAGTGACAAAGATTTTAAAAAGAAAACCTTCTGTAAGATCCTGACGTGTGAGCAAGGCTGTCAGTGAAGTGGTCTGGAGAGTGGCATCAATAAAAGGCATCAATAAAAAATGAAAGTCAAAGTGACAATGCTGAAGTGATCAGATTTGGTACATACAATTATCCTGTATGTTGCAGAGTCTGGCAGAAGAGAAGTCCTCAGAGTAGTTTGCCTAAAGTTGAGTTGCTCCTGTTCCTGTGAAGCTCAGGAGAGAATTTGTTTTATTGCTTGAGTAGTTCACAAACAATGAAATCAGCACTTTCCATTTATCTGCCTGAGCTATGCAATGCTCTCTAATTCTACCAGCTGTTGGTAAGCAATTATAACAGTAATAGTGATGTTTACCTAAAGCCTCAGTTTATTTTACTTTTTCTTAGAAAAGTGGAAAAATAAAATCCAACCTCTCCTTAGTGATCTCCATTTACAGAATGAGTTTCCATCTATGAAGAGCAGTCTTTTTTTCAAGGGTTCTAATCTGCCTTTAGCTCAGCATTTTAAAATATAGGATCTTACACTCTGTAAAAGAACTTTTTCAACACCACCCTCTACATATTTCAAATCTGATATATACTTGCATTGCTTTCCTTTCTTTTTGATGCATTTTATTTCCTTCATTTTGATGAATGTTAAGGACAATTGGAGTAAATTCAAAGGGAAAAAAAAGAGATTGCAAAGATCTTTGCTTTGCTGGGATAAAATAATTATTTTTTAATGAAAAGGTATAAACAAACTTCATATAATCTAGTTGCTTTTAATTAAGGACTTATTGCTTTGTCAGAAGGAAGCACTGTCAAGCTGTAGCCTGGAAAGAGCAATTATGGTCTTATTATTTTTTTGCCTCTACTAACCAGTGGCACAGAATTGATAGCATTTTACATTGGATTTTTCTTTAAGTATTAAAAGCCTTTTTTTAAAAAAAGTATTTCCTGCAGAGAGAATATTTCCCCACATTTTATTTCCCCATTAACTTTTGTGAATACTGATTTATTGGTCTTCTTGGACAATTCAGTATTGAAAAGAGGACATGAAATATCTTTTTCTCAATTTGTAATGGCAGCATAATCCAGTTGATGTATAATATGCATTTCAGCATTGAGAACTTCATTAAAAAAAACCAAACCTTTCACATACCAGCAATTAAGATGTTTTGCTCTGGTACACAGCAAAGCTAGCATTATGGCAGAATTGTTTCAGAATTTCTTGCTGAATAGTGATATTCATCTTTAACCTTTTTACAATTTAATTTAATTTCAGTCAACTTCTGGATAAAGACTTAAATACACATAGGAAATGGTCGAAAAAGCTAGTGCCTGGCTCTCAGTGTACCAATCTGAGACTTTAAAAACACTAGCTTTTCTGTTTCATCAGCACAATCAATGAATATATATCCTGTGGCTAGGTCTGAATTTAAAATATTTTACAGTTGAAGTCCCAGCCACCTTGTGAATGTCTGAATCAGTATTTAAGGGTATTACATGCATTCAAGCATCTCATGTGAGATGGACTCCATTAAGGTCCTAGACTGGTCACAGCCAAATATTGCAGGGTCTAAACAGATCTGTATTTAAAGGAAATCCATCTAAATTTTGTAATTTTGCTGCCATTTTCTCTCTTTTTTTACCCTTCGTGCAAAACTACAGACTATTTAATGATTCAGAGGCAGTTGATAGTGTTTGGAAGGGCTGAATGCGGCAGCCAACAGAGGTGAGAGTTTCTTTCCCAGGTGCAGGTAGTGACAAGGCTGAGCAGATTTTTCCCAGTAGGTACCAGACACACGGAGCATGAGAATGCACCACGAGCACATGTGCACAGCCAACTGCATGGGTGAACAGTCAGACTCACTCACACTCACCTGAGCTCAGGCAGCACCAGCAGCCTCACTTGGTTTCCCATCTCTGGCCCAGAGCAGTTGTGTTCCTCCCACCCAGTCACTGGCCCCCAGACATTAATTACTTCAGATTAAATAATTTTGAAACAATTTCTCACTAATTCTCTTGAAATGAACTGTTTTTCCCTGGATCTTGCAAAAACATAATGATTAAATGAACACTGTTCTCATTTCGCATTGCAGTGGGGCTGTCTTGAGTATGTTTAAATAGCTGAAGTACTGAAGCTCTGTGGCATCAGTTTTCCCTGATGCTGGAAGGCGATGGTGGGCACAGCAAGTGGACTCTGGTGTGGGGCAGGTGCCTGCTTTGTGAGATCTCTGTGCTGGGGCATGCTCCAGGTATCCCAGTAAAGATGGTGGCTTGCAGTTGTGAATAAATCTTCAGTGATGCCTAAATTAAAAGGATCTCAGTACTTTCTGATTTGATTAATTCCCTGGAAAGTACCTCGTAATAGTGTTATGAGGTTTTTTTTATGGATTTTTAAAGGACACTTGAAGTAGCTACATGCTATTTTAAACAGTCCTCAAAGAATAGTGCCTTTGCCTCTCTGGCCATTTGACATTTCCATTCTCGATTGAAGTTACTTTAGGAAATAGCAGTTTTACTGAGATGGTCAGAAGATGGCTTGAGGATATATTAATGAGGAAGAAGTGATGAAGGCCCAGTGCAGAGCACAGCCAACTGATGGCAGGGGCTGAGGGGGTCTGCAGGTCTCAGTGGGGGTAGGTCGTACTGGGAGATTACACGGAGATCAGAAGAGCAGAAAATACAAAGAGAGAATATAAAAACACAAGAGAAAGGAAAGAGGGATGGTTGAAACAAGGAGTGCAAACCACCTGTCCATATCTTGCAGCTCTCTACTGCTCCACCATCTCAACTGAGATGCAAAAATTTAAATCTGTAGTTTATCTGTTGTAATTCAACAGGAAATCTTTTTTGTTTTGTGTAGATATAAGACTTCTTTGCACTATCACGAATATGTCTATTTTATCCTTTTTGTTAAAAGTCATATTTACAAAGCTGTTGCTGTCGTGCTTTACTGGTCAAAATCATTTAAGTTGTGGGTAACACAGCAGTAACAAAGTTCTGGAGTTATGCACATACTTGAATTAAAGGAGTCAAAATTGCAGGCATTAGGTGCTCTGGGGACATGAGAGGTGTGAGTCTGAATGTGCTGTGCAGGAGAGTGGATTTAAAATCTGTGAAGGCTCTAACCATCAACTTCTATAATTAAGGCCTAACAAGTAAGAATAGGAGAGAGATGACTCATCCTGCTATATATACAAGGAAAGTGGTCAATGCTGTTTTGTGCCAGAGGGAGATAATCCCAAAGTAAGGTTAAAACAGGTGTATCAGTGAGATTCCAGTAAGATTTAGGGGCTGCTGGGCCTTCTCTGAAGGTTTTTTCTGGAAATAAAATATTAGTGTCCAAGAGTATTGCATGCCATCATTGTAAAATTAATTACTCCGCTTTTGAACATAAGGGGAGCAAGTACCCTGCAAGAGAGTTGTGCTGGGCCAATAGATACTGAGAACATTAAGATAAAATTAAGGAAGACAGCAAAAAATATTTATGCTTTTTAATTCCCATACCTGAACTGTTCTTTGTGGAAAATTCCTCAATGCCTCTATTTAAAGTTGAAAATTTGGTAGAACAGATTATGGAACAAACAGATAAAATAAACAGTAATGCCACAGGCACCATTTTTTATCCAGAGTTTAAAAGACAATCTAGGAAAAAATTGCTGCACAGCAAATGTAATCTCCAGCTTCAAGTCACCTTAGATGTCCATATTTAAAAGGGACCGAGGGCCATTAAGGTATAAAAGCTGGAAAACCTGAAATTTGTGTTAGGAAGCTCTATTAAGGAAAAAAAAATCGATTGACACATGATTAAATATGACATATGGAAGAAAAAGTTTAAAATTATATGCTTTTCAAACCTATTGGAGTTTTCTGAATGAGTCAGCCTGAATGTGGATAAAGGTCATCAGAATTCCAGAGGACATTGAACAAGGCTCCCCAGTAACAAATTAAAGGCAATAAATCAGGTAGGGCATAAGAAAGTTGTACATTTATAAAAGGTTGGATAAAAATTGTGCATCAGATAAGAGAAAATGGATATTTTTTACAATGGAAGGAGTCACCATGGCATCCCAAAGAAATCTGTGCTGGCGTCTGTGTTCAGCACACTCATAAGTGATCTGCAAAAGAGGGTAATAAATGAAGTGATCGTAATGATAGGAAGTGATGAATTTATGAAAAGGAGGACCAATTGTGAAGAATTACAAAAAATATGTGACCAAGTAAGGGGGCATTGAAGTAGTCGATAAAATTCAGAGTAGAAAAATGTGATGTGATGTGATGTGATGTGATGTGATGTGATGTGATGTGATGTGATGTGATGTGATGATGTGATGTGATGTACATAGTGTTCACCTGTAGGAGATCTAGTAAATAATATTTGTCTATGTAGAATGACAGGGTCTAGACTCACTGTAATTCTGGAGAAAAGTAATCTTAGTTATAATTCATAGTCATATAAAATGTCAAGCTACTACTTACCTTAGAAAAGAAGATAAGAAATTAGTGGGAGAGGAGGAAAGGGAATAAAATTATCACTGTGAAAATGATGTATACACATTTTGGATATTACAAGAAGTTTTGGTATCTCATGGAGGATATAACACAGGATCAAAATGGTCATAGAAAGGTGATAAAATGATTTAGCTGCAAAGAGCAGCTGTATGAAATAGAACTTTTGAACTTGGAAAAAAAGAAGCTGGAATGTGATAAAGGCCAGTATGATGCTAGGTGGCATAGAAAGCTTAGGTAAAGATCATCTGCATATTCTCATTTCATGCAAAAACTTACTGGGGCATCAAATGGACCTAACAGATGGTAACTGCTGAGCAAACACAAAAAGGATTTTTTGTATTTTAGGATTCCCTCTACAATACCTTAAAGACCCTAGAATATAGTATAGACTCAGAGGATGACTAGGTGAGTTTATGGAAAAGAAATCTATCCAGGGCTATTAAACAGAAAAAGAAGGGTACTGGAATGTCTTCCTTTTAAGAAATCCCAGAGATGCTGCTCATGAACAGGAGGGAAGTTTTTTGTGAAAGTCCTCCCTCCTTTGACTTGCTGCTGGAGAAAAGGTACTGAGCAGAATGAGCCTTTGATATGGCTGATCACAGCTGTTCTTACTTATTAAACTTACTAATACAACAAACTCATGTTAGAAACTATTTCAAAGAGTGAGGAAGATCCAATCTTGCTATATATCTTCTCAGCCTCTGTGGCTGCAGAATGGAAGATGCTACTTACAGTCATAAGAATAAACCTCACTTCATTTTCATTAACATGATTGGTCAAAATATCTTTATCATCACTGACTCTACTAGAGACACCAGTATTTCGTTTTGATGCATTTTATAGTTTGCTTGTTCAAAATGAATCTCCCTGGCAAAAATTTCTAACTATGTAAATATGTATATGCATACGTATATATTAGTTTTCCACAGACTACTTTATGAATTACAAGAAGTGCTCCCTTTTGCATGTTTCCTGTAGAAGCATTTGAAACTGGAAACAAACAAACAAAAATAAATCAATGAGTATGGTAAACAGGGTGAGAAGTGTGTGTAGAGGAAGGTTGAATAAATATAAGGGCCCAGGAAAATAAAAATCAGGGTTTTTTAGGAAGCAGATTTTAAGTTTGTATTTTGTTAGGTCTGTTCAAAATCTTATATCAAACCAGTATGAAAATTATACTGAACCTTAGTGATTCTACCACCCATTTGACACCAGTGTTTAGGGCAAAATTGTAGTCTTTTGTTTCCTTCATTGGCTACCACTTAGGGATCATAACTGAGAAATGTTGAGCCTGCACAGGTGCAATAGGACTGGTACAGAATATGCAAAGTAACTTTCAAAAACGGAGTAAGGCTGTAGTCAGTTTAAATATTTTTCAATTACAAGCCAAGAGCATCAGTTTTCTTAAATTACACTTTTTATATCATAAGGTTAAAACAGCTGTCCAGAAATATCTTCTTACAGACAACATATGACAGAAAAATAATAATAGCAGCATATCATACAAATAATGACAGTCTAATACACCTTTAGTAATAAAATAATTCAGTATATTTCTATTGTACTCAACCAGTGACTGTATATCTTGTGGAAAATGGCAGTATATATTTTATTATTTGACACAAAGACGAAAGCTAATGTGAAATGTAGGAACAGACCTTTTTGGGGTGTATTCAGTGATAATCAGTCTACATTCAGCGCAGCAGAACTACTTAATCTCTGCTGATTTTTTAAAAATATTTTCCTGTTGATATGTTTATTTTCTTTTCTTTGTTGACTCTTTCTTCTCTTGAAATACATATAACAAAAAAAAAAAGTTAATCTCATCAGTGTAATCTTACTGGTCTGTGGTGTCTCTGCAGTCAGAAACTGCATTACTTCTTGTGGGATATTGTATGCTTGGCTCCTATCTAGCATTCTGCTACCTGTCACCCCAAGTCTTTCTGTTCCTGTTCTCCAAGTAAATCCTCCAACTGAATCTGTCTTAAGTGATTTGATGCTGAATTTACACCTTGGAAGAGGTGCAGCATTTGGCAGTTCTGAAGGTTTTAGAATTACATATATTGACAAAATAGGTATTATACAGATAGCAGCTAGCCTTTTTTCCCCCGACAGTTCTGCTCTGTTAACACGCTCCTGTCTTAACTAGGCAGGGACAGACTTAGAAGGTCTTTTTTCTGGGTCTATATAGCTCTTAAAATCTCTTTGAGTATTAGTTGCTTCAGAAACAAAATCCTCCTTGAAATTGCCAGTGTGCAGGAATGAGTTTGCTGGGAGTTAACTGTGTATTAAATTTCTTCTAGGATTTTTACTGTATTTTTTACTAAACACTAAGTAAATAAGTATATATTTATATATACATATAAAATTAAGAACAAACCTAAATAGCATTTCACAGTAATTGTTTTTCTTCATGATTCTCCTTTGCCTCATATTTTCTTGGGTACAAAGTGAATAGGCAATATGTCTATGAGTAGTTTCAGAACTGGAGGCATATGTATATACAGGAGAGCTAAACCAAAGTGGAGAAAGAAATTACTCTAGGTTGTAAGACATGTCTAAGTTAAATAGTAAAACATTTTCTGCCTTATTTCTCATTAGGGTTTGTTTATTTTCCAAAATAATAATGCACAATAGCCTGTATCTACAGATAGGAGCACAAAACACCTTTTGGAATAAAACTGGGAGCAATCACTGGCAGTTACAAAAACTTCTGCAAGTAGGTAACAAGTGTTTGTGTAAGGAAACTTCTGAGTTTTGGCCATGTGGGGGCTGTCAGGGTTCACTTACTACCCCAGCAATATGAAGTTTAAAAATAAAAGTTAATAAAGTTTATATTATAAACTTTATAAACATATAACTATAAAGTTAATAAAGCTTAAAATTAAAGGTTAATAAAGTTTTACTTTATGTCAGCTCTAGGATTCCCAAAGAGATTGGGCACATAATTTGTTTGTCTCTGTGGAAGTCATAAAGGTATGCATTTACATAAGAAGTTACATAGGGTGTACTATATTCTTTACACGCTAGAATTACAAATTTCTGCTCCCAAAATGTCTTTGACAGCTTTTAGATGAATTGCTAATGCACACTTGATAGTTCTCCTTTTTCAAAGCAAACCTTTCACACGCGAGTGGTAGGAAGGCTGCTGTGCAGCACAGTTTGCAAGGGGTACTTGGCTTACAGAAAGCAGTGTTGTAGGCATGGAGTAGCTGGTTAGAGTAACAGGGTGGTGGGCTGTCACTATCATTTCCCTTTTGTGTTTTCAGAACATCGGGTCTGTAGTAATTAAATTATTTTAAATTGTTTGTGACACTTGTATGACATTTCCCCTGTGGCTGTAGGAAGAGGGATACCATGCAAAGTACCTGAAAGAATGCTGATAAGTTTAAGTGATCAGTACATAGCTGAAACATTCACGATAATTTCCGGGTGTAATGGGTTCCTTCTTTGCAAATGTTTAATAAGACAGATGTCTTATTAAAGTGAATTAAATGGTAGGTATACCAGAGATTTTTACTTGAAAAGCTTCCTGAATCCCCACAGCTTTTTTATCTCTTCATTAGAGTTGTTATTATATTTGAAATGTGTTAAAGATTATTACTAATAAGTTCTTTAGTTTTAGCAGCAAATCTTTTTTATTAAATCCATCTTACTAAGGTTTAGAAACCTCCCACAAGAATTTGACAGCACTTCTCTGAAAGATTCAGTCTCAGAGACCCACTGCTGGAAAGTTAAAAAAAATTGCAGTCAGAAATACTTTTCTGGTTTAGGTATAACAATGAAATCTGGATTTTACTTGTTTTGAAGTGCTTAAAATGCATATAATAATCCAAGCATTACAGTGCACAGAATGTCCTTATATTCTTTCTGCTCAAATATTTCATTGGTGCTTCTCTCCAGCTCAGAGTCAGTACAACTGTTGTGTGTGGGATTAACAAAATCAAGTGGGAAACTAGCAACAGTGTGCACTGCAAGTCAAGGTTTCTTGCTGAGGACTTCCCGTTAATGAGCTATCATGCCCTCACAAAGTCTGTGGGATGTAAAAACCAGATACAAACACCTGCTGAGTAAGCCCTTAGTGTTATTTTTTATGAATCAAAAAAAACCCCAAACCCTTAGTGTTATTTTTTATGAATCAAAAAAAAAACCAAAAACCAAAAAAGACCCAAAATCAAACCAAACAAAAAAAAAACAAAAACAAAAACCAAAACCAACCAGACAAACAAAAGCAAACAAAACCAAAAAGACCAAACAAAGAAAAAAACCCCACTTTTCCTGATCCAAAACACATGGCATTACAAATATTATACACAAGAAATTTTGCTGTGTTTTCAAAGTACAGAAATCTTGATGTTAGTTGCAACACAGTGCATATTAAACGTGTTTACATTTTCTCTTTATGTTAAAGTAGCTTTCAGAACATCAGAAACTCTGATACTTTAGTATTTACTTAGAAACTTTTTAAATGGCATTTTCCAAAAAATTCTGGACAGTCTCTTGCCATTAAAACTGTCAGTCTGTTGAATTTATGGCATTCAGGCTAGTGCTGAAATCTCACATTTGAATGAATAAGTCATACATTGTTAATACTACAGAACTTCAAATAATTATTCACTACATAAATAGATGGTATGTGTCTCAGAAAATCCAGCTATGAGGGGTTTTAATCTGAAGGGAAGAAGGGTATAAATGCAATTTTATGTGCTGTTTGTAATCCAGAAAAATGTTGTAAAGTCAAGTTTATATATAGGTACTTACGTAAGAATATATACTGGATAAGGGAAAAGAAAAACAACTGCAATTTTTCCTTTCTTTTTTTCAGGTCAGAACTGTGGAGGCTTAGTACAGGGACCAAATGGTACTATAGAAAGCCCTGGATTTCCTCATGGTTATCCAAATTATGCCAACTGCACATGGATCATTATCACAGGAGAGCGTAACAGGATACAACTGTCATTTCATACTTTTGCCCTCGAGGAAGATTTTGATATTTTGTCAATTTATGATGGACAACCACAGCAAGGCAATTTAAAAGTGAGGTAAGGTACCTCTTTTTCTTTCCTGATTTCTTTCTGCCTGTCTGTCTCTTTACTTTTCTTTCTCTGTCCTGAATATCTGTTCTGATGATATGTTAGAACATACATTGTTTTTCCTTAGTTTATCCCCAGCCAAGGGGACAGTACTGCCCCAAGATCTCCCAGCGAAAGATGTTAATCCAAATTTCAGATCTTTATGGCCCTAGCTTGAGTTTCAGTAACATCAGTTGCACTTAAAATTTGCATAAGTCAGGGTTGGTTTTGGTGAAGGCCCTGAGCACAGATGTATTCCACGTTTCAGTAGATTATTTTTATTTGTCTGCTGATGGAATCCAGGTTTGGCCAAGAGTCCCTTTCTTGAAGGCACCAGTCACCAGTTTTTGAAAGCACTCTTACTGAGATGAGTTGAGCCGTAAATTGTTTGATATTGCCAAAATTGAAATTCTTCTCCATTAAGCAGTTAGGTATTTTTAAAGTTCAGGAACTGGTGTGTCTTATCTGTCCAAAAACCTCTGAGGTCATCAAGAGGCTTTATGGAAGCTTTTTCATCTTGAAGCTTTTCACAACTTCAGGTTTTGATGCTTTAATTTCATTGGTGCCTTGTTGTGAGTTTCTCAGTCATTTGCTGGACCTGCATTGCAGAGCTGGAAAGCAAACATTGCTTCCAGTGCTGCTCTCTCATTTTCTGTTCAGGCATGAGATTTATTGAGTACTGTAAAACACTGTTGTCAGTTCTGTTGTCTGATTACCCTTTTACATGTTGCTGATTTATACTATAGTGCTAAAACAAATGTGGGAACATCACCAATTTGTTCCACATTTTAGTGGGTATAATCACTGGGTATTTTTGACAAGAACAATGTTCTGATTGATTGTTTACTCAGTTCAAAAAGTTTTGAAAAATGTGGAAGGTAGTCCACAGCTACCAATGCTTTAGTTGCACAGTGTGTGGGCTTCATTTACTGTACTTAACTGACCTTTAGTACTTGTATCACCTGTATAAATGATAAATATTTCTTTTTTAGTGAAATGCTTTTATTAGCAATATTTAACATACCTGCTTGTTTTGCACTAATCATAGTAGAAAATTGTTTAAAGGAAGAGCACCAACAAATGTTCTGTGGGTATGAGCATAGTAAACAGAAATTCCCAAGTATGGTCTTTATCCCAGTGAAGTAATGGTGAGTGCTGCTGATTCCAGTAAAATGAGATTTCACTTCCAACTTCCAGCAGTGAGGCAGATATTTTATTTCTCCTTGCTTGTATTTGCCAATCAGTTACCTTCACAAATGGCATTATGAGGAAAAAACATTTGTTGGCTTTGCAGCATGCAGAGGTTGGCATAGCAGAATTTAAATGACAGGTTTCTATTGACATCTCATATCCTGTGTCATATCCTTTGCTGTACAAAGAACATTAACAGGTGTATCCCTATGCAGTTAGGCCTTTCAAGACAATTCCCTCAGCAAATATTGGCAAATTATAATCTTGGTTTTTTAGCTGCCAGCATGCAGATGTAAGAGATCATCTTGGAAGTTCTGCTTCAGGGCATGCACTTATTTTTCCCCATAGATAAAAACACTCAACCACTACTTTTTTGGTAATTGTGTTTCTTTAGCTATCATGCAAAATCTGGAGCTTTTCCTTAAAAATACCTGTTTACTATATCACTATCACAAACTATAATAATTAAGTAATATTCACTCCATATTTTGTATAGTATTTTTTTGGCTGCTACAGCAAAATTGAGTAAAAACAAATAGTATGTTCAACTAGTTTATTGTGCTGCTAGAAGGACCTTTCATATGCTACATATGCACCAGGATTCTTTCACTACTAATTGTAAAACCCAAAAACCAGAAACACATATAAAATATATTGAAATTATTAGGCAAAGGAATAAATTGGTTTAGGCTGTTTGTGTGGAGAAAGAAAAGCAAAACAGGGAGTGATAACATATACAAACTTCTTCAGTTAGTGCATTATTAAAGCATACTCTGTTTTAAGGGATAAATTACACATGGTAGTAATCACAGGCTTTTGTAAGCTATAAGGACATTGAAAATTAAGACAGTAGCAGAAAGAACAATGTAAATAGAAGATAAGGTACTAAAGAGTGTTATTTTACATCTTCCTATTTTTCTAGGTAAAATCCAACCAGCATTCTGTAATTGTGTGTAATTCTGAGACCTGTGGCCCAAAATTGTCCTTAAAAAATTGCTACAGTGGCTTTTCTTTATCATTGTAAAGATCACAAAACACAAACCAGGATTTGATATATAATATATAATTTTCTAATGTGTATAGTGTGTATATTTATATCTATATACATATGTTTCATCTAGGAGTGCAGTGCAGGCTGGGATCTATCCAGCTGGGAAGCAGCTCTGTGGAAAGGGACCTGGGAGTCCTGGTGGGCAGCAAGCTCAGTGTGAGTGAGCAGTGTGCTGCTCTGGCAAACAAAGCCAACAGGGTGCCGGGCTCATCAGCAACAGCATCACCAGCAGAGATAAACAAGTCATTGTCCCACTCTGCTCAGGGCTTGTCAGGCCACCCTGGAACACTATGTTCAGTTTTGGTCTCACTGTACAAAAAAGATGTGGACAGTCTGGAGGGGGTCCAGAGAAGGGCCACAAAGATGATCAATGACTGGGAAGTTACCATGTGAGGAAAGGCTGACAGAATTGGGCTTGTTCAGCCTAGAGAAGGGGAGACCTTGTCACCATGCTCCACTATTTAAAGGGTGGCTACAATAAAGATGCAGACTCCTTCTCTCCAAGGAGTTGTGTCGAAAAAATTAGAGGTGTAGGGTACAAGTAACTTCTGGGTAGATTCCAAGTGGGCCCATGAAGAAAATTTTTCACAAAGAGAAACATCAGCCATTGGAATAACCTCCCTGGTGTTGGACACTTCTAAGATTCAGCTGGACAGGGTGCTGGGCCATTTTGTTTAGACCGTGCTTTTGCCAAGAAAGTTTGTCTATAGACAAACATGAAGTTAGATAATTGATTTCTCTATATATTATAACAAAAACAAATATCTCAGTTCTATATTATTTTTAAAAAAATAAACCAAAATATTGCTTTATCAGTTGATGGACAAAGATTTCAAAACATAACTACATTCTAATTTAAATGAAAAAAGATGCAAAATACATTTTTTATTTGTATTTAATATTCTAAGGAAATTTTCATTTTCTATTTGAGGTTAATTCTCAGCATGTAGAACTCATACGGGTGAAGAAGATGTGCAAGTGTGGTGCACTGAGACAACAGTTATTATTCAGATGTATTCCTTGTGGATGGTTTCCATAAGTAAGCATTATAGTCAGTAATTCAGTGTAATTCAGGAGCTAGCAAATATTTATTTTGACATTTTTTCTTTGTCATATGTATCAGATAAAAGAGTAAATGGCAATATTTTTAAACAGAAAGGAGAAATGTATCAACAGGACATAGGGACACAGCTCAGCTGTGAAGAAGCCCAGCATAAAGGCAGATGTGAACTGACAATATTGACCTATTGACTTGTGTACTGCTGATGGATATATTACCTGCCACAGACAAGTGAATTCAAAACAGATGTCTCAAAAGTTTATAGATTTCAAAACTCATTTCAGGGCTGGTTGTAATATATACCTATTTTCCACATCTGAAAAGAGAAAAATGCTCATCAATTTTAGCATAATTCTTGTTGCAATATATTTTTTCTATATGCCAAATTCCTGAATAGGGGTTTCATAGAGAGGTAAAGGGAAACCATAACAGGACTGGATAAACAGAAAAGCCTGTATCAAAACCTCTGTTGCTGAAGAGGTGTGGTGGGCTGTGAGTGGTGTGGGGTGTAGGTGGGGCATTAAGACATAGAACTATGAATTTTACAAAAATGGTGAACCGAGACTTTGTACGTGCAATTGTCTCCATCTCAGTTTACAGCCTGAGGTTACAGATTTTTTCCTCTGCCAAATACAGGTGAATGCTGTAATCACTGTGTTGCAGTGTCTGTCAGTAAAAGTTACTCTTTTAGTATCTCACACTTAGTTTTCATAAGTGTTAGTTTCAGACCTGTGCAATCAAGTCTGGAGAATAGTTTTTCAGTTAATCTTTCAGACAATCATAAAAAAACTTTTTAAAATGGATTCCAAGAAATTTGGTTTTTTTCTTACACAGAAAAGCTTCTAATTAAATTATATATGCTAATGAGAATACATAAATAGGCAGATGTGAATATTTTTAATGTGTGTATGCATCTGTCAGTTAGCCTGGACATACATGATATATATATTTTTGGAAAGTGATTTTAAAATGTCTGTTTGTCTTCATGGGTTCTCAGGCCTTCTAAGCATTATTTAGTTTACTACAGCCTGGCTAATAATATAATAGATGCTGCTTTACTCATATTAGTTGAAATAAACAGTTTTGTTTTAATGGAGCAGTAATGTTTATGATGAAAGTTACTAATGTAACGTGTAATAAAATACAGCATACCAAAAATTTTCTGACAAGACTATATAAAATGTGTGCTTAATAGCAATATTTTCCCTCTGCTTTCTTGAATCATGCAGCAATAATAGGAATTAAATATTAATTATTCACAGGATTCACTTTTCCCTGTCTCCAGCAAGCAATAAACCATATGTTTATTCTGCACATCATAATCCAAGCATAGAAGTAAAAGTTAAAGTCTGAGCTCTCACTTACTATTAAACCTCTTTTATCTTAACAAACCATGATTTATCATGTATGCAACATTTTAATTTTTTGTTTGTTCTTGTTCTGTTTCTTTGTTGTTTATTATTTGATTGTTTCTTCAGAAACCATTTCTGTCTTCCATCTCTCCAGGGTCAAGAGAACAGTGAAGCAATGATGGGGTGATTGACTTTTCTACAGAACTGCTGACACTGCAGCAGCGAGAGCTTTGTGCAGTTTAAAGTTCTTATTTCTGTTTTCCTTCCCCATGAAAATGACATATGTATATTTTTTTTACCTTTTCATTGCAGCACGTCATTTCCTACAAAGTATGTAAGATTTTTGTGTGTGTGTGAGCTGGTGACTTTGTGAAGAAAACAGTATAGGAATGAGTAGAGAAGCTTTTTACCAGCTGAAGCATACCTAGAATACAGCGCAAAGTAGTCTTCAAATTTTTAAAACAAGATTATTGAATAATTTCAGTAGAACATTCTGGTACTTTTTATATCTCTAAGAAAAGGAAAACTATTACTATATATTATGCGATTTTTACTGAGTTCCTGCCAGTAGATGTGCCAATCAATGAATACTGTTCCTTTTTTTATGTTAATCATAGAATCACAGAATAAAATACAGAATGGCTCGTGTTGGAAGAAACATTAGAGATCACCTAGTTCCAACCCCCCAGCAGTGGGCAGGGACACCTTCCACAGGACCAGGTTGCTCAAAGCCCTATTCAAACTGAACTTGAATACTGCAAGGGATAATGTTCTCACAGCCTCCCTGGGCAACCTGTTCCAGTGCCTCAAAACCCTCTGAGTAAAGAGTTTAACATATAATTTCCTAATATCTAATATACATTTTCCCTCTTTCAGTTTAAACACATTGCACCTTGTCCTGTCACTCTTTACCCATATCAAAAGTGCCTCTTCCTCCTTTTCATGTTTCCTTGAGGTACTGGAAGGCTGCATTGAGGTCTACCCAAAGCCTTCTCTTCTCCAGGCTGAGCAACCCCAACTCTCTCAGCCTGTCTTTGAAGGAGAGGTGCTCCAGCCTTCTGATCATCTTTGTGGCTCTCCTCTAAATCAGATTTTTCTTAGCTTTTTTACCTATAAATATATTAGGAAGAGGAAAATTTCATAGTACAGGGCTAAAATGTGATTCATTATACATCACATAGGTGTTTAAGGAAAGGAAGAAAGGTATGACCTGATCAGCTAAATGCTGACAAATAGTTTTGGCCAATGCGAAAATAGCATGTAATGGAAGGAAGATAATTTACGTGTGCAATACTGGCACGTTCAAACTCATACATGGAGTGTTGTTGGAGCATTTTTTTCCCACATGTGGATAAAAGGTAAAATACCTATTCCCATAATTTTAGCTTCCTGATTCAAAATCATAAGCTTGCTTATTTTGTTGGCAAGCCTACATGCTAAAAAGATTTAACAAAAATTGCATTAAATATGAAGTCAAATAAGGAGTCTTGTTACTCGCAAGCCATTTCACCAATTATTATAGGACATATTAATTACATGTTTTAGGCTGATACTAAATGATGGCGAACTAAAAAAGAATGGTTTTTTTTCCCCCAAAGCTATGGAACTCCCACCTAAAAAAATCTATTTCACATTTAAGGAACTATTATTTCTTGGGGGGAAAAATTTAACATTTAACAAGGCAAAATAGTACATGAATTTATACTGTAATATTCTTCATCAGTTATTTAAAACTTATCTAATGTAGTTGTTTAAATCAGCTTGATAAAATGAATGTGAGACTCACCATAGTGAAAATGTAGCTGTGTTTAATTCCTTTGTTCTCTTAGAGGTAGATCTTTTTTCATCTGAAACTGGCCATGGTACATATTCAGAGAACATATAGGTGTTGCTTCTTTGCTTCTTCCAAACTTTTGAAACTGAACCTTCATAAGTGTCAGCAGTGGTTTGATGCATTGGTATGTAGTACTGCACTATCAAAAGTAATATTGGTAAGGATTTAGAAGATGAGTGTTGGGATATAGTTCCTAAACAGACAATTTTCCAACTAAACAGATGGTATCATTAACTCAATTAGTGGTTTTATAAGGAATTTTTGTTCTTAATTTCATTAAGTTTTGATAGTGAGGGCAATTGCTGACTTTTATTACCTGTCACCTAAACATACATTACACATATGGAGTGAATGAAGCAGTCTTATATTAGTCTTTCTGCATCTTCTAAAAAGATATGTCTGTTTTATTTTATAAATTATATATGTTGGATCAATGATATATGTTGAATCGACATGACTATGTACAGAAGACCTACTGATCAGCATCCCTAAATACTGTTTATACAATAAATATTGCAACTGTTCCTGGTCAGACATCAGTCACTTCTCTTTGCTTATATTCTGCCTGCAAGCTTAATAATTAAATTACAGCCATTTCAAAATTTGAAACTGGACTTCACAATGAGAATAAAGCCCAGTTGTCAAAATCTGTCCCCTTTTGATTTGCTGTTGTACATTCTTATTGTGGAATTTTTTATCATTTCTATGTTACTGTGATAGATAACTTTTTAATTAGTACCTAACCTGTATGCTATGAAGAATTTTTCATACCTGTTTGTTTTAGAGAACAAAAACATATTTTATATGTTAACTGTCAAATTAAAAGGGACCAGAAAAGCTTTATAAAATGTAGTAATCATATTTCTGATGCATGTAATTAGGTTAAACTGTGAATCATGTTCTCTCACTGTCATCTGGTAATTACCTGCCTGCCTTAACTGAGCCTTGTGATTATCGACTGTATGATCGCAGTCTGGTTTTGGATCATCCTGCACTGACAGGGATGTAGCGATCATGGGACAGATACAACATCAGAAATGTTCAGGCATTTGAGGGGAGTTCTACAGTCCCTCATTTCTGAATTTCTGCAGTGGAAGTTCAGCATCCTCTCCCCTGTGATCCAGTCACACTCAATCAATTCCTCTTCCAAAACAAATTTTGTAGACAAATGTTCTCATAATCTTGCAGTTTCTGATATTACTTGGAGACCTTCCTTGGTTTTCATCCTGTTCATGTTCACAAGAGTATCTGCTGACATTATTAGGGGCCTTGGATTTTGACAGTGATATTTTTTCCCACTTAATGCAGTCTAAAGTACACTTCTGCTGACATCCCAGATTATTCCTGTGTTCATACTTCCATTTGAGTGAAAACTATGTATTCTCATTTCCATTCAACTCAATAAATTTATTAAGAATGCTAAACAGTCAGTGGCCAACTGAAGTCAATGAGAGTGACTCTGATTATAAAGCAATTGAGGACAAATTTTTATATGGGCCCAATAAGAACCAGGCAGGGAATAGCACTCTTTATTTCTCTTCCATCTACAGATCTCATTTATATGTTTCTGTCTTTCAGCAAAAATATAATCTAAGAAAATAATCTTTTGTTTATCTCACATGCTCCCAACACACATACATATGCACTGCAGTTGTTTTTTTTTTGCAGTCTAGTGTGACCAGAATCATGAAACAAAAGAAAAATGGCAAAGAGATGAAAATAACAGATGCCAATATTAGACTGATTGTTTATATTAGTTGCTACGATGGGCTAGTTTTCTTGTCTTCTAAAGTTAAATGTGCACATTAAGTTCATAAATAACAAAATTGTGATGAATTTTAATGTAAATTATTAGACAATATTAATAAAACCCCCAATTTCTTGTTTTCAAGTACTTGAGATAATTCTTTAATTAATGAGAGGAATTGGGGAGGAGTGGCTGGAAAGTGGCCCAGCAGAAAAGGACTTGGGCACGTTGGTCAACAGTGGCTGAACGTGAGCCAGCATCTGCCCAGGTGGCCAAAAAGGCCAATGGCATCCTGGCCTGTATCAAGAATAATGTGTCCAGAGAACCAGGGAAGTGATTTTCCCCCTGTTTTCGGTGCTGGTGAGGCCTCAAGTCTGGTGTCCAGTTCTGGCTCTCACTTCAAAAAAGACATTGAGGGGCTGGAGTGAGTCCAGAGAAGTGCAACAGAACTGGTGAAGGGTCTGGAGCACAAGTTCTACGAGGAGAGGCTGAGAGAGCTGGGGGTGTTCAGCCTGGAGAAAAGGAGGCTCAGGGGAGACCTTATCACTCTCTACAACTGCCTGAAAGGAATGTGGAGCCAGGTGGGAGCTGGCTTCCTCTCCCAGGCAGCCAGCAACAGGACAAGAGGAAATGGCCTCAAGCAGCATCAGCAGAGGTTCAGGTTAGACACAAGGAAGAAAAATTTCACTGAAGATATGTGGCACCCACAATTCTCTGGGCATCCTGTTCCACTGCACAATAAACAGTTTCTTCCTAATAGCTAACCTACATGTACTCTCAGTTTGAAGCCATTCTGTCTTGTCCTGTCACTACATGCCCTTATAGTTTCTCTCCATTTTCCTTGTAGGCTTCATTCAGGTACTGGAATGCTGAAATTAGGTCACCCCGAAACCTCTTCTCCAGGCTGAACAAACCCAATTCTCTCAGGTTTTCTTCATATCAGTAGTGTTCCATCCCTTTGATAATCTTGGTAGCCTCCTCTGGACTCTCCAACAGGTCAATGTCCTTCCTGTTCTGGAGATCCCAGAGCTGCATGTAGTGCTCCAAGTGGGGCCTCACCAGAACAGAGTAGAAGGGCAAAATCCCCTCCCTTGCCCTGCTGGCTCTGCTGCTTTTGATTCAGCCCAGGATACAATTGGCTTTCTGGGCTGTGAGCACACATTGCCAGGGAATGTTCAGTCTCTCATCCACCAGCACCCCCAAGTCCTTCTTGTCAGTGCTGCTCTCGATGTGTTCATCGCCCAGCCTGGATTGATATCAGAGCTGCCCTGTCCCATGTGCAGCGCCCTGCACTTGGGCTTATTAAACTTCATGAGATTCTGGTCCCTCTTGGTGACATTCTGTGCTTCAAGTGTGTCAACAGCAGCACTCAGCTTGGTGTCACCTGCAATTTCACTGAGGGTGCACTCAGTCCTCTTCTCTGTGTTATTAGCTATTATCCTTTACTGTACCTAAGAATTGTAACAGTTTGATGTTTTGAGAGCATTCATCAGAAGGGAAATGAGACAAGATCATTGCTTTGTCCATGGTGATGAACAAATGAAGTAGGGATTCCCAAGAAAACTATGCAGGGACCATGTGTTTCCAGATTCAAGTTAAAGAGGAGGGAAATCCTCTTGTCTCATAGTTTATAACTTTTTGACCATAAAATTAATTAAACTTTCCTATTAAAAATACAGGGGTTTTCTTTATTTAGGCTTCTCTATGTCAGAAAATTAATTATATACTCTTTTGTGACAATGAATGAAACATTTGTATACCTTTTTGAAATTCTGCCTTCCTTTTTTCCACTGAAGGGAAGATGGTTGCCCAGTATCTAATAGAAGAAATAGCAAAAATTATTTACCTTATGATGGAGGGCAAATACTGTGGAAATCATTTATTGGTGGCATAATTTCAAGTATCAAAAGAGGAAGAGTTACAGAAAGCAAATATTTTTTAAAACAATTGCTCTTAAAGGTAAATATTCCTTTTTTTGTTTTTTATTACAGAAGTGTTGACTAGAAAAAAAGAGTAATATTAAACAAAATTATGTTTCTAATTAATCAAAGTCATTATGGGGCTTTGAGCAACCTGGTCTTGTGGAAGATTCCCTGCCCATGACAGGGGTTTGGAACTGGATGATCTTTAAGTTCTCTTTCAACCCAAACCATTCTATGATTCTATGACTACTTTGGAGAATTAATTCCCCAGGGTTTTAGATTACAATTCTTGTGTGCTGTTAGACAAACATGTGCGGCCAAGTTAGAAAGTTAGAAAGTATCAAAGGCAGTAGTAAAGCAACCATCCTTTTATACAGTGAAACCATCATTTCAAAACCAATGTTGTGAAATAGGGATTTTAGTCCATACTTCTTTCATTTGGTTTTATATGTTATGTCTTTCAAAAGCCTAATACCAGCCATACTGCAAATGACATACTACATTAATTAGATTGCTAAATTTTGTTTGAAACTATGAGCTTAAGTAGTGGTATTATCGTGCATATATCAAACATCATACCAATCACTTTTATGCTGAACATCATTTTTTAATACTTGTAATAGGCAAGAGTTATTAACAAAATGTATACCATTTTAATTTTGCTTTATCTTGAAAGAGGTAAAGTACTGAAAAAGAGGTTTTAAATAACTTCAAAGTAACCTTGAAAATTTCAAATAATGTCACCATATAAGCTTATTATCCCTGTACAGTAAAAGAATATGTTGTTTGGTTAAAAATTACAGTCTGCAGTCTTTCGATATATGTTCCACAGCATGCAGAATGTGAGGCTCTGAGAAGCATAGCATCTAACAAGAAGACCTCTCTCAGCCATAGCTTCATGTTTTTTTCCTGTAGAAGTCATTGAAAATGGACGGAGAAAAAGCTCCTTTTCCTTATAAAGACAAAACAACAAGCCATTAAAACCCCAAGCCAACAAAATTTCCTTTGTGTGCTACAAGCATGAAAGAGCAAATTGAGCGTAACAAGTAAACACAAGGATCATGAATAAGATTTTTTGTTTGTTTGTTTGTTTCTGTTTAATGCTTTAGGGCCTTTAGCCAAATATTCTAATTTTAATATTTCTAATATTCTAATCATGCTGTGCAAAAAAGATGTTGGTTTCTCTGCTTGCTGTGAGATGTTCCAAGTTTGGAAGAAGCTACCACTCCAAAAAAAAATTATGAAAGAATACATTACCATGAATAACTCAGCACTCTCTAGTGAGGAAAGAAAAGCAAGTTATTTACATATAAAATGAAAAAATTACACTCCAGCAGTGAATGAGTATCTAATATCAGATTGAAAAGGGGCCAATTTTGGGCTGGCGCACGGGACGTTTGCATGTGAATTCCTAACTTATAATGAAGACAGTCAATCGCATCATTCAGTCTGCAGTGACCTAGCAATGTATGCATTGACAACAGTGAATGGAAACAGATGTATGCAATTGTCTAGCAAATTGAACTCCAAACTTGATAACAGTTAAGCATCTTATTAATAAGGACTAAGATTTCATTCTTTCCATGTTAGAAGAGAGGTAAGTAAGACCTTGTAACAAGAGCAGAAACTATGGCTTCGAGGAGAAGTTGCCAGCTCCAGTTTTGGATTGTGATAGTGACTGCACAGCAGTGACTGGAGTTAGAAAGGTGCAAAGAGCAGTGATAGTGCCACTCTGTTCCCATTGTTCACAACTTTCATAGTTGTGCTGTGTCTTACTATTTCTTTTCAGTCCAAGGTTTCCTGCAGTCTTTGTCTCCATCTACCCATAATTTTTATGGAAATTACTTTTATCTCAACCTGGGATTTAAATGGTCCCTTCTGTGTTTTACCTAAGATTTTTCCTCATCTTCTTTCAAGTTTCCTACCCATAATCTTTCCACATCTTCCAGAACAAAACTTGCCTCATACACTTACATTGATTTGTAATTTTTTTAAGACAGAGACTCCTCTAAACATGAGTGTTATGAGTCAATATTTGAGAAGATGTGGAACTGGAAAGTTAATGCATTTGAGTGGACACAAACTAGGTCTGTGCAGTGCTGCAAATTGTAGACAAATATGCTCTTCTTTTATATTCCAAGATGCCTAGGATTCAGTGACCAAAAAGCAAAACAAACTCCACAGACAGAAAGAATTTTCCATGCAAAGAGTTAGAGGAGAATATGGATTTTTTACAAACTAAGCTTTTATAACCTGTCTTTGTTTGAATGTTTACTCCAAATATGACACTTTGGAGGGAATGGAAAATCACAAAATGCATATGGAAGCAACAGTGAATTCCAATATATGTAGGTGGGGTTTGTAGGGAAGGTCTAGTTTAAAGTATTCAAAGCACTTAAAGGACACTTTTCTACCTCAAACAAAATCTTGATAGAAGAATTCTATGACACAAATAGAAAGTCACAGCCAGGAACTCTGCATCCCCTTTAAAATGCTGCTTCTGAACTCCTGATTTTCAAATGTTGCATTTCTCGCACTCCTAAGGTGAGAAAGAGCAGAGGCACAGAAGAAGAGTATGTTGTTGTAGTCGTCCTAGGAAAACATTATACTGCAGATCATCAACAATAAACCATACAGTGGTATATTTCGAGATTCAAGTTACATTAGTCCAGCACTACAGCAGTGACAAATAAGGGGTATAGTTCCTATAGACTGAGGGAAATAATGATTTACCTAATAAAATAATAAATTTATTAATAAAATAATAATATAATTTGTGCAATATTGAATTATATATTTTAAATTTTAAAAAAAGCACTTATTTCTAACTATATAATGAAGAATACAGTGATTTGTGTTATAAAAGCCAGTTTTAAAATATTCTGCATATTTGACAACTTTTTGCTAACCGTTCAAGCTTGCTTTCACAGTGTAATCTTGTCCTCATTTATTTATTCTTGCTGCAACCATTAATCATCTGTTCTCTCATTCTTTTCATAAAGACTTTGCCAAAAGGAAAGCTTGTCAACTTCAGCATTTCAAGATACAGAGCATAGAAAGGAAAAGTTATTTTAATATTGTGCCTTAATTATTAGTACTGTTCCACTGTTTTCTCTTTGTCTGTATTTCACACCCTCTGTTTTGTCACTGATGGAGAAAGGATATTTTCTGCACCCAGTTCGAGTAAGTCTTTGTTAGCTTATAAGTTTATGATAGAGCCAATAAGTTCTTCTTCTCAAGAGGAACATGTTAGCCCATTCTTGCTAATAAGCTTGAATTTCCCATGCTCAGAGTTGTTTCTTGTGTGTAGGAAGATTCTGCCTAAAAAGAAGTATGCATATGCTTAGCTAAAGCTTTAGCTAAAACTATTTATTTTGTTTCATAGCAATGATATTTTAGGAACCAACTTATGACTTTGAAATTACTTATTTTTCTTAATTTACATATTTAATATAACTAGAGGCATTTGACATCATGTTGTGGAAGTGAACTATGATGTGTAATGCTGGTACAATATTGATATAAGATACAGAGTTTGAATTCTTGAATATACAATTTGAGGTTTAATTATCACCAGAAATTTGCATAATTACCTTTTTCTCGATTTTTCAAGTGGACAGCTGTAAAGATGAATGCCATAACATATCTTTGCCCGTTTTATTAGTCCTTACTGGCAGAATTTGCATGCTGTATTGATTAGTAGGAAGGTTTAATAAAGTTTCCTCATTGCAGAGTTGAGTTAAAAAGACTTCAGTTGGTATTGTATTACCTCTTTCAAATTTTGTATTTGAAATCACTTAATTGGTCAGGCATTTCAGTAGTCCACAAAACTGTGTTTAATTTGAGAAAAAAAAAACAAAACCTTGAAGTAATAACTCCATTACACAATGTAGGGTATGATACATTACTTAATGAATGCACCTAAAAAGTCACATGTATCAGAAATTCAAATGTAAGTTGGTTGGTGTCATCTTAACTCAATTTAACTCTAGTTTTCCTCAAATAATAAAAAATTAACATTCTTTCTGTCATCATTCAGTGTGATTAAGCAAAAACCTAAGCCAGACAGTCAGGTCTTAGAAGCAGACTTAGAACAAGAGATCTTTCTGTTTTTTAAAGTATGACTTAATCTCTGTTTCACTGTTTGTAAAATATCATGTTTTCATTAATAGGTGTCTTCTATTGCTAAATACTGAAAGATTGTCAAGCATCTTGGATGGAAGGTGTAGAAGTATAAAGTATTCATTTTTTTCCTATGGCAAAAGGAGATCCTGTTACTGAAGTGTTCACATTCCTTTGCTGTTTACAGAAGACTTCAAATTGCTGGGTCTGCAAATCTGTATTTTCTGAGCATCTTTTAATTTTATTTATGTTTAAAGATTTTTAGAGCCCTGGGACCATAATCCAAGGGACGCAAGCTGCTAGCACATGTGGAGCTTTCCCAGCTCGGCAGTAAGGCAGTCTAGTATGTGCTAAATCAAGTCTTTTGTTTGTAATTGTAAAGACAGGACCAATGAAGGCAGCTGTACTAACACTAAAGTGATGTTTATGGACAATAAAAGACACACTTTTGACATAACACCTCTTGGATCTTTGAACAGAGGAAATAAAGTGGATATAGAGCAGGAAGTATATTACCTCAGTGAATGCACACATACAGCAGAGGTGCTGGGGCAGGTTGTAATGTGTACTTGTGTATGGATGATGAAGAGACAGGTATGTCACTGGAAAATGTCTTCCTGTTGCCTCAGCCAGTGATGGAAATGCTACTCTGCCCTGCTACCTTGTAGTGCTGGTAGTGCCCCAATACTATCAGAAGATTTCATGTCAGAGCTTCTCTTGGATTTTCTGAGGCCTTTAGGAAAATAGGTGAATATTTGCTTCCCATGTTTCTCTTTTCTTCACCACAACTACTTCAGCCGGTTTTGTTTCTTATAGAAAGCATTGTGAGATTGAATGAGCCCTCATATATGCTGGATGTAGCCCCACTGTCTTAGGATTGGCTCTATGTTTGCTGTAATTCCAGACAGGCAAAATCATGTGGTTTAGTTCATAGTATCAAGTTTATGCTGGAGTGAATTTCAGAGTTCATACTTAAATGATTTTCTTGTAATTACATAACTTACCTTTTTCTAGTAGACAAAAACCTATCAAAATTTGAAACCTTAGCTATTCACCTAAGTTGAATAAACACCACCAAATGCAAAAAGAAGGTGACAAAGCTGATAAAAAGGGCCTGTGAATTGACTATCCATACTGATAGAGTTATGTTTAATTGGAATGGTAAGCATCTCCACAATGATTTTACCAGATGATCATTTCTCAAATGAGGCAGGAAACAAGACAGCTTACATCCTTGGCTTAAAATGTTTTAGTGAAATCCATGTGTGAGGTAAATACTGACATTTATTATATTCACACTGTCCAATTTTAGCATGCAAACTTGTATGCAGGGAAACAAAGTGCATTTTTTGGATAAAGCAAATCCCTCTTTCCCATCTTCATCCATTTTACCTTAATCTTGACCATAACTTCCTTCTTCAGCTTGTTGCTCTTTCTACTGTAATTGATTTCTTTTATTGTTCTATGAAAATTTCTCTTGAAGTACTATGAGTCTAAGCTAAAGCCTAAAGAATACAGTAAGCATTTATTTGTGTCATTTACACTCAGCTTCCTCTTACTCAGGGCAAATTTCTGATTCAATCTATCTCCCTTGACCACCTCAAAGCAGAACAAAAAAGAAGTAGATTGCTTTTATTTGGGTTCACCTACACAGAGAAATTAAGGTATGTTGGATTCAGGAGTGAATTTAGAGCATTCACTAACCAGATGGGTAAGAACACTCAGATTGCTCATAGGAGGTTGAAGGCATTATTTCATTGTGCCCACCTTAAGCACTGGCAGCATCACATCCCCATATGACAAATAGAGTCCAATCTGCTTTGTGCAGCTTTCAATTAGGTTGTGCTCATGTGACACTGTGTGTTACTAAAAAGCTTCCTGCTGGTTCAGAGTGTGGGCAGACTACAGCTTTTATCTGTCTGCAGAATACCTACATAGGTGTAACTACAGAGCACTCTTAGGCAAAGGTTCTGACTCAAAAAAAAAAAAAAAAAAAGTATCCAGCATTTAGTTTAGAATAAAAGTGAGAAATCAGTGAAGCATATCTACTGTGCTTAATTTTATTGTGCATTAACATTTATTGGCAGGTAGGTAGGTCTTTAGCATGCAGTTTCTTAGTATGGGTCAATTGGTATATATCCATGCTTAGACTGGAAAAATGGTTCCTGATCCTGCTCTCCCCCAGTTCCCATGTGAATGTTTTGCCATTCTGCCTTGCACCAGCACAGTGGTGCATCTAACAAAACCTGTGTAATTTGCTACACTGTCAAAAACCCCTTAGTGGTTCTTATGTCTTTATTTAAATACTTGAACAAATTTATAATGATTGAACAGAATGCCAGTTACCAGTGTAAGGCTGGAAGTGGCAAATGTCATGTGGTAACTCGAAATTAGAGATATGTGGAACATTCTAGCTGGGTCATTCATCTTGCAGTTCATATCCTCAATCTTCAGCAATATCAGTTTGCCTGTTTATTCTAATAAATTCAGAGGAAGGGGCATTAGGATAAGGAACAGAAGTATCAGAAATTATCTGACAAACAGATTATCATTGGAAAATACTGAAAGTCGTATTATTTGGACTAATAACTTTGCAAAAAAGAAAAATCAGAGATTTCCTACACATTGACTGGTTCCACGACAACTTTTTTAGGACAACCTGAGGCAAATGTAATATATCAACTTTCAAACAGCTCTTACCCAATGAAATTAGTGAGTAGATAAGTGAGTAAATTGGTATTGTGAATCCAATTCCCACCAATAAGCTCATTAAGAAGTGGGGAAAGGAAGTTGTTCCTTTTTTATTGTTTATTTTTTAGCTTGTGAAATGGATAGCTTTAAGAGAATAGGTAGAATTTGTATTGTTTAGAAGAAAATCAAAGCTTGGAAACAAGGGTACCAGTAAGAAGCAGTAGCCAGAAGCAAAAGAAAGAAGCTTTCATATCCAGGATATAGCTTCCATACAAGCTTTTTTCCCAATATAATTGTAAAAAAAAAAAAAAAAAGGGGGAAAAAAAAAGATTTCTTTGGTTTAGAAGTTTTATCAACTCATGTTATAAATTTATGAAAATTTAATGTTATTTTTGAACAGAATGGTCAAATAAAATATGCCAAGTACACTACCTTGAAATTAAAAGGTCTCACTAAAGTGGGAGACAGAGAAATATTTAATCTGTGCCTGATAGTATGTAAGGCAAGGCTTTCTCCATTACTTTTAAGTCACAGTTCTGAATAATTATTCTTTTTCTGAAGGGACCTGTTAGAGTTCTCTCAGATCCATTGCTGTGAAGTGCTTTGAACAGAAATGAATTGCAAACCATCTTTACATTCTTATTTTCTGATATATGACATGGAAACTTCTGTTCTCCACTCTCTCCACGTGTGGTAAAAGAAGTAAAAGAAGTACCTTCTTTCCTCAGCCTTTGGTTTAGTTTCAAATCTTTGAAGTGTAAACAAAAGCTGCTTTGAAGTAAATGCTAAAATATACCCCTTTAAAACAGGTAGATCCCCTTAGCTTTGGTTTTCCTTATTAGTAATATAGAAGATGTTGTCAGGTCTCACTGATGTAAGATTTGCAGTGTTTCACACACCTAATGGCCTTTCTTATTTCATGATCACATTGAAGTGAAGCCAGACTGGTATCTTTCATGTCTGACAGTGGTTTCTTTGCTTGACAGATATAATTTTTTTACAAGCCCAGTCTTCCACTTAGTATATCAGTCTTTCTTGACACCATTAACCTCCATAAAACATCATCACAGAGAGGAAAAATATCTGAGAAGTCATGTGTATGTGTCATTCAGAGTTCTTCTGTATTGTACTTCAGATGGGTTTATGTGGTAGGGGTTTTTTTCAGTCTGGTATTTATTTAATTTTGTATTGAACTTTTGCAACTATTCTTGGTTTAAAAACATTAAATACATTTGATTTGGACAGTCATAGTTAATAGGAGGTTTATAGGACTGACCTCCAGCAGTCTTCTCTCCCACATCATCAGTAGGGATGTAGAAGAAATATCAATGTAGTCTATTTTTGGCTCACTGGACTTTGGAAGACGAACTTGAAGAAAATGACTTGTAGCTGAATATCTTTGAAGGGCAAAGATACCTTAAAGCTTACTGCTTTTGTAACCTGTAAAGAATAGCTGAAAGGAGATGAAAAAAATGGCTGAAAGGAGATGAAAAAATGGCTGAAAGGAGAGGAGCAGGCAAAGACAAAAACTAGGAACCAGGAAATTTGTGGTTTATTTCTGAATCCTTCTCTAAAATCTTTTGTGACTTGAGAGATGCCACAAAACTTTTTTTTGTTTTGTTTTGTTTTTTTCAATATAAAATATATGCTCAAGATAGTTGTTAGATTTAAAAAATTAGTTAACATTTTGTGAAATACCCTTGAGAATTGAAAGATATATATAGCATATATAGCATAGCTTTCCTTTTCTTCTCAATGTATTTATACAGTGCTGCCACTGTAGCACAAGTAAATAAAGGCTCTAAGTGGGCAAGGACCACTTCAAAAATCTGGTTCAAATTCATAGTTAAATTATATGCAGTCTCTAACTCAAGAAAGTCAGAGACAGTAAGTGACAGCAGCTAAAGAGCAGCATCCATAGAAGTCTGAAATATCACCAAAGTTCCTCTAGGTAATTTTTCCTCTGCAGTTCTCCCAAGGGTATACCAAGAAGTTAATTCTTGTGGAAAGAGAGGTTTATGGAACACAAAATGGTCATTACATTTTGAAAACAAAGATACTGTCTAAAATACAGCCTTTTGTAACTCTTGTTTAATCTACACAACTTTGAGGAGTCAGTTTGGAATTCATCCAGTAGTATCTATCCTGGAGTAGAATATTCCCATGCTAGCTTAAGGAAACAGAAACCTATTTAAAGATATCAGTGTCATAATCCATAAAATCATTGGTGAGATTTGCAAGTAATGTGTTTTGATTTAAAACATCAATATATCCTGTTATATGAGGATATAGAATACATCTATTGAGAAGGGATTTTATCCAAAGTTTTGGACTTCAGATTTCTTGAGACAATTCTACTACCAGCTGTAGACTTCAGGTGCTTTTCAGTGGATTCACACCCACCTTGAGAGGAATTGTAAAAGTCATTATAACTTCTGGACCTGATTTTGGATTTTGACAGAGAATAAGAGATCACATTTCAATACTGTGTCCTTATTTAAACACTTTTATGTCTGTTGGAAACTTCATTGTGACAGTATCATGTATACTAGATTTATATGATAAAATATTATGTCTGTAGCTGTCCTTTGTTTTCTTTGCAACAGAGCAATATGGATTCATGTCACCTTAGTTGTACATATTACATATATGAGAATCTGCTCTCTGAAATTGCTTAACTCCACTGATTAGAGAGGCAATGGCAATGGCAAGCCTTTTTTATTATTTAAACAGCTACAGTTAGGTAAGGTGAATCTCACCAAAATGAATGCTGGAGGAAAGAACGATAGCTTGAAATGTAAATTTAATCCTCGAATCTCCTGTTTGGAGCAGTGTGGGATCCCAACATAGAGGTTTCTTGTACTTGTAAAACTGTTTAATGATGCTGTTATTCTATGATTTGATTGCTTATTACCAGGATAAAAGAGGAAAAGGAAGAACACCTTTTTCTGATAGTTCATATCAGAAAAAATATATATTGGTAAATATTTATGGGATCAAAAGGTGATCTATGAACAATGCTGAGTTTCTATATTATCTGGCTTCAATGGGAATTTAAGATTTGTGGGTTTTGCCTCAGTTTTAGTCCTTTTACAGCTAAAGTAAAAAAAAAAAAAAGCAAAAAACCCACAAAGCAAGTTTTTTACAGTACTTTTTCCACAAATTAAAAAAAAATTTACAAGTCTCTAAAGAATTTATTACACTAAAATTAGCTCTCAGCTCGTGAGTTTAGCTTTCCAGTGTGGGAAGAAATGTTAGATCATTGCCTATTTGTAATCGTGCTCTTTCCCAAAATAAAATGTAAGTGATTTATGCATTTATCTTGAGGTTTAGTAGGAACTGTGAGAGCTGATGTATGTGTTTGGACAGAGCTGCATAGCAGCTTCTTTTTCTGATATCTGAGCCAGAGAAGATGTTTCATCTCTGTGTGCTGGAATATAGCCAAGGATTGCATACCCTGGTAAACAAAGTAGGAAAGTCTGGTACCCCTTTCCTCCAGTGCACTGGGAAACACTGACTGCATGTGAATGAAAGTTTCTCAAATGTTGAAGGAAGGTTTGCATTTTTTCATACACAGTAGCAACAATGACCTTCTGGGTGACAATAGAATAGGGACCATTTTGTCACAATTTTTTTGAATGGCTATGTTAACAGAGGCCATGTCTGTCCTTGTCAGACCTGAAAAAGAGATGGTGCTGTCAAGCTGGAGGGTTTGGGGGCTTGGCTTTCTTTTTGTTTGTGCTTCATGCTGCAAACTTGCACTCAAGTGCAAGACTATTCTAGAAGGTCATGGGAAAATTTTTGTTTTGACCAAAGCAAAATACTCCTCTGCTATAAGATATATTCCTATTTCAACTGTAGAACTTCAGAAAAATTTTATTTTTCTCAATAAATAGTCATACTGCTAATTTTATTCTTTATGGAAATTTTATACTCCATTAATCACTGCCCGGAATTCCCAGTGATGGTGACAGAGCTGCTCAATTTTAAAGTAGCCTGTGTGGTGCTGCCTGCACCAAGACTTGCTAATAGCAAGCTGTATTAACAAAGATTTTATTCCTTCTGCTGCCTGTATCTATGAACTGACTGCTTTGCAAATGGCTGCAGTCTGCAGTGCTGCTCTGGAATCAATGAATAGAGATGAAGTGTTTTTGTTTTGATGATGAGTGCAAAGAAGAGAGGAAATCCAGCACAGACAATACAGCATTGATTCAGAGATAGTATTCATTGCATTGCAGTTAATTTCTAATTGTTATGACTCATTTTGTATATTAGACTGAGTTGATGAATGTGCTTTAGAATCAGTTAATGAGTAGTGAATGTGGTATTTAGTAACACTGTTCACTGTATAGCTGGCAGAAATGTCACAGTTCTGTCACAGTAATCAGAATTCATTTGTGACCTGGATAATCTCATCTAGTGTCAAAATTCCTTGGGATGAGTACTTTGTACACAGAGCTTTCTCTTATAACTCCACGAGATCAATTTTTAGAGAAGCAAAGTAACTACGTGTTTAGGATGGCAGGTCTCCCAGGCACTGCAGTTCATATTTAGTTTAAGCCTTCAAGATTAAGTGGCTTTTCAGTTTCAGAATTCTAGTTTTGAGTAACTGCATGTTGAATCAAGAGCTCACAGGGAGCAGTAACATTTAGCCAGGTAACTTGGTCTTTATGGGGAGAGTATGTTTTTTCTGAATTCCAGCAGCACCTCTTTTCTACTTAGGTGACTAGATCCTACAAATTTTATTTCAGAATTTAAAAAAATCTTTTTCTAGGTAAGAAATAACATCTTCTGTCATGTATATATTTTGAACTTATATGAAACAATCAGATTTTTAAATTCAACTCAATTTCCAAAACTTGATCTGACTTAGTCAAAAGAACAGTCCTGTCGCTGTTGAACTGCTAGCAGAGAGAAAGAGTCCAGTCTTCAGTGTGGCAAAAAATGTCTGTTTTTATTAATTAATTTCAACTTTATAGACTTTCAAAGGTCACACAGATTGGTCGGTTCAAAACCTCCCCCCAGGCCGATTGGCCAAGCTTGAATTGTTCATATCATCCAAACTTTATCTTTGTTTATAAAACACAGGAAGAAGAGAGAAAAATTTCTCATGGGAAAGGTCTGTGCTCACCACACAGTCCATAAACTTACTCACTGCTAAGAATGAATTCTGCAATTGAAGATTTTCAACCAAACCTTTTTTTTCTGATCTGCAGCAATGAATGTTGTTGGTTTCTATCAGGTGGCCAGCCCACCTTAATTTGTACTTGCTTGTTTTTGAACTGTGCCAATAGAAAATTTTATTTAGGAGCCTCAAATTGCCATGCTTTTAATGGGATGGATTTTCCTGATCCCATTGCTCAGTTCTAGCTAGATGAGAATACTCAACTATACTTTGAACATTAATTTAGTTCTGTGATAATGACAGCAGTCTACAGTGGTAGAACAAAAAAGATTCATGGAGGTTTTTAAATTACTTAATTTAGGAATAGGCTAGTATGGACATAATTACTTTAAAATTGGATATAGTAACTTTAAAATAATAGGCTTCATTAAAAACCTTCATATTTACTTAAAGGCAGGATGTAATTGAGCACCTCTCCATGGAAATTGCTTTGCTTTTTAAAAAAGACCATCCTATGTACAAGTGATTGGAAAAACAGTGATGTTATACTTAATATTTTTATAAACAATATACTTCAGATGTAGCTGTTCTGTTCTAGTTTAAACTAACAAAGATCTGTAGTTCAGGTTCTCATTAATTTTTTTCCCTTTCTCTTGGTAATTTAACAGTCCTTACATGGGAGTGCAAAGGTGCTTTAATCCAAATGTAACATTACATTACACCCTTAAGATGACCTGGCAAAAGTGACAATCTGATTGTACATGTTCTAAAGAAGTATAGCTGTATAGATAAGGAGCTGTAATAATTATAAAGAGCCTACAACAAAAGTCAGTATGGTGTCTTTTATCACAGTAACAAGAACAGAGACTCAGTAGTGCACAGTGTTTAATTAGTTTGTTATGTACAAGAAAAAATAAGGATATTAATACAACGATGATCATAAAAACCGTATTAAGATTCAGGCTCCTGCAGAGACTCCATTAACCTTGCCTAAGAGCTGTCAAAGCATATGCCAAGTTCTCACCCCTTCTAGACAAGGGAACAGATTAATTTTACTCTTGGACGAAGCAGCCCACTGCTGACGTGAGAAAACCAAACCACAGCTCCAGAGTTTTGTTTGGTGGTGCAGATCAGGTACACTGTAATAGGTGTGCATCTAGAATACCATGGATATTGTAGTCAGCAATTTCAGTAAGTGAATCTTAGCTGCATATTGCAATGGTCCTGAAGATGCTTTCATGGAGCACAGGGACTGCAGAAAGCTTTGTGTAAAGAGAAAACTTCCACTTAAGAGTTTGTTCTTTAATCACAATAAGAGTGAAGTTGCATAAATAAATATTAATAAACCAAATCATAACTAAGGACCCAGACTAATAAGAAAAGAATTTTCTCTTCTTTAGAGTAACAACTAATAGAATTATATCTGCCTTGACAATCATATCTAACACATGCCTTGGAATTAAGGCCAAGCCTGTGCAGGATTTGGGGTATTAGCTGATGTTCTCTTTTTAATTTTTTTACATTATTAGCTTTGCAACATAATTTCACAGAAAATGCTGTCCCATCAAATAATTCTTAAATTATCTATTTTCTTTTCAAAGACAATGTAGCCATACGTGCTTTGGGAATTTCCAACAATCTACCATTTTCAGAACTGATGTAATATTTCAAAATGGTGAAGCCTATAAAGGCTTTTTGCTTGTTTTTACATAAAACAACTTTCTAAGCAAGCAAACCCAAAACATTCTTTTTGCTGCTTCTAGTGAAAACCAAATGAAATATTACTACATTTTACTAACTTTCTTTCTCAGAAGTCATTACTTTTCTCTAATATTGCTTGTAATTTCAAGCTCTTATAAGTTTAATCATGAGTTAGATGGCAAATGTGAGGTTTTCTCCTGTGAGATGGTTTTATAACAGGAATCTAGAATGCAGCATTTTATTCCAACAATTTTTTATAAAATCCAAAGTTTTGTTTGCTTACAGATCTTCATACACTGAATAGCTTCTTAATTTCTGAAAGAAACAAGCGTATATTATGGCTACAGATTTTTTTCCTGAAATATTTTCATAAAGGCATAGTTCAATAAAAGTTATTAATTTAGGAGGGAGAAGAAACACCAGTGTGCTGTGTTTGTTTGAAAGAAGTTTCCTATAGCAGATTCTTTCTTCAAAACACTTTCAAGGAAAGACTGAATACTTCACTGCTCATCCTACCATTATGTCTCTGTCCTTTTGACTGCTAAAACATCTCTCCACAAAATCTGGAAATGCAAAATTTGTTCTTTAGCACTTGTCACACTTGCTGAAACATCAGCCACATGACATGACCTTCCTTCTAGTCTTCCAAATAGTTTTTGTCATCCATCCTCAATGAGACTTCTGCTTTTCATAATAAGCTTTAAATATTACAACTTGTCATAAAAATGACAAATAATTTTCCTTTGTACTGACAGTTATAGGAAGTATGAGATTCTAGACATCTGGATGATGGGATGAGAGCAAAGAATTAAATAATTTTTTATCACCTACCAGCAGCCAGTCGCCTCTAGTGAAGAGCACAGTTTCTTTACTCTTATGGCACATATTCCCCACCTTATCTGAAGTTCTCAATGCTTACCCATTTTTCTAACCTCATGACATGTTTGAGTGTTGCTGATTAGGAAATGTATCTCAAAAGGAGAAACAGTGATGAGCATAAGTACCAAGCTCAAAAGCTTACACTGCTTGCAAGCGTTTTCCAACTCTCACCTTTCAAATACTACATACTTAAATATGTACAGAGCTACAAATAATCAGTTCCTAGGTTACACTGTATTCCAGGGTCTAAGATTTTTGTTCACAGAGTTCTTTCACTTCATCTGCCAAACAGATGTTCTGGTTGGTGTTGGTTTCTCAGCATCATACAGCATCAATTAGTAAGCTCACAGCTATTCTCTGCATGCAGGTGCTGGTCCTTTTTACCTCTCTCTAATCATATTATAGCCCTCCTACACTCCTGCCTGATATGAGTGCTGACTCTGGAACTCCAAGATTTGCACACAAGGCCATTTCTGAACTGGTCTGAAACTTATGTTTCACTGTCCCTACATATGATGATGACATACATAGCGAGTTGTACTACTAAAAATCAGTTTTCTTGTGTCTTCATACCAGCTGGATTAATCACATTCCCATGCTAAATGCATAAGAGTTTCTATTCAGGCCAACCTTGTGTTAGACCGAAACCATGTAAACAATCATGTGCTACTCTGAATCCTCTTTCAGTTTCAGTTTAGATCATTTGATGGAGCTGAATAGATTGGACATTAAGCAGTCATAGTTTATTTATTATCAGTTCCAAAATATATCTGGCTGCCAGACCACGTTAGCAGCTGTAGTCCAACTTGTCACCCTGTGAGTGAGTGGCTGTGAGTGTGGGATTCAGAAGCAAAGTGTATTGGGCCTAGCTGAGATGGTTAATTTTCACCATAGCAGCCCCAAGAATCCTTCCAATAGCTTTTCTTATATTGTTTATAATCACAGATGGTTTACCATCTTGCTTAGCTGAGCAAGCCAACGTATTTACATTTCATTTTTCTGCCCAGCATCCTCTTCCGTGCAATTCTTGGTGGTGAAAGTCCCAGACAGACACAATTATGCTTTTTCAGGAATGCTTTCTGTGCAGCGTTTCTTTTTCAGAGGATTCTTCTGCAGATTGTTAAAATCACTATGTGAATGGAGAGAAATGTGGAAGTTTTACCTTGCTTTTGCCAACCAGTTTATGATTCGTATTGTAAACTGAGAGTCCACTGGGTCCACCCAAGCAATGCTGATCAGAGCATTCTGCTCTCTTCTTAACATCTTTTCTGATGCAGTCTGTGTTTGTGGCTTGTCTAATTTTCAATACACAAGTTTTGGGAATGTGAACATTTCCTGGAAGAGATCTGTGCATGCTCCCTCACCAACTATGGAGCTATGGTTTCCATCAGATTAAGATTGCTTGACCATAACTTGCCCCAAAAGCATTCAGATTGAGAACACTCAACTTGCTAAGTCAAGCAAGAAGGAAGAACTTCAAGGGGGGTTTTATTTATATACATGAATAAAGTGATTATATACGTGCCAGATTTCTGCAAAACTAGATTAAACTCCCCTATTATCTTGTTTTAGCTTAACGTGCTTTCCTTTTGACTTGACAGTACTCATGACTTTATTGCAAAAGTTCCTGAATAATCAATCAGGTGCTAGGAAGGGCAGTCTAGAAATGGAGAAAACAGGAAAAAAAAGACACATTTCACCTTCTCATGAAAATACTTAAAGTCACTGATAACATTCTAGGCAGTTGGGGGAGTAAAGTGGCTTTTTTAAGAAACAGCATAATGCTATGGGGATTTTGGTGCTTTCAGGGATACTAAACTGGAGCCATAAAGTTCTGAAGAGCCTATTAGCATTATGGTTTATGCTGTTCATATGGATCAAACCTCTGGAAAATGCAACTGTCTTGGTTTGAAAGACAGGTGTCTGCCAAGAGAGGTTGAACCCTCCCCCAGGACAGAGAATGTGATTTCCTTTCCTCCCTCCCTCCGAATTATTCAATTTTGTAAATCAAGGGCTTTCAGGCAAAGGTATGGGAAAAAAGGAATATCAGTTCTTTACTAGTATCTATAAACAAGCAATAACAATAATAGCAACTAGAACTAGAACCAGAAGACCAACAGCAGGTGACTTGTGAGCTGCTGAGCCTTTGCCCGTGTGGTGTAATCACGGTTGCAGGCGGCAGGGGCGCTGTTGAGCTCCCGGCCGGGCAGGGCAGGCGCGATGACTCCCGAGCGGCTGCAGGTGGCGCTGTGGCGCAGGGTCAGGTCTGGTAGTGGCAGCCGATAATGGCGGAGAGCTGAGAAAGCAGGCAGCAAAGCAGCTCGGAGCGGCGAGCGGAGCAGCAGGGTCAGGAGCTGGCTTTCTCCCCAGCCAGCTAGCGAGGATTTTCTGCAGTCACAGCCGACGCCGCGGTCTCGTGCGGCAGAGGGCAGGGGCGGGCGGCAGGGGCAGCCAGGCTCTCCCAGCAGCCGGACTCTCCCGGCAGCAGCTGCGGGAAAAACGCAGCCCGGGGAAACGTGCCCTTCCCAGTGGGGAGAAGGGTTGAATCAAAGCTCACCCAGCCAGGAGAAGAGAAAAAACAGGGCACAGTTGGATTCCCTCTGGTCCCAGTCGAAAAGCAAAGAGCAGCCTCTCCTCTCAGCGTCCGAACCCCGAGAGCCGTTCCAAGGCCTCGCTCTTCCCTTCACCTGCCTCACCCAAGCCCAGCTTTTGTCTTTTACAAAAGGCTTGATGGTTCTAAAACACCCAACTATTTGTTGCTTAGTAACAGGAATGGGGAGAAATTCTAATGTTCTCAACCCCCAACAGCAACACACAGAGACTTTGCAGAACATGGCGTCTCCTTGGAAGCCTTACAGAGGACACAAGAGCACACATGAGCAAGCCCTGGAGGAAGCTGGTGGAGGAGGCCATTTGGGAAGGCCTGGCTTCCTAGTGGGTGCTGGAAAACCTGTATGAGGTCCACAAAGGGACCTGAGTTGTGGGCTCAAGGAAACCAGGGCAGATGAGGCTCCTGTCCTATATCAGTGTCCACTCATACATGTCAGCCTGATGAAATTGCAGGTGGTGCTTGAATGCCTCTCTTTACCAGCTCATTTTATCCAACAGCATTGCCATCCACTGGGAGGGAAAGAAAATTTTCATATTATTCTTTATCGATAATAATAAAATTATGTATTTTAATACTGAAAATTGTAATTCTGGACAATTATTCTTTTCTGTGCTTTGCCTAGGTCACTAATTTACACCATCAGGCTGATAACTTCCAAACTAATTGTACTTAATTATCCAGTATTTTATGGAATGGAAAAAGTCTGCAAACATTGCATGCACACAGCAGGTTCCCCGCTAAGAAACAAATTTGCATTTATGAGTGTTAAAACTTAGCAATGTTAAAACTTAGCAGTGTTTCATGTTCCTAAAAATAAGTGTGTGTGAACTTGATGCAGTCTTTTCAGTGCTGTCATTGCAAATCTGTTTCTATTTATATATTAAAAAAACCAATTTTTTGTCAGTAATAAAATTTTTAGAAATATGTCTGTCCTCCTTCAGTTTATTTCATATTTTTGTGATTGTTCATAGTAAGCAGGATTTTGGAAATTGATATTAAAACTAACTTCCTTCCTTCCTTCCTTCCTTCCTTCCTTCCTTCCTTCCTTCCTTCCTTCCTTCCTTCATTCCTTCCTTCCTTCCTTCCTTCCTTCCTTCCTTCCTTCCTTCTTTTCCTTTCTTCTTTTCCTTTCTTTCTTTTCCTTTCTTCCTGCCTTCCTTTCTTCCTGATTATACTTGATGAGATTTGTTTTTTTAATTTACTCCTGTAGTAGAACTGTGGCTAAAAACAAAGCAGGGAGCCATGTATCACTTAAGTTGTTGGCGATTTTCCAATAATTTCTGCCAAAATAAAATAGGCTATTCCTAATTCTTCTTGAGCAGTATATAATTTCTTTCAATTTTTTTTTCTAGTCAGCATTTACATATACTGTGGAGAAAAGAAACAAAGGTGATTCTCAGTATTCAAGATGAGTGACTTGTATGCGAATCCTGAGAAATTAATTTTACAAATGCCTTCATTTTCTATAAATGCCTTTAAAAAGCATTTACAATAGGTGAGCTGTTCCCTAATGGTATCTTTCTTTTTACAAAGAAAAAACAATTCTGATAAATTATTTAGTACTTTTCAAAGAAATGATTGAAAATTAAAGGCAAGAGAATATAAAATAATAGAAAGATAGAAATTTTCAGTGAATATGTCTCTCCTAACTGAAATAATTTCTTTTCTTTGAAATACCCTATTAAATACTTTTAGTCAGTGATGATCATAGCTTAAATCAATTAAATAAGCTGTCAAGTGTGAAATGTGCCTCTGAAGTGACATCTTTTAACAGTCTTTTTCAGATTGTCATGGTTAGGATATTTACTTACTTTTAGGAAAGAGACCTTTTTGTTATTAGCCATGAAAAAGAACTGGATTTTAATAATATTGTGCATTATTAATAGCATCATTTTCTGAATTCTGTGGAAAAGAAATGAACTTGCAGAGATTATTATATCACTAGTAGTGATACTGGGCAAGTTATAAAAAAACCTTATTAATTCTGCATGCATTGCAATTTCAGATGTTTATCTCTTTGTTGTATGACTTGAGAAATGAATTCTGAAAATATTTCCTGCACATTCGTGCTTGCAGGCATCATACCCCTTGCTATCAAAAATTACTGGGGAAATCTGAATGCTTGAATATTATCTCTCAGTGTATTGGAAAACTTGAAACATCTGCCATAGTCAGTTTAAAAATAAAATTCAGCAGCAGATTCAAGCATAGGTACAGATCCATATACTTGGAATTAACTTCTTATTAGCACTGATGCCACAGGACAAATGAGTAGGTAAAAAATAATTCATGATAAGCCATTTAGTCTTATGGGAGAAACTATGCATGTGAGATGCTGAGGGTTGTAAGACAAAAGTCACTAGAAGTCATAGAGAAACAGATGGCTAAACCCAACTGAACTCCAATGGATTTCTCATCTAGACAACCCTTGCATGCTTGTGTTGGTGGAGCAAAGATGACATTCTGTGAATTTAGGACTATCCTGATCTTCTAATAGTCATGCAGTCAGGCACAGTTTATGAGCACTAATCTCATTCCGTGACCCATGAGCACCCAGTAGACAGTAATGAACATTAACTGTTGTAAGCATGACTGTATAGCTAAAGTGTAGAGCATGACCATAGAACTAAAGTGTAGAAAATATATTTTTCTAATGTGATTTGTATGTTAACTCTCATTTCAGTCACACTTTATCTTCTTCACCTTGGTGCTGTGCTGGAACAATATGTTTCATGTTGAACTTTTTTACCTTTTGGTGACAGTTCTTGACAAATAAAAACCTGAAACATTTCTAACTACTCATGAATTGGAAGTGATAACTCCAGTTGCCCTTTTATTCTGCTGTATTGAAGTAGCCTTGTGATGATCTATTAATATAAATATTTTTAAAAGTTTTTTTCATAATTAGTTTCATAAATACATTCAAAAACATGCAAACAAGTTACAAGTCCTTTCACATTGGATCCTAAGGAGGAGTAACATCTAGTTTATGTCAACTTTCTCTGATTTTTGCCAAGCTTGAAACATATAAACATTTTATTAACATCCCATTTACTTTTTTCTGACATTTTTTCAGGTTGCTGAAGGTCTGCTTATATATGCTTTTGAATCCTATCTTTAGAAAACACATTATTTGGTTTATTAATTTCAGTTTATAATTGCTTAAAAGGTATTTCAAATGTATAATCTTACTTCATGTACAGTATAAGTTGAAATTATACCCATAAGATACCATTGAGTTACAAATTTTGGGAAGTATTTTCTTTTTCCACAAAACATCATATCAGACCACTCATCAACCACTGCACTGTGATCCCTATGGATCTCTCAGAACTCATTTATGGTTGGGGCATAAGAGATTAAGACATGTGGTGTCCTCTGAAAAACATGAAAGCTTTCCATCACTTGATACACTTTTCCAATCCAATTGTCTTCTTCTAAAATCACCCACAAAAAGAAAAAATGGAGGAGGAGGAGGAGAAGAAAAATTTAAATGGGTTTATCAGTGATAAATGACACTTCTTTTTTCCCAAGTGAAGAATTCCTTTTCAGTTAATATACAGGGAAAATGTATCATCCTTAGATGAGTAAATGCACACAGACTGAACAAAAAAACTTAAATCACTTATCCTTGAAGGAAAATTATTTTCATGTACAGTATTAAGAAATGGTTTTGATACTGAGAAGAATTAAATACATGGGGTTTTCTTTCTTATAATACTTTCCTTGGTATATATTACTCATGTATTACTTGAATGTCATTTTATCTTGAGAAATTGCAAAGAAGTAATTAATATCTCTATTAGACAAATTAATAGCTGTTGCTTGGGAATTCTTCCTAAGCAGTCCTTAGTTTTACCTGTGTATTTCAACTGGGCTGTGAAATGACTGCAGTTTATAACTGGGTCTCCTAAATGGTCTCTTAAGACAGTCCAAACCTGTTTTTAACCTAGTTATAAGTCACTTCTCAACTGGAAATACATAAGAACAAAATACATAGGTTTTATGTATCGGATTATTTTCTAATATGACTTAAGCATTTCAGGCCTGCTTCTAAGGTCAAGGAGAATTATTTTAGTTGAAATGACAGATTCAATATGCATATTTTTGGATTGTCCCATGCTGGTTAATTCAATAGCTGAGCTGCTAATGAAGAACAGCTTTGAATAGAAATAAAGTAATAGGGGATTAAATTATGTATAACTCTTGCATTTTTCCTGGTTTAATTTAGAAGTAAGAATTGAATTCAGGCTTAATTAAGGAATCAAGTCAGCTTCAAACCCAAAGAGTTATTGTGAATTTAACTAGAAATCTAATAAGCACCATTTCAATCTATTCATTTAAGTAAGTTCTCTTTTTTTGTTTTTTTGTAGTTGTTGTTACTTCAGTGTTTGATTGTTGAAAATATGGGTAAAGACAATACAAGGAGAAATAGTTAAATTCACTATTAAGCTTATCTTACCTCCTTGGTTATTGCAACATATGCCTTAAAACTTGTGTGTTTACATATGAGATCTTTTCATATATATATCTCAATATTATTGGCAAAGGTTGTTTGGCATGACTACCTCCATTCTACAGGAGAGGAATGTGGTTATAAACTGATATCAGAACCACACATACAATGTTTTCCAAAGGTTTCAGTGTATTGGGCTTATCTCCTGTTCTCTAAATAGAGTACTGTTTGTGTTGTACAACACAAAACGTGAATGAAACGGTACAGCTTTAAACTGCAGTGTCTTGATGTTTTGTTTACGCTCTCCCTTAATTACATACCATGAAATATCACTTTATAGATAAACAGTAGCGTATAATAGAGAGTAAATTATGGAGTACCAAATGTGGCTTGCTCTTGATTGATACAATTAGACGGAATTACTACATATATTCATATAAAAGGAAAATCAGACTTTAAAAAATCAGTATTTTTGACTGAGCATGGAGAAATTAATTTAACAATACATGCTTATTGATTTCATGCAGAGGAATTTCACTGCAACGATATGCAATACAAAAATAAGTAACCAACTTTTGGATTTTTTTGGAACCCTGTCTGCTATTTCTATTTTTCTAGAAACTGAAAACTCTCTGCTGTTTTTTGCATTTCAAATTAATATGTATTTTTTAAAGTAGTATTTCAAAACACCCGTGTTCTTTATATGAGTTGTTAACATAACATGTCTGTCCTTTGAAATAAAGTCAAGTGTAAGCTTGGAAGGGTGAAAGGAAAACATCAGTAGAATGTCTGAACTCTCCCAAGACAGCTACAGTTTCAAAAGTCTCATCAATTAAATTAAAATAACACACAAAAAAAGTAACTCACAAATTTTATGCTTGGATAATTCTTATCCCAAATATTTTTGTGCATATAAAATCGAATATCAAGGTTATTGTTGTCAGCTTCTTTTATTGCAGTTTCAAGGACTGGTGAATGCATGAGAAGTACAAAATTAGCTAATTAATTTTAATCACTAAACTCTGTTCCTCTCATTTCCTGTAATAGATTGCTTGAGTCTCTCAAGCAACTGTTATTATTGTACTTATGTTGATCTTTTTCTTTACAATTTATTTTATAAATATATGAACAACCTGGCCAGCATATTACTTTTTCTCATTTACAGAACACTTATATTTTCATGTCTATTTCCAACATTTTTTTCTAATAGAGGTACACTTGTAATAAACAAAAATTTTCAGTATAAACTGAAAAAAGTGGTCTGCATTCCAGTTACTAAAGTATTATCATTCACTAGATTCATCAAAATTCTTATTTTTCTGTATAGTCATTCTTGGCAGAAATGGGCAAAAGCATTTAAAGTTGTAGAAATATTGCATCTGATCAAAACAGGTTCCCATATGGCACTATGAAAGATACCAGTAGTTCAAATTATGATTTTTATATCAAGAACAGAATATATAATGGACTGAGATGAGCACATAACCAACTATGACACTGATATTTTTACTCCTAGAAGAGTGATTATCAGCATAACTTGTCTCTTTGTTCATGGCTTCTGTAATTTCTCTCTCAGTCCTTAAGATTTCTCATGCATTTTATGTTAATCCCAGAATCGTATAAAATAAAATGAATGCACGGAAATGGATTTTTGTGAGAGGAATTTAGCATGTTACAAATATTTAGCTATGACAAGGTAGTAGAATGTGATTGTAGTGTGAGAAAAATGTCTCTTTAATCAGTTACTTGTCATTTAGAAATGTGCTTGGCCACTTGAGCCAAATTTTGTCATTAAGAGTTTCAAAAGAATTTTAATTGAATAATTCAATTGGAATTTTTTGTTTTGTATGCCTGCAGCAGAGAAAGAGCCAGAAAAGAGATTACAGGTACTCCAAAGGAGATATTTTAATAAAGTGATAGCAACATACATTCGATTACCTGGACTATAGCAAACACTACTAAAAAAAGCTGTCTAAATGTCTGGTTGATTGTTAGATCATGGAACAATTTACTGTAAGAGACAGCTGTGCAAGGATCCTAAAATTAGTTCTTAATATATAATTTAACTTTAAAAATAAGAATATAAATTAAAATATCCAGGTATCAAAAGAATGGAATTTCAAAAAGTAACTTAAAAGTTTCCTGAAAGATTAAGACTACTGGGTCCATTCTTTGTATTTAAATAATTCCCATGTCTGTCAGAGAATATTCTGTAAAAGGTAATATTATATAGAATTAAGTATCACGCAATCTGTTATCTTTCCTGAATATTTATAGTATTGAATATGGCACTTTCTATTTAGTAACACAGGAGAAAATATTTAAGACAGGAGAGGTTCATCTAATCAACTTGCTCTTTAAAAATCTCTGGGAGAAAGAGTAAGCATTGTGAAATGGTTCGCAAAACCAAATAACTTAAAAAATACAAATTTAAGTTGTGATTTACAAGTGAAGTGATTTATTCTCAAAAGCTGAATTACAGCTCAATTATTTTTGCATTAAATTTTTAAAATTTAAAATTTTGAATTAAAACATTTTTTATATATTTAGAATGGCAAATGAAAATAAAAAGCTGATTTTTCAATTCTTCCGCAAAACTAAATACTCAATTATTCTGTTGCCTCTTCCAAAAGTACTTAATAGTAAACATTAGAATCATGTGTGTCTATCTCAGTGATGACAAAATGTTCATCTCACTTCCTGCCATGTTACCATATGCACATCAGTGTATAACTTCTAAGAAATCATGTCATTTTATCAGCAGACAGGAAAGATACAAAAATCTGTAAAATTAAAAATATAAGAAAACTATAATCAAAGGGGTATAAATAGGGCAACTGAATGTACTTGAAAGTCTCACATTCTCAGAGAGAGTATCTGGTAATCATAGAATCAGAGAGTCATTTGGATTGGGAAAGACCTTAGAGATCATCAGATCCAACCATTAGCACAGCACCACCATGTTCACCACTAATCCATATCCCCAGCTGCCACACCCACATGTTTTTTAAATACTTCTAGGCATGGTGATTCCACCATTTACCTGCAAAGCTTGTTCCTATGCCTGGCCACTCTTTAAATGAAGAAATTTTTCCCAATATTCAATCTAAACCTGTTCTAGTACAACTTGAGGCCATTTCCTCTTGTCCTGTCTCTGGCTGCCTGGGAGAAGAGGCTGACCCCACCTGGCTACAACCTCCTTTCAGGCAGCTGTGGAGAGATACAAAGTCGCTCCCGAGCCTCCTTTTCACCAGGCTAAACACCCCCAGCACACTCAGCCTCTCCTCATCAGGTTTGTGCTCCAGACCCTTCACCAGCTCCATTGCCCTTCTCTGGACTCGCTCCAACACCTCAATGTCCCTCTTGTAGTGAGTGGCCCAGAACTGGGCAAGGGATTTAAGGTGTGGCTTCACTAGGCAAAGTTTTTAGGCTTGCTAATAAGCCTAATATAATGTAACATTGAAGGTGTTGCATTTTTTAAAGATGATGTTACCTGGCTTTCGGAGGATTAACTCCTATCTGTGTGCCTGCTGTGGCAACAGAGCTTGGGTTGCATACTCTCTCAACAGTACCTCCACCTCTTCTGGGGTATGGACTCTCACAGGATGTCCCAGGACAAGGGAGCAGCTTTTCTCCAGTGTTGTTGCACTGGCTAATCCTTTACTTAGAATACATACAGATGCCAATTAATAATCATCAGTAGAAAGACTAGTATTGATCCTTAGAATTGCAGAGCAGTACGTTCTAACGCCATATTAGGAAACCAAATAAGAGTGTGATTTATGCATATCATCCAAAGGTGATTATGCTGTTGGCCTTTTTAAATTCCTCAGGAAATTAATAGAAAGGTAGAAAGAGGTAAGGTGAGATATTCCATTTACTTTAGCATTTTGAGAACAAGAGCTTAGTAAGGAAAACGAACAATTATGTAGTATAAAAATCTTGTCAAAATTCTAAATTTGGTTCTTATCATAAGATATTCTTAAGAAATGTCTGGTCACTGGAATATTTTTTCTCATCTCCCAGTTCTTCTGTATAAGCTATTCTGGGATGCTAACTTCAAAGTGTGGGATGTAATTATTTTTTTCCATTGTAACTTGACATCTCAGCTAGTACAGAATTTCTTGCTTCACACTTTCCTCCTCCATCTCCTGAATTTTTATTTTCTTCCTTCTTTTCTTCTTGTCACTTTGTCTCATATTCTGATAGCCTCTGTCAGCCTTAATCACAAACTTAACTTTCTTCTCATCCATTTTTCATTTCCCTCTCCCTCAACTAACATGAGCAACTTGTGTGTATATGTTCTCTTAGAAATTAATTTTCTGGTTTTAGTTATGCACAGACTCAGCATCAGCAATTTCCACTTATCACAGATCTTACTTTTTTCAGTACCTTTGGCCCCAAATACACCAATAGGAATAAATATGCAGTAAGATACAGAGATGATTTTGGGTCTCTTGAGGAATTACTTGCTGTCATGGTTCCAGCTGGGATTGAGTTAATTTCTCCCTAGTAGCTGGTACCATGCTGTGTTTTGGATTTAGGATGAGAGCAATGTTGATAACACTGATGTTTGAGTTGTTGCTGAGCAGGGCTGAGACTGATGCAAGGACTTTTCAGCTTTTCTTACTGCCCTGCCAGCAAAGAGACCAGGGATGTACAAGAAGCTGGGAGAGGATGCAGCTGAGTCAGCAGATCTCAACTGACCAAAGGGATCTCTCAAACCATATGGCACCATGCTGAACATGCTGAAAAATAAAACTGAGGGCAGTTGGTCTGGGGGTGGCAGCCTCTTGTTTGGGGACAGGCTGAGCATTCGTCAGTGGGTGATGAGCAATTGCATTGTGCATCACTTGTATACTCTTTTATCATTATTATATTTATCTTTTTTTTTCTTATGAAACTTTTTTTGTCTTGACCCATGGGTTTTACTTTTTTTATGTTTCTCTCCTCCAATCTTTTACATTAACACAATTTTTGCACCTAATGTCAGGGGGAAAAAAGAACTCGAGAAGATCTGTGCAAGTATCAAAAGTATTTAGTTTAGGAAAAAAAAAAAGAAACAAAAAAAAACAGACAAAAAAACCCCACAAACCAAAAATTGCAATAGAAACCGATACCAAAAGAAAAGGCAAAACAACTGACAGAAACAAACAAACAGAAAAAAACCCACAAAAAACACAGGCAGAAATGAACACCCTGGGCATTTAGAGGAAAGATTCCTGCTTATAGTAGTATTTAGAGTTAGTAGGCTATTAAGTGATCTCCTGGACTAATTTTCTTTTGCAAGCAATGGGAGGTTGAACATCAATAAATGCTTTTGGCATCTCTCCCTTTTTTTATCTTTCTACTCCTGGTGAATTGGTAAAAAGCATAAGAAATATGCATATTATGTCTTTTCTATGTATTGGTAGGGACTGGTCAAGTGAGCAACTTGCTATTGAATTCATTACTTGTATTTCCTTGACCATCCTAATAGATCTGACAATTATTCTAATTTTGTCTTCCTTAGTGTTGAGTGAAGGATTAAATTTCTGAATTTCATCAATGAAGAACGGAAAATCTGTATGAAAATATTTATCACTCTCTGCAGCATTCTGTGACATGAGATGTCACTATTGAAAGAAAGGAAGATAACTATTTGGTTATTGCTGAAAGAGATAAAATTCATCAAGTAGTGTTTTAGAAGGCTGTGGGGTTTCTACTTCTTTTTTTTCCTTGAAACTGTACATTTTCTTGTCCACATATGTAGTAAACCTATAAGAATTTTTCAAGTCTTCAGCAGTTAATTCCATTTCTAAGAAATCGCAGGCATCCTTATAGTGATATGTCTTGCAATCTCAGATTTAGCTTTGCCTTATCTTTAAAGTTACATTAAAAAAAAATTAAAAATTAAGCTCTAGAGCATGTCATAGGTGTCAAAATGTCTTGGACACCATATCCAAATAGTCATTGCAATGGAACTGTTACTGTGGTCAGACCCCTGAGTTATAAACCAATCCAGCTGTGACTTTCAGTACAAAAGTAGCAGTAATACAGTTCTCTTTTTCTCCCTAAGGAAAGAAAAAGGGAAAGGAAATGTCTGATGTTGTCCTTTGTTCTGGGCAGACATGGACTTTTGAGATGCTCCTCCCAGCATGAAGTACTATTTAATTCTCAGGGAGGAACCAAACTGGTGTACAGAAAGACAGGTTGTAGTAACCTGTGATCTGATGAAAGCATTGCTGTATTTAACTGCAAAATGAAAGAAGACGTCCTAAAAGAGGATGGAAAATAATTCTGTTCCACAATTCCCTAGGTAAAGGAAGCTATGTTTAAATTAGCAAATAATTTGGCATAGTAGGAGAATAGCTCTAGCCTGTGAGCTGATAGAAATGCCCCTTTGTGGGCAGAATGGGTTCAGAGCCTTCACAGGGCTCATCTTCCAGTTCAGTTTTGCCCAAAAGTAATGTAGCAGCATATTGAGTCCTCCCTGCCATGTCAAATCCACATCTGGTGAGTGTGAATGACCAGATTTTCTTCAGAAGCACATATCTGATCCAAGCTGAAACATTAATGTAGACACAAACCTGTGTATCACTTAAATACATTGGGTAGCAAGTTCAATCCCTCAAAAAGATGTAACTTCTCAAGGTGTGCACAGTTAAACTGTGTAACTCACAGTCACAGGATGCTAAACTCATAGTCACAAGGGATGCCAAAATCTTATGGGGTACAAAAACTCTACATACAAATTCATTAAAATGAAATGCATTACATACAAATAAATAGACATTACTTCTAGCTGCAATGTTCCAGAGAAAAAATTACTGAAAGAGTTAAACAAGAAAGTCCTACTTTCAATTTGTCCTGTGCTTGAACTGCTTTCTAGTTACCTGCTGTTGATCACTCTCAGAACAATGGGCAAGGTGTGACCTGGTACAAAAAGCCTCATGTTGACTAACCCCTTAGTAATCTTATACAGCACACAAGATGCAGGCAAAACTCCAGAAACATCCAGAAAGGTTTCTTGCTCAGTCATTATTTTCAGTTTGTTGTCCTTTGGAGATAAATGCCCATGTCTACTGATAAGTTACAGAGCCTAAGTTTCTGCCCCGGAAATGCAGGTGCTTGAAGACAGGGATAAATGTAATTCAGGTGTTAGTTTTTTAGGGGCAATAATTACATTTTTCTGTGTAGAACTTTACTTTTATTGCTGTAAGTTTGCAGAGACAGCAATAATTAAAATCTGCATTTATTTCTTAAGTATTTCTGTGATACTAGAGCACACTTCTGTCTTTTGTTTTCAAGTTTCACTACCAATGTGTAGGGTTTGGATTTGTAAATCTTTAAGTCTGATACAATACCTGACAATAAATGTATAAACAATAGCTGATGCTATAGATTACTTTCCTCCCATACAATTTAGTGTTTTGCTTATGTACTTGAAAATCCTGTAGTTCAGACTACTCCCTCTGGATATTAACTTACAAATATTATGCTTGAAAAAATCCACATCCCAAAGTGAAAAAAAAAAAAAGCAAAATTGTTCTCAGGAAATCTGTAAAAATCCTCACAGCTGTAGAGTGCACTTGAGGATATGCCAGACTGAGAAGATTCCATAGGAATGAGACATGTTCAGTAAAATTTAGGTGTCAGTTGGGGGATTTTAAGAAAAAAATATGTAATAATAAGGTGTAATTAATATTTAATGTAGATGGGAAGTTTTACTGAAAATTACATGTTGGATGTCCCAGGAAGTTCCTCTATATCAATTATCTATAAATAGAACAACTATTAATAGAATGGATTTAATGGTAATAATCTGTACTTTACTGTACTGAGAGTTAAATATGTTTAAACCTTTAAGCTCATTTCCAGGAGGTAATATGGAATTGTTAAATTTTTTAAATTTGGAACAAAATGCATGAAGGAATTAAGCAAAAGAGAATAAATAACATATAATGCATGTTTGTGTGTTGCAATAATGTCTGAGAACGTGTAAGCAGAAAATTATTTAAAGAGTTCATTATTTTCCATGGAAGCAGATGGAACATACTAACTTTTGCCAACATGAACTGTTTTTGCAAAACCAGAAGTTGTGTTGTTTTATTCAATATGTTTGAACATATTTTGCAGAGCAGAAAATGAAATAGCTGTAACAGTAAGACAGTGGTTTATACAAAGTAGATGATGCTGGTAGAAGTTATAGAGACTATTTATTTAATATTTATTGGCTTTCTGTAGAGAATCTTCCGCCTGGCATTTGCACTTAGCATATTTCACAATAACTGCTTTAAACATTTAAAAATAAGTTGAGTATAACTATATAAATTACTTTGACTGATTTCTCTGGAGTCCCTTTGAGTAGTTACTCATTTATTACCCTGTAATAAAGAAGACAGGTGTGATTCTTCCATGGAACTCCTTTGAAATGAAAAGGCTTACAAGCAAAGTACAGTATTTCACATTACATATGTGAAATTTTCAAACATATTTCTGGCTATAAATTTGCAAGGAAAAAGCAGCCAAAGTGTGTGGGTGTATTTCAGATGCAGTTACTTCCAAATTTGAAAATATCAAATACATGGGATAAATCTATAATCCTTACATGATTATGTTAAAATTGAATACAAAATGTCATTCATGTTTTCTAACTAAAATACTGTATGTGGAGCGTCATAAATCACAGAGCACCCTCTTCCAACAACATTCTAAGTTCATATAATATTGGTATAAGAACTTTTATAATACTATTACTGTTAAACTGCCTTTTTTCTGGTGCCACATGTTGTAAATAGCAGACAACTAATAATAGTGTTAAAGTAAAATGCCCCCTTCTTTGTGTTAATCCAGGGTAGATAACATGTTTGATAAACCCCTAAAAGGTGTTATTCAAATAAGTGAAAAAACCCACCTTTGTTGGTACTCTTGCATGTCTTATCAACTCCGCAGTCAGGTACTGGGTAACAGGATGAGACTGAATGAGAATTGATCAATTTTCTGATTATACAGCAGAGATAATTACCTTCCCCTAGGTCAGTATGCATTTTCAGTCATAATGATGTGTGTTCAGACAGGAAGTGATAGGATTTAATTGTAAGAAGGATCTCCAAAGCACAGAATTTCCAATTAGAGCATATTTAGGAAGTTCTGGAAATTTTGGTTTTAAGCATTGTTAGCATCTTGCAGCACTGATTTTAATGCCTGATTTTAATTTTAAATAAGATATACTCTAGATACTTCCTAGATTCCATGGAAAATATTTGTAGCTTAAAATAGAAGAGAAAAAAACACAGTACAATGATTTAAGAATGTTAGTGATTTCAGCACCAGAAACTAAAGGCATGAAGAAAAATTCCTCTGTAGTGATAATTAAACCACCTATGGGAAATCAAGAAACAGCTACATGTATTTATGGGTCGTACAGTCTGATGTAGGACTTGTGAAGTTTTAGTTGGTTTTGAAACAGTTTATGACAGTAAACTGTTTCAAAAAAAAGTAAGTACCTTTTAAAGGTGGCATACAGTCAGATGAGATATATTGGCAAAAATCTACAAGTCTGTAATTGAATATCTTAGAGGTATCTATTACTCTACTGGAATTTGCATAGAAACATACACTTATAAATTTTAATGTATTCTCTTGAAACATGCTTCTTCATGACAAGAGAACATTTTTCTTTAGGTGTATTGATTCAAAATGTTTATTAGCTGTAGAGGCACTTATGCTTTTCTCATTTCTGTGGAGGTAGAATCTGGCAACTGACTCAGAAACACCTTCATCTAGATTGGCTCATATCTTGCTTCCTGAGTCACTTGTCACAAATTATAGATTAACAATCTTCCTCAAACAGTTTTCTTCCAAAGTAGAGTAAAGACAGTAATTTGCTTGGAATTGTCATCTAATCAATGTTTAAAAATAAGTGGGAAAAACAAAGGTGTTCCATGTCATTAACTACAAAGAAGGTAAGGCAGGAACTGTGTGATGTTTCATAGGAATAGAGAATTTATGTAGTGAAATAAGTAGTAAAAATCTTTTATTGGTTATTTGAATAATTTTAACATGTCAGATATTTCAGAACAGCATTGCAAATATTACACTAAAAGATTTTTCAAAATTTTATTTATTTGAGGGGTGTATGTGTGTTTGGTTTTGGTTTTGGGGTTTTGTTGAGAAGGGGGGAAGGGACTGCCAAAGGGAAATAACTGTTTATTATTAGAGGAATAAGGATTTAATAGCATCATTATTTGAGTAGGCAAAAAAGCAGTTACCTTCTAATGCACCTGTGAAATGCTATGACATGAAGTACAAGTCTAAATATTCTGTTGGCAACAGTAGTCTTTGCACTGATTTTAACAGGCTGTGCAGCAGGTCTAGACAGTCATTCACATATTACACATTTACACACATTTTTTGACCTGATGATGTACTTAATTGAGATGTTTTAATCATGACAGAAATATTAACTGTGCACACCAAAGATATCTATGCACAATTTCCTAATATCATTTAATATTTCCATATATAGGAACAATCTGGAATCTTGTGAATAAAAGCTTTCAAAAGCAAAATTAAAAATATTCATCACCCAAATTTATGTAGCACAGAGAAACTGACATCTGTATCCACTTACATGCATATTAAACAGCTTACTAATAAATACATTTTAAAATATCCCTATGTTTCAAGTTCTTGTTGGATGCTCTTCCTTTTTACTCTGCACTGATTGCAGTGATATTCAGGGTGGCATGCCGAAATGGCAGGATGAGCTTTCTTCCCACCAGGCTGTATGATAGAACGAAAGTGTTCAGAGAAATATTTTATAATTAATGCTGCCTGCACGAAAAGGGCATCACGTCACTGTTCGGAGATGACAGACCCTATTTCACTGGCTAGACTACACATCCATTATTGTGTACAGCTCTGAGCACCTCAGTACCAGAAATATCTGAATCAATTGGGAGGAAATAGGAAAAGAGAGGAGAAATATTAAGTACTTCAAGGATTAAGGAGGATGATCTATTCTATTACATTTCCACAGGCTAGGCAGATTTTCTGTAATTGGAACTGTATTATATCAATATTCCTTTAATTCAGTGGTCAGAAGAGGTTTAAAGGGATAGTTTTTATATATGAAATACCTGTTTTCACGTCACCATCTGAATTGCTTCTCTTCATTCAATATTAGTTCCAGTGGCCTGTTCCTCTTTATTGCCAATTTCTCATGTCGCCTCAATAATTCCATATCTCATATGGTCAACAATCTGATAACATAAAACAATCCAGCATGTGACTTAAGTAGAATGCATTTATTTTACTGTGCTGGCTGGGTACACGTATGTGTTTAAACATATACCAAAATTTACATGTACAATAGAGCTTTTTTCTTCCTTAGACCCAAAAGCTGGGGAGTCATATGGAACAAACAAAACACAAGGAAAAACTGTAGTGAAAAAATGTGTGAGAAAAGCAACCTCACAAAAATTTAAATTATGAAAATAAATCTGCTTGAATTTCTGTGTATTTACACAAAGCCAAAGGCATACCAAACAAGTACTTGTTGGAGTCAATCTGATAGTGTTCAATCAGTTTTCATGTTGTTTTTTGTTGGGTTTTTTTTAAAATATGGTCCCTAATATGTATGGTGACGTATAGACATGTAAGAGACAACTGTGCATAAATCAGATTTCCTCAGTTTGCATATTTAATTTTGTAATCAAACCAGCATTTTTCTAGCATAAATTTTATCCTACTAATTGTAATTATAGCATACCTAAACATCAAGTGCTTCTGCAGTGGAAGGATATGTAAAATCAGTCCCCTAATTTCTGTACTATGCTCATTATTACCCAAGTAGTGAAACTACTGTGTCTTTTTTTTTTTTACCTCAAGTTTCCAGCTTGTCCTTTGTTTCACTTGTTCTTGACCATAAATGTCTATTGGCCATGACTGTGAGTCTTGCTCTCAGCTGTTGTTCTATCATTGTAAGTATTTTTCTGTTGAACTTCACTTGGCTGTTTGTTTATTCTGTTTGCCAACATTTGATGTTTTCCTTTAGATCATTTCTTCACTTAAATCCTGTGCCTGATGGTATCTTTTTCATCTGTTATGCAGAGATTGGCATTCTTCTTTAAAAACTGGGCAAACAAACAAGCCCAAACAACCAGCCCTCCTGTTTTATTTTGTGATCTTTCAACAGAGTGTTCTGTCTAAATGGTTTCATCTTTCTAATGGCAACCCGCTGTGACTATCCTCTTTCATTTCCTTTCATTTATTGTTTATTTAATCTAAGCATACAGAGAGAATAGACACATTCTACTTTGTCACTCTTTCAACAATTTTTCCATTTTCTTCTGAATTATTATTGATTATATAATAGTCACTTTGATGGCATTCATGGCTAGGCTCATTTGCCAGCTTCCATGGCTGGCCAGTTTACAGAAATGCAGTATTTTTTGACTTCTGTTTTCCAGTGCTTTCACTTAACATAAATGGCCTGTGGGAGAAATGTCTCATCAGAGGGTGTAATCCTGGTGATAGGATGCCTCCCCTTTTTCAGATTAGAATGGGAGGAGAGACCATTCTAACTCCTGTTTATCCTTGATGGATGCTTTCCTTAACATTTTCAGAGGTTGATACCTTGAAGGAAAGCAAAGAAACAGAAGCTAAACTAAGATCAGAACTTGTTCTTTTTATTTCTCTGTGGAGAACACCAGGGAGAATTTTATTTATTCAAAGTAAGAGAAATGGAAAAGAGTACTCTGAAGGCATCTTGGTGGTCATTCTGTATCCCAACTAGTCAGTCACAGTTAAATGGATATTTAAGCTTTAAGAAATGTACTGGCAAGAAGCCCTGTCAGCAGCTCCAGACAGAGGCTTCCAGGCAGAATGTTATCCAGCCGTAAGACAGCTACAGTCTTTTGGGAACAGCATTTACAAGCTGTTCATGCTGGTAAGATCAGAAAACCAAGTTTGATTCATGGTAAAAGCTCTAGGGCATGTTTATACTGTCTGCTTTACTGTCACTAAAGTATTAATCTGGGTGTTCAGGTTCAAAAAAGTGACCTAATGCTTTCAGTTAAGAAATTAATCTCAAATAACTAGAATAAGCTGCTGGATTTTTTTTTTTTTTTTTTACATCCATGACTGCTTGATGCACTGGAATCATTACATAGGTTTTAATTAGCAAAGTGGATTTCAACGTAAATGAAAAACATAAAAATATCTAAGAGTTGAAATGCTGCCTGATCTACTGGTTTGGAACAGTTGAATTACAGTGCTTCTCCAAACAACATGGGTGTACTTTTACTTCATTTGATTGTCCCCTTATGTTATTTTCATCCCTTCAGAGCAGTGTAAGTTTCATTTAAGGATTCCCAAAACATGTTTCATGGATTGTAAATCATCTGTGAAGTGTTTGCATGTTCTGCAGAGGAATGGGTCTTTATTCATGGTCAACATCAAGTGACCCAGCTGATTGCCAACCCTCCATTCACAATCAAATTCTTCTGGAAGAGCACCAGTGCTTGAGAGACTGATGACAGGAGCTGATGAGAGGTCAGTGCCTCCTACTGCCATGGCATCAAGAGGCAGGCAAAACTCAGAACTCCCTGAATTAGAGCCTAAATGTTCTTCCTATCCTTCCTGCTGTTCTGCATGACAAGATTCTTCTGTTAAGCCTGGTCCAGGGAGAGCTCAGAGTCTTTCTCTGAGTTTTGAGAGGTGCGGAGTTCCCAGATTGATGTTCAGTCCCAAAGCTTTGGGGCACTGCAGAGGGGCAAAGCTACTACAGCATGCGTCCAAGACTGCAAACACATGCTCTTGTAAAGATCTGCTCTGTTCTGCTTTTGGCTTCTTGTTTATGCAAAAATATCCTGTATGCAGGCTTTGGGAATAAAAATTTTAATTTTTTTTTTAATTTAAAAGCGGACATCTTTTAAAATCTATTTTTCATTAAAATTTTGTAATTTCATTTTGTAGCTTCCCATGAACATTTGCAAATATTATATTCAATACTCTTATGCATTCCTTCTCTATTTTTCCACTTTAGCAATAAACAAGACTATTTTCGGGGGTGTGGTTTATTACTTTTTAATTCTTTGGCTAGCATCTCATATGATTTCTGGGTTTTTTCCTAATTCGTTAGCTCACTTTTTATGTTACAGTCATTTAATCAGACAAATGTTCATGAAATCTCAATTCTGTCAGCAATGAAAAGCTTTTTTGCTTTTTTTCTTACTTAGAGAAAAGATTTTAGTCTCAGTAGGATACCTGACTAACAGGAAATTCCGATTTTTCTTCCTGTGGACAGAAAGTGTTTCAGTTGCAATACTATATCTCTCCCTGTTCTAAGAGAAAATAAAATGCTGTAGTAAAGCAGCAAATGATACTCTCTTTTGGTAAGTATGTGCAAACCAGTGAATAATTTGGCTCTAGATTGTTTGATTTGTACACAGAAATTAAGACGCTTACTCGTACATTTTAAAAGTTTTGTAGATCCTTCCCCATGACATTTTAGGCAATTACTAGATTTTTTTCTCTTTCAATGAACTTTTTTCTATGAACTGATTTGATATACAGAGCATGTGACTAGTTTTAAAAACATTCCTGAAGTAGTTCTTGATGAAAGTTCATCCTTCATCCAAGAATGGTTAATTTGAAATCTTTTTGATCTTCACACTATTTATAGAGATTAGAGGTTCCTATTTTTTCAGGTTGCCTTTTACTCCTATATATGGAACACTGGATCAGAAGTTTATCATCATCACAGAGTCATAGAATCATGAAATGGTCTGTGTTTAAAGGGACCTTAAAGGTCACCTAGTTACAACCCCCTGCCATGGGCAGGGACACCTTCCACTACATTTTACTTTTTAAATTACTTCTTAAAATACAGTTTGCTATGGTAGAGGGTTGCTAGCTGCATTATAGAGGTCATATACCTTGAAGAAAATATCTCTATTGCATTTCACAAGAAAAGATGAATGAATTTCTGTTGTGTTCTCTGACCTAGCCTAAAAACTCTGAGGGCTTTTTTTGCCTCTAAGAAGCGAGGCCATGTCTCACCTCAGCAGTAGAGCTATTCCAAATTACATTTAGTATTAGAACTGTTATATACCTATAATTCATAGGCTTAATGATGTGGTTTTTTCAGTTGGGATGGCTGTGATGTAGGCATTCTTAAATTAAAATCCAGACAGAGTTTGGCAACAATTCAGCATTTTCAATAATTGCAGAAAACTGTAAGTTTGCAATTTTTAACTTTTAAATTACATAGTATGGGTGTTTTGTTTTAAGTGAATAAAATTTTGTAGTAGGCCTTTATATTCACCTGTAATACATTTTTGAAATTTTTTCGTAAAACTGAGGGACTAGTCATGAGGTGCATGAGCTGCTGTGGGAAGTCTCTGATTCTACAGGAATATTTTACAAATAACAATAATTTTAAAAAAATAATGTGGGGGGTTTTTTTACTGCAGGATCATTCTTCTTTAGGTAAGATGTTTTCCTGTAGCATTTTGACTCCCTTAAAATCTTGTGAATCTATTTTAAATTCACTGCCAATAGTTGAGGCTATTACTCTGGAGACATAGAATAGGTTTGCAAATATTTTGCTGCTGAAAGCTGTCTTCATATACTTAATCTAGTTTGTGGAGCCAATGGTTATTAAAGGCTGCTGAACCTTTCTGTTTTATGCTAACCACCTCTGAGAAGGTGAGGACAGATAAATTTGATAGCCAGCAAGTTGAGAAAACCATCTGTTTAAAATTTTTAATGCAATTTTGCAACCACTACCAGGTGAGTTTCTCGGAAGTATATTTTTAAAAAATCAAGTAAATAAAATTACCACTAGAGAGGTGAGCTATAAAATCATTGTTATTGAGTCATAGGCTTATGAAAGAAATCTGGAGGTCAGTTTATTCTAACATAATCACCAAGGAATGTTTGTTTCCTAAGACTGCGTTGGAAACATTTAATAATCATTGAAGTTATATGTGCCTGGTGACACAGCTCTAGTGAGAGCCAACACACAATGTTGCAAACTCATAGATACATCTCAAATCTGCTCTCAGATGTGAAAACTGGAGGAAAAAATACAAAACCCAAACCAAAAAACCCACCCAACCACCCTCCCAAGCCCCAGCCAGCTGATAATTCCTTGCTGCTTGAACCAGAATAGGCATTCAGACATTCTGCAGCAAGAGATGGAAGGAGAAAAATTCACTAATAAGCTGCATGTCTGAAAGTAAAGTTGAATAATACACCTCAAGGCTGGTGACCTGACTGTTGAGTGTGTAGACAAATCTAAGGTTGAAAACCCCCTGTTCAGTCACTGAGAGGTGTCTTCTGTCTCTGTGTTTGGGAAGCAAACCAGGGACATACTGAGAACAAGGGTAAGCCCCATGCCTGCTCATCAGATGCCCCACTGGGTGCCAGAAGGTGCCTCTGTGGGCTTAGGAAGGAGTGCAGATGTGTAAATGGAGGCAGAACATGCACACCTAGCTTCAGGGACTAGCTCATGCCTTGTTCCTAGGGTTTAATAAATGCTAAATACGTCTGTCACCTCCAGGCTTGAGGAATAAAGGGAAAGACTGTATTTTAAAGGCCCCTGGAGTGACATTCTGTCTAAATTAAGAGATTTAAGGTAATTAGGCAGTAGCTTTAAGAGGACTGCTTCATTAGTGGAAGGTTAGGTTGACTTTTGCTTTCCAAGATTCATTCAGAGCTCATTTATCTCTTCGAACTAGAGGGAAAGGAGGGATGTTCAGGCAATCCCACTCCCCTCTCCCCCATCCCCACATATATTCCCACTCTTCCCTGTAGCCCAGAGTGAGGGTACAGGAGTTCTGTATTTGCCTTCTTTAACCGAGGAGACATTTCAGACTGTCCTAACCAGGGCAGCTGTCGGTTAGTCCTGAAAAGGAGGTGGTTAACCTTTTCTGTTGAAGCTGCCCCACAAATTAGTGAAGAATTTAAAGTTAACCTTGTCAAAGATTGCATAAGTAAATGAAATTTTCTGGAGGTTTAATGCCTTACTTCAGATTATTATAGTCCCTATTCTGGTTGGCACTGCCAGCTCTTTGAAGTATTTACATATAAATGTCATTGGATAAAAATAGTCTTTTTTTTTTTTCTGAAGAAAAGTGAGGGGGGAGGGCAAGCATTAGAAGAAATCCAAAAAGCCTGAAGAACACTTCCAACCTCTGCCAATAAGGAAGGAAACAATTCCACTAATGGTGCCTTATATACAATGTAAGACATTTTCCATGTTTTTGAAAGTACAAAGTAATTGACAGCTATAATTATATTTAGCCATATGATTCAAATGAATAAAACCCCATGACTGCAGTACAAGGTGTCTTGCAAAGCGAGTAGCTGTTAAAAACAAATTGGCCTGCCAGTGAGAATTATTGAATTTAGGACCTTACTTACAAAGATGGAATAGCTAATGAGAAAATGCATGCTCTGGATCCAAGGTGATGTGCCCACACCATCTGAACACTGCGGTCCTGGCTGAAATGTTTTGTCCTAAAAAAGGTGCATGTTTTTGTCTTTTGTTCAGGACTTTTCTGATGAAAGTACATATTAAATAAATCTGTATGCATGGATGGGTGAAGGCAGTCTGCCCCTCCATCTTGAGTCTTTGAATTTACACACATATGTTAAGACCTAAAGGTGTACTTTAATATATTGTTAAGCCAGGCAATTAAGATACACCTATTTAAGGTAGTTACAGTCTAATTGTCAGCACTGACAATAAAATAGTCTGTAGATTGTGGCAGAATCATTATATCCTTCTCAATAACACATTAATAGCACAACAACAAGCCCTGCTGTGTACAGGCTTGTTTTCCTTGGAGTTCAGTTAGAAGGTCACAGAGCTCTATCCCATATGTAATATCTCTTACATACTATGTGTTACACTCTGAACAATGCATGCAGCCAAAGTTCAGTGGATTTTTCTTTTATAAATAACATATATATATACACTATTACAACAAATATTTGTTTGAAGTTTGTTTTCAAATATTTATTTTTCAACAGAGAGATCAAACCTTATGGGAAAAAATCCTGACAGTGCTTCCTAATGCAGTTTAATCTATTTATCAGCTCTTTCAAATTTTTCCACTGATAGCTGAAATGGAAGAAGATAGAAGATATTGTTTTTATTATAAGCAAAGTTGACAATGAACTCCTGTTCCACATCATTGTACTATGTGTTTAGATTTTACTTAGAAATTTATTTTATTTGTAGGGTTTTTTAATTTTATTTATTTAAGCAAATCTCCTTATGTATTTTCTTCCAATTGCCCTTGGTTTGATCACTTGTTAAAATAAATACTAAATTATTGAAAAGCTGTATATCTTCTCTGGGTTTCTCCCTGTGATTTTGGCTGGAATTTAGTTTTATTTTCTTTTTATTATTATTTTTTCTGAAGTTTCTATTTTATCTTGCTGTGAAAATATGTAACAAACACAGAGTAATTGCTAATCCCTTATTTTTGGCTTAAAACACAAACCAATTTTGGCTGTAACTCTCTGAGGTTAAATGCCTATCATAATGAGAAGGAACAATGACCCCTAATTTCAGATATGCAGGGAAGCTGTAACAGGTTGGCCCCAGCTGGATGCCAGGCACCCACCAAAGCCTCTCTATCCCTCCCCTCCGTAACTGGACAGGGGAGAGAAAACACAATGAAGTGTTCATGAATTGAGATAAGGACTGGGAGAGATCACTCACCAAATACTGTCACAGGCAAAACAGGCTAGAGTTAGAGGTAATAACTAAATTCATAACCAGCAAAATCAGAAGAGGATTATGAGAAATAAAATATAGACCCTAAAAACACCTTCCCACAACCCTTCCCTCCTTCTAAGCTCTGCCTCCCCGCAGTGGTGCAGGGAGCTGGGAATGGGAGTTATGGTCAGTTCATCACAGGTTGTTTCTGCTGCTGCTCAGGGATCAGAGTCCTTCTCCTGCTCCAGTGGGGTGTCCTTCCCACAGGAGATAATTCTCCATGAACTTCTCCAGTGGGAGTCCATCTCACAAGCAACAGTTCTCCCCTAACTGCTACATGTGGGTCACTCTGGGTCACTCTGCCACAGGGTGCAGTTCTGCAGGCACAGCCTGCTCCAGCATGGGTCTCCCACAGGGTCACACATCCTACCAGAAAGCCAACTGTAGTGTGGGCTCCTCTCTCCATAGGTCTGCAGGACTGTGCCAGGAGCATGTTCCAGCACTCACACCAGATCACTGCCTCCTTTCAGGCATCCAGCTGCTCCAGCGTGGGTCTCCTCCATGGGCTCCAGGTGGATCCCTGCATCCCCTGTGGATGTCCATGGGCTGCAGGGGCACAGCTGCCTCACCATGGGCTGCAGCTGAATCTCAGCTCTGGCACCTGGAGCACCTCCTGCCCCTCCTTCTGCACTGACCTTGGTGTCTGCAGAGTTGTTCCTCTCAGGCATTCTCACCAATAACTTTTGGTTTTTTATCTTGAATATGTTACCAAAGAGGTTTTACTATGATTCCTGATTGGCTCAGCCTTGACCAGCAGCACATTCATCCTGGAACCATCTGGCTTTGGCTCTGCTGGATATGGGGAAACTTCTGGCAGTTTCTCAGAGAAGCCACTCCTGTAGCCCCCCTGCTACCAAAACCTGGCCACACAAATCCAATACCGGAGCTAAAGAAAAATCTCTGAGTGCTTGCTTGTTACACTGAATAGTGGGAAATATGAAGTGTAAGTATTTACACATCTGTAAAGGCGTATACATCATAGTTAAAATCCAAGTGAGATAGCCATCAGGTGAGATACCATCCAGAATTCCCAACTGGAAAGATTGATCTGGTATTTTTTAATAGAAGATACAGGGAAGAAGAGTATAAATCTCAAAAATATTTACTTTGTTTTATAAAGCCACCAACACATAATAAGTCTATAAAAAACGACACATCTTTACCTCCTTTAAGTTAAACTGAAAAAAGCAACACAACAATCTCAATTAAAGGAAAATAAATCCCAATATTTATCTGTCAGAGTGATATCTGGTAATTAGTCATAACAACATTTCCTAAAAGGTTAAATTTTACTGACATTAAGCTAATTATCACTTACAAAGGGATGTGTTTCACAGAGGTAATTGCCAAACTATTCTAGCATCATTGAAGATGAGAATTAAATCTGTTCTTATTAAATCTAGAATGTAATAGCATTTTTGACAGTTTGGTAGCCTATTTCTATTTTACTTTAGCCAGTTTGAAAGGACATAAAGAAAAGGTGTTTTGGGATCATATTCCAGTATGATAAATGCCAATTTCCAATAACTCTTCTTCAACTTCCACATTTATTATTAATATACATATATGCATATTAATGTGTCCATCATAAATATATTGAGGTGTATTTTTATGTTAGGCACTAATAAGTATTTGTCAGAACTGTAGTCTCCTGTACTGTTTCAATGTTTAGAATATCACTGTGCTTTAAAAAGTGCATATATCTTGTTTCAGAACTGTTCATGTAGCTAAAGGATACTATAACAAGTAAAATATAAAATTACTTTAAATAATATCCTGCAATGTCAGCCCGGCTATCAGAGTCAAATTTAATTCTTCTTGTGAATTGTAGTTCCTAAAGGTCTTATAAGTTAAATTTAGTCAGTGAATTATGTCTGGACATCTACATTAACTTCAAATTATGCTGTTGCTGACACTTGAAAAGTACTTTGACTTCAGAGCATTTTGTCGTGTGACTATAATTTAGAAAGCAATTCTGTTGATAATGCATTAGACAGAATGCAATTTAGAAATCCCTTTAGTCTTTTAGTAGAAAAAAAGGAGGCCTATGATACTTTATTTTGTTCAGTAAAATAAGAAAAAACAGGCAAGAGATTTGCAAAATTAGCATTTTTTCATTATTAGTTTACAGAATTAAATTAGGTTTAATTTTCCAAATTTTGTGAAATGTACTTAGTAACAAACACTGTCTGTGAGAAGACAAACTTCTGGTCCAATCTTTTTAGGGTCTGTTCATCTGAAATACTGCAGAGTGTTACAAATTAAATTTGGTTGTTAATCTTTGGGTTGTACTACAGAATGTTTATGACAAAATTTTAAATGTTTTATACTCTGCATATATGTATGCATAAATGTATATGTATATATATGCACATATTTGTACTTATTATTTATCTCTATCTTTCTACTTATGCACCAACCTAGAGTTGAATTTAGGAATTCACTTTTCCAACTAATTTTAGCTGAAACATGTTGCTGTGTCCTTTGTTACTGTGGTGGAAGTAGTGTTAAACTCAAGGAAATTGTATCTGCAAAGAAATCCCAGAACATTTCACCTTAATAAGAGACTTACTTCCGTGAAGCTCTTTTTCTTTCTCCCTCTTTCATTTTCCAGTGTGACTTTTCTCCATTTTCAAAGAAACATTCCTTTCCTGAATACCTTTAAAGACGAATTTCAAGCTGAATACTGTTTTGACTCTTTGACAAGGGCAATTTCAACAACTGTCATTTTTTCCGATCCAAAATCCAGCTTCTGTGAAAACATTGCCTCTTGGGGTTTTTATGTTACCTTAAGGAATTATCTTATCATTTTTATGGTCTTTACATCACCTGTCCTTTACTGTAGTTTCAACAGCAGTCACAAAGACCTTACTAAACCATCCTTGCAGACACACCAAATGTCTGATTACTGCTGGTAAAATGAAGATTTGCCCTCATGGGCAGTCTGAGTTTGGCATTTCCTTTTCAACCCACACCTTTCCTTAGAAAATGGAAGCTGAAAAAAAGATCTGAAAGTGAAGTTTTTGAAAGAGAAAATATCACTTCCCAACATGTGAGTGAGGGAGAGTGAGGGAGAGGGAAAGGGAGAGGGAGAGGGTCATGGAGACATGTTTGAACGGGATGGCAGTGAGTCAGCTGTCTTAGGACGAATTGGAATTGTAGAATATCCTGAGTTGCAAGGGGCCTACAAGGATCATCGAATCCAACTCCTGGCCCTGCACAGCACCATCTCCAAGAGTCACACCATGTGCCTGAGAGCATTGTCCAAGCACTTTCTGAGCTCTGTCAGCCTTGGTGCTGTGACCACTTCCCTGGGGAGCTGTTCCAGTGCCCAAACACCCTCTGGGTGAAGAACCTTTTTCTACTATCCAACCTAAACCTCCTCTGACACACCTTCAGGCCATTCCCTCATGTCCTGTCTCTGGTCACAACAGTGAAGAGATCAGTGCCTGCCCCTCTGCTAACCCTCAGGAGGAAGCTGCAGAGCACCAAATTGCACAAACTATGCAGGATACTCTGTGAAGCACATGCACACTCTGTGTCATTGTGTCATTCCTCCAGCATGTACAGTGCTGCAGCACTCGACTTTAAAGTCAAGATCCCAAAACTTGAGTGCAGTAGGCTTTTGCAAGAATTTGCACTGACCTCCCAGTGAGGAGAAGCATTGTAGTAAAATAAAACTACGTAATGTTAAGATAGGTTGAAGATGACTATTGCAAAAACAAGCATTTAGCTTCTATATAAAATTATCTTGACCTGAAAATAACCTCCACAGGTTTTTCACAGGATTACCGCCATATATACACCTTAAAGCTGTAAGTTTTATGAAAACAATATGAACAATTTATTTAAAACAAAGATAGTTTGATAGCCGCCGTTTCCTTTAAGTTGGATTAGAGAAAATACCTTGTCCCTGTTACATTGTGTATTCTTTCTATTGACTTTAGATTATCTATATTAATTTTAGGATACAATAGTTCCAGTTGGAAGGACCTGGAAGGATCACTTAGTCCAACTTAAGACATTCATCAGCCTTAAAGTATTTTTATTTCTGTTTCTGTTTCCTCTATTAATTTGAATTAATTTTATGGTTATTTTTATTATTTTCCTGAAGAGGTGTTGAGAGTTAAATCTTACAGTAGACATTCAAGAATGATTTTCTAATAAGCATTAAAAATATTTTAAAACTGCAAATCATGATTAGTGTGCTGTATATCAAATGTTTTCCCCAAGGACCCCAGTTACGTTTTTTACTAACATGTATATACAATGTTTTCCCCAAGGACCCAGTTACATTTTTTACTAATATAATGCTATTTACTGCAAAGTAATATAAGCCTGATAATTTCTATGAACTTGAGAAAAAATAGTGGTCTATAACCCATTTGAATTTTTAAAGTATCACATAAATAGCCACCCAGCATGTAATTTTCAATTCTTTTCTTTCCTCTCCCCATCTGACTCAGTTATTCTTGGGCCAAGTGCTGATTAACATGATTTCCAAAAGTACAATGTACAAAATTATAGCACTTTTCTAAAACAGTGATCAATGTGCTGAAGGATACAAGCTGGCAGAAAGCAGCAATAGTGGGGATGAGAAAACATTTTGAAAATGGAACATGATTTGGATTTGCTGTCAGTGACTTCAGACAGTTACCTAAACAATGTAAAATTCTGCTGTAGGGGTTGAGGCATCTGTCATACCCAGCAATTTTAAAACAGACATTCAAAAGAACCGAAAATAATAGAGAATAGAAAAGATAAGGAGAAGACGAGCCTTCTTCTGTAATACTTTACTTCATATAGGCAGGGCAAACTGCTTAATTTGGAAATACAAAAAATTGAAAACAATATAAGAAGGGTAATGAGTTTTTTAAGTGACTGCATATATCTTACTACAGTTGGTATATTGGTAACCTAATGTTAATCAACTGTGTTTATTCTTGGTAGGTACCTTGTAAAGGGAAGTTATATAATTCAGTCTATGGATTTCATAATTTTTTGTATGCTTAAGTCCTCCCAATTTTTAGGCGGTACTAAAATGAACTTGAAAAATGTAGGGAAACTGCTGATTTTCTGTCATTCTTTCTGTATGAGTTCACAGGTTTAGAGAAGGAGGGGAAAAGGAAAGAGGGGAAGAAGAAAGAGAGAGGGAGGAGGGAAGGGAGGAAAAGAAAGGAAGGAAGGAATATAGGAAGGAAACTGTGAGTAGCACTCTCTCACCCAAGAAGAAGCTACTATCATGGCTACTTCTGTAGTTTTTGTTCCAAAATCACAGATAATTCAAAGAAATAAACAGGGCAAAAAAGTCAAGGTCAGTTCGAGCAGAACCTTGACATGACAAACTATGTGTTTTAAACCAGAATGCAGATGACCTTAATTGTAATAAAATGAAATGAAAATCACTGCACTGGAACACACACAAGTCAGAGCAGTCAGGTCACAGTACCTGATGTTATAAATTTACAAGCAGGTTTCAAGGTGAATGGTAGCAGTGGGAACAAATGAACTAAAATTAAAAGAATATTCTGTTGGAGTTCAACTCTCTATATTTTTGAATTTAATAAAAAATTAAAGAACTTCAGAAGGTAACTTTGGTGGTAGAATTTATTATGAGTTAACTAGAGTTATCCTAGTATTTACAGCAATAATAGCATACTTAGCAGGAGATTAAGCAGTATGTTTTGGTGGCATATATGTAAGAGTGTGGCACATACATCTTTATTTTGCCATTTTAACTTTCAGAAGAATTAGAAGAATTCTACATCTGCAATATATTTAGGGCAAAGCATACTGATTGTGCTTGGGTTTCAAACTTTAAAATTATTCAAGATTCTTATTCAAATTTGCCTTGTGGAACACAAGAGTTTCTCAACCATCCAAGTTTCTACCCTCATAATGGCATCTCCTAGGATTGCCTTCTGCAGAAGGTGTGGGACTTACTTCTTGATCACTGCCGTCTCTGGTGAATATCCACCATTTCTCCTAGTATAAATTCCAGTCAGGAGGATTTCCCATTTCAAAACATAAAAGCTGTAGATTTGTTTTCATCTCTTCTTCATTGAAGCAAAGCCAGACACAAATTAATTTTCTGTGTTACCAAGGCCATTTCTCTGTGGTGTCTACTACAGCAGTTGGCATATGTTTTATCACTGGTTTCACAGGAAGTACTTCTGAAAAAATAGAATTGAGATGTTCACATATGGAATACATGTGCCACAGGTTTTCACAAAACATAAACAATGTGTAGCTTGTAATTTTCATTTACTCATTCAGATATATAAAATACAACAAAAAATGGCTGTATCACTTCTATGTCTATAAATTATGCTACATCTCTCCTAAATCAGGGAATAACCAGCTAGGGGTTCAAGGAATAACAAAACCATCTTTGCTTGCCTTGGAGAGGGCAATTCATTTAATTTTGACTTTCATTAAAATGTGAGCAAATCAAATGCGTATTTTGCAGCTTATGGCACATTTGAAAACAGGTTGTTACATGATTGTATTGTATATGGATAGGTAGCAGTAAATTCTGAACACTGAACATCTGAAATAATTTTAAAAAGAGGAAAATAAACATGGCAAAATTTCCCTAATTTGCCTCAGAAATATTTCTTATGTTCAATATGTAGAAGATAAATTTAGATTTTTGTAAAACAAATTTATCTGAAATTTAAATATCATGATTACCCATCCAAGAATACTGTCAAACACTTACATACTTAGGAAAATACCTAAATAGTTTTATTTTTATCCATAAATTTATTTCTAAAAAAGCCTCTAAATTATAAATGTGCCAAGTAAACAACTAAGTCAAAATAATAAATAAGTTGAATAATCTACTAATTCATTTGTATATGGCATACTACTTTCTATAGTACATTGATTAATGGGATCTATTTTTTAGAAACTGAATTTAATTGCAAAATACACAAAATAGTGATTTCTGCTACTCTTATGCATAGGAAGAACATAGAAATTCTGAATTTCAAAATTACATTAGATTTTGTGTCATGGAATAAACAGATCAGAGAACACAAAATTCATCCTCAATTCCCCCAAAAGACCATGGGGAAAAAAGGTTCCTGGAGTAGTTTAAATACAGTTATATGGAATCCTTTGATTTTTGTTAAGTTAAATGTGTAGATGAGTAATTTCTCCATATACTCCATGCAATACTGTTTTGATGTGTTCCTAATTAGAGCAGTTTCTAAAATTTAAACAAAGTATTTTATTTGGTTGTTCTGCCCTTGTGCTACATAAAAGTTATTTAAAATCTGAATATTCAGAATTGTTGATTAAACAAAGAATGATAAAATCGTAGCATCATTTAGAGATTAGAAAAGACCTGAAAAACCACCAAGTCCAACCATTAACTCAGCACTGCCAAGTCCACCACTAAACCGTGTCCCTAAGTGCCACATCTGCCTTTTAAATACCTCCCAGGGATTTTGCCACTTACCCGGGGAGTCTGTTCCAGTGCTTAACACCCCTTTCCATGATGCAACTTTTCCTGACATTCACTCTAAACCTCTCCTGGCACGGCTTTAGGCCATTTCCTCTTGACCTGTCGTTTATTACTTGATATAAGAGACTGACTCCCACCTTTCAGGCAGTTGGAGAGAGCAATGAGGTCTCCTCTGAGCCTCCTTTTCTCCAGGCTAAACACTCCCAACTCCATCAGCTGCTCCACACAGGGCTTGTGCTCCAGACCCCTCCACCAGCTCTGTTGCCCTTCTCTGGGTACACTTCAGCAGCTCTGTGTCTTTTTTGTAGTGAGGGGCACAGAGCTGGACACAGCACTCGAGGTGTGGCCTCACCAGTGCTGAGTACAGGGGGACAATCACTGCCCTGGTCCTGCTGGCCACACTGCTGTTGATTCAGGCCAGGATGCCATTGGCCTTCTTGGCCACCTGGGCACTCACTGGCTCATGTTCAGCAGCTGTTGACCAACACCTCCAGGTCCTTTTCCATGGGCAGCTTTCCAGACACTCCTCTCCAGCCCCACGTAGCTCTTCATGGGGTTGTTGTGACCACACACATTTGGCCTCAGCCTATCAGTCCTGGGCCTGATCCCCTGGTTGTCCTGCACACGCTGTGTGATGGCACTCCAGATGATCTGCTCCATGACCTTCCCCATCCTCGAGGTCAGACTGACAGGCTTGCTGTTCCCTGGATGTTCTTTCTGGCCTTTCTTGGAGATGGGTGTCACTTTGCTAACTTCCAGTCATCTGGGACCTGTCCTGTTAGTCAGGACTGCCAAGAAATAATGGAAAGTGACTTGTTGAACACTTTCACCAGTTTCCTCCATACCCTTGGATGAATTTGATCCAGCCCCATAGACTTTTGTGTGTCTAAGTGGTGTAAGAGGTCACTGACCATTCCCTCCTGGTTTATGGGGGTGACATTCTGCTCCCCATCACTGTTAAGATACTTAAGTACCTTAACACTTCACTACACTTTTACAGTTGGAAAAAATTCTCTCAACCTTTTTATTTGAAAAAAATCACATACTTCTGTAAATAGGCAAGGATTTAAGATACCTGACATAAATACCTATAATATTATTAATATTGCCCTGTAGTTGGGTTTTGATCATTTTGGTTTGATGTAAACCATTTAGACATTGACCCCAAAACAGCTACAATTCTCTGCATGATTCCTATAGTGTCAAACAGGCTCTCCAAGCCAATTTTAATAAAAAGGAAAATCATATATTAAATATTCAAAATACATTAATCCTTCAAACTGTGATTCATCTTGCCTCTCTTGGGCATCTATTTTAGGGTGGGGTAAATTGTTGCATTTATTTTAGTGCTGAATGTGTATGGATCCCAGACTTTGGTCTTGAATCAGATGGTGGTTCAGGTGGTGGTATCATATAACATGCTTCTTACTGTATAATGCCTCAGTTTTAGCTTTTAGGGGTTTTCACAAAAGTGAATTGTTGGTGGTTTTTATTAGTTGAAAGCATATATTTTATTAATAAGCACTGTTTTCAGGGAAGTTTCAGAGTTACACCACATTATATATTCTAAGGAGTGAGAAGTTCAGGTCTCCATTGTAAGGAAAATATTTCTTTTTCCAGCTTCTAGCATCTTGTCATCCTCCTTAATTTATTCCTAACTTTGGAATGACTAAATTGTAAATTATTTTGCTTTTGAGAAAAATAATGATGAAGAAGCTGATGGAAAGATCCCCACCATGAAGAGGTTACAATTTAAACTCAGATGTGACACAAAAAGAGGAGAAAATAAACAAGAACAAAAAAAAAGAAAAGAAAGTTGACTATAACTTTTAAAAAGTATTACACAATTAGCTGTCAGACATGTCTGTGTTTTTGATTGCTGTGTGCATTAGTTCCTTTAATGGAAGATTTTGGGAGAAAAGCTTTAGAAGTAGTTTGAGAGATGAAAGAATAAGGTCTGTAAGTAGGAATTCAGAGGCCATTCCATGAATATGAGACAAGAGAGCATGAAAATAAAATGGTAGAAAAAAATTTAAACAGCATTGAATTCATGTCCTTAGCACATAGAAGACAAGGCCAAAATTATAGGTTAAGGCTGAGTAATTTGGGTCACCGAGTGTCAAGAGCAAGGAATTTGCACTTGTCCTAACAGAAGGATATAGTTATGGATGATGTAATTGTAGCATCATGCAAACTGTGGAGTTGGCCAGATTTTATGCCATAAATTACATTAGCATGCTCTGAATTTGTTGGCTGAGGTCGAAGACAAAAGGAAGCTATATGGTTTAGTTCTGATAAGTGGGTTTTCATCTATATAAAAAATCAATAGAAGACAAAGTTGTTGATGTTGATTGACATTTATAATTTTCTGGCATCTTTAGATACTTTATTGCCTATTTTCTTCTCTTTGTGAGCTCATTATGTCATTGGATATGAATCACTATTTCCTGCCCAATGTACAAACTGAATAGCTAAAAAGAAAAACTGAACTAGCTATTTTTCTGTGGTTTTCCCCTTTCTTCATTTTTAGTTGGACTCAGTTTCTCAAAATTACGTTTTCTGCCTCAGTGAAAAAATCAGACAGCTTTTGCTAATAATGAAAAATTATTATGACCTATTGCAACTTGCTAATTAGGTTTCTGATTTCTGAAATACAGTGGTTCTTAAAGATCAAGATTTCCGCCTTTTAGTTAAATGTTTTAGAGAATGAGTTGAGAGAGCAAAATAAGGAAACCTTTTTATAGCAGCTGTATAAGGCGTATTGGTTTCCTTCATTTGCATCTCAAGTTTAGCCTTGGGAAAGCAAGCACAAAATCAGGTTTCTTTCCTACTTATTATAGTTTTCCAATATAAAATATATACAGTATGTATTAAGAAGAAAAGAAGGGTGGTTGTAGTAGGTGACTCCCTTCTGAGGGGAACGGAGACTCCTGTATGTCACCCAGACCCATCCCACAAGGAAGTCTGCTGCCTCCCTGGGGCCTGGGTGCAGGATATCACCAGGAGATTCCCTGAGCTAGTTCAACCCCCCTGATTGTTATCCACTGCAGGTTGTCCAGGTTGGCAGTGATTAGGCTGATAAGAAAGGTACCAGGATTATTAAAAAGGGCTTCAAGGCTTGAACTGCACCAGGGGAGGTTTAGTCTGGACATTAGGAAGTTCTTCACAGAAAGGGTGATTGGGCATTGAAATGGGCTGCTGGATGAGGTGGTGGACTCACCGTCCTGGAGGTGTTGAAAAGACTGGATGTAGCACTCAGTGTCATGGTCTGGTTGACAAGGTGGTGTTCAGTCATAGGTCAGACTAGATGATCTCAAAGGTCTTTTCCAACCTACTAAATTCTGTGATCTGTGTATTTTCTTCAAGCATAATTTTTCTAATGTAGTTTAAATGTTTCTGTCTACTTTTAGACATTCCTAAGACACTCTGAAACAGTCATCTGTTTTACACATCTCAAAATTTGAATGCATTTTACCACTGATATGCAGTACCTTGACAGCATATTGGATGCTGCTATTTTATGTCTGTGGGAGTGAGAAATGAAAATGCCAGTTTTATGACAACATGATGCATTGATTCTACTCACATGAATATCATTAATGTCATACTCTGCCTTCTTGTCTTGGCCAAATTTTGTTTTCAGCAAAAACAAAATAATGTAATTCAGATTATTTTTATTTGAATGATGCATTATTTATTTGAATGATGCATTATTTCATTCTTTTTTTTTTTTTTTATTTTCCTGAAATCCTAATAAAATCTGCAATGAGTGCTATGGAATGAAAACTACTGTTCAAGGGTATGCATGCGTGTAATGGAAATGGTCTTCTATGCAGTATTAATGTTGATGCCATATGCACAAGAAACCAAATCAAAGTTTTCCTGACTGGTTTTTTTTTTTGGTAAAGATATGTAGATTTGTCAGTCCCAAAAATCTGCCCATCAACATTTTTTAGGAAGATATGCCGATCCATGCCGAACTTTATAGTAGAATGTAGTTAGACATATTAAAGCATCCAGACAAGAAGATTGAGTCATTTGGTAACTGTAATACTCAGAATAGGCTCTTGATCCTCTATGTCCCAGAGAAATTATTTGATCTTGGAATTACTCCCTTATATACAATGGCAGCAATACATGGTTGAAATTGCATCTCACAGGCATCCACTGTTCAATATTAATATACATGACAACAGAAGAAGATACAGCCCCTCTTGGATCTCACAGCTCCATAGGACACAAAGAATGTAAAGGGACTCAAGAAATATTGTAGCAAGAATTTTAAAATTTACTGTTTAGTCATCTGAGAATAAACATCTTAGATAAGCCCATGCTAAATATTCAGACTAGGAATATTTAATCTTTTTTGTTTATATTAAAAAAAAATCAAACTGATTTTTTTTCGATTTTTGACTGAGTTTCTACTTTTCAGTGAAAAGTTTGCTAATTCTGCTTTTTCATCCATTCTCTTCAGAACTGGAAAAATAAATTTAAGAAATCTTATAGGATAGTTTCTCTTATCATTGAGCTCTAGTTGAATATTTCAAATAAAAGTAATGAAAAAATACGGCCATTGATTCAGAGTAGATATATTTTTGATTTGTTGCATTTTTAGTATGCTGTTACTTAAGAAGCAAAGTTTTACATAAGAAGTTTCAGAATATCTTCGTGGAATGTGTTGAGTTCCTAATTTTAGCAGTCTCTCATCTTCTAGGGCCTCATCAGCATTTTAAAACGTCTAATTTTCTTCAAGCACAACAGAAATAACTAAAGCTGTGTCTATTTGCATTTTAGTCCAGAGCTTTCAATATGCACAAGAGCAATTGACCAAATTTTGCCAGATCATCTGAATAACTTTGGGAAATTGCAGGCTAGTCTACCCTATAGCAATTTTCATTGACTAATTCTCATTAACTTTTAATCGTCACAGTGTTCATCCAATAGTTTGTTGATTAAGTTCTTCTGGCATTTCCTAGGGCTTTGCATGGATAAGAAAGAATGAAGAAGAAATGTAGTATTTAACTCACAAGTGGGAAGGTTTTAAGGGATTGTAGGAATCAGGATATCCATCTATTTTTGAGGATTGATTCTTGGTGCAGCCAAGTCTGCTGAAATAAATACTTCTATGCTGTTTTGTGCTTTCATTTTATAATACATCATTTTATTTTGAAAACTGGTTTTGTAAAGGTAATCAAATCTTCAAACTACTTCCTTGTGGTTCCTGGTTGCTTCACAGCTGAGCACAATAAAACAACAGATCTAATCGTCACATCTTCAGTTCATATTTACTTCTGAGTTGTGAATTAAGCATATTTATCTCCAAGTATTTTAGCCATTTATGCAGAGTGTAAATATATATATATATTTAAGTTATACCTAACGACTTCTCTGTCAGATAATTTTTTTCCAACATATTTCATCTGGTCTTACACATGGATGAGGAAAACAATGGAAAGAAGTAATATTGTTGCTACACCCAAATGAAATACGAAGGCTGGGAAACTTCACAGTACCTGAATGATAATATGAAACTGTATTTTGAAAATTAGTAAGTTCCCTTTTTTTTTTTCTGAAAATATTTGGAGCCTGAGGTGTATCTGTGTAATTGGTTATTTGTTGGAAATCAATCTTCTGCACAGCATTAGTACCTTTGAATAGGCCATTAGAAGAAGTGATGTGTAAGTGTGTGTATATTCATATCATTAAGAAAATCCTATTTTAATAACTGACTGTCTGAGTCCACTGTTTATTTTATTTGCAAATTTATATTTCTTGGAAATAATGTTTAACTTTCCAAGGTACTCATCTGCACTTAATTTGAAATGATAGGTTTTGTGTTTTACTTCCTCATTCTCTTTTCAAAAATGGCCATTCTGAAATTTGCCTTCCGATTAAAGTTAATTAAAAACCCAGAAATTGTCACAGTCTCAACACAGTTTACCATTCATTTATTCTTCTCCTCCTATGCTTATCTAGACAGTGCCCTGTTGTTTGTCAGCATAGCTGCAGGTTGCAATTTTCTTCTTGGTGCCATACCACAGTGTTGAAAGTGGATGTACACTTGGGATTGAAGTCATCTATTGTGGAAGCTCTGGAATGGGATATGAAGAGGACATGACTGCTCAGAAATATCAAAGAGCAGCATTGCACTGAACAACATCCCCTGTGCTGAAATTCCCAGCAAGGAATGATGTTGTAGTATATAATTTTATTTCAGTGCATCTGAGGGTTCAATGCAATTCTGGAAGGCAAAGCATGTTCTAAGAGGTAAATCTTTTTTAGTTCCTATTTCAGCTTCAAATTTATAAAACCCCTTCCTTATTAGCAAGTCGACAATGAACAATGTGTAGTGTTTCGGTGCTTGTCTAAAACTCAAACCTTCAGTTTCCTATTTGCTGTGAGTTTGTTTATGGTCTAAGGACATTCCCTTGAAGCTAGATCCAGACAAAGATTTAGGATCCTGCATTTAGGCAATGCAGCACCTAACTTTTCCAGCACACAGGCTGAGATGGGAATTTGAGACAGATACAAGACCACCATGTGTGGCAGATGGGAGGACTTAGGCAAAACACTGCTGAGCCCTTGTCCACAGACAAAAAAGATAAGATCCATAAAGCAGAGAAGGAAGTGTAATATAACCTGGGGTTTGAATAGTTCAGACTTCATAAGATAAACCTCAATTCCAGTTTCCCCTGTGAAAGTTGTTTCTGCATTTTACATGAAGTAGTCTTCACAAAATGACATCACAAACTTCAGAGCAGGATAAGCGCTGTGCTTTCCAGCTGATCTTCTGCTGGGCCAAAAAATATATTTATTTTTGTTCATGTGCATATTTTGTCTAGCCTTATAAATTTCAATGTTTTGCACAAAACTCATACCTAACAAAAAAAAAAGAAAAGAATAGTTTGTTTTGAACACTTCTCTGATCTTAGAACTTGAGGAATCGTTTTCCTCTAGAAAGTGGGAGAAATTGGTTTCAATATTGGTTGATACAATAGGTTATTATAATAAAGTGAATGCACTATCTTCCAGCTCCTTGAAAGTAAAGGAAACTTCTTACAGCTTGATTTTAGAGAAAGCAGTTGCTATTCCATATCAGCAGGAGCACCATCCTTTCTTATATACTCTGATTACTCTGATTGTGAAATATGAAGCAGTGCTGTAATGTAGATACTTCTTCCTTTGGCAAGTAGTTGCTGCAGATGTAGGTTTTCAAATTTTCTTGCTTCCACTTAAACATGGATAGCACAAGGGTACCCAGCAGCAGACACAGCAAGTGGAGTCTTATGAAGGGGTGCTGAAAGAGCTAGGGCTCTAGAGGGACGAATGGGTTTTCTAAGGGTTTGTGAAGGAAAGACTGTAGGAAAGATCAGTGAACTCGGGTGCAGAAAATGTCATTTAGTTTTGAGTGCCAGGAGAAGGTGAAAGCTGGAGGAAAAAGAGAGCAGCCTTGATCTGCCTAGGATCCTGATTAATTTACACAGCTTTTTTTCTGCCACTGTTAGCAAGAATGGGATCAGGAAAACACAATCTGAGATGTGCTGATCCTCCTCCAAGGATCCAAAATCTGCAAAAGCTGAGTGCTGTCTGAACTTCAGACACAGACTGGCTTTTTCAACCTGGAATAAGTTATGTTAATAAGTTATATAAGTGATGATGTTGGCTAAGGAGGCAGTTGGCTGCTCTGAGATGCTGTTTATTTTGTCAGCTGCCTTCCTCCAACTTTGCTGATAGATCCCACTGTGGATGACCTTACTAAAAAGTGCTCCTCAGTGACCTGTTCTGCCCCCTGTAAAAAGGTGGCTCTTGGAACCTCCTAACTGAATGATTCTATGAGGAAAGCAAGCATAATGACGTTTTGAAGGGATGAAAAATACTTCTGAATAATACTACATTTTAAGGAGAGAAGGAGAGAAGGAGAGAAGGAGAGAAGGAGAGAAGGAGAGAAGGAGAGAAGGATTTTTTTTTTTTTTTTTTTTTTTGTGAGGGATTGTTTTTTAGTACATCTGATAGAACTCAGTTTAAAATACACGTTTGAATTTCCTGTGGTTTATTTCCTTCTGTTTTTCCATTAACAGCTCAGAAAAATTGTAAGATATTCCCAAAGTGGGTTAAATCTTTGTTGTTCTTGAGAGTGTTATGCTGAAAACTGTTGCCTGGTTCTACAGGGCCCCTGGCTGAGGCTCACCCAATTAGTCTACACTGATAATTGCTTGACAGGAACACGGATATTTTGGACATTGACAGTATGAGTGCTGAGTGTGGTCTGCAAGTCTGTGCACTCTGCACAAAGTGACAATGGAGCTGTGCCTTCAACAGTGGCTCTATCTGCCAATGGGCTCGCAGGACACATGCTATGGGCTTTTTCCACACCATGTGATTCCTTTCTCTGTGGGATTCCTATAGACAGAAAGTTGGATCAATTAAAAAATCAGTCTGTATCTTATGCTGAAGTGGTACTAAGAAGGTATGACAGTCTTGGGCAAAACATGTGCAAAGCTATCAATCCACAAAATTCCAGGCTAATTATTCTGCCTAGTGTAATTGCTCTGAAATATGCCTTCATAATGGAAATGTTTTAAAAAGCATTCCTACTTTCTTTTCTCCAAACAGGCATATTCCAATTCCTGTAAGTGTTCTAAGTTGGTGGGGTGTCGCTGTTGAGCAGCTAGCTGAGGAATGACCCAAGGTCTCAGACAAGGAAAGAGAGAAGAGAACGTTATTGTTTTGAATTCCATATATATAGAGTTTACAGAGGTGCCCCAGATTGGTCAGCCCGAGACCTCCCCCTAGGCCCAGTTGGCCAAGCCCGAACTGACCCAATCCAGAGAAGTTGTTTGCAAAACATCCAAACTTTATCTTTGTTTATGAAACATAGCAATATGTTCCCATGGGAAGGACCTGTGCTAGCCACAGCGGGGTTTGAATATTTTCTCCCCTCTCTTTTTGTGTCAAAGAAGAATTCATGTCTTAGATGTCATAAGACTCTTATGTGCCAAAATCTATGCAGCCAAAATTAAATGCAGAATGTCCTAATTTTGCTTACAATAATCTCATTAACTTCTTCCATTCTGCTTTTGACCACTGTCATTACAACTTTGAACTTTCAAGTTTCAGTCCTCTAGGAGCATTAAGAAAGTAAGCAGAGTGCTTAGTTTGTGCTCTTTACGCCAACAATGTTCCTTTTTTGTAGCAAATCCCTTTATATTGTTAAAAGACAACAAGAAATACCTTTATTTCTTGAATATCTGTCTTCTTTACTCTCTCTGACCTTTCTGTCAGACAAAAAGTTCAGGGCTATAACTGTGATATGAAGCATTTTGTGTCATTCCTTCTCTTTTACCCTTGTTCTTTAGAACGTTCTGAAGAATACTTTATGCTGTACCCTGTGATCATTATTAGTGTTAAAGGCCAGACAGAGCATTTTAATGCATCCACACTGACAGGTCAAGGTCATGTCACTGGAGATGTGATGACAGGTAAATCACTCTGAAGTTGTAAGTCAGAAAATAATGTTTACAGCTGTAGCATGTCGCCACCTAGCTTTACTTATTCCTTTTTCTCCTTTAAAATGTAGTATTTCAAATGTCCTAGGTAATTCACAGAACATTTTATATTCAGAGAAGTGTCTTCCTATCCATCAACTACCTGCTTTTTTATCTTACGCCAACAGCCACTCTTTAATCTTTTAACTTATTTGGCTCATTTTGTCAATCCTGAGCTCATTTCATTCTCTCTTTAAAGAGTCTGCACCCAGTGCAGTTATTCCCATATGAGGTCTAAATTAATGATAAAACCCAGTGATCTGTTAAGGCTGCTTTTTTGAATTGCCTTTTGAGGAAGGGAGGAGGAATGTATACAGGCTACTATGAAAGAAGCCACTCCTGTCTTAGACCACTGCTATGAAACTTCTCTACTAATATCTGCCACAGCCTACTCATCTTGGATTAGTGTAGAGAACAATGCATTTTGTAATTCCAAAAAGTCAAAAGCATAGGACTTTTTTCTTTTTAATAGCTAATTTGTTGGATAGAATATATAGGAACTGGTTCTGCTCTCTCCTTAATTGCTACAATATAGTGACAGTCTCTTCAGATCACCATTTATATCCTGTGCCAGGTCAGCATTTTTATCAAATGATCTCAGTATAATACTCAACTTCAAGAGGCTCCAAAATGATGAAGATTGTAATATCCTACTGTCTATTTTTCAATGATTATTTTTATAATAGATTACCATTACAAATAGAAAAAAAATCAAATGTGATTGGAAGTCAGGGTTATTTTCTAATAATGAAAATCAAACTCAGACTTCTACCTAATTTTTGAAGGCTAAAATTTAAGAAATTCATTTTATTTCCATTCAATTTCCAACATATGTGTCGTAAAATTATTTTATATGTATTTGTATATAATATTTTTGTATATGTATGTTATCTTTTATATAGTATTGTATTGTTTTATAAATTAATGGTGAAGATTTTTTTTTTAAACCAAAATAATTAAACCAAGATTGGTCTCACAAAACGCACTAGGCAGATTGAAAACAATGGTGGCTTAATCATATATAGCATTTCTATATTTGGGGATTCTAGAGGATTTGCCTCCTTTCCTCTTGTCTGTTTTAATTGTTACATAACTTTTGTGGTTTGCCCTACAGACTTCAAGGTCAGCTGGAGAGCAGGCAAATCCTTTCTTCGCTTCTTTGCTTTTCTAAGATTATGTAAACAGACTTTCAGAAAATACACCCCCTTTCCTTCCTTCTCACTCCAAGAAGCTAACAGTTCAGCAGGTTAATACTGGGGAGAATATTTCAAGGGTGACTAATAACTAGATGCCCTTTAGAAAAATGGGAGACTTAGTATAGCAAGAGCTTACACAAACCCCATCAGTGCTTTGCTGAAGGAAATTTCTCAGCCTTTCTCCCCAGTATGTGAAAAGATGAAGATTCTCAAGCCTTTACTCTCAAGTGTTCCTCAGCTGAAATCTGAGTCTTGGAAAAATTAATGAGAGCATCCTATAGCTGCAAATTTAGTTTAGTAGCTTAGAATTACTTCAGTTGACATTAGACACAGAAATATTTTACTTGGTAAAAGGAATCGTCTAGTTTTTGGTTTTGTAGACTTGGTTTAGCACAAAATGAAGAGGCAGCGTTTAATTCTTTCTGAGAGTACCTAAGAATCAAAATTTCAGCCCCATGCTCTCAAAAGGTGACAGTTTCCAGTGCTCAGAAGTGGAAGTGATGACGTTTACATTTGCAGCCAAGTAGCATTGAGCGAGATGCTAACATTTAACAAAAGATGTAAAAAAATATGAGTTTATCAGGTTGCATAGCTGTGCAAAACAAAAATAAACTGCAAATAAAAGATAAATATATTAGTCATAGGATTTCTTTAGGCTACTGAAATTAGAAATATTCAATGAAAATTATTTTTAACAGCTGGTAGCCCAGAGTCCTGAGGTGTGAAGCACAACAATTGGACTAGTCCTACATATTCATTTCCAGACACAAGACCACAGTCAAAAACATACTGCACATATCGGTTACATGGGTAGATCAAATCTAGCCCATCTCAGGACAATAACAAACCGAGTTATCTAGAAATTATAGTTCACAGATTTTTCAGTTATTGAAGACTTGGCTAAGATTTACTCTCCAGGAATGATACATTCAAAGACAGCTTTTCAAAAGCCTGCATTTGATTCTGCTTCAGGATTTGCTTGAAATCTTGCACATACCAGACCAGTCAAAGATTGTATATGTTTTGGTGAACACCTGCCACAACTAAAGACTGAAAAAAACTCTGTAAATTTTTAATTAATTTTCAAGTTGAATCATAATTTAGGTTTCTTCTTATTAGTAAGATAAAATCCATTTTCTTTTTTTTTTTTTGTTCCATCAAACCATCACATTATTGTGCTGAGTGTCATTATTTGAATATGTAAATCAGAAATATACATACACATTTTCAAAGACTGTGTTTTGTGCCAAAGGGAGATGTTATCCTTTTATGAGCAATCATATTTTTCCCCCCACTTATAATCTTAAGTAAGAACAATTAATTAATTCAGCATGTGGTTGATTTGAATTCATGACTGGAATTCTAAGAACAATAGAAGATATGAGACATCAATATCTAAACATGGTATTAATTAAGGTATGTCTGACAGAGGTCATAGAAAGAAATCTGTAAATGTTCAAAAAATATTCTCCAATATTTTGGAGAAAAATTAGACCTTACTCCTCCATGATGCAGGTTTTGGTAGGGTCACAGATGGCTAAACTGACATGGAGTTCTTGCTCTACCCATAGTTCTCTCCTGGGTACAAAGTGCTATTAACAATTTGCGTGGCACTGCACAATTGCACTAAGCTAAGCAAAAGCCAAAAAAACACTTTAGGCAGGCCAAGACTAATCCACAGAAATCCTGGTTCATCTAGAGACTTGTGATGGTGACATTGGCCTGTAAGGCCCATTAAAGAAATATTTGGATGTTTTAATCTCTACTGAGGCTGAGCAAAACTAAACTGCAATCAAGTGTAAGGTTTTATTGGCTTTCAGCAGCCACAGTTCAACAAGGCCTTTTATCATACTTTTTCTTATATTAAACATATATTTATTGATTAAACACTTCTATAGAATCATTGTCAATGTTTGTGTTTTTTCCAGAGAGTTATTAACAATAATTCAGAACCAGAACGCTATGTATCTCCAAAAGTTGTTGCAATTTTATTTCCAAAATTCACAGTTCAGAAACAAAGTCTCCATATTAGAAAATTATGGACATAATGTTTACAAAAGAAAATTAATTCAAACCCCCAGATTTGATATGAATATTAGCAACCTATTACATAGAGGGTGTAATTTTTCTAGTAATTTGTTTTATTTTGTGAATCCAATTCCTTCAGCATAACATTCTTAACATCTTGACTTCTCGTTATTTGCAGACAAGAGACTTAGCTCAGGTCTTTGTTTCCATTGATTTAGCCCAAAATGAGGAGGGGATGTTTAGTTTTTTCTGAGAGTACTTAAGAACTAAAATTTCAGCCCCAGTTCACCTACTCATGCTCTCAAAAGGCGACAGTTTTCCAGGTCTCAGAAGAGGAAATAATGATGTTTATATTTGCAGCCAAGTAACATTGAGCAAGATGCTAACATTTAACAAAAGATGTAAAAAAATATGAGTTTATCAGGTTACAGGTTACGATTGCTTGCATAAATCGTGTCCTTGGTTTCTTGAACAAAATTTTATTTATAAATATTTTAAGTAAACAATGTCTTGCAAAAAAAAGTTACTTGCTCTTGTCTCAGAACTTGGTTTTCTTTCATTCATTTAACAGATACAAATATATTTTACTATTTTCTATATGTTTTTATCAAAATGGTCTTCAGCTTGTTTCTATCTGGTTATCTTGAAAAAGTAATTTAAACCTCCCTTGCCTGTTCAAACAAGTTTTAGCTAGAACAAGATATGCACTGCATTTGGGTTATTCTCATTGTAAACAACACAAACTGATTTTTCTTCACTACCATTACTTGCTGGACCATAAACAGAGATTCACATAGTTTTTAAATATGCATAATTAAAAAAAAATACATCTGTTGCTATTATTTGTTGTTGTACAGGTGTCCATATCTGCCCTTAAATTTTAGAGTCAACCATCTGTAAAAGGAATCATTCATACACTTTTGAACATGTCTAACACTGATTGAGGACACTTTTCACTTCAATATTAAATTATATTATTTTTAAAGTATTTTCTAAAACCTAATAAGTTTCTCCTGTAATTAACCTGAACTCAGAATATTTACTGTGTATTGTTTTTTAATGTCAGATGATGAGAGAACTCATGTGTCTTTAACAAAAGCAAATTGTTTACTCATTCAAGGATTCTGTTCAGAGCTCTGTATCTGAATGAATTCCAAATCAGCAGTTCTATTGAGTTGCATGGCAATCGATTGCCTTTTATATGAGATGAATGGTCATGTTCAACACATCCTCCCCCTTCTCCCCCATCCTTTTTTTTCCTTCTGGCTCACCGCCTTAGATGCCATCACCCAAAGCTGTTAGTCCCAAATGAGATTCTGTTTAGTGGCTATCAGCCACTTCCAGATTTTCACTGCATATGAATGCCTGTATTAAGAATTGGAGATGTGATGTGGTGTTATAAACATGGGCTGTGGAAAAAAAAAAGTCCAAATGTGTAGAGGAATATTTTCAAATGGGCCCCTGAGAGGCAGATTAGCAGAACATTTTTCTATTTACAACTACAGGCATGTTACTAATTGTAAAATTTTTTCATGTCACAAGATTAATATCCAGCTTATGGAGATGTCCTTCCTTTAGAAATTCATACCTTTAATTTTGTCAATAATGTGCCTTTATATGAGCTTGTTTAACTGTGTTGGACAAAGCTTGTAGCAGTTCCATGGTGCATGTATTGGAGGGCAGGGAGAGTGATAATATTTTGTTGTATTTTATGGTTGTTTCAGGAGACAGGCTACATGTCTTTCACTCTTGACTAATTGTCAAGAGTCCCCGTTCTTCAAAGTTTGCCAATTACTAGAATCCTTTTAGTGCTCCAAACAACCCTGCAGGAACACAGTGAAATGCCCTAAAGCATACGCTTTGCAGTCAAACAGTGGCACTCAAAAAAGACTGTAAGTGGGAGCATAGGGCATCCACAAACATGAAACTGTGCTGGTATAACTTCCACCTTAAGCTAGATTGCAAAGTGTTATATAAATATAATTTTTTATTATCTGACAATAAGACAACTTGGTATTAACATCACAAGTTATGCAATGGTGTTATCTCAATTCTGCATAGAGAATAGTTGTATTAATGGTAACAAATTCTGTTTAGCAATGGACATCCCAACTCCATTGGGAGTGTTTGGGAGCACTCCGTGTTTTAACCATAAGAATAATCATGCAAGGTGAGTCTTCTTGCAAATGATAATTGGTGCATGTTGGTGCACAAAGAAAAGTCTTCATTCTTGAGCACAGGCATTCAAAGACCTCTTGAAGTATGTTGAATGTTTAAATTTTTCTGAGAAAATATTAAGATTATTTGTCTTTTAAAGGATGTTCTGACATGACCGCTGATGATTTTGGTTTATGGTACCATTAAGGACCTGCTTATCTGAAAATAAATAATTAAATATCTTAAATATCTGTGTTAGTGGTACCTTTGTCTCACACTTCCATATAACTTGCAGTATGTCCTCCATTTCTTGACAGTTTACAATTTGTTCTTTCTGCTGGTGGGCTAAGATTTCTTTCTTGCACCGCTTGAACACATATGGTTCTGAAATGGGTATATAGCCCTGTGAGTAAAAATCAGCACAACATCCTTCTCTTTAAATCCTGAAATTCTCTTCCTTGGATTAAGAGCTTTAGATTCGACAGGTGTTGGAAAGTAATGCAATCCTGGCCTAGGTTTTCCACAGGTGATGTAACTAACCTTCTCCTTCTCTGTCCTTCCCCCCCTTATAAAATCTTTCACTCTCCTCTTTTTAGTGTGTCACTGTCCCCCACCCCCGGAAACTCTTCACTGACTTCACCTTTGTTCTTATATGTGAAATGTGAACCTTCATTCTCGTCTTTAAAGTCAGGTGCTGTTCCTCAGTGCATCTAATTTCTGTTAAAGCACCTTTGCTCTGCCCAGTGTTCTTTCCTCTGTGCCCCGTTTGTTCTCTTCACCCCCAACCATCTTTCTACTCTGCCTTTGATAGTTCCACTCCACAATGTAGCAATGGCAGCCTCCTTCCTGTGGGTCAAGCACTCTGTCTTTAAACTCACTTTTTTTCTCTTCACTTCATACTTTTTACTGTAATAGACTTACACCGTCTCTGTCTGACCCAACTCATACCTCATTATCCCATAGGCAATTGCAGACACCTTAGTCCCATGAGTTTTAAAATTATGAATAAGTGCATTATAGATCATTAAACTGGTTTAAAATAGTGATTTACAGGCATAGAGAGAGGCATAAATAAGTTTAAAGAGCCCTATGTTGGCTTTAAGAATGGAACTAGATTTACCAGTGGAATGAGAGCTTCACCAAGTGTTAGCTTCTACATCATCACTTTATACTTCATAACATGTACATGGAACATTACATGGGATTAGCTATCTGGATTTCTTCTTCATTATATCATGCTTGATTTGGCCATAAAGATGAAAATAATCACTTTTGATTGACAGTAAATATATTTACTTTAGGACAAAAGACTTGTAGAACGTGAGGTCCCATGTTACAGGTAGTTCTACAGCTCTGTTTTGCAAGTCAAAATCTCATTCAATCTCCTGCTAGACTTGAGGCTCTCACAGAGACTGTAACTTGACATGCCAGCACAGGCAAACCCAGAACTTACTTTGCTTATGGTAGTTAACATATAACAGAGAAAAAATAGTACAAATAAATAGTGAATTATAAATGCATAATTGTTTTTGTTACGCCCAACTAGTCTGGAGCAGGTAATTTGCTTGCGAGCTTTGCAAAATGCAATGCAATTAGAGTGCTAAGGATTGTTAACATGAAAAAATGCCTGACAGAAACTGAAATTCACTGTTTCACGTATATATTAGCACAGCTCATGTGGCTAGCACAGGTCCTTCCCGTGGGAACATTTTGCTATATTTCATAAACAAGATAAAGTTTGGATGTTTTGCAAACAACTTCTCCATATTAGGTCAGTTCGGGCTTGGCCAATTGGGCCTAGGGGGAGGTCTCAGGCTGACCAATCTGGGGCACTTCTGTAGACTCTATATATATGGAATTCAAAACAATAAAGCTCTCTTCTCTCTTTCCTTGTCTGAGACCTTGGGTCATTCCTCAGCTAGCCGCTCAACAGCGACATGCTCATATTTTTTTTTGTTTCATTGACTATCAGAACTTTTCAGACAAACTTGCAATTGTCTCTTTTTGGGTCAGTGGTGTACTGCATTCCGTAACGATATATAGGTAAGAGGTCAAATACCATGTCATTAATACAAACCACAAAGATCTGAAATCAGGTGCAATTTTTTGCGAATGTTTCTACTTCACTAAGAATTTCTGTTAATTTGACTGCCTCGATGCCAACACAATTTTCAAGCAGTTTTTAGAAACTTAACAAGACTAGAAATTCTCAGTAAATTAATATGTTTAGCACATGAATGAGATGAATACAAAAGGAATAAAGCTTATCATCCAAGATAATTGATGAGCTAGAAAACACTTATTATGGTCTATGTGGCTGTCATTTACCGTATAGAGCAGAGTAGTACTGAAGGACCATAAATGTCTGTTGAAATGTATATATTTGGATTTAGAAAAAAAAGGAATAAAGTTGCCCATTTACAACTTAATGGTTTCTTTCAAGACATTGCACTTCGACATGAGCAGTTATATCATGTTAGGTTGCTATATCAGTCTTTGCCATACATAATTATGTGCTTATTCATGTTAAACATCTTAACAAAACTATTGTGTAGATGTGGATTTCTAAATGTTACAGGTCTTGATCTTTCCCACAGTGAATAGTGGAGGGGACTACTTATAAAAGAATTCATTGCAAAATATTTCTTCATTTGAGCTGCCAAAGTCTGACACATGTGCTTTGAATTTGTCAAGATGGAAATCATATCAGATTTTAATACTACATTTGAAAAAAAAGGTAACACAAGTATATTTTTAATTTACTTTTGACAAACATATGAGTGATTTCAGTCACTTCAGTTGAACCATGTTGTGATTTTGCCAGTGGTGGCTTGCATTTTGGCCTTGGGAAACAAAGAAATGCTGTTACATTCTTAAAGGATTTCCCAGAGACCTTATAGTTTTGACAATGCATATTAGGAGGTTATTGAAAACACTGCTTATTATGTATGCATTTAGAATGGATTTTAATCTGCTAGGTCATGTTTATGATTAACTTCTGAAAAAACTTTAAAATAGGAGACTCAGGACCTAATTCTTCAATAGTTGTACTCTGTCAAACACATGGAATATAAAGTAGTGCAAGGGGTTTTATTATCTTTTGAATGATTGCCATGCAGCCCACTGTCAAGTGAACAAGGCAGAGGATTTCCATATATAAGTTTTATATCAAATAATGATGAAAGTGTCAATCTTGCTGTAGTTTTCAATTCATAAAAGGCCCCCAAAGCCAGAAGGCTTTTGATATAATTGCTTTCAACACACTGGGTTTGGTAGAATATCTTTCCTGTCTTCTGATATATTCTGATAGCCAATTACTCTCACTCCCAGAGGACTGTTAATGTAAAATTTCCAGTTGGTGCTTATTTGTTATGTGCTGAGTCCACTTTCGTAGGAAGGAATTTCCATTTTCATGGCGAAGTCTTCTAAAGCTTCCTCAGGAGTGTCTCACTGTATGGAAATGCATCTCAAGAAGGAAATGTTTAGCACTACTTCTTCTGCTTCTTCCAAATGCTGCTGCTAGAATTACAAAATAGTAGAGTTCATTTAAACATCTTGTTTTGCATTTATTGGTATAGCTTTTTTTTTTTTTTTAATGCATTATCTATGCATTTTACTGAATGCCAGACAGAACTCCTTACTACTCAGCTGTAAAAAAGAAATAAAAGAAACCATCTTTAAGCATTTATTTTCTACTGCTGTTTTAAGAACTATAATAATTTCAGGTAGTTTCAATGCTTGTGAATAATGTTCCCAGCTCTTTAAGGATGCTTTTCAGAAATAACTTAGGGGAATTTAGTTTAGTTCAGCTTTCTTCAGTATCCGTATAAGCTCCATTTTGAAGTTTACCAAGATCAGGCAATGCATCTCTAGGTGAGACATCAAAAATGCTTGCTTAATAATCACAGAATCATAGAATGGTTTGTGTACGAAGGGACCTTAAAGATCTTCTAGTTCCAACCCCTCCTGCCATGGGCATGGACTACCTTTCACTAGACCAGATTGCTCAGAGCTTCATCCAGTCTGGTCTTGAACACTTCCCAGGATGGGACATGCACAGCTTCTCTGGGCAACCTGTTCCAGTACCTTACCACTCTCACAGAGAAGAACTTCCTCCTAATACCTAATCTGAACCTACTGTCTTTTAGTCTGAATCCACTCCCCCTTGTCATGTCACTACGTGCTCTTGTAAAAAGTCCCTCTCTGTCTTTCTTGTAGGCTCCCTTCAGGTACTGGAAAGCTGCAATTAGGTCATCCCAAAGACTTGTTTTTTCCAGGCTGAACAATCTTAATTCCCTCATCCTTTCATCATAAGAGAGCTGCTCCAACCCTCTAATCTACTCGATGGTCTCCTCTGGACTCACTGCCACAGGTCAATGTCCTTCCTGTGCTGGGACCCCAGAGGTGGGTGCAGCATTGCAGATGGCATGTCCCCAGAGCAGAGTGGAGGGGCAGAATCCCCTCCCTTGCCCACACTGCTTTGGATGCCGCCCAGGATACAGCTGGGATTTTGGGCAGCAAGTGCAGATTGCCAGCTAATGTCCAGCCTCTTCTCCACCAGCATAATAACTGTATTTCGATTTCAAATTCAGACAATTAAAATGTTATGATAAATCCAGTATGCAAGCACAACTAATAACAGAGATGGAACCTATCCTATATAAACACAAAGTAGTGTTTTCTACCCAAAATTGACAATTGTATTTTGTTCATATGAATATTTTTAAATTGAGTACACTTGGAAAATAAACAATTTAAGGAAGCCTTTGCTTTTGTGAGGAAAACTCTACACAGATGCAAAATACTTTAATTTTAGCAATTTAACTCCAGTCCTATATATGCCTAAATATATTCATGATTAAGTATCACTATGCATCACATGTAAAATATTGGAATGAAAAGACAAAGTTGGGAGGATTATTGGACATTGTCAATTTCAGAGTAGATCCAGGTTTTAACTGGTAGTTGGTTTCTCTGTTGAGTCAGTTCAACTACCAAAAGAAGGAAAATGCAATTGCAGAGGCACGTGGATAAAACTTTGTAAAATCTGTGTTTGATAAAAGCATGCTACGTAGTTAAAAGTGTCACCTATGGGACTACCGTGCTGGGTTTTTTTTTGCATCTGCAGGTAAATGTTTCAATATTACATGGTCTGTGTGCATAGGTGGGTGATTGCCTAAAGGTTATCACTGTGAGTTAAAGGAATATGTGTATTATAATTAAGACATGTTCCTTACATTACAAAAAAATATATTTTCCAATATAATAATTGCATAGTATTGTCCAGCTGGCCATTTATGTAAAATATAAGATGCATTCCTTGGAATCAATGTGCAAAACCGGAAGTGAATACATATGCAGTGAATAAAACTGAAGTGAATACATCCATGGACTGCTTGGGACTTTCAGAGTGTAAGACCTACCTCACATGAAATACCCTTTTCTTCACTTGTACATGTGTAGGACTGGCATTTACTTCACCAATAATGCTGGGGAAAGGATCTTGCATTGTTTCTGATAAATAAGGAAGGTGTTTCACTAGATCACTGGTGTTTAGAAACAGAGGAGTTGATCTTGCCACAACAATACCTAAAGGCACTGAGTTCTCCTGCTTCACTGTACTAGAAGTATAAATAAATAAACAGAAGCCAATTTTGACAGTGTTTGTAGCTAAACACAGTTGCATGTCATTCTTGCTTGTGAGGTGGAAAGTGGATGTATCTCCGTGTGTGCAGAATTAAAGTATTTAATTTACCTAATGATTACTTTTTGATTTTCTCTTGTGTAGCAATCAGCGAACATGCAAGTCTCAGATTCTTGATATTTATCTAATGTTATTTTAGGTTCTGTTTCAACATTTACCTTAAGACTAAAAATGTAGCAAAGATGTCTGAGTGGATGAAAAAAATTATTTTTACCATTACTTAGTTTTATGCTGTAGTTACTTTGATATTAATTAATTGCAAGAGAAGAAATAGAACTTTTAATCACTAAAATGATCATCTTTGTAATACAGGGGAAGCAAGAATGGGCATTAGAACTTCCTGAATCAGAGGGTGAGAACTGTACATTCTGTGTATGAAATTTAAGGGGAACTGAGGACAGAAGTCTGCATATCTCATCTCTCTCATACTTGCTGAAAGGAATCCAATTTATACGAGACAATTGTAAATGAATATGACTTACTCAAAATTCTTAAGTTGATTTGAAGGCTACAAATCCACTGTCAAAGAGAGCTCAACCACTTCTTGTATTGAAGTTGATGGATTTTATTTTTTTTCCTGTAATGTTGCAACCCTACTTGTGATTTTTATTTGTTTCAGACTAGCCAGATAGTTAGTATACATGTTAGGGGTTTCAGAATGCAGAATTAATGATTTTTTAATATAATTTCCCTTGAAGTTTATAATAAAAAAAAAAAAAGTGAAAAAGTGGTGGACAGAATGTGCTAAGTAAAATGTTGCTCATGTATTCCCAACCAGCTGTGCCCAATGCAGCTTTGCAGTTTTTACTTCAAGAGCTGGTGAAACCAATTAATTGTTCCAGGGGTTTAATTACAGTGGTTTGAAAAATCAAGTAATTCTCCTCACTGGGTGTTTCAGCCTAGGTTTCTCATGGCTGTTCAAAAGACAGTTTTACTATTTCATTACCTGTGTAGTTCTTGAATGTATACGTATGTATATATTGCTCTTATTTATAGCTACTTATATATGTGAAGTCTTTCCTTTCCAGCAAATTGTTGTCACAAAGATCTTGGTTGAAGACTGTTGAGGAAAGATTGTAATCTTGAGGATTTACTGCCTAATTTGAAGCTCCAGCTGTGCAGGAAGATGTCAGCTTTTCCTGATCTAGTTTTGATGATAAAGCAGGAGGCAGAGGTGGCTACCATTCAGTGTCTTCCATGAGGGAAATAACTGCGATCTCTTATGTCTTCTCATTAGAAATTCCATAAAAGCCATTTTAAACTAACAGAACACATCCCTTAAGTTATGGTACACCTACTCCTATCAGGACCTTCTGCTGTGATTTAAAACACCATATGCTCATATGTGCTTGTTCTGAAATTTGCACAAATTATCCATGATTAAACATGGGAATTAAAAGCAAACAGCTTCCATTAGACATTCTCCAAATCTGAGGAGCTCCATAAAGTAATGCAGTACTTGACATTCTCATTAATATTTACATCCCTGTATAGTCCAGGTTGGCATCACATCAATCATGACAGAGGAATCACAATATGTGTTTACTACTTGAAGCAACTGGAATTAAGAAAGTTAAACTCATTCACCTGAGTCAGTTAACAGAATCAGCTAATTAATGCTGCTCTGCTGTATATCTCATAGGAAGCTGGTGCTGTGGTGGTGCTCTGCTTAACTTCATTCTTTGTGTTGTTTTATGTGCAAGATCACTTTATCCTGCAGTTTCTGCATCATAAAACTTCTTTAATTTGATGTAAATAATAGTTTAATGTTCCCTTAACTACCTCTTATTTTAGCTCTAGCCCTGGACACATAAGTGGAAACACTGATTTTCCAGAAGCCAGCAGTGGAGGAGACTTTTTAATGAGTCACAATTTAAGCCTGACAATTTGGAGTATATTAATCAAATAATTTCTAGTTCTTCCTCTAGACTGACTCTGGAGTTTTTAGGAATGAACTGGTGCAATTATTTCATAATTAGTAGTAACAACTTCAAGTGTTTTAAATTACTTCCAGAAAAGAAAAAGAGATAAACAACATGGTTAAACCTTTGGCCTCTTTTCAGTTGCACTGCATTGTATTTTGGCCTGGATATTTAACTGTTCATTTTCTTCTTGAAGTATCTTTATAATTATATACATATCAGACACTATTAACACTTCTATGACTTTTTATGATCATTCTCCTTGTCTCAGAAGACACTTTGTTTCTTAGTTTTCTTTAGTATTATCTTAGTGAATAGGTATGCTTAATTTTCTGTAGAGTTTCTTCCATTACCACGATTTTCAAGTAAAATTTGAGTTGAAACATGATGAAAAATGTAGTACAACAATGTATATAGTATAGTCCCTATTCAAACTAATAAGAATATCTTTGCTTTAGGAAAGTTGAATATCCAACACTTCTCATGACACAGTTTTGTAAAATGCTCTATTCATCAGTAAATTCAGTCATATTTCCTAGCACAATACCTGACAGTACTGACTGTTATATATATATCTTTGGGGCAAACCTATTGTTTACTAACATTCTGCTGTGTTGATTCCTGAATTTTGCAACATGAACTACAGAACTGTTCTCATGCTTTAAATCTTTGAATGTTTCCTAGCTAGTATATATCACAAATTTCTAACAGGCGACACCCTAAAATTATTATTCTTCACGTTGTTCACTTTGAATGCTGGTGGCAATAAAAGTATGACCTTTTAAAAAAAAAGTAGAACAAAATACCCCAACACACTCTGGGAAAAAAAAAAATACACCAAAAAATCCCAGAAAAAACCCCAGACTTTTGCTTTTCATACTCTCTTTATTCACATCCTGTCATGTCTCCTTCCCTTAATTCTGTTTCTCTGAGGATGAGGAAATTGAAACAGGGAGATAAGTGACTTGTTGAGGTCCACAAAAAGAGCTGATTGCAAAATCAAGATATAAATCTCAGAGGCCTACTGCTTAGTCCTGACACTCAAGTATTAAACCACAAAAAACACATAGCCTGGAATTTCATATCCGAGAGTTCGATCTCCTCTCCAAAAGAATGGCTGTGACCTCTCAGGAGAACACACTGATGAACTTTTATTCCCCAGAAGAGAAAGGCAACTTCCAATTCAGACTGAAACCATAAAGGTTCAGTCAGATGTTGTTCAAAACTTTTCGAAATATTACATTTCTTAAATACACCTTCCTTTTTCCTTCCCTGAGCACACTGTTATCTGACAGTGTTTAACAGTGCTTAACAACAGTCCAGCATATGAACAGCTCTCAGTCAGGTTGTCTGACCTTTACACTTTGTACCACCCACAATATGTAAAAAGCACAGCACGAATTTAAATACTTTTTTGTGAACTGTTTATCACTTTACTGATATCCTGACCATCAAAATGTGCATTTCATTTTCCAAATACACAAGAAGACAGACACCAGCCAGCAAGCACTTTTGAAAAAGAATTTCCCCAAGCAGCATTCCCTGCTAGTTTTGGATAAACAGGAGCACAAGCCCGTTTGCAATAGTGACATCTAGTGACGCCAAGTCATATTTAGATCAGCTTCATATTTATACCCCTTCTCCAGCTTTGAGTTTTTGGAGCTTTGTACCCAGTCACAGATAAAGTTTTGCAAATAAGCTAGCAAATATGTTCTTTTTCTTTCTAAAAGGCACTGGAAGAGGGAGGAACCATTTCTCCAGAGCAAAGGCTAGCTTAAAGATGCACATATTTAATCCCAGCGAATACCATGGGATAATTTGCAGCCTTGTGAAGCAAGGTATATTTATCATTTGCAATTAAATAAGCAGAACTATTTTAGTGTTTTTCCTGTTAGTGAATTCTCTCAACTAGGATGAAGGTATAAAGACAGCACATGCCCGTAGGCATTATAAATAAATAAATAAAATAAAATAAAATAAAATAAAATAAAATAAAATAAAATAAATTAAAAAAAAAAAAAAAGTAACAGTAACTTATAAGAAATTATTTTAGATGTTCCAAAACCATCCCATAATGAAGATGTGTGGGGTTTGTGCTACACCATTGGTGGTTTTTTTACCCAATGAAATTTTTTTTGGTGGTGCCTCAGTAAATCAGTGGATATATTTATTATCTCAACCATCCCTTTTTTTTGTCCTCATCTCTATAGTTTTGTCTTGAATATTTATACATCCTGCTTAGCCCCCATGTATCTTTTCAGGCCATGGTAGCATATAGGAATGAAGTAAAATAAGATAAGAATTGTAACAAAAGTTTCTTCAATGTTTATAATCAGCATCATTATGATATTTAAATGCAATGGACAGTTATTTACATTGCATGAAACTAGATTTTTTTGGACTGTTATAGTCCACTCTTTTCAGTTCATACTGTGATGATCTAATATTGCTTCTAGGCATGCTGATGCTCACAAAAGCTCAATGTACCTTGACATACGCAAAGTGCTACATCTGGTTCTTTGACACGAGCCATTGTGTCACTCCTCTCTGTGTATCATGTCACTGCGTGCTCAGTGGCATTAGCAAACAGTGCCCTGACACAGCCTGTTATGTCAGTCTCTTCTCAGACAACAGTAAGAGCTTTTATATAGCACACGTGTATTTGAAGTGATGCCACTGAGCACTGTTGTTCATATTTCTGTAAAGCTGCAATTTCTATGTTGATAGAAGCAATGCTTTTAATTAAAGTTGTGTTTTAATTAAGACCTAATTAAGGAAGAGATATGAACAGCTGCAAATCAACAGACGTTTTCCTAATAGTTCATATCTAATTGCTTTTATTTCTTCATTTATATTACCTAAGCATGTTCAACACCGAAGAAATTTGTTGAACTTGCCATATAAAAAATCCACAGACCTTTCAGGAAAAACTGTTATGAGAAAACAATGTTAAACCACACCTTCCCAGAATCAGATCTGAGAAATTTGGAGGCATGCAGAGAATGTGATGTCTTTTAATACATACAAAGTAATGCTTTGTCCTACCTGCCTCTTCAGCTTTTTGAAATCTCTAAAGTTGAACTTGAAGTGACTTACAAAAACATAACTACTAGCCCTTTCATCTTGTTAGGTGCATTTTCCTTACTATCCATAGTCAAGTCAGAGTAAGACCTTAGTGAAGAGGTTGAGGGTTCTCTGTTTTTATTTTAAGAAAAAACTGTGAAAGAATAATTCAGGTCAGTATATGAATTTATATGGTCAGACTTTTTTTTTTTTTGTATCACATTCCAGGAAAATGTTGTCATGTTGGTGACAGACAGTCTCCAATGCTTTTATTTCCAGTTTCAGTTTTTTACACATGCAAATACAAACTTCAGATGTATTTTCAATTATTGCTATCAGAAGAGTTCTCTCCATCAGACATAAGCGGATGGTTAATTTAGCTAATTACAACTCATCATTCCCAACTCAAAGAATGAATGTTTAATATATGTAGAAAACCGTGGTCAATTCAAAGAGTGATTTTAAAGTTTAAGCATTTGCTTATTTTAATGGATATGAAGAATCAATTAGCAGCTGGGGAAACAAACAATGTAAGTTGAGCAATTAGTTTTTATTATTTTCTTAAATCTAGTAATTTTTACCAGGACTTTCAAGCATTAAAAATATAGCTACTTTTTAAAGTGTCTATAAAATTTAAATATGCTTTCACATCCATCATATTTGTTTGAAAAATCCCTCATCTGCATATGAAAAAGCAAATGCAAATTTACCAAACCATAAAAACTAAATTTATTAAGAAGTAAGCTAAATTGGGCCACAGATTACTTGATTTTACAATTATATGATTCCACAGTCATATTTTTTTATGGACACTGACACAGTTGTCTTTTTACAGTTGGAGTCAACAGGAATTGTGGAAACCCGGTTTGACATGAAAGTCAAACCAAAGTAGTAGGGTAGTACAATAGGGTAGTTCCCTGTTGTACACAGATATAAAAACATAAGCATAATGTTTGTCCCTTTTTGCTCGTGTAATTTTTTCCCTAAAATTAGAGAAAAAAAAGGTCAAAAACTTGGAAAAGCATTGGAAGTAAGCAAGTAACTGGGAATTAGAAAAGGCTAAGAATAAAGTGCTATTTGAAGAAATGTGCAAGACACCCTCAGGAGGAAACAGAAACTGCTTGTCTGCACTGGCAAAGTGTTCGAAGCCTGTGCTGCATCTCCTGCAAAGGGGAGACCACCGAGCTGGGGCTTCTCATGAGTAAGCAGCAAGTGAGGGGGGATTGATGGAGACGTGCCCGGATTAGCTGGTGCTCCCGGGGTAGTGGAGCAGCTTGTGACCCTGCAGCAAGACACATGCTCCAAGGCCAGATGCTGGCAGGCACACACAGGCCACTGAGGGAGCAGAACAGCGAAATAAGGAACAGCAGACACTGCATGTGGAAAAATGGCTAAGAAACACAGGCTTTGAATGGGGCAGGCATGGGGTGATGATGCTCACAGGGAACTGTGGCTGTGAAGAATTCTCAAAAAAGTGCACTGAGAGAAGCTACAACGTGTTATTTCATTCATTACCAAACAAGTAACAGTTGTAGTTTAATTTTAAGGACTGACCACTGCCAATTGAACAATACCTTTGCAGAAATATTTGGCACCTTCAGCTTCCCATTTTTATTTGTATTTGAGGATGTCTAATGTGTTACAAGTCTTCTTCATTATAATATAGCAATTTGTTAAACAAAAAGAGCACAGTATTTCTAAGTTGTACACTCACATTGAACAAGAATGAAATCAAGTCAGCATTTTGAATTGCCAATTTAGCTGTTTGTTGTTGGAATTGCTAATATCATGCTAATTATATTTAAATTGCAAAAGATATTAAAATCAATGTTCTCCCATGGGATGTTTTAGGTAATAAGTAAGCATAATTTCTTCATCTTAATTCCCAATTTAATGTTTTGATTTTTTTCTCTGTAGAAACATGAGTTATATGTATATGTCTTCACTTTAAAAACCTTTGGTTTCCCCTAAAAGACACTTCAGAGGATTGTGCTGTGGAACTGCTAATTCTTTATGAGGGTGCTCACATGTAAGATCCCATAAAGTTTCAGCTACCATTTCCCCTGTTCATATTCTGTGCAAAGCTGCTCTGAGTTATTTTTGTGTTGCATTGTCATTCATACAGAGCCTATGTTCCACTTCTTTTCACAAGGTCTTTATTTGCAATTTCGTTATTGTCCCCACATTTGTGAAGTAGTTAATGAAAATACGTAGATTTTTGAAATATTTGCTGTTACCTAATCCTAAAACAGAAGCAATACTGTGAAGTACTATTAAGTAATTTTGTGAACCACTTGGACAAACAATTTCTGGGGATCTGAAAATTGTGTGAATTCACTTTTTTGAAGTGGAAAAATTGCCCCTGTTTTTCCATGCAAAATAAACACACCAAAAAAATTTTTTTCATGTATAATTTGTGGTGAAGGTGCCTGCTTTGCTTTATGCTGGGGGGGATGTCCCTAGTTTTGTCAATATAACAATCTCAGTTGGAATTAATCCATGAAGACCTCCTAAAACTTTCAAAGACTTAGCTTCTGTCCATTTGTTTCAAGGGCCTACATCATCCTTAACTAGCCTCTAGTGCAGGGTGCTCTTACTGCTCTGCTTCCATGCTTCCATTTTTATAGGTGCTGTTCACTGACAATCCTCAAAACCATAATAATCCCAGTTTGATAAAGTGTGTTTTTTCAATCCATAAAGCAACTGCTCCCATTAACTGCCCTGTAGAGCACCTTTGATATACATGACACTTTGAAGAGCAGCAGTACTTTGCAGCAGAATTGTGAGGATTAAAGAGAGAGGATTTAGGGGAATCTTATCTGGGGCCCTATCTCTGGAAAAGTTCACAGCAAAATGTGGCTAGCTTAACACTGTAGAATGGTGCATTATGATTACTGGTTTTATTATTATTCAGGAAAAATCCCGAAATCATTGTTTAGAGTGTTTATTACTGGTATTTTTTTTTGGCTTACAGCTCAGTTCTGCCTTAATGTGCATATTGACCATGGTTATAGTCGCTGTAAATGCACTGCTTACATGTTTATCCAAATGACTTTATCTGCAGCATTTTATTCATTAGAAGACAATATTCTGGCAAACCTGTTTCTTTTAACTGTTCATTTGCAAGACAATTGAAGTGCAACTGAAACTGTTGTGTCAGAATAAACAAATACTGCTTATGTGTTAATCACCGAAAGAATAATATTGATTGTATTTAATACAGTGTGCATTATAGTAGATACAGGTATATCTGTGAAGTGTACCTTTTATTAACAGCATTGCACAGGTAGAAAGAAACATGAACTGTACTTTCAGTTCTTTATCTTAGTATTTTTCTAATTTCTTTTGCTACATTTGGAACTTATTAAATTTTCTACCCTAGTTAAAAATAAGAAAAAGCATAAAAGCCAAACGCATATATTCTTTGGCCAGTGGAATCCTTCTCTAGACTTTCATATTATTGAGGTTAACAGAATCTGTTACCTTGAAAACTTTCTCATCCCCATGTGCTGATATAAGTTGCAATAGAGCCCAAGGGAAACAGAAGTCACATAGTAAAGCTTCCTAACTGCTGTGTGAAAATGTAGACAGTATAGAAGACTCATTACCACAGACAAAACAGAACCAATTCCTAGAGGACTTTTTATAATAGTTTTGGGCAGTTGCATTAGAAAGTTAGTCTATAACAAGATGTTTTGACTTTTATACTAATGAAGGGTGTTAAGGAGATTCTAATTATGGTGTCGGGTTGGAAAAATTAATCTAAGATTTAAAAATCTGAGCTGTTTGAAGTAAGCGTGACTGTAGCCTCTAGGCACTCAGGCAGGAGAGTGACTAAACTTCTTTTTAAGAAAGAATTATTATGAATGCTACTGCATTTCATTATTGAGGCTATGAAATACCATATGTGTTGAGGAGGCCTTTTTAACTCTCTGTAAGTACATAAATTGTTTTATTAAACGTATTCTCCAATGATGCCTAATTCTAATTCTAAGTTTTTTGCCCTTGCACTTCTTTTTCTTATCATAAGGCCATGAAATTTTTCCACAGAAGGGCTCACTGTAAAGGTATGATAAAATTGTCACAATTCTCTAGTACAAGTTTTAAAAAGTTTTGAAATGCTATTTGAATATTGTGGTTCTCTGGGTATGCCACAAATATTCACCACAGTCTGACCAGCATCAGCCCAGTGAGCAGTCACATATTCTGTTGGGCTGAATGCAATCTCTCTCCTGCTCCCCTAACACAAACAACACTGCCTGCAATGTACTGCCTGGGAATGGATCAATCTACATTCAGACTGCATTTTAGGTGTTTTAACCTTGAACTGAATCCTGCTCTAATCTCTCTGTTCCTTCAGAATATTCCCAGTCAGCAACTGTGCTGTGTCAGTGTACTTTCTTACTGCTAATGCAAATATGAACTAAAATCTGGAGAGTTTTTACAAGAGAAATATAAAGGGCAATTAAGCAAGAAAAAGGATTTTCAATAAATTTGTAGGACCTTAATCACTTCTTCCTCCCGTATCTCTTTATCAAATTTGGCTATCAAACTTAGCTCACACTTCTGAATATTCCAGTAGACAGACAAGTATTATGCTTAATTTTCTTCGGAAATCAACTTAAAAATATTTTTCTCATTTCTTTATTTTTTCTTATCTATAAGCCTGGCTTTTCATTTCTGCCTGACAAGCAGGTATTATGTATTATTACATGCTATGTCATGACATCATTATTTCGCTAAAATGTTCATAGATTTGTAACTGCTCCTCTTCGGTAAGTCATATTGAGACCAGCTGATCTTGGGAAACAAATATATCTGTTTACCTTCCTGGAAATGTTTATGTTACATTTTTGCCTTGTTAAATTTCCCTAATACCCTTAGTGACATCACAATATTCAGTGGAAAAGAAAAAGGAGCAAAAAACAATGGGAAAAAGTCCACAGAGGAGATGTGGACCAGTGTTCCTGTTAGGATTTACTTGTTGATATCTCGTCTGTTGTTGGCTATTGACAAGCCTATGAAGCCAAAGTAAATAAATCCTTTAAAATATTTTTCTGAGCTAGGTACAGCTCTGCCTGTATAGAAGTATATGATGATATTGAAATAAGCCATATGTAAGGGCATTGTTAATTCATATTATATAGGATAGAATAAACATGTTTTGCTAGTATGTTTTTTTACACTTGTCAGGAATCATTCAACAGAAGCTCAGGCTTGTGTTTTCTTATTGTTAAATTAAAGCAGTTTTTTCCAGCACAGACAGAATGAACATAGAGCAGCAGAACAGAAACCTGTTTAACCTGTCTTTTCTAGCGAGGAAGCTCCTGTAAAACTGCAGATCAAACTTTAAAAATACTGCTTTCTTTATGTATCATCTTTCCCAGCATTTCTCCCCTCCTTGATGCTACAGAATTGTGATTTTTTAAAATTCGTATTGACTATGAAAATCACTCCTGTATATTTATTTCAATTCTACATCAATAAGATAGAAATGTTTACATTATTATTACTACAACTTTATCACATGACTCAAAACTCTTGATACTAAATCAATGCTGGCAGTTGTCTATATATTCCAGCTAAGCAAGTTATCATGTACTTTGTTCAATTCTCCTATCAATTACAACTTGTTCTGGGTAAAAGGTCTATATATGTAACTTGGTTACACCAAATAGCAAAACTCCTAATTAGCTAGGCTTCTCATTCAACTAATTTTCCTAACTTGTATACCTGCAAAGTTAAATAATCAGTGGAGTTGACAGTATCATTTCATCTGCTGTTGCATCAATAAACAATCAGTAAAGTAGGATCAGACTAGTTTAATCATTATGTTGGAACAACTTACTTACTAGCTATTTGACATGCCATTTTAACTTCCTTTTAGAATGTAAATCTAATTACAAGTTTGTCAGGCCTCTGAGGGCACCATTTGGCCTTAACATCTCTGTCCAGCTTCACCTGGGGTCTCCTTAGAGCACAGCTTATGGGTCCAGGAGCCCCATTTCATCTCAGCCTGGAGCCATTAGTGTGGTGAAGACAGACCTTTCCCGTGAGAAATTTTTCTCTCTTCTTCCTGTGTTTTATAAACAAAGATTGGATGTTGTTGAAACAGTGTCTCAAGATATGGATGATTCAAGCCTGGCCAATTGGCCTGGGGGGACGTTTTGAACTGACCAATCTGGGTGACCTTTGAAAGTCTATGTAAGTTGAAATTAATTAATAAAAGAACATTTGCCACACTGAGGACCTGGACTTCTTCTCTCTGTTAGCAGTTCAACAGCGACACATTAGTTCCTACATTATAGATGTGCTGATATCCAGCCTTTTCTCTGCCCCATCTCTTGGTGGGCCTATGGTTTGTGCTGTTGGAAATTTGTCTCCTTTTGGCCAGAAGTTGCAGCTTGTCTCTTTCTCCAGCGCTGACTTACTGACAGGTGCTGTACCAATGCTGTAGCATCATGTCCATCCCTGTCTTTGGTCCCATCTCCTTTTGCCTGGTGATGCCTTTTGCCATCTCCGGTGCCTGCTTTGCTTGCTTTGTCTGGTGCTGTCGAGGGAGCCAGCAGACCAGCCCCAGACTGTTCACAGTGTTGAGTCCCTGCAGGACTGCTTCCCACCAGTGGGGTCTGACATTTCTGGGGTCACACTTTCCTCCCAGATCATCAGCAGGCCAAACAGGCTGGCCTTTGTTGCTCCCTGACAAAATTATTTTATTATAAATTGAGTAGTTCTTGTGGATGCTGTAAGGGCTGCAAAGATGCATCTTAGCATCTCCTCACACTCTCTATCAGGACAAGACTTCTGATGGCTAAACCATCTGGCCTTTATTGTATATTTTAACTAGTTAAAAAATGGTTAGGGGGATAAGTCTCAGCACCTTCCAGTGTGAAGCCTCAGATCCACTGGGGTCCAGGAGCCAGGAGTGTCCTAGTCTAGTATCCCCCAAGGCATAAAAGTCTCTACATTAATTGCCAACAATATATTTACACCTTTGTGCATAATGTCTTCGCAAAAACTCTATTACATTGCTAATTTACTGCCAGAGAAGAGTTCTGATTGATTTGGCTGGCTACGTAAGTACCCAAAATTTTCATAAGTATTGGATATCTTGAAAAATTTTCCCTTCACTGAAGTGGAATCCTCAGAGATTCTTCTTCTAAGACAATTATAGCAAGAAAAGATGTTGGCCAAGACATGGCCAAGAAAAGATGTTGAGGAAGTGAACACATTGGAGGGTGTTGGAGATTAGCACTCACTCTCTCTCAGGTGTTTGGCTTTAGACAGCACTAGTCCGTTTCTACAATGTCGCTCGTGAGACCAGGATTTTCAGGTGACCCAAATCTGTGTGGAAACTGGACATACCAGATCTCTAGGCCAATAGCAGCTAATGACAGAGTGCTTTGTCAATTAGTACAAAATACGTTTGACTTTGGCCTTAGTATGTCTCTTGGAAAGTACCCCATAGACATCAGAAATTGAATTTAGAAGTGGTTGGATTGTTCCAAAATTCATAGCCCTACCAGGAGATGCAAGAATGTATGTGTGTCTCCCACACACTCTGACACATATCAGAGTACATGAGATTTCCTGTATATCTGTTATCATTTGATTTCCTTGTATGCACATGTCCACACAAAATCTGCTTCCAGGAATTATTGTAAAACTAATGAACCAGTAGCACTGTGAAGGTGGGTTGTGTTGTTTTCTTTAACCAGTTGCTCGACTGCCCAAAGGAAGAAGATTCAGCCCTTATTCAAAACCAAACTGGGTTATTTCCTTCACTGTGGAATTGAGTGTAAGCTGGTTGTTCTTGTTATATGTAGCACAGATAATTAACTGAAATTTAATTAATTGAAAGAACTTCTGTAGAGAGCTGTGTATAGAAATACTTTTCTTGATACTGACTGATGAGTCTGATTCCAGTAGCTTACATCTGCTTTCCCAATGGTTGTGTGATTTTAGAGTATTCCAGCATGCTCCAGTGTCCTTTCTGTTAAATAATCAGGACAAATAATAGATGACCAAGAAGCAACGAAGCATGGAAACTAGCTCAGAATTCTATTCCCTTATAAATGTCAGGGATAAAAATAAACTCATTCAATTCTGGAAAAATTAAAGAATTTGGGACATGAAATAAAATGTATGTTTTTCAAGGCAATAGTCTTATCACTGACTTATTTTTTGCCCTGGAAAAAATAAGTACATATTTTTTGCTATGAAGTACATCCTTTCTATCAGATATATTGAAATCAAGGGGCATTTTGTCTTCCACACCACCAGTCAAAACTGTGTGAACTACTGTATTCAAAACAATCAATAAGACTCATTTTAATCTGCACATTTTCACTTAACCCAAGAATATTTTTATGCTAGATTCAAGTTTCTGTTAAGGCTAGTTAGAAAGAAACCTACTATAACCAAATTCTGTATAACAGTAACACATTTTTTTTTGCTAACAACATTTGAATAAATCTAACACAATCTAGGTCACATAAAAGTTTTGAAATCTATTTAAAATCAAGATTTCTTCAAGGTGTGGTTTCACGCTTTATCTAGTTCTGCTGTGACTAAAAACAAGCTTCAGTGAGTATATAATAGGAAAACTAAACCTTATTGAAAGATGTAAAATGAAATCTCATTATGCATCTGGAACTCTTTAATTTCAATCACTGAAGCATGGACAGAAAATAATGGGCACTATTTAGAAGTGGAATTATTTTATTCATCGTTACCTTTGCATTTTGAATTCTCACTGAATCTGGTGTTGCAATGTTTCGGGGATAATAATAGGAATATAATGATAACTATTTTAATCTTATTGGTGCTGTTTACTTTTGAACCTAGAACAAGCTTAACAAGTCTTTGGTGCTTGTGAATTTTTTTGCCGTACATATAGGTCTTGATGACAAAAGGTACAAACTTACATGCTTGTACTAACTAGCTACCATCACCTCACAACAGGAGAGAGCCAGTTCTGACACCTGAATGCTATCAACTCTCCTAGCAGAAGACATCTTCCAGTGACTGAGATAGTAATGACTTCATAGAAAATTCCTCTTGCTTCTTTATACAGTAAATTAAATTTAACCATCTCTTACCTGAAGAATCAGATACATTATTGCTGCGATACATCAAATATAGACCTTTTCAAAAAGCATGAGCCAGGCATACATCTTATTAATTTTCAGGTATTTCATAGGAACTTCTTACAATGCACAGAGCTTTGAGAAATTGCTAAGAAGGCTTATCTATAAATCTGCAATATATCCCGAACTTAGAATGTGTCTAAGAACTTAATGTTCTAATTCAAACTTACTGAAGCAAACAAAATACCATATTAACTTTCACACAGGCAAAAAATACAGGCTGCAGTAGATTTTCAACATTGGTTTACTGCAGGCTGTGGCATCTTTTCTATCTGAATAAGACTTAAGAGCATGCAGTTGTGCAGAAGACTCTGGTCCATGCCAGGAAAGACTGTAGATGCCTAGAAGTTTTAGTCTAATGTTCAGTGGCAAAGTTAAAAAAATGCCTACCCAACTGCTGCCTGAACCCAACAAACAAAATTTCACTCTTCTTGTCTGACCTGAAAATTTGTCAGACAGCTATAGTTCAAATTAGCTCACATAAGCTGGTCTGAGCCTCTTATACCATGAGATGCTGTTTTCCTAAATTGAGAGCCTATATTCTATTTCCAGCCGATGGGAGTGAGTCATTTTCTTGAGAAATCCTCCAGAGGGTGATCATCTCTACCTGAGTTTACACCCACAGGAATGCTCTCTTGGTTTTTCAGTGGCTTACGTTTCCCTGTAAAATATATATTCCCCTCATTTTACTTGTTGAAGCTTTATCATTACTCAGCAAGGAATGAAGTGTTTGTAGGTCTACAGCCTTCTGTTCATGAAACAATTTTTACTGAAAACTAAACTGTCCTTATTGGCAATAAACTCTGTGAACTGGGAATCTGGGTCTCTCACCCTTACCTCAGAATTTCTGTGGATTTTTAAGAAAATATTTTTGTATCCAATTTGTTTTCATATAAAATTTACAGGAGAAATTCTTCAAGCAATTAATGTAAGGCACTCACTGCTAGATGGGGTACTGGCCTAAGGTTTATTGCAGAAAAGATGGGCATTAATATTCTGGCAAATTCTGTGTAAAGGTCACAGGGAGTGGGGATTTCTGGGTTCCTGTGTTGAGGAATGTTGATGAATTCTACATGAAATAGTAGCTTTGTACTGTAGATATTATTTGTCAGGAGAAAAGGATGGAAGCCAGACTCCCTTCATCTAGCTGGCTTGCTCCAGTTGTTACCGGTATACAAAAACATGCATTTTCAGACCCATTCTGAGCAGTGGAACAGCTTATCTGGAAGCCATTAAAAATATTTCTGACTAGTCCAGAACTTTGTTGATGAGGTTTTCAGATAAGAAACAGAAGAACTGGGTTTAAAACACCAAAGTCAAAAGAAAGACAAGAACAAGTCTCACACCAAGATTAATGTTTTGAGTTATTTAGTACATCACTAGGTTGTTAGAGAAAATATTCTCTACAGGACATGTTGGCATCTGATTTAGTTACTTAAATAGAAAGGATATCCTTTTAGAGTGACTGAATTGTACTCATTTTTATCAAAAGAAATTGCAGAGATCCTAGTCTATAAGGTGGTTTTGGAATGTGAATCCTTGGTAGAGAGCTATACCAGTCTGCAGTAAGTTTATTTAAGGCACCATCAACCTTTCCAGGATGATTAACTTACTGCATTGTTTACTGTCATGTTCAGGTTTGAGGCATTTAACTTTGCAGTGCATAAGAACCTTAGATGCTGAATGCAGTTGAATTTTGCTTCAGGGATCAGACACCAAAACCAGGTCCTTCAAAGCTAGAAAATCAGTACCTGTGTCTCTAATGTGTGTGTTCCAAGCAGCTAAATATTCTAAACCAGACTAATCTGTAAAAAAAAAGTATTTGCAAAGAAAAAATACTGCCAGTTAATATTTTATGACTTACATTGTATAAACCTATTAGTAAATGTTTTATATATATATATAATCATAGAATAGGATCACAGAATGGTTTGGGTTGTAGGGGACCTTAAAGATCATCTGGTTCCAACTCCCCTGCCATGGGCAGGGACACCTTTCACTAGACCAGGTTGCTCAGAGCTCCATCCAACATGGCCTTGAACACTTCCTGGAATGGGACATCCACAACTTCTCTGGGCTACCTGTTCCAGTGCCTCACCACCGTCACCTTAAAGAACTTCTTCCTAATACCTAATCTAAACCTACTCTCAGTTTAAAGACATTCCCCTTGTTGCTATTACTACATGCCCCTTAAAAAGTGCCTCTCCATCTTGTAGGATTCATTCAGGTACTGGAAAGCTGCAATTAGGTGATCACAAAGCCTTGTTTTTTCCAGGCTGATCAATCACTATTCTCTCAGCCTTTCCTCACAGGAGAGGTGCTTCATCCCTCTGATCATCTTAGTGGCTTAGTGGCTCTGGACTTGCTCCAGCAGATCAACATCCTTCCTGTGCTGGGGACCCCAGGGCTGGACGCAGCACTCCAGGTGGGGTATCACCAGAGCAGGGTAGAGGGCCAGAATCCTCCCCCTTGACCTGCTGTCTTCACCACATATTTGTATACAAAACTTTTTTTAATATATAAAGGAACTAAAAGTATTTCTGAAAATAATTGAAGTAATAGATGCAGTCTAAGTTAACTTATGCTGCTTAGGTGAGTTCATGTTTAACCTAAAAACTCTTTAGGAACTTCTGCATCTTTATGCATATAGAAATGTTTAGATGTTGTGAATGATTCAGTAAACTGAGAGCACCAGAAGACTATTCCTGCATTAGCAAATAATTAGGTGCAGTGGGGTCACACCATTAGAAGTGGCTGATGCTGAGTCCTGCACCTTTGCATTGTATAGGGTCAGGGGCTCTGCTTCAGGTTACATTATGTCTGTCTCTTGGGCAAAAAGCTTCCACTAAATACCGTGTACAGCTCACTGGAGACACAAAGTGCTATGTGCACACTGGATGACTCAGAGATAGTTTAGCTAACGGGCTGGTTTTTAACCTAATGCCCCCTTGAAACACTGGAAATATCTAGTGCACATACATCAAACTGCTCGGAGATCCAAACCTGCACATGGTAAATGGAGACAATGACAGGCTCAAAGCAAAATCACACTATTTGTTTGATCCAATTTGCAACTACAGCCAGTAACATAAAACAGAGCTGGGCAGCATCACATTGCTCAATAAATGCTGTTGCATTTTCTTTTAAATCATCATCAGGGGGATGCTGGTACATAACAAAGGTGAAATCTACAGTGTCACCAAACATATAGAGGGCTAATGGGGAAAACTTTGTAATACTCAGAGAACTCTATTCACACTCTGAGAAATTAAACAGATAAGTGTTATCTCTCCTCATGGATTGTATACCATCAACACAGATTAATTTTCTTTTTTGCCTTTGTTACATTCTTTTATATAAGAGCTATATAGTATAACTAGTTGCAGATATGTAAAAATCCATAACGTTTCACTCCAGGGCATCTCATATTATTACGATCTTGATTGAAAAAAATAGATCATTTTGATTTGAAAAATACATATGTATTAAATTTACAGCTTATTTTCAGTGGATATAAGATACCAGGTTTCAGTTGTAAAAGTGCCACTCTCTATTTGTTCTTAATATACCTCTTGCTGAAATCAGTTCTGGTTATCAAATCATAGAAGATGCTTTAACTCTAAGTCCATGTAAATAATAAAAGAGAACTACTCTAAAAGTCAGCTCAGGAAGATCACAAGGGGGGAAAAAAGAAGTACCATAATAATAACTTGCCTGAAAATTAATTACAAATTAAGATTCAGTGTCTCAGCCACCTACACAAAATAGTGTGAAGGCCTTAATAGTCAGAACGTTAGAAGGAAAATAAAGTAAATAAATAAATAAAAAAGAGCATTCATATTTTAAAAAGCTGTAAAACAAACTAAATTAAGATATCGTTATCAATTGCAAAAAATTAGAGCCTTCCTACAAATTATACATAAATGTATAGAGGAGTGATTGATGCCAGAAACTTGGGAAGGGTAGATAAACCTTGGTGCATTGCTTAATTGGCAGTCAAAACTTTTCTGTATTGGAGGTAAGAATGTTCTTATAGAAACAATCAAAAAACACCCCAATACCCCAGTAGGACCAATGGTATCAACAGTGTGTTTGTGTTTTACAGTAGAAAAGTTGGAACCTTTTCAAACCAGTTCTTATTATAAGACTCGACAATAGCAATTACAGCTGAATCTGTGAATGAAATACCATAATCAGACTTTCAGAGTCAGAAGAAATGCTGTATTTTTTACATACTACTAAAGTGTGCTGAGTCTAGGTTGGAGTCCTCAGTTCACATCACAATTTAAAAGAAATTTCTTCCCTACCATTACTTTGCAAAACCTCTCATTTTTGTCTCTCTGCCTCCTGGAGTGCATTCATGGGAGTTATTCAGAACAGATTAAAGTGTTAATGGCATGAAATAATTTATCTGGATTGTTAAATAGAACAGGATTTTAGCAGTACACTAAAGAAATATTAGTAATTTTTTATTTCTTAAGATAGAATATTACACCATTATGTAAAAAGGATGTATCAGAATGAGTACCCTCTACACTGAAAAAGTAAAACCTCATAAGAGATTTGAATTTCTTGAAGACTGGGCAATTGAGGAATTTTTTTGATGTTTTCAGTACACATATTAAAACAAAATCAAATCAGTACACAGGAAGAAATTAAACCAAGTAGTGAAAGTGCTCTTCTGGTGCTACTGTCTTCTTGCACAGTTTTGCAAAATATTCTGTGGTTCCAAAATCTGTGAAGACCTGTATTTTATGCTTTATTAAACACACCCAAACTAACAACAGCTAGGTGACTAATTCAGAAGGAGTAAGGTTGACATTCTAGAAAAACTTACATGGTTCTTCAGTTTACAGTTTCAATTCATATCAACTGTCAAACTGTTGCACAGGATAAAAGAAGACAAAACTCCATACTGGGATGTATGAACAAGAATATAGACTTCTATGAGCAATGTAAAAGAAACTTTGCTTTCCTTTTAGCACTGGAAAGACCTTAGCTGATGCGTAGTACCCAGTTTTGGACAGCTAACCTCAAACTCAATATGTTGTAAGTGGAGGGAAGCCAGTTAAAAAAAATAAAAAAAGAATGAAGGAATGTACCAAAAACAATAGTCAAAATAAAACCGGGAAAGTTTTGATTTGTGGCATTTAATTTCCATATACCATATTTACCCACTCTAATTCTTGTCTATAGAAAAACATGTCAGGCAAGTAAGAAACAGTGCAAAATATATGACTGGAAAAAAATTTCCTCTTCTTTTATTCTCCTCATCATCATCTGTGATGATAGCTAGAGTGAATAGAATGTCTAGTTTTCTGCTTAATGGTGAGAGGCACTGCTGAAACCATGATCTTAATTGTTCTTTTTCATAATTTTGATTTCATGCTTTGGTTTGCTTTTGAGATTGGCAAGCTAGACTTGATTTTTAATGCTTCATATTTATTTTGCACTTTAGTTTTGTTCAGGCTAATCTTTTTCTAGGATGGTGATACCTGCTGGATACTATTTAAAGATCTTTCTAATAAGTGAGAGGTTGATTGAGCTCATTTTTGTTACATAGTATATATGTTATGTTCAGAAATACAGCAGATTTTGAGCATGATATCTATAACTAATACCGAAGAGATTTTAATGGAAATAACTATCACTACTTCATTGTAAGTATTTTTAAAATCTAAGAAACTAACTATTCCTCTGAGCATGAATATATGAACTTTCCTGTATTTCTCTCTTGACAAGGCAGCTGCCAAAGAGATTTCTTCTTCAGCCTGTTGTAGTGGCTTAGGTTAATAGCCTGACCAAACTTGTCAGACTGATACGATATTCAGCATGGCATTTTCAACTGCTCTTCTTTCTGCTAAATTTCCAGCGTTACAAGAATAGTGTTTACTCAAAAAGCATGTGTTTACTATGTAAATACTCCACAATACCAACATCATTAGCCTAAAATAGAGGGGTTGGCACCTCTCAGAAAGCAAAATAGGATGATCAGAGGTTTCCAGGAAGGATGCATTGAAGCAATGGCCCTAAAATATCACTGTAATTCAAGCAGAAGATGTTGTTTCTGGCAGCAAACTGTACAACCCTTAGTTTAAAGTTTGAATTGGGTAGCATTGTGTAGTACTGTGTAGCATTGTGCACCAAGTTATTTTATTTTCCTAAAATGAAATTCCATTTGAAGTGTAACACTAACAAAAAGTTCAATCTTTTTTTCATAATTTGCATCTTATATTCAATGGGAAATTTTCCTTGTTGCAGCTCTAGATTTTTGTTTCTCATCCTTTCAACGGGCACTTCAGAGAGTGATATATCTCCATCTTATTTATTAACCCTGGCTGATAATATGATTTCATAAAGCTGGCTTTAGCTTATATTTTCACTGTCCTCTCCCCATCCTCCTCTTCACACAGGTCATGCCCTTCTGCCCTGAGCATCCTAATGGCCTTTTGCTGAAATCACTTATTTGAGTGTTTCGGTGTTCATGGGAGCTTTTTGGTTTTGTGTGATTTTTTTTATTGTTCATTTTTGTTTAGGTTTTTGTTGTTGTTGGGGTTTTGTGGTGGTTTTTTTGTTGTTGTTTGCTTGTTTTTGCTCTCTTTTTTTTTTTTTCTAAATTCCATTTTATTACTCGTTGGAACTACTGTTCCTCTCAACTAATTTTATCTGTGTAAAATTATGCAGGCAGTCAGGCCAGCTCCCTTCAGAACCAATGAAATCTTATCCAGTGATTCATCCTATCTGTCTTACTTTACAATACTTCTGCTATTTTTTCCAGTTATTAATAAATACTTTTCATAAGACTAGTCCAAGACTTGGAACACATGGCTAGTTGTTTCCCTTGTCCGACCCTTCCTTTTTCTGTAGTCAAATTATTAGGCAATTGATATCCACTGAATTATGAATTTCATTAGTATATAATTTGCTATGTATTTTTAAATTCTTTATCTCTCTAACATCACAAAGTTAATGTCAATCTAAGAAGATGTATGGCAAAATCGAATGTATTATGCTGTTCAGTCATAACTGAATTTGTTTCCTATACGAAGGACATGTTTACAAGCACTCCAATCTTCCACTGAGAGATCTTTTTCAATAGAAATGGTACTATTTTATCAAAATTTTATAAGCTTATACTTAGTACACTAAAATGCAGAAAAGGAAATTGTTCACAAGTACAGAATTTTTTTTTTTCTAAAAATGAAAACTACACTACTATTGCAGCTGCTACCACCTGTATCAGAATAGACAATTTGTCAGGAATTGCCTCCTGAGATATAGGGGAGTTAAAACTGAAATTTTCACTCATTATCCCTCAAAGCCTTAAAAACCCCAGTCCCAGGATAACAATGACATCCCACAAAATCTTGTTATCATTAAGAAGTAAGAAGAGGATTCTTTTTTTATTATAAGCATTTTCACAGAACAGAAAAAAAATATTCCAAATACATATATCCTGAAAGGAATCATAGTCTATCTGTCACCATTTTATTTTACATGTCCTGCATAGTATTTTGCATATATAGCAAATATGTTCAAAGAGAACCTCTGTTATCACATCAGTTCTTGTTTTAAATGTGGTAACAAAACCAAAGCCTATTAGAGAATAGATACTGACACGGAAGTAAAAGTGTCATATAGGCGAAATTTCATAATGGAATGACAGATCCAAGATCAAAGGACACAAATAGCATAATAACTTTTAACACTACCAAACATATGGAAATTAAAAGATCAAAGTGCTCTCATATGCAGTACTGAATAACACTCTTCCATCAACAAATCAATAAAAGGTAGGTTTTCTGTTTGGCCAGCAGGTAACAATAAAACTGCAGCTACAGATTCTGTAGCAGACAAAGCTGAAACAACTTCATTAGCTTACTTAGTCCACATACCTCTTTCATTCTGTGATCAAATACAGGTTTCTAAGGAAGGGAGGGTGAATGATGATAGACTGCAATCACTAGAGTCTGCTAGCAAGGAAATGTAATAAATGCACCCTCCCACCCCCACTGCCCTTTCCCCAGCATTAAAATAAATGTAATCTAACTAAAGAGAAAAAGAACAGAGCGAGAAGGGAAATCAAATCTTTTCATCATAATATAGTGTTATGGGAAGTACAAAGTGGTAGAAGAAACTAAAAAGTGCACCAAAGAAGTATGGTGGGTCTTTTTCTACCTTTTTTTTTTTTTTTAACATATTAAATACCCCCATAAAGTGAAAAAAAAATCGAAGAAAAAGGAGCTTAAAAAGCACACAGAGAGAGAACAAATAGCTCTCCTTTTTCTTTGCATTCTTCTTGATTCTTCCAGTTGCTATTGTTCTTCTTTTTTCCCATTTTTGGGACAAGACTTCATTAAATATCCCCTCCTTTCCAATTTTGCTTTTTCTTTCTTTATGAGTTGATATTCAGAACTTTAGGTTTCATTTTTGTTTAGTTGTTTGAAACAATAACCCTGCATTCACACTGACAATTGACCTCTGAGGAAACCTTACTTCTGTAAACCATGATGGTTTTAAGATCAATGGCAAGAAAGGCAGCATTCACAGTTGGTTCATGTTCCATCTTCTCAGGTGGCATTTGCCTTTTTATCCTATTTCAGTTGCAGAGGGAATTGCCATTAATCTTACACAGTTTTCTCACTTGCCTTTCACACCACCATCTCATCTCAGTCCAGGCAGCCTTTTTCTTGAGGAGTATTTAAAAATTACAAACTTTTGTCATGCTGGTTAATCTGGCCAGGTTTCTTTCATAGGCTTTAGACAAACAGGCTGGTTTAGATGTTCATTCAATGCAGGAGTTGAATTCTGTGGACAGGCTTGCTCCTTCATTTGTTACATGCAGCTTAACTGTATCTAACGTAAATTAGGGAACATGAAAAGGAAGTAAAAAAAAATCCAGCAAAAATGGATTCCTTTTATCTGGTTCTCTATTTAGTAGTCTCTACTAGTGTTCCCTATAATGTCTTCCCTGAGAATCTTTGTCAGCAAAGCTGAATTCTCTTAACATTAACTAAGGCTACCTTCTTTTCCCATTAAATATGACACTCCGTCCTACACCTTTTTTCTTCTTCATCTCTTTTGAATAAGCAGCATTCATTCACATCCTTTATTTTTCTTAGTTGCATAGATGGCTTCCCTGAAACTCATTATTTTGGTCTCAGTGGTTCTCTTGCTTTTTGTTCTGTCATCCATCTAAATATTAGTTATTTCTTCTTACCTATTCCATATTTCTCTTACTTGTTTCTCTACCATCCACTACTTGGAGAGGTTAATAATCTCCATATTAACACCTTGTCAGGGGAATACCTAAGTATTACTGCAGCCCATGCCACGACTGTTCCATAGGCATGGGAAATCTTCTGCAGTGGTTCAGTATTAAAACCTTCCTCTAGACACAAAGGGCATCAGAGACTTGGGAAGCTGTTTCACTGAAGCCATCTTTTTTCCACATTAAAATAACAACAGTTTGCAGAAGTCAGCACTTTAATGATTAAAAGCTAAGGGTTACAAACTGTTCTACATAAATATGATCCAGTGACAATATAAATACACCCAAATAAAATACATTCTAAGCAACGTTTTTAGATAAAACTGTCATTTAAATTAATGAGAAAAACTGAAAATTAAGATGGAAAATATAAAACAATTCCTTCAACATTAATCCTTTTATCATTGACTTCCTTCATATCATGTAATGTTACATCTGCCCACTCCATCTCTTCTTGAAGATATTCTGCGGAGCCTGTAGGCTGCCCGTAGAGACAGGTATCAGAGCCCTGCAGACCACCTGAGTGTTCTGGTGGTATCCAATACTGTGTCGAAGGTAAAAAACCCCTAAAACTATTACCTGTATTCAGATTCAGGGTCCTGCATCATCTGGACACACACGTGTAGCTAAGGACAGCTTCAGGCAGCTCTCACTAGACCATCTGCGGGAGTAAGTGACATGCAATAGATTAACAGATAATGCAGAGCATTGCCACATTCCTGCAGAAATTTAATGGCAGAATTTGCTTCACATAACTATGCAATACCCATTGCTTGGGGCTAATGTACAAGTATTATGATAAAATTTTAAGAGTAAGTTTGCTGAAATTAAAAGTATGAGAAAAAAGAAAAGGCTTTGCATACATAGTTTCTTTGGAAGAAGCGCTTAGAATGAGAACATTTTAAACCAGCAAAATATGACTCACCTGAACACAGTTGTTAGGGCAAGTCATCCATAAGAAACAAATTGTTCCAAACGAAAAATGGTATTACTATAGATAATCTAAATGATGATCACAAGCCTTGAAACGATATATAATATATGTAAGGATTAAAGGACAAGAGAACAAGATAAAATGTTCTGATAGGAGGAGCTCAAGCATCAAATTATGCATCCTAGGGCAAACCTCTGCTGAGGTGACTTAAAATACAAGCACAAAAAATGCTCAGACAGAAAGATGAAATATCTCTCAATTAAGGCACATTTCTAACTTCCTTTTGGAATGTGATATTTCAGGCTGAAGCTACCAAAATTTGTTCACCATGAAATTTAGCAGGAGATTGTTCTGCTTCATTACTTCTGTATTTGTTGAAGATCTCCTGATTAGAGGGAAAACTGATAAGGTGGCACCATAGAGAGGGCACTTTGAGGGTAATCATTAAAATCTGTATGCATACTAGCAAGTCGAAGTAGACCACAACAGGAATTCATTACATTAAACATATACTGCAACAGAATGTGTACAAGGTAGGAATAATCTGAAAATTATAAACTGGCATTTTAACATAAAGATTTTTGCTCTAAAAGTTAAGAAAATAATCCTGGCTATAAAACTCACTGCAATCTGAGATTCATTAAGTGCTACACCAAAGAAATACAATGGCAAATGCTAGTGTAGCAAAATGAAGATATTAAAAATGTGATTGCTAAATATTGTTTGCACGGGTGAAAAAGTCAGCAAAGATACAAAACTGAGGACTTCAGCATATGCTAACAACAAACATCAGCTTTCACAGGTACAGAATGAGTTTTCTTAAGGATTATGGATCTTTGCCCTGGTATGTGGTCCTTGTTACAGGATAAGAAAGAAGCTGCACTACTGCTTTTCCCTCCAGTCCCACCTATCTGCACTCAAAACAGATTCACTGGTGAAAACCCATGTCTGTGTGTCTTGACTGTCTATGTCAGATATTCTTGTATGTGCAGTGCCTCCTCCTTTTCTTTTACAGCCTACCCATGCTCTAGATAGGAATAATGTTTAAATTTAAGCCCTGAACTACACAGATGTCTTATCTTCCTGAAGATTTTTAATACTGCAAAAATATGTCCAAAGGAGATGACAAGTGACATAATGAAGAAAAATATGACAATATGATGCTTAATACAATAAGCACAGAGTTAGCCCAAAGCACTCACATAATTCTAAAACATTTCCAGAACCGATCATTATTTCATATTAGTAGCAGCAACCACTTCTTTTAAGTGCCACTTGAAACTATCAAAACTAGTTATCTTCAAAAGAGTTTTTTTTAAAGTTAAATTTAGATAAAATGAACTTTATGACTCACTGAAATACCCTCTAGATTTCTTTCTTATAAAGGACAAACAAACCAAGCAGCAGTTTTGACAGGAGGTATTCAAGTAATAAATGATACATACTGTACTAAACTTCAAGTATGATGGGTAGAAATAATAGACAGACTTCAAAGGTTTGCATAGAAAAGAAGAATGTCATAGCTCTTGGGAGTAAAAACATAGGAGCAGAAAGTTAATATAGTGAGCTTTGTGCAGATAGTCTAAAACTGTCAAAGCCTGACCCCTTTAAAATAGAGTTGTCAGAACAATTAACTTCAGGGAAAAAAAGCAAAGTCATAATGAGGTGACAGTGAAGGAAAATCCTTTCCTCAGTTCTGAAACAGGATACATTATTTTATCTAGTAAAAAGTCTCATAGGGACATATTTCTAATATGCGTAACATATAAAAACACTCTGAGAAGATTCTTTAAGCTGAACAGTTTGGAAAGACACAGAAGGTGAAGGAGAGATGCCACTTGATTATTTCAATAACTTTTGGGTTTGGAACTTCATAGGTTGCTCTTCCTTAAGTACAATTTTTTGTCTTACAGCTATAAGAAACATTTCCAGTAAAATTCCAAATGATCTGGAGATTGCCTAAGTTTCTTTTGCCAAAATGAATTGTTTAAAATAAGACAATTGCACATTATTTTACTTTCCTTTGATTTAACATGTTTAAATAAACCCATCCTATTCCACTAACTCTGTATCTGTCTACGAGTTGCAATATACATACATTCATAGAATCACAGAATTGCAGGATACTTTGGGTTGGAAGGGACTTTTAAAGGTCATCTAGTCCAATCCCCCTGCATGAACGGTGACATCTTCAACTCGTTCAGGTTGCTCAGAGCCCTGTCCAACCTGAACTTGAATGTTTTCAGGGATGAGGCATCACCTCTCTGGGCAACCTGTTCCAGTGTTTCACCACCCCCAAAATACGAAACAACTTCTTTCCTTCCTTCCTTATATCTATTCTAAATCTACCCTCTTTAAGTTTAAAACCATAGCTCCTTGTCCTACTGCAACTGGCCTTATTAGAAACCTTTCTTATAAGCCCCTTTCAAGTACTGGAAGGCTGCAATGAAGTCACTCCAGAGACTTTTCTTCTCCAGCTGAACAACTCCAACTGCCTTAACCCTTCCTCGTAGGACTGGTTTTCCATCCCTGTGAATTCAAAAGAAATTTTTTAGTTTGTAATTTTATCTTTACTTTGCAAAAGGGAAACTAAGATATGGAAAAATTAAGGCATCTAACTTCTATTATTTTGAATCTGATTGATTACTGAAAACATAAAACAGGTAAAAAAAATAAAATAAAATAGGTAAACAAAATGTTGTAAAATTATATAAAAGTCATCTTTAAAGTTTGGCCTGTGAAATGAGTGACATAAAAAAGTAGGGTTTATTTAAACTTAGGTTGTTTTTAAATTTGTGTCACTTTTTCGTTTTTTAAAAAAAATTGCAGCAACACGTGGAAAAATTTCTTTCAAGGAAAGTTGAAAAATAATGCCTAAAAACACTAAACCAAAAATTTACTCTTTTGGAAACTTTTAAATGTTTAATTAGCTGTCCCATTTTATTTCATTAATCCAAAAGGGTATATCTCTCAATAAAAATTTTGAAGAACAGTCAGATCACAGTTCACTAATGCAAATGAATTTAATCATTAGCATGTATTTTGAATTGAGCAATTAAAAACAAAATTTAAAAAAAAAAAGGCAGATCACTCAGCCTGTGCAGAACAGACAATGGGAATCAGCAAAGCCATGTGGGTATTTCAAATTTTGCTGTGTATCATAGGCCATATTTGCAGCGTCACACATTTCTAGAATAAAGTTCTGGACACATATTCAGTTTTCCTTACAGAAGGAACACTGAACACTACATAAACTGTTTGTTAAATTCACTCATATTTGGACAGTAACATACTTTTTTAGATACCTCTCTATTGCTGCTACAGACAAACATGCTGTTTGTACTGAAAGCCGATCTATTCAAATATTTGCTAGCATATTTTCTTTTGCCTCGAGGCCTTTGCTTAAAGTGGAGCCACCAAAAAAGGCTGGAATAGCATTTTTTTCAGCTGGCAATACTACCGTAATCCAGTTTGTAAAAATGTTAAAAGAAGGCTCCTGAAATTGATATATTTCCCCCCTTCAGGCAATTTTTGTGTGTTGCAGAGCATCTAAACCACTTGTTCTCATTCCATTTATGCTGGCTTCATGCCACCGGTTTTTGTGGAGGTGCCCTGATACTCTAATATAAAGTGAGGCTATAAAAGCTAGAGAGGTGGAAATGTGGGTGCTTTTTCAGTTATTAGTACCTGAGCTGTGAAGAGAAAAAGAGTCCTCTTCACAGAATTTCCCCCTGTCCAAATTTCGTTTAGTAAAGGAATCAAATACAATTTGTTTTCATCTGATAGGGTTTGGAGGGTTTGGGAGTTTGAGTTTGTTTCTTTGGTTTTGGGGAGGGGGTTTGGGTGAGTTTTTTTTTTTTTTGGTTGGTGCTTTGTTTCAGTTTGGGTTTTTTTTTATTGTTTCTTTGTTTGTTGGATTTTTGTTTTTCCAACTGAAGAGTTCTGTACATTTTTCATTTCCAAACAACTCACCAGTGGGAGCATGAATATAATCTATGGCATTATGGATGGTCTATAATGGATTTCTGAAACAAAGTTTCAGATAAAATTCATCCTGGTTTATTCTGAAGTTGAAACAATGGTTCATTGTTTGGATGTAATGTTGTCCCAGCCTGATGTGGATCTCTCTCTAAAGCCTTCTGACGTAGGAAATGCAAGCTAGCTTCACAACTGAAGTTATGTACAGTAACAGATAACTATATACATTGTTGTGGATTAATAGGACACACCTTCCAAGAAGATGACTGAACTCGATGTGACTTTCGTATGTGAGAGTGAACAGATATAACTCACATAATGAATCTTAAAATGATTAGTTGCAAATGTTTTCTAAGAATATATCTTAAACTGTTTGGAAAGGCATGGGTGACATACTCCCTGAAAGATCTTTGTTTTCCTGACTCAATTCCTGGTTATGTAGTCAGGTAATCTGGAATACATGACCTTACCTAAAGTTTCACCTGTTTTTTCTCAAGCACTGGAGGTCATTAGTTTTATAATAAGTGAAATAACTTAATTATTTTAAAGGTAAAACATTGATTTTAATACTCTGGCAATAATGGTTTATGGTATGACTTTGATTTTTGGTACTCTACAGCACTGCTTCATTTTTGTCCAGTTTTATCAAATATTAGCTGATGTTTTCTTTCTGTGTCATTTAGCATAGAGGCATATTAAACCATTTTTGTAACTGCATTTTGTGTACATGGGTAGAAATGGTAACAAAATACCCGGTGTAATTATAAGATGTGCAAAGAAAAAAGGCACTTCTGCATCGCCATAGAGCAGTGCTGTGGCCTACTGGTTCGTTTATTCAGCAGTCACCAGTCTTAGTGACTGCCAGGCACTGCAGACACGAACTGGCTGTTTTCTCTGTTGGTGTCTGGGACTGTGGGAAAATGCTGAGATTTCCCATCAGGCAAGTCCTTCTCCACATGAGTAACAGCCCCACCAGGCCCATCCACCAGCACCCAGTGCTCTGGGAATTGCTGTCTCCCCAGTCTGCATGTGGTCCCACCACGCTGGAGCCCCTGGAGCCGGCTGGCAGACCTGCCTTTGCCAGCAGCTGCACCCTCTGGAAGCCTTTAGCCCAGCTCCCTGGCCTGGGAGCTGCCATCCCTCTGGTTCCCCTCAGGGCTGTGTGCTGATTTGGCGTTGGCAAGCTCAGGCCATGTTTTCCTGCTCGCTCACAGACTCGCAGAGCTGCGGTCACAGGCAGCACCAGGGCTGCCCACAGCAGACGTGAGCCTTTGCTGCCATGGCTGTTTGGTGGCACCTAGAGAAACCAGCTGCTTTTCCCCAAGGCCAAATGCACCAAAAGCATTCTTCTTGTAGCTTATTTCTGCTTATTGAATGAACTTGGTGAGTTTAGGTAATAAGGAATCCTCCTCTACTAGCAAAATATTAATGTTATAATTCCTGCAATTTATTTTCAGTTTAGCTTGGACAATTTGTTCTCTTTATCTTCCCATTCTCTGTGACTTAAAGAAAAAAGTTGAGGCCGGGGGCAATGAGACTACATATGAACTAAATATATAGATTTATCTTCTGTGATAGAAAATGAATTATAAATTATGGATCTTGTACTAAGCTCACAGTAGCTTCTTCTACCTTTGTGTATGAGATGCTGTCTCAGTCAGGTTTTAAATCTTCACTGCCTTTAGGCAACAGAATGGATGTAAATTATTAAGATAAGGCTTCTGTGATTCCACATGTGGCAGGTAAAAGCCTGGGTTTTTTTGCAATGGATGTGTTGATCTTTTGGCTTTAAGTACCATTTGGTGTTTTAACCTGTGGGTAACTCTTCTTGTTGCTGACAGCAAGTGGCTTTGTAAAAGATCATGTTATGGACATGTGTCCTGTAAATGTGCTGTCATAGCACTGCTGCTGTTTTCTGTGGAATAATTGGAGTTACCACCTTCCTGTAAATAACTGCTGTCGCTTATCTCCTGTCCAGATATTCAGGTAGTTTTAACCGATTCTAGTTCCTAATTAGTAAGATAATAATTATTTGACTTTTTAGTTCATAAATTAAGGTGCGCTGAAATGTTTTCTGCGTGTACCATGGCGGCTGTACAGGGTGCAGCTGCCCAGCCCTGGCAGCAGCAGGGCTGTGGGGCTGTGAGGGGAGCCGGGGCTGCCTCAGCCGGACACAGCCGGACTCAGCCGGACACAGCCGGACACAGCCGGACACAGTCGGGTCCAGCCGGACACAGCCGGGTCCGCCTACCCAGAGCAGGGCACGGCTGGGCACAACGCTGGGGCATTTTGGGGAAACATATCTAAGAAAGGAGAGAAAACACCACAAAGAGGGGGAAAACAAGCGAGAGAAACAGCTGTGAGACCTCCAGCATGAGAGAAGGAGGGGGAAGAGGTGCTGCAAGCACTGGAGCAGAGATTCCCCTGCGGCCTGTGGAAGAGGCTGGAGGGAGCAGGTGGAGGGTGTTTCCTGAAGAAAGCAGCCTGTGGAAAGCCCACGCTGGAGCAAGGTAAAAGTGTGAGGTGGCACAAGCTGCTGGGCAGCTGTGGCTGCACCTCAGGCCCCATTCCCTGCACTGCCTAAGGGAAGATGTGGAGGAGTTGGGAAGGAAGGAATTAAGTTGAGCCTGGGGAGAAAGGCTTTTGATTATTCTATCATTGTTTCGCAGAGTCCAGACATATTTTAATTTGAAATAGAATAAACTAACTTTCCCCGAGTAAAATCTCTTTGGCTCGTGACAATAAATAGTAATTGATCTGGTTGTCTGCATCCTGACCCAGGAACATTTCCATCTTATTTTCTCCTCCTATCCTGTTGATGAGGGTTAGTGAGACTGTCTGGATGGTGGCCTGGCAGATGTCCAACACCAACCTATTACAAAGGCAACAATATATAAATAAATAAAATCAGAAATAAATTCCAGCAATCCATAGAGTCTATCCTGATTGCTTTTTCTTCACATCCTTAATAGCCTGTAGAAATTATTCAGTATTGGTGATATCAGATGCCTGAAATATAGAGAGGGTTTGCTTAGTTTTCATTGATAGTATGGTTCTAGAATAATTTCGTGTTCAGCCAAATATGAGATATTACCTTTTGAACATTTTTACTGTTTTGTGCTTAATATTCAGCTTCTGTGATGTAGTGAGGTTTTTTCTGGAGAACTACAATGGATGGCTTAAAGCTTTAGTCATCTTTGCTTGCCTTGCTTTCTGATGTGATTGATCAGCGCAATCTTTTAGGTAGTACCTGCAAATAACTTTATGTTTTCATGTGGTAACGTGAGTTTAATACAGAATGAGCTTATGGATTTTTCCTTATATTAAATGACAATTTTAAGAACTGTATGTAAAAGCTGAGACGATATGACCTTGATAGCAGATGACTCTTTGGTGTTTGCTATGGCAGTTAATGTCCACTATCAGTGCAGCGTAGAAGGGCAGAAACATTAGGGTTTTGCATTATATGGATTTTGCATGAGGGGGAAAAAGAAAATCTGATTTTGTAATTTACTCATGGCTTGCCTAGAATAGCTTGTAGGATAATTCATTGAAATTTAGGCTTTTAATTTAACTCATTATAATAACATTGATCCTTTGGGCTAATTGCTTTTGTGAGAGGTGTCTGATAGCTAATTTCAGGCAAGAATATTTTGTGTTAGTCAAATAAAGTCGTCACCTCTTCTGAGAGTGCTAGTGTATATATCAGACACAATTCTAAAACTTTTTAATAAATCTGATTCTACTACTAATAATAATTCATTATTACTAATAATTCATCTACTTCATAGATTTTATGGGCCTGCTCTGAAAAAAAGAAACCGTCCTCATGGATGCAGGGTCCTCCCTTCTTATATGGCTTTTTCTGGCTCCTAAATTTCTGAAGAAAATTCATTAAACCTTGAAAAAATGTCCTGTGTGGTAACCTGAACACATTAGTGTAGTACAAGCAGCTGTAGGAATAAATAAACAACCTGATATAATGGTGAAAATGTTTCTGTTTTACCTTTGCACTTGCTCATTGGGTTTTGGCAGTTATGAAATTAGTACATATTCTTGTTAAAGTTCTGTGATCCTACAATGCTTTGTGCTGGAAAGGTGTTTCTGATATAACCACTTTGGAAAGAAAAGCTTTCATTTTCTTGATTTGACCATTTTGACCATAAATGCAGTGCAAAATGTTCATTAAATTCTAGTGACTCCAGGAACAAGAATGTATTTATCCTCATTGGAGGGGAGAGGAACAAAACCTTTTTGTTTCAAGATTGTCTTTAAAACACTTGCAAAGATAAGTTTATCTCTAACCATGCTTACCCATTTCTGTGTGAACAGTGTGGACTTGGTAAAAATTCATAACTACACCTACATTCAGCAAAGGTACAATCCCTAATAAACATATGCAAAGAACCTAAAACTTTTTAGGCCAATCTGATTGTACTTCTGTATTTCCTTGGAAACTGCTGAGTGTTCTTGTTTTTCTTATGGCAGCTGCTTGTGACAGGGACTGTGCTCATGCATTCCTTATTGGCCATGGAGTCATTGAGTAATTTGTGTTAGGAAGGACGGTGGCTATTTGTTTTTACTACCTGCTGACATTGGACTAAGTCAATCATGCTGTTCAGGGCATTACTGAGTTTCCAGCGTCACCAGGGATGGAGATACTAGGTCCTCTCTGGGCACAAGTTCAAATATATCACCACCATGGTGGTGGTGTGTTTTTCTAATATGAAGCTGTGTTTTCCATGTTGTGGATTACCTGCTGCTTCCTATCCTCCCAGCACTTTGAAAAAGACCTATCTTTCTCTGTATCACTCCAGTAGGTAACTGAAGAGAGCAGTAAGCTTCACCCTTTGAAGTAACACCTGTCATGTTTTAAGGACTTAAGAAATCTATTCTGTTTCATAATACATAATTTTCTACAGACCCTTAACCTTATTTCCAACCCTCCCACAAGTCTTCTCACATGGTTTAGTACTAGGAAGTGGAAGGATGTGCCCTCACAAGTAGAGAGCGAAGTTCTTAGTGCAGCCAGCTGGGCCTATTGCTGTGCTACTGGAAAAAAGCCTTCCGTATTTATATATGATATCACTAGAAATGGCTGATCTGTGAAATTACAGTGGAGAATTAAATATGTGGTGGTTTTCCCTTCCCTCTTTGGTTTTGTTTCACCCCCCACTTACCCAAAGACAGTCTGAATTCAGTACTGGTGCACCACTGTGTTTTCTATTATAAGCCTGTTTCTTCTGTACAGACACTCCAAATATACACCATCTGTGGTTTCAGGGTATTTTAGTGTGTGCATTTTGTGTAGATTAATGCTGCTGAAAGTTAAGGAAGTAGCAATATTTTAAGCTTAAAGTATTGCCATATGCTCAGAATGAAGTAATGCAAGTTTATCAAATGACAATTTTATTAGCACAGGGACTTGAAATGATTCTACTTTCTTAGTACACACTCTTGTCTGTCTAAACAGTTCCCTTTCTGGTTGCTGTAAAAGCCTGCATGTTAATTGCCAAAATATATTTCCACAATAAAACATCATGTGAAGGTGTGTGATTTTTCTGTATGATTAAGTGAATGTGCAAAACACATTATGGTTCATGACCTATGACCACCTAGCAAAAATGTTTGTGTGGGGGTGTTTGGGGTGTGGAAAATGACTTAGTGGGTTAAGAGTGGAATTCTGGAAATGTCTGAAGAATAACATGCTAGATTTTCATCTGCTGCCTGGCTTTTGTTTGCACTCGTGGCATTTGATGTTGCTGCATTTGTTAGAATACTATGAGAAGATGCTTTCAGGAATATTTTAGGCAGAGGCACCTAGGTAGTCTGCTGAATTTTTCTATTAAAGATTTTCTGTAACCATTTTTTGATTAGGGTGATATAAAGACCTTGATAACATACATTTCAAGTTTCCCACATATTTGCCTTTTCGTATAGTTACAGCCCACCTCAGAAGATGAGGGTAATGCAGGTTCTTTTTAATACAAACCTCGGGGGGGATTAGGGTTAAACAAAACTGAATGACTGGTGTTTAAATACACAGGGTTTATTCAGAACAATTGCGTTGCAATGGAAAGCAGGTATGTAGCCCTATTAATTGTTACTATCTTTAGTAATATAGCAATACGAAAGTATAAAATTAACACTTTAGAAAATGTATGCAGAAAAGAAAGCGAGAAGGAAAGGATAAGAGTAGAAAGATGCCACAACCATGGATCCAGGGATGACACTTGATTGTATGTCTCTTGGTCAAAGTCATGGTCACCATCTTGATCTGGTGCTGGTGGGGGAAGCCCATGAAACGCAAGCTCAGTCGGTTAACATAACTTTAGCTTTAGGTGGAAGGTCCAAGTACCACCCCTGGGGAAAGGTGTTTAACACTGCTGCAGCACTGTGGATCTTGTGCAATCCTCTGCTGGAAGCCCCCAGAAATGAGTCTGGGCTTGCTTCTGGAGTCGTTGGTTTGCGACACCTGCCAAGACATTGCCTCTCATGTCAGCATGGCTGAGCCAGTTATGCCCCATCAGAAGGGACAGATATGTGTGTGAATGTGTGAATGTAAATGTCCAACATCTTCCTTGGAGAAGGTGGGTGGGGGTGCGGCAATGCCAACGTGGGGGCAGTTTTACAACTGAGCCAATTGAGAAATGGGAGGACAATGCATGGTGAAGAGTGGTGCCCTGCCTCTGCAGGGTCTGCTTCTTACCCACCTTCTCCTTTACTTGGCTCAAAACCCAGCACACATAAAAGTCTCCTTGTCCTCCTTCGGTGGGTGGGTGTGCAAATCTGGCCTGCCAAAGCAGCCTGCTGCCTCCACAAATGGCAAGAATGTTTTAAGTCATTAACCACTAACAGTCTCTCACACTTCCTCTAAGTGTGCAAAACCTTTAAGTGCACTTGCTTAGGGTATACAAGAATGTGTGTGTCTTCCTTGAATGCGAATTGCAATATCCGCTAAAGGATGATCTGCTAGTATTTCAAGGAGGATGCTGTAGAAACAATTTTATTTGGCACCTGAGAATCCATATTATAGGAGTGATACTTACACAGAATCAAAGGAGGTTGGTATAGAAATCATACCAAGAACACAGGATGTTCATTCACAGTTCAGGTACGTTCATTTATACGAACCATATCCATATCAAGTGGAGGAAACAGGAATGAGGTAGCAAAAGCTTTGTAGTTCTGCATTGATATAACTTTTTATTTTTCGTCTTTTTATTGTGGGGTCTTGTTTTAGTTCTCTTATGTAGTGTGAAACGTTGAGGCTAGCTGCTTCTGACTCAAGTTGATTTTCCTTTCTTCCTCTGCAATGCATGCTAGTTTCCTGTATTTTAGCAAGAAATGTTGGATCCAGGAAATAGTCTAGTGCTATCCAAGAAACCACCCAAGCCCATCCCTTAAAACAAGAACTCTTTGAATCACTTCTCAAAGAAGAGGGAGACATATATGTAAGATCAGAAAATACCTACTCTAAATTAATAATGAAGTGTCATAGAGTACACTCCAGATGTAGGGCAGAAGAGATAACCACTCTAATTTATTAAATAGAACAAGATGCACATTTCCCTAAAAATTGCAACATCTGATATAGGTGAGAGAACATAAAAAGCATGAACATAAGATGTGGCAAGTGTTATGGTAGTTCAGTTTGAAGACTGAGGGGAAAATCAACCTGGTTATTTCTGGAATTGGAGTAAATGAGGTGGAAAAGAATAGGAGTATTGGGTTGACAAGTATACAGAAGGTAAAAAGATTAGAGCAAACAGCTAATTAGCACATGGGAGACAATGTTGTTTAAAATGAAAGGAAGAAATTGCAGAAAGCTTTTTGCTGACTTGCATTGCCTTCACTGTATGCCTTCATCTGTATTTAAAACTCTCCTTGCTTTGATCTCTGACTCTTCTGAGTCTTTGTTTTCCAAAGCTCAAAATTGAAGAGAGATGGGGAAACACCTGACTGGTGTAATTGAAACATGGAGTTCCTCTTATCTGTTTTTAATATATGAAAGTGGTCTTAAATAAACCTAATTTTGCAAAGAACATCTAGTTCAGTGACACTGCTGTACTGAAACAACATACTGTGTTGTTTACAGTTATTTCTCCTCTGTAGTTCTGGATGCCAATTAATGAACTATTGCTTCATTGTACCATAAATTTCAAGTGCAAAGTGGGTTTTTTTTTGTGATTTTTGTTTTTAAATAAATGGATTATCTTAATCATCTGGATTTTAGAAAAGGCTTTTTTGGTGGGATTTTTGTGTTTATTTATTTGGGGTTTTATTAATGATCTGTTTCATGGTCTAAGAAACTCTTTCAGGGTGAAATTCCAACAAGAGCTGGTTTTCTGGCAGGATTGTCCTATGTGCACACACTCACACACTTATTGCACAATACAGAAATTAACTAGTGATTAACTAAGCTACCAGTATAGTTTTGTGTTTGTGGGACGGTAATGATGTCTTATGTCTTACGAGAAATTAATCATTAAAAAAACGTCTCACTAGTATCATCCAGGTCTAACAAATTGTGTTTAGGGATGTTTCAGTAAAGGATCTAAACATTTTTATTCAATCTATTTTATCCTCAAAAAAATTTCAGTTTTTTGAGAAATTGTCTTATAATCGATATTACAATGCAATTATAGTTTATCCAAAATCCTGTTTTGTATAAGACTACTAATAACATGGACAGTGTAAGGTAATTTTTTCTGAAGGTCTTAAATGGAAGTGTGATGGTTTTTTTGTTTGTTTTCCAGTCAGTTAATGTTTATCACACTGAACATATGACATCCATAGTTTTTCTGAAGCAGCACCTGGAGGATAGATAGGATAGTCTAAGCTATATCAGATTGTATGAGGTATCTCTGAGTGAGTCAAGGCCTGAGTATCTACTTCTAGGTGTCCTAAATTTCCCTGTCTTCATCTTAAAATGAATGCTAACAGAAAAAGAAACATCTTTAGTAGGAGCAAACAGGTCTTTCTTTCACTGTTTCCTGGAGAGTAAATAGATGTGTTAACATAGGAGAGTTATAAAGCTCAAGGACATTTGAAATTTTGCAGTGAATGTTTAGAGATGCATCAGGATAAAGCCCATAATGTGTTTGCAGTTCAGATGCAAAAACATGTTTATCATAGTGCTCATCACATCTACTGATGGACTTTATTATAAAAAGTTATAGTAATCTGTGTCTTTTTTATTGCACAGGTTATCTGGATTTCAGCTTCCATCATCTATTGTGAGCACGGGATCTATCCTCACCCTCTGTTTCACCACAGATTTTGCTGTCAGTGCTCAAGGCTTCAAAGCTATCTATGAAGGTAAGAACTCTTCCTACCAGGTGTTCACTATATTCAAGACATGTTTTTCATGTTGAAATGTGATGTTTTGATTCTGTTTGGGATATGAGTAATCAGATGGTATTGCATTAACTGTGGGGTTTATTTTGTAGCATACTTAAAATGTTACTTTATCATGGCCATAGTTTTGAATTTTAAATTTAATTTAAATTGACACTGCAATTTCTGCTGGAATTTTCAACAAAATTTGTCAGGCCTCTATTGCTGGATTCAGAGATGGATTTATTTAAATGTTTTTCTTCTTATTTCTTAAATGATTTCTTTTAATAGCATCTTCAGGCAATGTCTAATTTAAGGGGTGTAATGATAAAATTGAGAGGAGATGTGGATGCTAACTGGTCTTGAAAATGAACCGCTAACCATCTCGTTGTGGCAAATTAAAAAGACAACAACAAAAATGTATATATAAAATTAGAAACAAACAAACAAAAAAGCAGTTGAAAATTACTCTGTGGAAAGTGTTGGGCTGCAGTGATGACTCACAGTTCTTGTCAGAAATAAGGCCAAGCATTTCTTGTGTCTACCAAGAATTAAGCTCATAAAAGTGGAATGATACCTTTTGTATTGCTCAAAGAATTATGGAAATGGTTTTATTAGAACTGCAGCCTTTGTTAGGGAAAGTTAACAGATACAGTGATATTAAGTCAGCTGTTTCTTGGATAATGAGGGTGTTTTGAGTGTAATTCAAGATCGGTTTCAAACTGAGGGGTGTTGCTTTGGTTGTATTGGGGTTTTGTGTGTGATTGAATTTTTTTAGTGCTTTTTTTAATTCATGGAAAATGCAGGGCTTCTAATACTTAAAGTTGTATAAGGTTCATCTTCAGTTTACTTCTCAAACTCCAAGTGATTTTTTCTTAGATTTCTTAGGTTTCATAGATCTAATCCTTGGTTGATAGTGTTTATTCTGAAAAAATTGTCTACAATCAGTTAAGTGCCTGAAATGTTGTTATTGATGCAGTTGATGTGGAACTGAATCTAGAAAATAGTATGGTTTGATTGTAGCTATTTACTAGGAATAGAATTTGCAAGTGTGTAAATCCATTACGTTGATCACCACTTTGGAGAATGTTACAGTAACTTAGAGACCACAGGTACCTTCACATGCTTGGTGAGCTTTGATCGTATTTCTCCCAGAACTCTTGAAACTTTGCTTCCCTTTCTTGACAGTGCAAAAGTCTACTCCATATCAATATGTATCTTTCTTTCATATCTCATTAATGTTTTGAAATTACAGTGTTTTTTAAAGTATCTTCTTGGATTCAATATGCATATTGAGGGGATTACATTGGTGTGAAAGACAGGGGCATAGGAGGTGTCTTGAGTACCTAAACCTTTCTTGTTTTGAGCTTTTTCTGCTTGAATGGGTAGCTCACAGTATGTCTCTCCTTGATAGCTGTATCTCCCTTCCTTTTTCCCCCCAAAACCTTATCACCTGGTAAGTCAGCTAATTAGTCTTTAATTTTTTAATTAATATGAGGGTTGTGAGAAAAGACTAAGAAAGTTTCATTGCGGTAGTTTTTATAAGCTTTTCTAGGTAAATTGAAAAGGAGGACCAGAAATCATGAACCCACCAGGAACTGGTTTTATTGTTTCAATAGGAAGCTACTTGCTATGTACCTGTATTGTTCTCTTCTGCGAGATGCATGCAATAGCGTATTTCATCCTTTTATGCAACCTGAACAGTTTGTTTTTCATATTGAAAAGGATAGTGAAAAAGGCTAAAAGACATCTCTCGACTGTCAACTTAGGAACACATGCATGGAGCCACAGGCTGTAATATAATGACACTTCCTGCTGGCCTACTTTCTTGTAAAAACCCCAGCAGAAAGAGCTGTAATTAACAGTGACAGAGAGCACCACTTTCTGGTTAAACAACACTGCCCCCTTTCAGATTTAGGTCTGCAAACCTGGCATTGTCAAGGAGCTTTAAATTGACTTCAAAATATGACATGCATGTCTGGAAACAGTGGTGAATGTGACTCAAGTGACAGCATTTCAGTGTACGGACAGGCAGTGGGTAAGATGGTTCTGGAAGGAATTGTAGCAGTGAGGGGTTAGGTGGTTTTTTGTGAAGGCTTAGAGTGTTTTCTGCTGCAATAGCCAGTTGACTTGCCCGTAGTTTGAGAACTTCCTTTACTGTTCCCTGAACTACCTGTTTTTAATAGTGACAGCTTCTGGCTCCTGTGCCATATGTGATTTTTAAGACAGTTGTTCAGTTCCTCTAGGACAGCAGAATGAATACACACCAGATATTACCAGTCAGTAGAAGTCTTTATAATCACTCTGCCAGCTACACATCCCTGGCTAGTTTGCCTTCTGAAACGATCTGCTTATCTCTTGTTTTGGCCTGCTCTTTCATTCTTCTCTTGAGTAAGTGAATTACTGTTCAGTTGGAAGCAAGGGGAGCACTGAAGTGCTACTGAAAGCTGCTTCCAGCTGAGAGTTTTGGATATTATGGGTTCAGAATGCAGAGTTGAAAAACTCAGTAGGGCAGTAAACCAGGAAATAAGGCAAGTGAACCACTTCAGTGGTGATTGAATGGCATCTGAAGTTAAACCCACACTTGTATCCCAGGCAGAGAGGGAACATCACATCCCCTTCCCTGGACTAAGATTCTGACCTGTGCCTTTTACTTAGTGCATTCTTTATTTACGACCTCAGTTCCTGTGCAGCAACGACATAACTGGATCCTTTGTGTTTTTACAACAGAGAAGTACGTTAAGAATGTAGCTAGTGAAACCACATTATGGTGCTGTAAGGCCTTGAAGATTGGTGGTACTTATGTGACTTAGTCTGCTGTCACCCATACACCATGTGAATATTAACATTAACTAAATCAGATCTTTGTGGCAGTAGACCAGAGACTTTTAACAAGACACTGATGTACTTGGGCAGTTACTGAATTCTTACGGTGAAACGTAGCTTTCTTTACTGTATCATTACTTCACCAGATTTATTTGTGTGTTTCTGAGATTCTCTAATATTTTAAGTAATAATAATAATAATAATAATTTTTCTGAGTGATCACATCAGCACTCCAAATTCCGGTACTTGTGGAAACTCAAACTATTCTTATTTCCTGGAAATAAAATTATCTGTGGAAGTTTCAGACATATGATAATATCAGTGAAAAGCAGCCATAAGAATTAGAGCATCTGTGAGCTTAATATGCTAAATGATTTGTTGACTATTACAATCACTATTTTGTATATAAACATAAGTTTTCAGTAATGGGATTGGAGAATTGAGGGATAGATCCTCTTTCTGTAATGTGTGGTTATTTTTTATAATTGCAGTTGTTTACATGATAGGAAATATGTTTAAGCTTTACAGGGACTGCAGAAGGAGAAAACAAAGTACTTGGACTTGTGCAATTTTGCTTAATTCCCTGTTAAAATCAGTTTAATTCCTACTTTTCTAGAATGAGGTTAACAAGCCATTTTTTAAAAAGGGTGCTTTGAGGGCTACATAGAAAATTAAAAAGTCAGCATTGCTATATCATTGTAGTAGTTTTCTTTGAAAAGTCAGAAATATTCCTCCCATACAGAAAACTTTTGGTTTTGTTTGTTTATGTTTTGGGGGTTTTTATGTGTGTATGTGTATGTGGTGGTTTTTGTTGTTTCTAACCATATTTTGTAGTGTAGAATTGGTGGACAGTGTTTAAACAATGAGCCAGATTTACTGGACTTGGTGTTTGTTGGTACCTTTCCTTGACCTCTGTTTTACAGCAGAAGCTATTCCTTGCCAGAGGAAGAGCTCTTGAACGTCCCTCTATTCTACTTGTCCTCAGGCCATATTTCCTTTTTTCTTTAGTTCTTTGATTTCTCAAAGCTTTCTGCTCACACCCAGCATTAACATTTATACTGTCAGTCGCCTCATCCTGCCTTATGCATCTTCCCAAAGCTTCTTTTTAAATCCCTTTTAGCATCAACAGTATCAAGTTGCTTGATGCACTTCCACAGTGTAGTCTTTGAAGAAATTTTCTTTTTTTTCACGTCTTGGTGCTCTTGTTCTTCTTGAGTATCTGTTATATGGTGTGGAAATTGTTCTGTTTTGGTTAGTTTTTGTTTTGTTTTTGTGGGGTGTTTTTTTGTTTTGTTTGATTTTTGTTGTTGTGTTTGGTTTTTTTTATGGTTCAAGTCTTCTGTCTATGTAAAATAAACAAAAAAATTTAAACATTTCTCCATCCAACTTGGTATGATTCTGTGAATTTGCCAAGGTAATTTTCCTGACACTGTGATTTTTCTAGTCAACAAGGACCCCAGTCAAGATAATGGACCTCTGGACTCAAGCTAATGATTCTTGGGTTTTGCTTGTTTCCCTCCCTCATGTACCAAAGTACCTTTTCTGTTCTCAATTTTAAGAGTAAAAATTTGGTTGTCAGTTTGTCAGTGCTTGAACTGCTTCCTACTTCTTGTTCATGAGTCTAATTAGTGGCTGTGTAGTTCTCCCAACAAACTGTGTGGTACAATGATGAGAGTAGTTACTCTTTGGGAATGGATGAATAATCCAATGAATAATCTGAGGCAAACATTTCAAATTTGCAGTAGGATGCTAAATTGGCAAGAAAATACCAACTTTTTGCAACTTCTATGCATAATGATCTCCTGCTATTCATGTGAGATGAGTGGTCTCCTGAATCTTTAACCATCGCCAGCTAATCTCTGTGATTTAGTCATGGGTGCTTTTTTATCTATTAGAAAATATTTAATTTTCATAGAATTGTAGAAGATTGGAAGAAACTGTAAAAGTCATCTTGCTCTAAACCCCTCCACTGCCATGGGCAGGGAACCCTTCCATTAGCAGATTCAATCATTGGAACAATTTTAATTGTTCCAGTGATCTGGAACTGTGAATGACTTGTGAACATCAGTGGATTAGTACATCCAGTTCAGGAAAGGTTCAAAAGATTATAATGAATACATAATGATGAAATCGAGAGTTACACAGTTCATTGTATATTCTGTTGTGTGGGTTTTGGGAAGGATTTGTTTTATTACTCCCAAACCTGTAAGTATTCCCTATTCTGCTGTGGCTTTGGAGAAAGAAGCAGTGTAAATTCTATTAGTTTAGTCTTTTTAAATGTTAAAGGCACAAACTGCCTTTTTCTTAGCTTTTCTTTGGTAAGAAAACTTAACATTATTGCATTAGTAAAAGCTACTGTTGTAAATGCAATATTGACAGCTTTGTCTGATAGTGTGATTTGCCACAAGACCTTTTAATAGGCTGGTATATTTATTTTTCTGTTTTTTAGTTAAATACTTCTTGCTGTTTTGGTAGTCTGTTCTTTTCAAACTGAGATGCTTGTTGAACCTTTTACCAATGTGTGTTTGTGTATGCACATGAAGTAAACTCAAAAACTTTAAATAGTGAAAGCAGAGGCTGAAATAGGACTTTTTTTAAAGGCTGAAGTTTCTATTTGTACCTCTTTGGAGTGGCAGTAATTGTTTTCTGAGAATGAATTTTAGTATAGATTTCCCTTGTCAACTGCAGTCCTTAAAAAGGAAACGGGTGGGTTTTTTTTCCGTTAGCAAATTTTCTTTAGAATAACATCTTTTTGGAATTATATCATATAAATGACTGCTAATAATGACATACTGGAAAGAAATCATAATGCAATTACAAAAAAAAAACCACCTGATATCAAAATCTCAGGGCAGAAGAGGTCTAAGCAGGGCTGTGAGCCTATTCTATGAAACCCCTGCTACCTAATCTAGTATATCAATGATTAGGACATTAAAACAGTTTTAACAATAACAGCTAAAGAAAATTATTTTTAATCCTACATATATTCAGAAAACTTCTGAAAAATGAAATACTGGGTATGTGAGGAGAGGGATGTAAAATAGTGTGCTTGTGTTCAGAAGTGTATGAAAGAGTCTTCATCCGTTAAAGAAGAAGTGAAATTCCTTTTGCTGAAATGTTGCATTTCAGCAATATTCGAAGGACCAGGAGTCAGAAATCTGGAATTCTATTTCCTTAAAATGTCCCACAACAGAAATTTCCCAATTGCAAATTCTAGGAAATTCTTTCCTAGAAAAAAAAGTGGTGTACTGAAAATTGTGATGGAATACACTCTACTTGAATTTTTTGAAAAAATATATTAAATGTTGTAGGTCTGATTACTGATCCCTGAACTTTGTAGCTAAATTAATAACAACTTTTACATTATGTTATGTTATGACCATTATGTTAGTCAATTTATAAGATACGTCAGCTGTATTTTGCTTTCCAGCTTTCACCCTGGCTCAATCTTTCCAGCTCAATCCTTAATGAGGGAAAGACTTCCTTCATGTGGCTAGTAGCCTTACAAAAGGAATTACACGTTTTAAGATAAGTTCTTGGAACTGCCTTTTTGGCTGTCTCTGATTCTGGAACGGATTATTTTGTGCCTCCCGGTGACTTACTGATCTATGTAAGATCTACAGGGGTCTTTGTCCTTGGTGCAGGAATCAGTAACAAACACATTGTTGGTGGTTCATACCTGGTAATGATTTAGGTGACTTGTAACCTCCCTCCACAAAATTCTTACTTTTGCCACTGTTTGAGGTCACAAACCCAAAATGAAAATGTTTTGGCAAAAGTGGGCTTGCGAGAGGGAAATTTTAAGGAGTTGATCTTCTGCTGTTATGAGGTACCAGTCCTAAATGAGAGCAGCACGTTCTAGCATGGAAAACAGAAGTGGAAAATCAGTGTCGTAACAGGATTGCCTCTCTTTTATTGTAGCCTAAATAACATACTACAGTGGCTTCATGTTGCTGCTACATCCTGCGAGATCATCATCCCAACTGTGCTGATATTAATATCCCGTTTCATGTTCTTTCTTGTCTGTCTTCATTGATATGTGTTCATATGACTAATATTAACTTGTGAAAAACACTTCAAGAGTTTTTTGAAATGTCAGTTTTCTAAGTGCAGTCATTGCCTCATCTGAATAAGTATTAAGATTATTGTTGTGATTTAACCCCAGTGGGCAGCAGAGCACACACAGCCAGTCACTCACCAGCCCCACAGTGGAATAGGGGAGAGAATTGGAAGGGTAAAAGTAAGAAAACTTGTGCCTCTAGATAAAGACATTTTAATAGTCAAAGCAAAAGCTGCATATGCAAGCAAAGCAAAGTAAGGATTTCATTCACTGCTTCCTGTCAGCAGGCAGATGTTCTGATGTCTCCACAAAAGCAGGGCTCCATCACATGTGTGGTTACTGGGGAAGTAAAACACCATCCCTCCAAACATCCCTGAGCAATGGCAGTTCTTGCCAGACTCCAGCCCTGCCCACTTTATTGCCGAGCATGACACCATATGGTACAGAATAATCCTTTGGTCAACTGGGGTCAGTTCTCCCAGCTGTGTTCCCTCCCAACATCTTGTGCACTGCCAGCCTAGTCATTGACAGGACAGAAAAGACCTTGACACTGTGTAAACTCTTCTCAGCAGTTCCTGAAACATCCCTGTGTTATCAACACTGTTTCCATCACAAATCCAAAACAAATCCCCATACTAGCTACTATGAAGAAATTTAGTTCTTTCATAGCTGGAACCAGTACAAATGTGCAGCATTATCTAAAAATCCTGCAGATCAATGTTGTACATAGTTTAAAAAAAAGCCCAGACAAACAAAGAAACCCGCAAAATAAGCAAACCCCACTCATACTGAATAGAAAAAGACTAGCTTTGCTTCTCCTGTTGAAAATGCTCTGGTTCTTTTATCAGGACTTTAATTTTTGAAGTTAAAATATCTTGGTGCTGCAATAGTTTGATAAACAAACAAGGTTAAAACTTTAATAATTCTAAAATTGTGTTGGATTTTAAAAAATTTTTTAAATTCATCTATATAAGGAATTTATGGAATGCATCTCTTCTCCAAGTGCTTTTGTGAAAGAAGCCTTGCAACATGACTCAATAGAGCTGGCATTTTTGTTTTTTCTATTTTACAGCCAAATGCGGGTTTGGTGAATAATTTTTTTTGTTCATAGCCTTGCAGATTTGATGGTGATAGAATTTTAGCTAAGCAGCCTCTGTCCTTCCTTACTGACTCCATATTTATTGTAAAGAGCAACTAATGCCGAATACCAGGATGCCAGTAGTTAAAGAAGAAATGTGTTTTCTGTTCAAACTCCATTTTGCTTGAACTTTCAGCTCTGTACTTAGTCTTTTCCTCTTTATCAATGTGGAAATTAAAATATTGCCAGTGTCCTGTGCGTGTTGCCAAACTACTCACAGGAGATTTTTGATGCATTTGTCGCCAGGCTTCTATTTGGTTGAAAAGTTAAATTCTAATTACTTTTCTAGTTACTGGATATTCTCAGTAGTGTTAACTTACCTTCAGATGGTCCCAGATGAAATACAATTGACCCTTACCTAGATTATAATGAATCTAACTATGACTTGCTTCATTTGTGGTCTTATTTGTAAAACAAGTTTTTTTTTCCTTTGGCTGCCACAGGGAAAGTTGTAATGGGCTTTTCAACCCTCGGATAATAAAAATACGTTTCCAGCCATACCAGTTCTGGTTTAATGTAGTCTTTATAGTGCTTGTAGTTTTTTGTTATCTATTTTCCTTAACTTAAAGTAGTATCAGTTTTTATTATGAAAACTATATTTCTGCCTTTATAAAAAAGTCTCTGCAGCCTTCTAAGAGTTACTATTGATAACTACTTTGTATTTATTATTAATCTGCTTGCAACGACAAAGATGACTTAGGGCTTTTATGTCTTTTGTTGCAAAAAGGAAAGAAAATGGAAAAAATGTCTCATCTGGAATCATTGTTTGGAGATTTTTATTCTCTTAAACTGTCAAAAGGTGTCGTGTGATGCAGGGTTGAATCAGTCTTTCTGGAATAAACCCTGTGGATTATTGGGATAGAAAATAGGAAGTTGGATTTGCCATGTTGCTATAGTCAGCAGCTGTTAGCCGGATCAATTAGAGGTTGTATAATTTGCTGTGTTAGGTGGATAGTTAGCTTATAAATACAATCACATACCTTGCTTTTCATCTTTTCTAGTATAACTAAAACATTAATAATTGCACTTTGAATTACTTTGTTTTTCATATCCTTCCCATATATTGAAGGTGTCATTTGCATAGCTTTACATGTTTTTCTTCTGCAGTTAGGATAATAAGGCGGATGGATGAAAGTTTGCAACAAAATATACTTATCAAAACAAGCTTGTCTAAATTTTTACTACATGATCTTGCTTAGTACTGTAGAAAGTAGCTGGTCTGTCACTAACTTACTAACTGTGAAGAAAGGGAGTAGGTTGCTTGTAGTACACAATGTGACACGGCATTTTAACTGAAACTTTTGAGGTTTGTTCAAATTATCACATGATCTTCATCTCCATGTTTTTGTACAATGTTATTGGACCACTTTGTGTATTGCATATCTAAATATGCAAATCTGTTCCTTCACCCAAGTAATCTCATTAACTTCATTAGGTATATGTGTTGGTATAAATGAGTTTGCAGAACCACTTTGAGTACTTGTTAACTCTGTGTTTTGTATTTGTACCCTTTAACACTTTGAAATCTTTTATCTTGTCTATACTGGAAGACTTCCTAAAACATTTATAGAATTATTCATCCATGGAATACTTTCAAGAAATCTTGCCTTAAGGTTCTTTGAAGCTGGCTCATAGGATTGACTTGAAAAGGACCATAGGAGGCATGGAAGGTCACACAATCTCCTTGACTGTGTTAGATGTGGGCCTTTCTTACACTTGCTTAACAACAAAAGGCACATCTGTGTTATGTCAGTGGATTGTAACCCTGAAGTCACAAGAATGCTAAAACAGCAGTTTTGGATGTGCAAAATCTCTTTATGGGAAGAGTCAGCATTCTTTGTGTTTGTATGTATGTAAACCCAGAATTGTTAGGGTAATCAGTCTTGAGTGTGTGCCCTGATGAAATTTTTACAGAAAAGGAAAAAAGAACAAGAATACGGTTATAGTTGCACGAACAATTCTTGGTTTCTGCTCTTTTTCCTAGTATTATGCTTATCCTTCCCCTGCTCCTCTGGGTCCAGTAGTTGATGTTTCTTTCTTCCTCTGTTTAGGATGCACTTGAGGTTATACTTACTTAAAATAATTTTATATGTTCTCTCTTTCTTGCAGTTCCACATCTCATCCATACTTACTTAATACAGTGTCCCATACATGTTAGCTACTACTACTTTGGTTTTTTGTTACTCCTAAACCCAGTTTTATCTGGGTGTACATTTCTGTAGTGGACTATGGGCGAGTTGTTCGTAACTATGGGCTCTCTAGTGCCAAGTCTTTGTCTCACCTCTTATTGTTCCTATACATATATTTCCCTGGACTGCATTCTTTATCTCTGCTTCTCAAAGACTCAAAGCAGGCTTGTATTTCTCTGAACCATGTCATTGTGCCAGTTGCAAAATATTTCATTCTGCGTAGACTGTTTGCTACAGCTATTAATTTAAAACTCTGGTTGTACTGTCAGAAAAAAAAAGGAGAAAAAGACGACAAGGGAAACCAAATTAGCCTTAGACAGCCAGTCAATTAGTGAAATTGCTATCACAGCTAAATGAAGTAAAAGAAACCTGCAGGCAAGTTTGAGAATTTCATGAAGGGTGACTATAGCAAGCATTGGTCCTGAAGCCTTGCAAGCCCTTTACAAAGCTTATGGTCTGTTACAGAGGATGGCAGTACTGGATTACAGGGCTTCATGGTCATAAAACATGGCATAAAACAGTTACTTCTCCTGATACAGCTTTAGTTTTCAAAATTGCCTGTTTTAATCAAAGTTTTCATTAGCACTCTCCAAGAACTGTTGACTGTGAAATCCTTGCCTGGTCCATTTACTACAGGGCAGCTAAGGTGACCCTTGCCTGACTAGCTCCCTAAATTTGTGATAGCTGGATACAGAGCTATTCATAAAAAATTATAATCATTCAATTATTCAAAAGCCAATTAACATTAGAAACCTGTGTTAACATTAGAGAAATAATCTCAAAGCAGAGGTGTCTGTTTACGTTCTTTGACCTTACAATGCAATTTGAAGGACTACCTTAGCTGTCTATAAGCTGAGCATTTTAATCACAGAATAGCTTGGGTTGGAAGGAACCTTAAAGATCATCTAGTACCAATCCTCTGCAATGATCAGGGACATCTTTTATTAGATCAGATTGCTCAAAGTCCTGTCAAACCTGACCTTGAATGCCTCCAATAATGGGACATTCACAACTTCTCTGAAAAACCTGTTCCAGTGTTTCACCATAATCATTGTAAAAGATATTCCTATGTCTAATCTGAATCTACTCAAGGCTTTAAAACTCTGTCACTCTCCCGAACACTTCAGACCTTGTTAAAGAGTTTCCCTCAGTCTTTCTTACGCCTTTAGGTATTGAAAGTGCCCAGTGAGATCTCCCTGAAACTTTCTCTATGCTGAACAACTCAAACTCAGTATTTCTTTACAGGAAAGGTGGTTTTTGTCCTCTCCTGGGCCTGCTTTTTAGAAGTCTGTGGCTTTCTAGTGCTGGGGTCTCCGCACCTGAATGCTGCATTCCAGTTGGGGTTTTATGAGAGCAGAGTGGAAGGGTGTAAATCCTGTGCCTTCTCCTGCTGGCCACACTGCTTTTGATGTAGCTCAGGATATGGTTGGCCTTCTGGCTTTTAAGTACACATTGCCTGCTCATGTCCAATTTCTTGTTCACCACTATTCCCGGATCCTTCTTCACAGGACTGTTCTCAATCCATTCATTCCTTGGCATGTGCTGATATCAGTGAGTGCTGTTACCTACTTGCAGGACCTTGTACTTGGCCTTGTTGAATTTCATGAAGTTTCCATGGGCCTACTTGTCAAGCCTGACCGCATCTTCCTGGATGATGCCACTTCTCTCAAGTGTATCAATTGCACCAATCAGCTGCACACTTGCTGAGGCTGCACTTGATCACAGTGTGTTCTTAATAAAAGTATTTAGCAGTGTCGGCCCTGATACGGACCTGTGAGTGGAACCTCTTGTGATTCATCTGTATTTGGACATTGAGCTATTGACCACCACTCTTTGGATGTGGCTAATCACCCAAGTTTCTTCTCCATTGACTAGTCCATCCATCAAACCCACATCTTTCCAATTTAGAAGCAAAGAAGTTTGGGGAGACTGTATCAAACATCTTTCTTGCAGAGGTGAAAGTATTGCATTGAGGTCTGGGGGCTTGAAAGGTGAGGGAAGAGCACTTGCCAGTGAAAACAGAGTCAAAAAAGTCTTCAAGCAGCTCAGGCTCCTCCAATGTCATCAGGAGGACTTTCGTCATGGAAAGGGTGGTTAAACATTGGAATGGACTGCCCAGGGACATGGTGGAGTCACCCGGGAGGTGTTCAAGAAATGACTGGGTGTGGTACTTAGTGCCATGGTCTAGTTGACAACATGCTGATCAGTTAAAGGTTGGTTTCTTTTATCCTCCTTTTCTGACTAACATACCTGCAGAAGCTGTTGATATTCTTCACATCCCTTGCCAAATTCAGTTCCAGCTGTGCCTTCCTTACCTTTCTTGATTCTGTCCCTGCATTCTCAGGTCGCATGCCTATATTCTTCCCAGGATTTGTGTCTCTGCTTCTTAATCTAAGAGACAGACCATGTGCTCTGCTTTACACAGAGTCAGCATTTGAACTGAAAGGGCCTTTAGTAGAAATTTTCATCTCAATGGAAATCACTCTTCAAACATAGTTTGAGAATGCAATCTTATTAGATAATTTTTCATTATTCTACATATTTGAGTTCTTTGATTCTTTGGGAGTCTTTCATTTTGTAGGCTGGAGAGAAGTCATGAAACTTTCTAAAACAAAGTGGGTCAGGCTCCCTCTTCCATTTCTGTTTTGAGATGAAAAACTGGTTTTGGAAGTAGAAGCTTTGGAAGTAGAGAAAACTGGTATCTCTGCTGCAAAATGTGTGACATTTTGCTTATTTCTTAAAAGAAAAAATTCAGCCAATTTCATGGACATGGTATATGCAGCTTCCTTGTGGCAGAAGAGGAAAATTTGCACAGTTGTCCTCTTTAACTTTCTTGGGTGATCATGAGCACCCACAGGGAGGCACTTCCTTTTGGTCCTGTGTTCTTGTAAGTGAAGAAGTCTTCTAAACTGACTGGCAAATAGAAGATTTGTGCCTGCCGGGATTTTTATCTTCCAATACAGTTTAGCTGTAGCAAAGAACCTGTGAGGTTTTTTGGGAGGTTTTTTGTTGGTTTGGTTTGGTTTTGGAGGTTTTTTTGAGTAATAGCTTCCTTGGGTTTTAAAATCTTATTCTGCACATTTATATTTAAAAATGTCAATTGTAGTAAAATACTGAGAAGGTGCATTTTCAGGAAAAATTAATTAAGTAGTGAGTGATTGGATGGCTGTAGGATACTGTGGTTCTCTTCAATGCTGTCAAGTCAGCTCTGCTGTAGAGCAAATGGCAACAGTGATTCACTAAAAAGAAGCAGAACATATTTCAGTGCTACTCATTTGGTCAATCTGCACCTGGACAAAGAAAAAGCTTTTACAGCATTATTTTGTTGTGGTGTGTGCTTTTATTTGGTTGGTTGGTTTTTTTCCCTCTCCTGTTGAAACTTTCAGTTGCCCAAATACTACCCATGTGCCGTCCTGTCATGACTTTAATAATGATGAAATCTGCATGCAAAATAGCTTATTTAGAAAAAAAAAACCCTTAAATGAAAAAGAACACCCCACCCCACCCCCCCCCCAAGTGAATATGAGAAGTCAAGTTTAAGTGGAGTTCAGTCCATTTGCAGATTTTTCTGGCAGCCTCTTGCCAGAATTCTATGACAACTGCAAATTCTAAAGATTACTTCACTTTGCTCATTGCATGCTTGTCAGTAGTGGGCTTTCTTCATGTTTAAAATGTAGCTTTTAAAAGAAAATTGAGAATAAAACAAAACTTAAAATATAATTGTCTGTTACATGATTTGCCAAATTAAATGTCATAATCACCTTTTAAAGGATAAAGCAAGGATGCTTTTTGCAGCGCTTAGATCATACTCAGCACTTCAAAGCCATTTTATGGATTTAGCTGCCCCTCATATCTTCTTTTGGTTTTTTCCTAGACTTAGATAATAGCCAACAAAAAGCCTAAATCTTTCCCTTTAAAGATAAGCTCTACATTATAGGCAATTTGACTTTCCATCTGAATCGTGTGTGCTATGGTCTGTGTGAGAGATAAGGGAGTGTAAGTGGGAAGAAAAGAAAATATACTCCTTGTAGGCTTAATGGTTTCAAGCTGTTGTTCATGGAACTCATAGTCAATTCAGAAATTAGTTATTTATACCCAAGTTTTTGAGGTTTTGATTTTTTTTCCCCTGAAATACTGGTGTGAGCTATATATACAAAAAAACCCCAAAAACCAAACTGGTTGGGTTTTTTTGTCTGTTTAGGTATTTTGTTTGCTTTTTTATTTTATTTATTTCTATTTTCTAATTATTAGTTTGGTTTGGATTTTTTTAGGTAGCGTAGAATCTACTCCTAACACACTGATGAACATCTAAACCCCTAAATCCTGGTTGTTGCAAACAGTTCACTCAGAAAAGTAATGGGGTAGTGGCCTTTAAAAATATCCAGACCAAACAGAAACCAAAACAAGCACAAACCAAACCCACAAAACAAACAATAAAACCTACATAATAATTTACTAAACTCCAGGGAAAAATTACAGCATACAGCCTAAATACAGCCTTTGCTAAAAACTTGTAAAATGTGAGAGGAGATATTTGGAGAAGCATTGCTGTAAACTTTGTGGGTTTAATTTATTTGGTGTTTATTTTATTCTGTTACCTATTTGCTACTGGACACAGGTAGAAACAAGACACATATGTGTTTGTTTTGTTATTTTTCCCTCCACTCTTACCATTATCAAGTGTAGATCTGTCAGAGTTTGTGCCTAATAAAATTGTTGTATCTACAGCCCTGTGTCAAAATAATTCTCAATTAACAGATTTAGGGAATCGCTGGTTGTTTTGTGGGCATTATGTAAGGAAGTGTACTATTACAGTCTTGTTGAAATAATTAATGATCATAACTTCTATGTATCAGATTTCCTATAGAATTCAAGATCTCACAAACATCAGTGATTAGCAATTAACAAAGTTGTATAAACACAGAATTAAATTAGTAAAAATGCATAACTCAGCACTGTTGTTTTGTTATCACTAGTTAGGTGTTCTACCTGTAGATGAATCATGAAACTAAAAAATCTCTTCAAGTACTGTATCATATAATTAAATTTGGTTGTTATAACATCTGATACATTATCTTAGGATACCTCTCTGATACTTGCATTTTTACTGAAACATGTTAGAATACATTACTCCTTATGTTTAGGGAACTTAGGAAATAACACCGAAATAAATGGAAATTTATGCCTGCCTTCTGTTGCCTTCCTTGCACACAAAAAGGAGAAAGCCAGCATGCAGTTACAAAAACACACAAGCAATATGACATTAATAAAGAAAATAACTCAGATATTTTGAGCTACATTCTTGTTGCAAAAGATCTTGAAGTTTGGATCAAACTCCCTATTTCTTTTGTTGTTCTTCAGATATTTATGTATGTTCATATAATCACAAGTCAAAATGTGCCTGTAAATTACCTAATTACTTGTCCAAACTTTTTTTTTTTTTAAGTATATGTTCAATGCCAGGAGGTTAAAAATTTTAACTTGTAATTAGGTAGGTTGTTTGCTGTATCTCTGTCTGAATGTTAAACTTAATATGGCACTGATGGCAACTCTACTTTGATTGAGATGCTATACAGGTAGAAGTTAGAGTAATCTAATCTGCTTTGAAGACCCAATCAAAATATTTCACATAGTGGTACAATTTGTTTTCCTAAAGTTAAAAATTGAAAACAAACTTTGGACAGCCTTAGAGGCCTTTATGGTTTGAGTGATACAAATAAGCCCTTTTGCAACTGTTGATGTGCAATTTGCATTCTGACATGTAGGTGGACTTTTTCTTGGTTCCCTCTGACAATTGAACAGGCTAGAAAGCAATGAAGCAGATGGTGATCCTCCCTTCTTTCTGCAGGAGCTTGCACAGCGGCATCAAACCGCTGGGGAAGAGCAGAATGCCTCTCTTTCAGTGGAAGATTGCCCTTGAAATAATGCAAAAATCGTGCCTAATATTCAGGCAGTGTTCCATTTTGAGAGGTGTTGTATTGCTGTTTTACTTTTTCAGAACAAGTAGATTGCAGTCTGTTGGATGAGCTGTAGACACTTGAGCACCAGGAGCTATATAGAAATATGTTTGGTGAGTGGTAGATGGACTACAGTTTTCAAATCAGTGAAGTCATTTGCTGCCAAATAAAGTGATGGGCTGAGTGAGATCCAGAAATATCTCTGCTCAGGACGGGGCACTATTCAATACTTTTGGAAACAGGCTGAGGAAGGAACAGGTACCACTTCATTAAATACATAATGTACATAATACATAAAGTAGCTGTAAGACCAGGATTGAAAGGTATAAACATAAAAAAGGGAAATGATCTGAAGGAAAATAATCTCTCCAAATAAATAGGATGGCAGTCAGAAAAGCAATGACAAAGTTTTCTTACTTCTATACAAATTGTAATCCTTGCATATATACTACATATTTCAGAAGAGACTAGCAATAAAGCATTACCCTAGGAAACAGTGTGAAAACCTGTAATGGATCATGAATGAACATCATTCTACTGGGGTGAAAAATCAGTGCTACAGTTAGAGATATGAAGAGGGAGAATAAGTTAAAGAATTCTGAAATATTCTTCTGTATCTTTCTGCTAGGGGCTTGTATCTCAATCTAGGCATTGCAATTCCAGAAACACGTAGACAAAGTTTCCACAGAAGAGCAACAGAAATAACAAGAGAGCAAAATGACTTAACCAAAACTTTGAAAGGAAATAATTCTCAAATCTCAACAAGAGTAAGAGGTGGTAGTCTTTATGTATGTTTAAAAAAAAAGTATGGAAAGGAATGGAATTCAAATCAACTTTCACACATCTGCTGCAGGCAGAAAGAATAAGCATCATTCAGTTTTACCATAAGTCTACTTACTATGTTCCTTTTTTACTAGTGTGACACTTAAAATTGGTTTACATACATTCTTGAACTGTCATTAAAATACTGCTGTTCTGAAAGCTCTATGTGTATGGAGCTGCACCAGGAAACACAAGCTGAAATAGAGTATTTTAAACTGATGAGTTGTGCCTAGTCACATACCAGAACTTTCTTATACATTTCATTGTTTAATTTTTGCCATTATGATGAATTCTAATTACTGTAGTGATTCATAATTTCATGAAACTTCATGGTTAAAAAAGAACAGAAATAGGAAAAGAACTTCAAGTTACCTTGTTTCTGTGACTGTCCAAATATCCTGAAGCTTCAGTTTCTTGTGAAATGGAATATGTTTTCTGTAGCTTCCAGTTCTTGATAATACTTTGTTCAGTTTCACAGTGCCTGTTGAAAGCCATTCTCCCCCCCCCCCCCCCCCCCCAGTTTTTCTGTATTGAGTTTGCATGACAAGGTTTTGGGGGGTGGATCCAGCCAGGGTCAACACACCACATAATATTTCTTATTCAGAGTTTTATCTATCACAAAAGTATCCTATTTTAACTGTATTACATTTGTAGTACATGTATGCTAAACTTAAGAAACCAGTTGTGTATTCTGTGACAAAGATAATGGCTAGGTATTTACACAGTTAGATATGAAATTAATTTCTAAAGATTGTTACTGTTTAAAATATGCAGCTTATTTTTGACAACTATTATAAACACATCCATAACATCTGAAGTGTGGCATGATGTGGAGTAAAAATGTCACTAAGGACTTCCTGCAGTTACATGAGTTAGGTGTATGAGAAGAAAATAATTGATGTTGCAAACACCTTTTTAGTAATTAAATTATTAGTTATTTAAAAATTAATTATTTTAAAAACTCTTCAAATTAATTAGAATAATGTAGAAAGCTTCTGTTTCTTTCCTTTCTGAAGGATTTGGAAAGTGGGAATAAAAGCTGGTGATTTGTATTTAAGTTGGTCCAAAAAGCCCCTTATTATTCTGTCCATGCATGTTGCAACAAAAGGGTAAGTTTACATAATACCAGCTGGTGACACTTAATTGCAATATACTTTTGTATTAGAAATATAACTAATGAAGTTCTCAATTCTGAGTGCCTATGCCTAATTATGGGATGATTTATTTCTTACTTTAAACTTCAAACAGGTTCTTCTCAAGAGCTCAGTGCTTAATCAAATTCTGTCAAAAGCTAGGCACAAGTATGCCAGACTTGTGTAACTGACCTGACATTGTATCTTGGAGTACTGTTGTAATATGGTTTTATGTTCCCTGTATACCACAAATAGTTCCTGGAATGTGTAGGGATAGAGAGAAATTAACAGCTTTTCAGGGAGAAACACCAGGCAAATAGGTAACTTGAAGTCCTCTTGCTTCAGTTGTTCAGACAGAACATGAAATCAAAATTTGTAAACCCACATAAACATGACTTCAACAAAAAAGCTGCATTTTTGTCATCATTTCCTCCCCATGGGGGGATGGGCAGACAACAGGAAGGTGAAAAGTGAGAAAACTTGTTGGTTGAGATAGAGTTCATTTTCTTCATAGTAGCTAGTACCTATTCAACTATCTCTGCCAAAACCAGCATAATCTTTTTCTGAGTCATTAATCTTGCTTTAGTCACTGTACTTCAGATGTAGCAACAGCTTAAGAAAAATTATATTGTTTCTAAGTTGATTAATTAAGTATTAAATTTTCACAACCGGTATTAGCTAAATCTTAATACCCACTGATGCTAGTAGAAGTTTTCCTGGGGAATAATGGTTAGTGCTGTATTGAGCTTACTTAAAATTTACACTCTTAATTGACGATTTTTTTTCTAAAGGAACTATTCATATGGATGCATTTAAGTATACATAGGTTGTGTGGGTGGAAATTGTGCCTGCTAATGCAAAATCTTTTTTCTCCTTAGGATTGTAACTCTTCATTCCTGTCTGCCTAATCCTCGTATTTGACATACAGGCAAAGTGTATTGTTAATTGCATCATAAAGGGAGATAATACATTAAAAATGCTTCCCCAACTGTGCAAGAAAACAAAAGAAGCAAAAAAAAAAACCCTCAATTTCATGCACTTTTTTTGGTTCTAAAGACAATGTGTGTGTATTACTTTTTACATGTCTTATGAACATATTTAGGATCAATGCACTGTGGGTTTTATTTTATGGTAATTTCTATGACTTGATGTTAAAAGATTTGTGTAGGCTTTTTTCCCACACAAGGATTTAAAAGTTAACATACATTAGGTCTCTTTTGTAGGAATGCCTCTATAGTATTTTCCCTGGTTACTTGTGCAGTGCTAATAAATGAGATTAGCATCAAATGTATGTTTTTTCGATTTAGTAGATATGATTTTTGTGGTCTTACTCTGCTACTGCATTCATGTAATTCTTTAATTAAAAAACTCAGATCATCTGGTTGAAGTCCATAAAGGTTTATATCATTTGGAGAATATTTGCACAGTAGAATGATTGTCCTTGTGCAAATTGGTGTTGAACTTTATGTAAAATAACACAGAATAATTTAGCTTGGAAAAGACCTCTGAGATAATAGAGTCCAATCTTTGACTAAACACCGCCCTGTCAACTAGATCATGGCACTAGTGCCACTAAGTGCCACTAGGTGCCACATCCAGTCTTTCCTTAAACACTTTCAGGGACAATGATTCCACCACCTCCCCAAGCACCTGTTCCACTGTCTGATCAGCCAGTCTGTGAAGAAATTATTTCTAGTGTCCAACCTCAATCTCCCCTGGTGCAGCTTAAGACTGTGTCCTCTTGCTCTGTCACTAGTTTGCCGGAAGAAGAGACTGACCCCCTGTATTAGTTTGAAAACAAACCAGTGGGAGATCACAAGTGAGGATTAAAATTTAATAGGAAATTTTTTTTAAAAAAAGTGCAATAATCCAAGGGAAAGCACTGACAAAGTCAAATACAACCTGACACCCTGTTAGGGTGGTGGTAGCAGTCCAATTTAAGTAGCTCAGTTCAAGCAGTGATCCTGTGGAAGGTTTGGTTGCCTTCTGAAGGTCCAGTGGTAGCTCTTGTCCTCTGGGAGCCCAGTAGACAGGGCTAGCTTAGGTAGCTCCAAGACCAGGTTATATCCAGGTGGGATTGCTTGGCTTCTCCCTCCTGGGTGGACCATCTCACAATAGGATGAGATAAATCCATGAGTCATGCAGTGGTTTCTTGATGGCTCATTGTCTGTTATCAGGGGTGGGTCATTAGCAGGAGATTACAGCTAATGGCCCACAGCTTGTGGTAATAGAATACTAAATACATCTGTATTGCAACCTAGAACATGCCTCACCTGGCTACAGCCTTCTTTCAAATAGTTGGAAAGAGCAATAAGGTCACCTGAGCTTTTTTTTCTCCAGGCTAAACACCCCCAGCTCCCTCAGCCACTCCTCACAGGACATGTGCTCCAGACCCTTCATCAGCTCCATTGCCCTTCTCAAGTCACCTAGCACTTCAATGTTCTTCTTGAAGTGAGTTGTCCAGAACTGGACACAGCACTCAAGGTGTGGCCTCACCAGTGCTGACTGCGGGGGACAACCACTCCCCTGGTCCTGCTCGTCCACTATTCCTGATACAGGCAAGAATGCAATTGGCCTGCTTGGTTACCTGGACACACTTCTGGTTCATGTTCAGGAGCCACCAGTTTCACCATTTCACCATTCTGTTTTAAATGCAAAAATTTACAATGTTAGTTTGTGTTAGAACATTGTATATAAGTATTTTACTTTTACAGGAATTTTCCATAGGAAATAAAATAGGTTGGATTGGGTTATTTCAGCAGTGAACATGACTCTCCCAGCTGGGAAAGGTGATGCAGTAATGTGGCCATGAACTCATCATCAGGTTGGGGCATGGGGGTTCAGGGAAAATGACAGCCAGTATTTTACCATTCTTCTATTAACGTGTACAGGAGGAGTAATGACACCAAACTGGGGGGCATTCAATTTGGTCAGGTTGCTGTTTAGGTAGCTTTGATAGTGGGCAAATAGTCAAAAAAGTCAACAAGGACAAATATTAAATTTCTCACCTGTGATAGACTAAATGCCTTTCCCAGTTTAGCATGGGGAGTGACTGGTCAGGTTACAGCTTTGCAACCTGGCAGACATGGCAGAACGTGAGCCAGCAGTGTGCATGGGGATGATGAAGGCTAATGGCCTAGTGGACTTACCAACAGGAGCATAGTCAGTAGGTTAAGGAAGTAATTTTCCACTCCTACTCCCTTTACTTGGTGTTTATTCACTCCCATAGGAATATTGCATCCAGTTTTTGCTCCCTTAATGTGAAGAAGACATTAACAAACTGGAATGAGTTTGGTGTAGAGCTGCCAATCTGCGCCACTTACCCTGTAATGAGAGGCTGAAGGAACTGGGCTTCCTCAGCCTTTCAGAAGAGATGGCTTCAAGGGGACCTGGCAACAGCCCCTTAATCCCATGCAGGGACGTTTCCAGTAAGATAGAGCTGGACCTTTATGGAGGGAAACAGTGGGAGGGAAAGAAAATGGTAATGATGGGAAACAAAGGTAGTTCCAGATGAATTAGAGTTATGATGAAAATAGTCAAGCCCTGAGACAGTGAATTTTAGAATCTCTGTCTTTGAGAGTTTTCAAGTCCTAAGGAGAAAATGTTCTCAGTAACTGGGACTGAATTTGTTGTTGACTCTGATTTTCATGGAAGTAATTCCTTGCATTTATATAACTTGAAGTGTGTCCTAGGTGTTAATTTTATGGTAAGCTGATTCATTCTGCTGACTATGGATTAGATCTCTGTTGACTATAAAGAACATTTAGACAGTCTGTGTATCTGCAGGTGTCTTCATCCAACTTTCTTAAACTGAGTCTTATCTCTAAAAGTAATACAAACCTAATCTGGGAAATTTGGATTCCCTCTTTTAAAGGAAAGATGCAGACACCTCTGAAGAGCTTTCATCTCAGTTTTCTTTGCAAACTATTTCAGGAGGAGGTGAATCACTTCTTGGACATTTCTTCTCTGTCCGAAAAGCCTATATATCAAAAAGGAAAATCACTTTGAGATTTCAGCTTTTCACTTATCAACGTAAGGTCTGCAAACCTGATTTTCAAAAATCCTAAGCATTGCACAATTGCTTAAAATATTTATATTAAAAAATAATGTCCTGATGTTCAACTGAAATTTGTACTTGCTTGTTTTTGAAAATTTGTGATAGAGTCTGAACCCTTTCTGCACTGTTTAATGTCTGAGTGGAAAGATTGCACACTGATTAACTGTCAAATGCTCCCTCAGGTTGACCCCTTTTGGAGCAAAGTGTTCTACTCCAAAGACTTAACCTCTGTACTCATAACCAATTTCATGTTTCAAAAGTTTTGGAAAGAAAATCAGTGTTGCTGGATAATATGGAGACATAAAATAATTTGTCATTTTCCTGTTTCATGTAGGAGAGGAAGACTTGGGTTGAATTAATTCTCAAGTTGAGTTACTTATTGAGGGTGAAGAAAAAATGGTTTAGCACAGCAGTTTGTGACAATTCTTTGCTTCACTAGGCTACTTTGATTTGCTGGGCAATTATCTCAATTAGGGGTAGCTGCCGTTAGGGCTGAGTACCAAGTTGTACTGCTGCTTGCATCAGATAGCACGCTATAAAATAAAGGTGTTCTGGTAATTCCTGATTGCCTTGTTGTAGAAGACGAGGTATTTAGCAGTAGAAATCGTCCCCATTAGCTGATGGATGGAGAAGGGATTTGTGATGGCAAGTAAAATAATGGGCCTGGTGTCATATGTTGAAATCCTGTCAAACTCTACCACTTACAGTACACAGTAATGTCATCTGGGAGTTGGTCTGTGAGGCTGCACATCCTGAGTAATTTAGGAGTTGCTCTTCTGAGTCAGTAAGTGCCCTCAATATCAGATGACTTCACCAGAAGGTAATTTTCTTCAGAACAGATAATATTGTATCCTCTTTGAGCTTTAGTATTTATTACCTGTGGCATGATCCAACTTGTATTAAAAAGAATCTCAGTGCTCTTGGTACTTAATGTCATTTTGTCTTGCTTTTCTTAATAAATTATCAATTAGTTTATCATAATTAACAAATCTTTTGATAATAGACGTTAAAACTGTTTCCATACTCTATTTTCATGTATAAAAGGACTGGTTTTATAGGCTGTTGTGAGAAAATAATTGCAGCTGATGAGAACCTGCTCTTTATTCACAGGCCTTTTTTTTTGTCAGCTGCATAGGCTGGTTTGGGAGTTTGTTTGCATTCATTCAGCTTCTCGAGAGAATCGGTTCCTGTTGCTCATTGAATCTTCCTTTCAAAATCTTCAGGCTCGTTTCTACTATGTAAAAACAAGAAACTCCTCAAAAATAATAATATTCTTGCACTTCAGTTCCCTACTAATGAAAGAGATTCAGTCTGAGAGGCAGCAGACAGCTGCTCCACAAGATTTTGTTGTGACTGGACAGCTGACAAACCCTTACTCCCCAGCCAGGCTCAGCAAATGTTACCCACTTTTCTTATGTGTGGAAAAACAGCTGGAGAGCCCAGCAGCCAGTGCTACTGGAGGAGAAAGTGGCCAAGGACTATCAGAAGGAGCTTGGCAGTACTTTTGTCAGGGGCAAGAGCAAATGAGGTAGTAGAATATGGAAGGACACTTAACTAAATACTTTGGGGAACCAAAATTTTTTCAAAACCTTTGTTTCTCAGTACTCAGGTGAAATGGTTATCTAGAACCTTTCGTCTGTGATTTTTTTAAGAAAAAGGCAAGGCCTTCTAAACTTTTTTTGCTATATGATTTTATGCATGTAATGTATGGAAAGCAAAATTTCACATAAAATAGATTGTAAAGTGAATTTAGAACTACAAAGCATTTATTTATAGCTGAAAATGCATAGTTACATTAACTCTGCAACCTACTACAGTATTTTTCTTTATTCTTGTGATCGTCCTCCTGCACAGTGCTATGAGACCATTAAGCCTACATCTTAACTAATACATAGACCAGAGTTTGACTATTGTTGTGCAGCTTGACTTGCATGCTGGTGACTAAATTCTACCTTATCTCCCAAAACTCAAGCAGTTATTTCCATAACAGCTGTTATGAATACTGCCCAGCATGTGCCACAGTTGTTTTAGTAATCAGGTCTCAATTTAATGGTATTGATGATATACCAAAGCCGATGTTTAGCTTTGCCTAGCCCTGTTTAGTTTACTAGGATATATGCAGCACAAAGGTCTGAGTGTAAGAACTGGTGTAGTTAGGAGAAGATAATATTTCCTCTTTATATTCAGTCTGTTGTTGATTCTATACATTTCCAATTCTACTTCTTCCATCTTAAAAATAAGCATCCTAACAGAAATTTCCCATCCAGTGCTGGTAAAACTTTTGATGCATTAAATCAGTGGAGAGGTAAGGATGCTGTGTGTGCAGCACCTCTCCCACTGCCTGTAAATAAGAGTATGGGCCAAATTTCACTACAGGTTTGAAACATTTTAGAGGTCATACTCACCAGTATCTTACTTAGAGATCAGAAGATGTAGCAAGTCTGGGTTTCTTCTGAAGCTTTCAAACCTTCTCAATAGCTGTAAAGAGGGCACTGTATCCTAAAGCTTTACTGGCTCAGTTTCCTCTAAGTTCCAGAGACACCTCAAGACATCATAAATGTGTTGGTCTGGTGTCTCCAGCTCATAAACTACTATATTTTTATTGATAATAAAATTAGAAGAGGCTTTGAAATTCATCTAGAATAATCCTGTAGTTATTACATAACTAATTTTGAACAAGTGCTGTTCACATTAGTTTTTTTAACTGGTGTTATTGGCAAAATGATAAAGAAAACATATCTGTCGAAAAACAAACAAGCAAACAATATATCTAAACCTGCATTTTATTATCATGAGGTTCAGATTGAGTACAATAGCGATATATACGTTTCTCAAGAGTCTGTAGTTTACACCTTTCACATTCAATGCTAATTCAGCAGTGTGACATAAGCCTGTCTATAATACTGTAAAATCTTGATCAACAAACTTTGAAGGGGAGGAGGAAGGCCAGGAAAATTCAGAAGGAGCAGGGGACGGGAAAATTCTGTCAGGAAAGACCCACTGTGGGATGGCACACCTAGAGTGACTGAAAGAGCAAACAAAACTACTAACCAATGCCTAACAAAAATAGCTCTGTAGGAAGCTAATTAATGCCACAAAATATCTGCAACATAAATGAATTTTAATGAAGGTGTATCTGGATGCATATACAGTGACTAATGAAATAAATTCTCTGAAACTTTATCTCAGTTGTTACATGAGCAGCAGTGGTATGTACATGTCAGCATTATGACAATTCTCCAGCAATGTGTGTGAATTGGTTTCAGAGTGGGGAAGCTGTAGTCCATTAACACAGCGAATACTTTGGCACCCATGGAGGAGCATTTGACAGTGTTGGCATGAAGGAATTGAGTGCTCTTTGTGCATCTAGGAAGCAAAATGGCAAAGTATCTTTGCTGTGTGTCAGCAGCCGTGAGATTCAAGCTGTTTCAGAGATGGGACAGAACTGGAACTTAGGTTATTCTTTCTACACATTGAAGGAGCTGAGAGATGTCTTCAGAAGGTTTGAAATCTAGTCTTATGACATGAATGCGGTATGAATGCATATGTCTCACAGAGGATAAGAGCTTGTAATGGCACTGTTATGGATTGCTAGTCTGTCTGTGCTGAAACCATATGAGAATCTGAGCTGTTCCTGCCCACAAGGTGCTCTGTAAATTATTATGCACCAGCTGGCAATGTGCCACATTCTAACAGGATGTGGATCAGCAGAAGGCTATTTCTAGAGTTTTATTCTGGGAACTGCTTCATCACTCAGAGTAGTGCAAGGATGCTCCTTTTTAAAAGCAATAATATGCAATATCTTCTGTATTATTTTATACAGCCTATGTTGCTCCCAGTTATCATGCTTAGGGGATTTTTGGATCTCTTCATAGACAATAAGAATCCTGCTCCCAGAGACTTTCCAGATGGAAAGTACTGTTAATACAAGAGAAAGGATTATCTCTACAGTAAAGAGTTGACCATGGAGTCTCATGCCTTCTAACCATGCTACAGGGAATGTAACAGTAATAATAGTATGTAACTTTGCTTTTTGTTGCAGAAAACTGCTGTGGTATTGTTGAACAGGATTTGATCAGCACATTCCCAGCAAAATATAACAAAATAGTCTGTGGGCAAGGAACTTTGCAATTCACGAGAGAGAAAATTTTATACAAACAAATGTCTCATCACCAGCTTACACTTTTTTGTTTAAAGTGTGATCCTGCTAACAAAACTAACTCAAAAAATAAAGTCGAGATCTATTTTCTCACTATAGATTCATTGCTACCTTATTTCAGCATCAAACCCACTTTTTATTGCATTTTAGCTAAGAGAGTAGGATAAATAGTACTTAGGGAGCTCAGCTCTGTTTCTTTATGTGCAGTGTCAGCAGAATGTTAACCAACTTCAAATTGTAGCTCCAGCCAGCAAATATACTGAAGGTTGATTGTATTCTGTATGGGCTCAGAAGGGATCGTTTCATTCATGGAAATTCATTGCTGATGCTGATGTGAAATAGGACCCAGATTATTTTAGAAATCACAAGCAGAGATATGAAACGACCAGTTTTGTATTGTAATGTGTAACCTGACTTTCCCCTCTGCCTTTCTCACATGCAGTGTGATCTGAAATAGTACAAACTGGAGTGTAGAAATTGTGAGTCCCTCCTATGACTGAAAAATATGAAGGGGGGCAGAGGGTAAGTCATGCATAAAGGAGAAATGAGCAAAACTCCGTTAGTCAAAAATAAATACTGAAAAATGCTCAGGTATGTAACATTTTACACACCAATTTGCTGCTAAACTGGGATCAGCACTGCCTTGTTAAATTCTTTGCTGCCATATGATGCTACATTTTAAAAAGACTGGCAAATTTGCAGCTTCTCTTTTTTTAGCTACAGGGTAATTCTGCACCTCCTACACTGAACTGGCATTGTCCTGAAGCAGTTTCTCTTCCTGAACTTCACTTACTTACATGTTGTGTTTGAGAGTGACAGTAGGCAGTAGTCCTATTATGGGGGAGAGAAGAATGAGGAAGGAGTTGTTTTTCCAGAAGTATTTGTTCAGGTACTGCATATTTAAAACTTCACATGCAATTAGGAAGAGAACATTTATTAGTGACCGCATAAACATGGAAACAAACTCTTGATGAAATTCTGAACAATATAGAATATTCTGAACAATATAGCTACTTAACCAAGTAGCTTAGTGATTTATATTGACCTTCTGTTACTGCCATTTGTCACTTTTAGTGCTTTATTTCTGAGTGTTAAATACATTACCTAGAGGAATAGAGTGACTTAAGCAGCACTGCAGAAAACATCGTAAGACAAGATGAAAGATTAGTCTTAACTGAAAAAGTAGAAGAAACTGAAAATGAAGATGAAATGGTAACTGGATATTGATCTCACTACAGTAATGACTTTGGTGAAGCCACATTATTTTCTGCTGTCTCATTTTTCTATATGCGCTGTGAGGTAATGGCTTGTAGCTTCTGCATAGTATGGCGGTAAATTGAAAAACAAACAAAACTTTAGATATATTGGAGTAGATATTTTAGAGTAAAACTCTAAGGATACAGATAAAAGATAGTTTATTAAAACTGAATGGATTTTCATAATTAAGTTTTTTGTGTTTGAATTGAGAAGAAAAAGCAATTGTAGATAACATTTTCTTAAGAAATACACTTGTGACTTTGTCACCTGTAAATAGGAGGGGCAGTAATCAGGTAGCTGAGAGAGATGAATGTTGTGGCAGAACTCCAGTTTATTATACAAAATTTCCAACTTCTAACTTTTCTTGGACATAGAGTGACTAAATGTTTTGTCAGTAAGTTGCATACAGTGGTCACATATTACCAGATAGAATTATATGCTAAAAAAAGGGGAAGGCTGGATGGAGTATTTCTTGATGTACTTTTCCAACCAAAAGTCTACAGTTCAGTTAAATGTGTTTATTTATTTCGACAAAGAAAGTAACTTCATATAATGGCTAGAGACTAGTAGTTTCTCATGTATATGAAATAGTGGTTGTGGTTTTTGTGTGTTGCCTTCAGGTGTGTTTTAGCTTAAGTACTGGCATGTAGCTGGTGTTGTATAGATAAATAATATGACTAAATAAACTGTAGAAGATACCAGCAATTGACTCTCAAATAATCTGTATTTTCAGAAAAGGTACAACTTATGTATATTATGATGCTTTTTATCCTTTTGTTTCTCATCCAGTAGTTATTTCTTTATTTTCTTTGCCTTTCATTCCTGAAGAAAAAGGACGTAACAGACCTTAGAGTCTTGATACAGTTAGATGAGCTTATTTCTACCTTAAGAACAATCTCTTAAACTTAGTGCATGGTGCTTCCATGAATTACCCATTTGTTATAATTTAATTTTATGTTATTAAATTTTCTTATACACAATAGTGATTCATGAACATAGCATAATCTCACTTAAAAAAAAAAGTGTGTTATATGCTACTTTAATCAAAGTTTTTATTTTTAATCAGCGGAAAAAGCTCCCATCCTTTTTTCTTTTTCCTTAGGGGAGATAATATTGTGCCATGTCATTAACAAGTTTCCCAGGGGTGCTTTTTTGCTCTGATGAATTTGTCATAGTCAAGGAATGCTGGTAGCTTGCCAGAAGGTATGTGGTTTAGATTTATATTAGAACCTCTGTATCTTAAAATTTAAGTGTATTGATAAACCACTGAGAAAGACACATTTCTTTTATATTTGGCTTGATGTTTCTGTTTCAGATACTTATTGCATAACCCTAATGAACTTGAGCTTAGAGAAAACCAGAAATGGAACTGTATGGAGGGGTTAACGGGAGGACAGGATCATTAATGTAGTCTTTAAATCCCAGAGTCAGTAATAGACTCAAACTGCATCAAGAGAGCTTGAGGTTAGTCTTCAGAAAAATAAGGCTAAAGCAGTTCTGGAATAAATTGCATCAAGAAACTGATTAATCATCTTGGTGGTACACAGATCAAAGGAGTTATCCACCAGAGATTGCATTGTTGTGTCTCATTCCATCTTGCAAAAAACATTCTGCAAGATGTCTTTTTCTGTGTTCATGAGAAATATTCAGTGAAAAAGTATCTTGATAAAACCCCTCAATACTGAATTCTTGTGCAACGATTTGTACCCTCATATATGTTAGAAATGGGATTGAAAGCAGACAGGTATTTCTTGGTATTAACTGTGACTCTTAGTATGAGTGCAGTAACCTAGTTATTGCTTTAGAGTTGAGGAGCTTGGTTTTATTTTTGAAGAAGGGTATTTCAGCTGTACACATTGAATAAAGGCTTGCAGAAATTTACTTTGTATAATTTCTCAGCTGATGGAACTGTTAACTTGCTCTTTTGCACAAGCCAGTAAGTATTAAAAAGCAAAGAAAAATTATTTCCCTCCCTCCTAATTTTGCTCATTTAGATTCTATAGTGCTACCACTTCTAAAAAATGCTTTCCTTCAGTTTTTTTTTAAATGTGTAATCTAAATCATTCAGTTCTTCACAAGGAATAACAGAACCACAGAAAGTTGGAAGGTACCTTAAAGCTCATCTGGTTCCAACACCCCTGCCATAGGCAGGGATGCCACCCATGTCTGAGATTGCTCAGGGCCCCATCCAGCCTGGCCTTGAACACTTCCAGGGATACAGCATCCACAGCTTTTCTGGGCAACCTGTTCTAGGGCTTCATTACCCTCTGGGTAAAAATCTTTTCCTAAGATCTAATCCAAATCTCCCTTTGAGTTTAAAACCATACACTCTTGCTCTATCACTGTCTGTGTAAAAAGTTGTTCTTCCTTCTTTTTGTAGGTTTGTTTTAGGTACTGAAAGGCTACAGTGAGGACTCCCTGGAGCCTTCTGTACTGCAGTCTGAACATGCCATGCTCTCTCAGTCTGTAGGAGAGGATCTCCACTCTGAACATCTTTGTAGCCTCCTATATATCTTTGTAGCCACCCACGTCTTTCTTGTGCTGAGGACCCTGGAGCTGAACACAGCACTCCATGTGGGGTCTCAGGGGGGTAGAGGAGCAGAATCATCTCCCTTGACCTGATGGCCCTTTGTCTTTTTGTGCAGCCCAGAAAGGGTTCACTTTCTGGACTGCAAGTGAACGCTATTGGTTCATGTCCAACTTTTCATCCACAAGAATCACCATGTCCTTCTATCTAGGGCTGCTCTCAATGACCTCTTCTCCCAGTCTGTACTCATGTCTGGGATTGCCCAGGCACAGCACCTTGCACTTGGACTTGTTGAACCACATTAGGCTCCCACGGGCCCACTTCTCAAGCTTGTCCAGGTGCCCCTGGAGGGAATCTCTTCCTTCTCTTGGGTCAAGTGTACTGTTCAGCTTTCTGTCATCTGCAAACTTGCTGAGGATGCACTGGATCTCACTGTATCATTGATAAAGATGTTGAAGAACACCAAGACAGACTTGAGGGACACCACTAATCGCTGGATTATGCCTGGACGTAGAGCCACATGGGCCACTCTCTGTGTGTGTCCATTCAGCCAATTTGTTATCCACCAAATAATCTACCCTTCCAGCCCATGTGTCTCCACTTTCAAGATAAGGATGCCATGAAGAACTGTGTCAAAGGCTTTAAGAAAGTCTAGACAGATGACATTGCTTGGTCCTTCCCTTGTTGACTGCTGCAGCCATTCTGTCATTGAAGGCACGATTTGCCCTTGGTAAAGCCATGTTGGCTGTCTTGGATCACCTTCTTGTCTTGTATTTGGATGCAAGCAACCTAGCTTCCATGAGGATCTGCTCTGTGATCTTCCCAGGCACAAAGGTTAGGCTAACCAGTCTATAGTTGCCTGTGTCTAGTTTCCCAGGTTTTCCTCTCTACCCTTTTTAAAAATAGGAATGATGTTTCCCCTTTTTCCAGCCACTGGGAACTTCACATGATCGCCATGACTTTTCAAATATGATGAGAAGTATAATATCTTTAGTATAAGACAACGCATGCATTGTTGTTCACTTGTTTTTCAGAAGCACACAGGGCTGCTGATGCCCCCCTATGCATGTTAAAACTAAACAACGCAAAATGTGATGGTTTGTATAAGCTGTTAGGAGGTTATTAAACCACTTGGGTTAGAGAACAGTGGCAGATGAATCTGGGCTTTCTCTTCATCTGTTTTCCTAAGTTCAAAATTTGACCGGCTTCAGAAAATAAATTCCACATGAAAAATGTAGCTTGGCCTGCACAGTATCATTTCGGATAACTCTACATGGTTGAAATTCAGAAGTGAAAAAATCAGTCGGCCCCTTTCTTGCTAGAGTGGTCACAAATGGGCATAACAAGTCCTGTCATGGTATTAGTTAGATAACACTGTGCAATTGTTGCAGTGTATATCATGACTTATGGTAAGGATTGTCATTATGGTGACTGGAGTTTGTGGAAGTCCAGACGGAAATCCTGACAGCTATTCAAAATTCTCAGTACTGGGGCAAATGAAAGCTCTCACAGACTCACTGGGACTAACTTGTCACTGAACCAATAAACTTGAAGGAAAATGTTCTGTTACAATTGATTGTCTTTTCAAATCATCCACTCAGAATTCATTATAAGCCAAAAGCCAGTGTTGAGATGCATGAGAAAGGTACAGAAAAACAATGCTAAAAATGTTGTAATTTTACTATAATAACTTGATTGTACTTTTTTTAAAGCACTTTATGCAGATTTTCTGCTCTTTAAAAAAAATTATATTAACAAAAGAGACAAAAGGAGCAACCAAAACTGGAAGCTCAAAAGATTTTCTATGCAAAGAGAAAACATCATTATGATAATTTAATTTTTAAAAAGATTGAAATAGGAGGAAGCGAGATCGTTGCCCTTCCTCATACTGTCATGTAGGGCAGACAATGTAAAGGAAAATAATATAATGAAGCCAAGAGATTTAAATAATTTGTTACAAAATATATTTAAATCTGTGCCACTTGGAGAAGATATAATCACTTAGGGCTAGTTACCTATATAAAAACTAAGAATATTCAGGATTTCTAATACGGAAATAAAAGCTTTTAAAAGGTATAGCTGTATTAATACTTTTTTTTTTTTTGGCTAAATGATTTGGAATTGTGAAGCGTCTGGCAATTGAACTTGTCAGAAAACAAAACAACATATCTGATTAATCCAGGTGATAATTTGGAGTTAGACAAAGGCTGTCTCTATTCTTTTGATGCTGGGTTTCAGAACCAAGCAGGCAAACTGTTTTCTCTAACTTCAAATTGTTGGAGCTTCTCTGGCACTCTTGACTGACTCCTGAGTGCTTCTTGTGCATAATGGGGGAATTATCTCATTCCCAGCACTTTTGCCACAGATGATGTCAGATGCTGTCTCCTGGATGATGGGGAGGAATACAGTGGACATGGTCAGATCATGGTGATTGAACTCAAACTCAGAAAACAGCCCATAGAACTGCTGAGCTAATTGATGCCGTAGCCACGATGTTTGCTTGTTTAAAATCTAAAATGAGGATGGGTATGTAAGGGCTGAATTTATCTCATCTGTAGAGTAACAACAAGGACATATTTCTCAATTTCTATTGTCTATTAGAGAAATTGGTCTAAGTTACCATAATTTGCGTAGAGGTTTTGCAAAAAATAGGTGCTTTGTATAGCCAACCCCTTCAGAAAGCTGTATATGCAAAAATTATTTTGTCTACTTTGTGACATAATTAAAAAAAAAAAAAAAACCCAAAAAAAACCCCAACCCATGATTCTTGAAGTTGAATCTCTAGTGAATATGTTTTAAGAAAACTTGCTGGTTTTCCAGTCATAGACATTGGAATGTTCTTATGCTCTTGTGTGTTAGGAAAAAGGGAGAAGCTGATGTCTTGGGGGAAAAGAAAAAGTATTAGAATATTGAATTTTGTCTTTGTTTCTCTATTAAATGTCTGAATTCAACACTTAGACTTGAAATTGGGTTAGTCTGGGAAATCACCTGCTACATGAGACATCTTGAAATAAGGTGTTTTTTTAAATTTCTGTTACAATGCATAACAAAAGTATGTTTCAAGGATACAAAACTTGGCAACATAAGACAAAACTATGCTGTTTTCCTTCTGGAACACAGTAATTACAAAGAATGGTTGCCATTACTATAAACACATAGATCCTAAATTGTGTTTCCTTACTCATTTCTACAAGTGAAAACTTGCTCAAGGATAAAATACAATATTGAATAAAGAGCAAAATAATTTTTTTTTAAATTTGGAATTTATAGGCATAGAACAAGGCACAAAAGGACAAACAACTCAATTTGTACAGTTTTGAAAACATTATTGTTACAAATAATATTAGCAGCAAGTGATTGCAGAGAATTCTAGTTCTTCTGATAGTAGCTCACATACAGGCATGAAGGTACACATCAGAGAAATTAAACCCAATGTGGACCAGGTTTTGCCTTGTGTACAAAACTTTACAGAAGTCCATGAGCAAACAAGCCAGTGAGCAAAGAATTACAGCATTTTCTTCTAGGGTTATCACAATCATTAATCTGATATTGTTTACCAAGTGTTAGGCAGCAGATTTTTAGTGAAATTATGCGCGTAACAAAAGGAAATTGCAGTGCTAACAAACACTGAGTTACTTTAATTCTGTGAGGTTGGTATTCAGCTGACCAATAATAACATAGGAATTACACAGCAGCAGAACTTCCAGGTCTTGTACCCTCCCCACAGTCTAGGAGGCAATAAAGAGGAGAGGAGGCAAAAAAAAGATTCTTGGACGTTTTGCTCTGTGGGTTGTTTCTGATTTCCTTTGTACAGGAAAAGGTAAGTTACATTCTGTTGATAATTCTTGGTAAGCTTGACATGAGGAAATGGACATGGAAGGACTTCAGTGGACAAAGCTAGTGTACTGATAAGGGTGCATAGAAAAGTGATGTGTAAAAATGTATTTTGGTAAACAATATGGTTATTTCCACAAATGATTCAGTGTTGGTCATGAATATATTGTCTTCCTTAATATAATGATTATATAATGATTATAATGACAATTCCCTTGTCTGTGAATAATACAAAGCTGCATTGCACATTAAAAAAAATCAAATTAGTATCTTACAACTCCTTCTGTTCAGCTACCACTGCAGCAATTAATCTCCAGTGTTTAGAAGATGTAGAAGATAATATAGAAATGTTTGCATGGTGCTGTAGGATACAGTGTAGAAATCTAGTGGTGGACTCAACCAGGAAACTGCGTGTGCCCAGAGGTTCTGTGCAGCTCTGAGCCTGACCTGACAAACTCTGTTCCGAAAATACTGTCAGAGTACTGTGGAGAGGAGGGGATCAAAGGAGCACATCAAACTAAACTGTAATACTGCTTTCAAACCTAAGCTGATTTATTTAGAGCTAGCTTTGATGTCTTTGCACTCGTAAGTATAGCTCCAGAAAGTTTTCATATATTAGCAGCTAGAAAGCTCATCATATATCATACCCATTTTTTAGTGTTTAGAAGAGTCCTAAATAAATAAAGGGTGTTTATTAGCATTACACAGAATGCTGGTTTTTTAGTAAGCTGGTAAAAGAAAACGAGTCTAAGGGAAATTTCAATATACTTTATTAAAATAGTGTTAATTCTTACTAGGAGCAAAAAATGTCATTTTGAAGCTTTTGGTTTGTGTCTTTTTTACAGGAAACTGAGCACTTGGAATCCACACTAGGGGAATAGAGTAAATGACAGATTCAAGGCTCATTTAGTTTTCTTTAAATAATGCACAGCAACTTGTATACAATACATGGGTTCTTAGGTTCAGTTCATACTATTCCATAGAGCCTGTTAATTTATAGCTAATAAAGCAGTCTTGCAAAGTGAGAAATATAAAATGAGGGAGAAAACCACCACCCAAACCTAGCAGTCAGTGGCAGATCCTCAAAATGAAGAGAGGCTGAGTTGCTGAGGTGTGCTGTCTACTTAGTGCTTTGTACCAGAGTGATGCCAAATGCTGCAATCTGATTCATTTAAATGAACATCCTAAAGTTAGTAGCTTAAGAAGAAATATGGAGTACAGTACCTCCTTAACAGTTTAGTTATTTATTTCATGGTTTTGGGTTGTACTTTCCAAAACGAATAATTTTTAGATTTAATGAATTTTAGGTATTTTAATTAATTTTAAAAAACTGTAGTTGGAACAGGCAAGTAGACAATAATGAAAGGAAGTGTCTTGCAGAGAGAATACTTAATAAAACTTATAAATACCATATGGAGGATACTAAGGTACTAATGAATATAATAAGCAGCAACCTAGGTACTAGTGAGGGGGAAAAAAAGGGCAATAGGCCATTGTATCAAGCTGATGAAGCTCCCTAGTATGTCCTAACTGAGCATTGCCTAGAAAGAGTTTGCTGAAAGTGTCCTTTTTCCTGGCAATGTTACTGAAAACCAGATGAGCCTTAATTAAAGCTGGGTCACAAAGGAGAGAAACACTTGTTTTAATCATTGTGCCATTTATATTTGCACAAATTAGAAATCAAATGCTGTTGCATGAATGGCAAAAATGAAACCTTTTCAGTGCAGCTTAAATCTGATAAACATTTTCCTTTAGTTGTTTTGTGTGAACTACTGACATATAATCAATCAAGTGCTTTGCTGAAAGCAAACAAAAAAACCTAGTTACTATATTGGTATATCTTTACTGCCATAGCATTCACCTTGGAGAAAAAAAAAATTAAATTCTCATTTTCCAATACTTTATTGCTAATAATTTCTCATTTTTCAATACTTTATTACTTTGCTACTCTATTACTAATGCTGTTGTTTCCAACAATCAGCTCCAAACTACAGCAGGTATGAAGCCAACTTGTTGAAAGTAATACATAAAACCAGAAGTTGGCCACTACCAGCATCTTTGTGCTGGTAAGTCACATATGCATCCTACCACCATGTCTGCCTTTTTTCTGGTGGCAGCACAAAGGTCACTCAGTTTCGATTACCTACAGGAAAAAATGCAGTAACCTTAGTTTACTAACACAGTTTTTCGGGCTGTGGAGTACTGCATAGTGTTCCTCAGAGTATTGGTCACTAATCTTCCAAATTGACTGACCTTTAGAAGGCTTGTTAGTGGAAACCAGGAATCAGGTGATTAAAGCACACATTCAAGTCTTGAAGACATGTATTTAGACACCAAAACTGTGAAAAAGCTTCTGATGCTCAGAGGATTCTTGAAAATAGAGGCTGATAAACCAACTGTTCAGGACATGTATCTTAACAGATTTGATCCACTTACGTAAGGGTTCTTGTTTAATCTTGTCTCAGTTCTCTTGAACAAAATTTTGTAGAGTAAATGTGTTGGTTATATTTGTAGGAAAAACCCAAAACCTACTCATTTTGGTGGCTGGACAAATACATCAACACTTCTTGGCTTTTAATCAGCATTTTCTACATGATGCTGAAGAACAGACAGGTACTAGAGGACTGGTCTCAGATACAATATTTTCTTCATTATTAGCATCTGCTTTCACGCAGAGATTTTTGGTGCTAATCATGACATTAATACATTGCTCTATCTTGTCAGGCAGTCCTCTGAACTTTGCTATTGTGGTAGTATCACTCTGTGCAGTTTGCTTTGACCAGTTGTAGCTGGCGGAAAGTCACCCCGTGATAACTTTCAATCCCTTGTTCTTCCACCAAGTCTGCATCTCTTTTGTGTTTCAGAGACGTGTCTGTATTTGGAACGTGTGCATTGTCACCACGCAGTCCTTGCCCTGAGTGTTGAGGGAGATGTAGGAACATGCCAGCTCCCTCCAGCACCCTGAAGGGCTACCTAGGCATGAAAGATTGCAGAATACACCACACTTACCTTTCAGTCTGGAAAATGAGGTGTCCAGATATGCATAATGTGAATTTGCCTGCACCTATGGTTTAGCATAGTCATGCCTTTTTCTTGGAACAATGAAATTGTGGGATCAAAGGCAATCTCATGTGGGAGAGCTGTTGGAAGAAAAGGCATAAACAGTGTGTGTTCCACTAACCATTAACGGTTAAGGCAGAGGTATATGATGAGGGGGGTTGGAAGACTTTTGTAACCCATAGGGCAATCACACAGTGTATGTGCTTTCACTTCCCGGCAAAAGAAATTAATTATTTCCTTGTATTCCTATTACAAGGTACAACACTACACTTCTTACAAGGTACTTGTGTTGTATCACTTTTTTTTTCTGTGTACTTTGATCCAAATAAATATTTCACATCAAAGTTTTGGAATTAGAGGATTAGAGGAAAAAAGGAAACGAAACTTCTGTTGCTTACAGAAGTAGTTTAGAACCTGCTGATGTTGAACGTTTTCAGCAAATTTAAAATTGGAAAACCAATTGTCACATCATTTAGGGGTTCTAGTGCGTAACCTTATTTATAAAGGATACTTCCTTATTGATGTTTACGTATACTTTGAGTGATCTGTTACCTCTAGTCTAGCAAAAGTTGCGTGTAACAAGAAGTCTCTTTAGAACATGTGAAACTAGCCAGTCCTTTTCAGTGGTTGTCCTGGTAATTGTGTCAGGTTGTTGGGCTTTTCTTTTTGTTTTCTTTAAATTCACAAATTTAAATTCATAAATGATATGTTCTAGTTATTTGCCAGTTTAGAAGCTGCAACATTTATCCTTGTCTTTGGCAATGGACATTTAAACTGTGCTCTTGAACAGGATTTAACTTTCTAACATCCCATTCAGTTTTGTACATGTATTGATTATTGTTTTCTGTATGGAAAATCTGTTTAAACATAAAAAGCTAATACTGGGTTTGTGCTGATAAACTCTATGAACCACATAACAATATGTCTCTTACAGAAAATACTGTTTAGCATGTGGACTGGTATCTATCATCTTAAATACTGAATAGAGAACAGAAGAGCTATTCTTCGTCATATTCAAAGAAGTTGCCTTAGAAGTAAAGGGATAAATGTGCCTTTGAGCAAAAGCTCTACATCCACTATTGATATAGTTTGGGGTGAAAGCTAATCTTACCCATTGTTTCTACTTTACCTATGAGACACCAAGTAAAATTCACTTAAAACTGATTGGATACAGTCCTTGAAACCATAACATGAACATTGAATAAAAACAAGAATTTGCAAAAATTTTAATGAAAGTACACTGAATATCTTTATGAATGAACCTATCACAAGTTACCAATTACGTCTTTTCCTTTTCAAGGATTTAATGAATTAATTTATTGAACCTGAATGTGAGAAATTAAATGCCAGCATACAGGTGTTTAGTATGTGAAATACCATGTAGAGAGCCCTTTTTGAGCTATTAAAGAGCTAAAATATGCTGTTGTGTACAGATTTGCATATCCAGTGCTTCTAAAGAGTTACAAAGCTGTAAATGATAATGTTAGCTGATGGAATCTGATGCAGAGAAGTTATATCTTGTCTGTGATTCCAAACACAAAATAATGAAATCTATAACTTATATCAATGCCTTCCAAAGGTGTGTAACAGTCCTTATACTGATGTGCTAAAACGTGAGAATTCTTTTCTATTTAGATTTTACTGTGATATACTACATCACGACAAATGATTGAAAAAAGATGCTGACATGTTCTGGAGAAAATTATAATCAGAAGTGTTCTGTCTTAATATTTAATCAGCATGCATCTCTGTTCTCTGACAGTCTTATCTGTCATTCAGTTCCCCATATTTTCTTGTGACCTAATATAAATGCAAAACATATACACATTTCTGTAAATGGTATAAAGTCATTAGTCTATCAGACTGCCCTATCATAGGTATTTTCTGCCATTACTTTTAACCTAGTGGTTGCTTCACATAGTATAAAACCAATGCATAGAGAAACACCACTGAACTGCTAGGAAGTTGAAATGTTTTAAAAACTGTTTTCATTCCACTGAACAGGTGTATTAAGTTAGTGTATCAAGAACAAAAAATAGAGTAAAGCTCATTAAATTACACTTCTCTAAACAACCATTTCGTACTGAAATAGTCAGTAAGGGTTCTATAGAGAGATTATGTCTCTGCAAAGAGAAGACAGCTCATTATGCTTGTGCTCAGAGCTCACCAGCTGTGAACTCTGTATTTCAGAAACTCTGTAACATTAACTCTTGACCAAAAAAAAAAAAAAAGTTTTGAAAAAGCCCTGTTTGGCCATCTTTATAAGCATACTATTAGCTATTGATTCTTCCAGGGAGCCTACCTGCAGTCTGGGTGCTCTGAATACATAATATGTTCCTGTTCCAAAGTACAGGTATCCAAATGATCTGATCTGTGCTTCACAAAGTTCTGGATGTTGGCAAGTGCTGGCAACCACCACTGTCATGATAACACAGAGGTTCCTGTCACATAACCTCTAGAATTTAGAATTAATGTTTCTCTTTTGGACCTTTCTTGCATAACCTACGTGGTTTTGTCAGGATGGGCCTACTGAAACCCCCACAAAATGTTTTGACTAATGAGATGCTTTTAGGTCTGCTTCAAACCCATTGATTAAAGCATTTGTTTGGATAATGGAAGATGGTCCTACACCTCTTCCTTACAAAGTATTTTATATGGTGTTGAAATAGAGGTGATATGTGTCTCAGGTGCTATTTAAATGACCCTTATGGAAGACTTTTAGCTCTTCCTACTGTTAAAGTGGGCTGGTTTTCACACTTGAATATTTACTGACCCATAAAGAAGGGTGAACGCAGCTGCCTTTTTAGTAAAGTGGATTAGGACATGTGTTAAGGCTTAATTTTGAGGTCTTCATAGTAAATAGGTGCTCATTAAATACAGAACAGAGGAACTTATAAATTACATTTAAATACAAGTTGTTGGGGTACTCTCTTGGAAGTTCAAATATTTTATGTAATAAGGCAACAAAGGCCCCTCGGATATGTTTGGTTTTGATTTTTTTTCCATTCCATTATATAGCTAAATGGCTCAGCCATTGAGTTACTGGGCTTGAATATGGGTTGTATTTTCACTTTTTGAAGCAGTTCTCTGAGCAAGTACCAGCTGGTGTAGCCACTTAATCTTAGATGTGATTCATGTCTATGGGGGCATAGGGGAGGGAGAAGGTTCATTCCAGTCTTCTTTTTTACAGAAATTCTTCTCAAGATTTCTGTCCCACCAGGCTTTGGTATCTTCCTGCTCAGTATTGCTAGGCTCTTGCCATACTTAGCATACTAATGAGCATACTTTCTCATGAGCTGTATAAGATTTTTAAGTGCCTTAACATATGGTTAAAGATTACAGTTGCCATAGGATACCAGTGGCCTTGCAGTAATAAAACCGAGCCATTTTTGAAGGTGGCTATAAAATGGCCTTGATCCAGTTCTCATTGAAGAGTGGTAATGCATATGTTAAGACTAGATTTCAGAGTTTAGCTTCCAAATAAAACTCTGCTGAAAAGCTACTTACTTGTTGGCCTCATTATAACTAAATTTTAAATCCTGATGTTAGAAGTGGCTCCTAAGCAGATCTTAATTATGGCTAGCTTTTAGTAAGTTACATCCATTAGGATATTATGCACTATTGTAGCATTGTATGTTTTGCAAAGGTAATGAAGTCAACCTGAGACCTCTTTACAACATTGCTCTTAAATCTATTTGCAAATGCAGAGACTATGAGTGTTTTGCAAGTTATAAATATTTGGATTAGCAAAGTGTTCATTTTGTATACTTAGGAGATTCTGACAACAACATAATAAACAACAAAGCATCAGTAATGCATTATGTATTATGGTCCTGGTCACAGATTATCAGCTTTTTGTTTAATGGATTAGGCCATATTATGTACATACTCCAGCCCACTCAGTTTTTCTTCAGGTGATTTTAGTACAAATTTATACTGATTTATTGCTGTCTTCTTTTTTTTTCTTTCTTTTTTTTTTTTTTTTTTAATTCTTATATAGTATTTTCTCTCGATTGTTTGTGGCTGTTATTTGGAGATGGGAATTTTTTGATTGCTTTTTTCCTGATAAAATTTTCTTACTAAGTGTAATTCCTACCAGGCAAACCTTCCACCTATAATAGTCGTAGGAAAGGATATGATTCATATATTCTATAATATTAGTAAGGCAACTGAAATATTTGAGTAAACGTAAAATTGTTTTTTCCATATGCTTAAAAAGTGAGTTTGAAGCATGGAAGAATACAAATCATGTTGTCATAGTCTCGCCATGCCATACCTAAAATGTACTATCAGTGGCTTAGTGCAGATACTACTCCTGTAAGAGATTATTCAAAAATCACTGCCACTGATATTTTCCTTTATCCCAAAGTTTATTTATTATGTTTTTAATTTAACTCACAGTGCTTTAACAATATCTAATAATACATTTATGAAAATAGCTGAATCAGTACTGAGTGCAAATCTTCCTAGCCTCCCACTTATGACTGACCTCACTTCATGGAACAGTCTACTTGCTAAAACAAAATTAACTTTACACTGTGGCTACAGTTCCTAAGGCATTGAATGTAATTCAGCCACATCATTCTTGGATGATGGTCATCTAAAAATATTTGTCATATTTTGCCTATATGAAATATGAGAAACTCCGTGAAGCTGAAAAGAAGATGACATGATTTTATTTCAACTGAAGTCATATATTTCCCACTCTTCAGGAATCCTGTATCTAAAAATTGCAGTTGTGCAGTTTTGAAGATTTTTTTTTTCTGAAATGTAATTTAAATGTGAGTGACAAGATTTTCTTTTTTCTTGTGAATGTCATCATTAATACACCTGCTGGTGACATTCTTGAGAAAAAAAAAACATTATTTCATGAGGCGTTTCTTACTTATCTTTCAGAGAGTACAAAATGGTGTCTTTTGATCTTACATTTGTGTTTTCCATGATTAACACTTGACCTCAGACAAAACTCAAAATTAATATATTTACTCTTTAACAGATCTGAAAATGCCATTAAATCTTATGTCTTTCTAAAGCTTTGACAGAAAAATATGGGTTGTGTCATTGGATTTTTGAAGTTCACTTTGAACAGAAATTAAAGCAGCTATTAATCTTTGTTGCACTGAAAATTAATTCAGATAATTCTGTCTAAAGGGATTGGCTAGATTGCTGGAGAACAGATAGGACTAATACTGTGTGAGATATTAGATTCTGCCCTGAATTTGTTTCTTTTTAAGAAACACCGATGAGTTGTCAGAAGGATTCCAACAGCTTTAAAAGTTTTTGTGTTGCCCTTATACCTGTCTTTTTCCTCTTATCTTTTTCAGGTCCTGTAAGTTGTAGAGGGTTGATAGGCAGAAAGATCTGAATGGTGATCCAAGTAGTTTCCATGTATGTAAGGAAGCTAGAGACAAAGCATTCCTATGTTTTCACAAGACAAGGAAAATTAAGCCTAATGCAGAGATCATTTAATATAAGCCATGTGCTCTTCTCTCTTGCATGAATGTTGAGAAATCAGCACTTGGCAGAAAAAATCACTCCCCACTGTGACACTTTTCATGTTAAAACTTATTTCTCTAAGTACATGGTAATGTTGCACACAAAATAGGGGGTCATGTGAATTTGGCAGAACACAGATAAAACTTTGCTTTTATTAGCTTTGAACTAAAGAAGTATGAAAAATTACGAGCAAGTTGCCTATGGAAATGCTCTGTATTGTACAACTTATTAGCACTGTAAATTTTTAAACAGTTCACAGTGAGTTTATCTAAGTTTTTTCCCTCTAGACTAGCAGGGTATGAATTGTCTTTCAAAGCGAATTATCCTTTTGGAGCAATTAGTTCCTTTGTTGACTTTAGGTTAGTACTCTGGTGATCTCTTGTGCCAGATTCTTTTATCATAGAAACGTTTCAAATTCAAAGAAGGTAAATGGTGATCTATAAGTGGATACTAAATTTTTATGTAGTTTTGACAAAAGAGTAGAGAAGAAGGAGAATGCTTTAGCAGATGTGGCTAGTGATGTAAATCCTAAATTGGGTCATTTAATGAAGTACTCTATCATAATAATTGCACAGTGACAGTCACGTACTTTTTGATCAAGTTAACTTATAAATGCTAATTACTTTTTTCCCCTGTGCTGAATCATATAAACAGAAAATGTGTACTAGTAGTACCTGAGCTGTCAGCATCTTAGTGTGAGTAAACCTTAAGAGTTTCCCCAACCTGAACATTCAGATGTAGCTACCATTTTGGATTCCAGAGATACATATTTTTAGTATAATCTTCTCCTCAGTTTTCTAGATGTCTTCTAAATGAAGCATTTATCAAGTGGCTTGTATCACAAATAGAAAGTTGTTTTTGTAACATATTGTATGTTGGGAATACAAGACATTGGGATTGTTAAACCATTTCAACATGACTGCATAGCACCAGTATCAAACTGTAAATTAATCTGCTGTAATTGCAGTAGTGATAGCGGTGGCATATGGGACTGCCATTTATATTATGTGCTTAATTTGGTGAAGGTAGGTGTAGGTGTAGAAAAGACTAACAGTCACCCACCACCCTCTAAGTCTATACTCTATACTCTATATCACATATAAAGAGAAGTAATCTTGATGGCTGATCATCAAATACAACCTCTTTCAGAGTAAAAAAGGTGTTCATTTCAGTGCACAGAAATTGGAACAAGTGTGACAGAAGGCTAGCATGGATGAACACAGAGCTCCTGGCTGACATTTGACGTAAAAAGAAACTCTGAAATTGCTGGAAGCTGGGACAGGCCATTTAAGAGGAATGCAAAGACTTTGCCCCTGCATTTAGAAATGGCGTCAAGAACACCTGGTGTCATCCAGCACCCCCAGATTCCTTTCTGCAGGGCTGCTCTCCAGCCACTCTTCTCACCACATATACTTGTTCCTGCATTATTACATCCCAGGTGCAGAATCCAGCAGTTGGACTTTTTAAATGTCATCCCATTAATCATAGCCCAATGCCCCAGTCTATCTAGATCTCTCAGCATGGCATCTTGTCCCTTGAGAGAGTCATCAGCACTCCCAGTTTGGTATCATCAGCAGATTTACTAATGGTGCATTCAACTCCTACATCTAGATCATTGAACATATTGAATATATTGAATATATTGAACAGAACTGACTCTAGAATTGAGCCCTGAGGAATACTTCTGGTGACTAGTAACCAAACAGATGTAGTCCCATCACTATTACCCTTTGAGCTTTGCCCTTCAGCCAGTTCATGCAGTGTTCTCTGAGCCTGCTGAACTCTTCTATTCAACCAGTTCTTCACCCACTTTCCCATGAATCTGCTGACCTTGCGGCTCGACGACTTGTACTGAAGGGTGCTGCAAGGGCAGTATCAAGAGTCTTATTAAAATCTAGAAAAATTATATCCACTCCCCTTCTTCATCCACTATACAGGTGAAATTATTAAATTAGTAATAGGACTGCCCTTTGTGAGCCCATGTTCCCACATTGACAATTCTTGATGATTACATTGTTTCTCAGTGCCATTTTTGGTTTATTTTTCACTGTGAATGTTTGCCCTTGTGGTTCCCAGGTCCCTGAGAACCAACACTACTAACAGAGACTGTGGGAGTGAGGTGGTACCTATAAAAGAGAAAGTAACAGGGATCGTTTAAGTCAAACGGACACACCTAAGTCATGGTACCAGATGATGTGAATCTGAGGGTACTAAAAAAGCTGGCTGGTGTCATTGTGAGACTCCTTTCTACCATCTTCAAAAGGTCATGGCAACTGGGGAAGTTTCCTGATGACTGAAAAAAGGCAAAAGCCACTTTTATCCTCAACAGGAACACTAACAAGAATCGATTAAACTGTCAGTCTCACTTCAGTCCCTGGGAAGGTTGTACAATAAGTTTTCCTATGTATGATTAAGAAGAAGGTGATTGAGAGCAGCCAGCATAGATTTACTAAGAATAAATCCTGCCTGACCAAAACCATTGCATTCTGTGGGTGACTGACACTGTGGACTAGGGAAAAGCAGTGGATTTTATGTATCTTGACACTAGCAAAGCCTTTGATACAGTCTCACATAGTCTCATTTTTACTGAATTGGCAAGATATGGACTAAATAGGTGAAAAGTAAAGAGGGCGTACATCTGGCTGGCCTGCTGGAATGAAAGAGATGTAATCAGTGATGCAGAATTCATCTGCTGCCCAGTAACCAGTAGTATCACTCAGTAATTAGTACTGAAACCAACACAGTTAAATGTTTATTTTAATGAACTAGATGATGGAATGGAGTGCCCATTTGGCAAGTCTGTGAACAATACTGAATTCATGGTGATGGTGCAGTAGCAGCGGATCTTCCATCAGCGTGACCTGGACTAGCTAGAGGAGTTGAAATGCAAAGTCTTGTATCAAGGATGTAAAATCACTTTTCAACAATATAGCTTGGGGCCTGACTGTCTAGGGAGACTGCTGAGTCTGTTTGCTGTGTTTGCCTGTGTTGGCTGCTGTTGGATGTTCAGAGAGGAGCTCTGAGCTCCCTGCTGTGCTACGCCCACACTGATGTGCCATGCCCCTGTTTGCCAAGCTCCTTGGAGCCATTTAGGTCTCCTTCAGTTGCTCCTTGCACCGCCCTGTCCCCACCTGGTTGGCTGCTAAGGGCGTACGGGTCGTGATGAGGCTGAGGGCTTGCTTCATGGGTTCCTGAATTTGGGATCCCTCCCATACAGCTTGATCTCACCCCCTGGACTTCCTTCAGTCGTGGCCTCTTCAGCCTCAACGACTGAAAGACAAGACTGTGCTGGATTCAGCCTTTAGCAACCTGATTTTAAATACTTTTAGTAGGAGTTGGACTGTGTGACTTTCAGAGTTTTCTGACAAAACATGAATTCCCACTTTTTTTTTGAAGTTCATTTATAAGGAAGAAGTTTTGAATAAGAAGATACTTTTTCCTTCAGTTCTCATAGTGTTACTGACAGAAATGTAGTAATTTTCCTGAGGTTGGTCTCAGTCCATATTGGGAGATACTGGCTGTCATAGTGATTTTAACAAAGGATCAAACTATGTATGTGCTCATTTTGAAACATTTTATTAGATTTGAGGCATTTTATTAGATATGAGGCATAAAATATTTACTATTCAAGATAAATGTGTCAAACATTTATTCATGAAACTTTTAAGTTCCTTTTGGTAGTGGGACTTCTGTAAGAATTGAGTGTCTTTTTAACAATAATTTAAGAAGGGCTACACTTCGATTGTAACATTCTCCACATTTTATTTGCAGGAAGTGTTGAACAACTAACTATTTATTGGAATTAAGATTGCTTTTAGAAATGTTTTTTATTGTGCATGCTTTTTAGCATATATAAAATTTATTTACTCAGTATGATTTTCCCCATGATGCCTTATGGAATCTTTGATGTAATCAGTAGTTACAGAATTCTGTGCTCTATATCTTATAATTTGAAAATCGCTCCTCTAAGGCACTGCAAATAAATAGATGATGTCCACATAGACAGCTTAGTCGATGCTTAACAACATCAAGTTGTTTTCCTGGTAGCCTAGGAACACTAAAACTACGTACAATTTCTTCCATAGAACGATTTCTAACCCAATTTAAAACAGTGTTATCTGTCAGTTTTTTGTTTCTTAGCCAGTGTATAATGACATATTTTAGCAAATTGCCCAGTATTCCTGCAATGGTCATGTTGAGCTTCCTTTGCGTGACACATGGGTGTAACTTGTAATGCATTTCTAGATTTACAGAAGTTGCTTTATTCTTTCTGTTTATATCAGTTTTACTGAGGTTCTAGTTCTCTAATTGCAGTCTTGCCATTTTCTGTCATCAGTGTTGAAAGGTTTAATCTCGAGCTATTGAATCACTTGAGCAGTGCTGCTTCTACCTTTGAGATCCCATTTTTGCTATTGCTGTTAGCCCAACTAGCAACAGTTGGGACTTTATAATGTGTTAGGTGTGCATCAAGGAGTCCAGTACAATATGCAGTTGAACTCTTTACAAAGTGCTATCAGAAATATAATTTGCTACATTTCCAAATGTATATGTAGCTAAAATTTCTATTAAAGTAAGGATTTTGATCAATATGGTTTCTGTCCTTTCTTACCCAAAGTTAATAGCAATAGGATGTAATGTTCAGCACAGAAACATTAAGGCTGTTTCTAAGCAGCCAGAAGAAATGTATGATTCTATGATCTTTCTAAATAATATGGTATATAATCAGAGAAAAGTTTCTTTCTTTAGAAATCTCTTTAGCAATTCCAGGCATGGATATAGTTAGGGGCTGTGGAGGTTTCCTTTTCAGCATTTTTCAGGTCTATTTTTATCTGTGATTACACAGCGGTTAGTGTGAAGTCTAGCCAAAGCTACAGTATATCAAGATGGTAAACCAGACACCCAAGAGAGGTGAACTGTTCCTGGGGGATTTCCTCTTTAATTCAGCACCAGTTGCATTGTGTTCCTATGGAAATGAAACTAAAATATAAAAGAATAAATAGGCTTTCCACAGCCTTTAAAGAAAACAGAGTGATCATACATATTAGAAGCTATAGGCTCCTCTTTTTCTCATCTTTTTTTAATTTTAACTAGTGTTAACACAGAGTGGAGTAATGAAACTTCAAAGTCAAATTGAATGCATTTCATTATTTGTTGCATAAACACAAACTGTGTGTTATGCTTCAGGTGAAATAGAAATAAGGAATTCTCAGTATGTCGCTGGTAGTTAAAACACTGTAATTTGTGGGAAATTGTTTTGTGGGTTTTTTTTTTTTGCAAGCCTTGGTCTAGAATTCAGTTTCATATCCAACTGTAATGTAACCCAGAAATCTACTGTTTTATTCTAACCTACAATTTATGTGTTTCCTTTTCTAAATTACAGCTTTTTAACTGCAGCATATGCATTGCAAGTTACAAAAGCACTTTTTATAACCAGTTCTCTTGTCCAAATCCAGTAATCCAGTATGCAGTTTCTGATTCCTGAGAAATTGTCTTTTCTCTCTTGTGTTCTGTCTTTCATGGAGAAGATCTTTCTTCTTGTCTTGCTTTCACAGAAAACCAAAGAATTGATTTATTAATAGATTTTATTAAAAAAGAACAAACCTCTCAGAAATATAATAACATTGATTGATTATGTCTCTTTATTGGAAAAGGTCTAGAGATTGCTGAGTCCTGCATTACTTGTTTTTGTTGGCAGAGTTCCCTGAAATAAGTCTTAACAATGAGTCTAGAATGTCCTGTTCATGGATTGTGCCAGCATTCATTATTGTTTCTTAACAGATTGTAAATCAGTAGTTCATATTTTCTTTTATCCTTTTTTTTCCCTGGTCATTCATCTGTGTTTTTTCAATCTGTTGACTGCAGTGATGTCGTTGCTGTAATTTGGTGACATGCTGTTTATCATTTACAAAATACAGCCTTTGTGTAGTTATGTTTCGTGACATTATAACAGCTTTATAAAACTATAAAGGATAACCCTGGACTTTTCTAAATAATAGCAATATTAAGAAAATATTCTGGTTTACCAGAATTTTTTGGTCAGATGACGATGGTAATGATTGAAACTTGCCAACTGACTTTTTTCAATATAGAAATGGTAATAATACCAATTAAACTCTACAGCATTAAAAAAATCAAGATAGCTCAGAAACTCTATAGATGTTTCAATACTGATGATGACAATTGCTTCTATAATGAAATTAAAAGCATCACACCTGATAATTTTTAATTTTTGTCTGGATAAACAAACAATTCAGATGTTTCTCACAATTAATGGTGAACTGAAGGTTGTAACTGAAACATGAGAAAGACTTCAGTGTGCAGAAGATACATATACATATAAGAATAGAACTAATTTATTATTGTGGAGAAAGAGCAAAGGAATTTTTGGCATTTCATCTGAAAAAAATGAGGGGGGAAAAAAAAATAAAAGTAGTTTGTTGGTGGTGCAGATTCTCCAGATGGTGAACAGCAAAGAAGAATGAGTGAGTTAACTCTTATTTTGGAAATAGTGTGGCTAAGTTAACTGAGATAGCTTAGACACCAGTGATGCTACTGTCAAAATACTGCTGCTGTTTGTCAGGCTATTTTGAAAAGAAATTGGTCAGTTTACATAGACCCTATTGTGCCTTTGAGATGTATTCGGTGATGCTGAGCACATGGGAGACATCTGTTGAATTGGGAGCACAAGATGCTGATAAAGGTTAATAGAGCCCTGTGCATCCTCACTTTGAGTAATCTTGTATGCATCTGAGAGTATAAATGAGGTTTCATACTTTGCTGTTTATATGCCCAGAAGCTAGATTTTTCTTTGTCTCAGGACATTTTGTTATAAGCAACTTATAATAAAAATTCTGTAGACCAAATTATTTTTTTATTGACAGTCCTTACATTCATGCTATTCTTTTGAAGAACAGGAAGATGCATGTGCTATGGCAGGCTTGCAAAAGCTAAAAATACTAACATTAGTTTATATGTTCAGCAGAGATATGACTGTTCACCCCAGAGGCACAAAACCTAAATGGCTAAGCTAGGAACAGAGTTGTACATTGTTTTCATAGTTGATGGAAAAATACTGAGAATCAATTCATTTTAACACCCCAGTCATATTCTGAAGGTGTTTTTTTTTCCTCTCTCCTGATGAAAAAATTGTCTAGGATGACTTTGACATTAAGTGCCTGAGTCCATTAAGGAAAAATGGACTATTTTGCCTTGGAAAGAAAATGGGGCTATTTCCACGTAAGAATAGAAAGTAACAACCTAAGTCTTATTACATATGTATTTACTCTGTACTCCCTGCTTCCATTACTTCCTCCATTTTCATGTCATAATATCTTTAAAGTATCAAATGACTCAAGACATTGGTGTCTAACCACACTTCAACAACACTGCAAATTCCTGCTGTGTATTGGTGAAATATATGCAGATGACTTTATACATATCCATAGAGTATAGCTCTATTCTGTGGACAATAAATTTTACTTCTACAGGACAGCAATCTGTGGGAAAATGGAAAAATTCCAGTTTTCGTGGAACTGTATTTATTTTTATCCTTGCAATCAACCATCAGAATTATTCTTCTCTTACTTCTAATTTTTTAATTAGAATTAGCAATGTAATTTTCTAATTAGAATTTTTCTAATATTCTTCTAATACAATGCATTTAAAATGTACTTTTTGTTTGTAAGAGGTTTTTTGTTAAGTGTGACACTTGCATGTAATGCATTGAGATGTTCATCCTAATTTTGAAAACATTAGCAGTCCATGACTACGCAAAACTATTTATTTCACTAACTTAGATTCTCAGTAGCTGTGAATTTTATATACGAAACAGATACTTACATGTACAAATAGTTAAAGAAGTACTATATTTTGTGGTCATAGTTCTATTTTCATGGTGGTCTGTGATACATTTCTAGTTTGGTTGTTGACTTGATGGAAACCTGTAAGGTTTTAAGACCTTAAGTTTCAAGTTTTGAAAAGTTTAGGAGTGGCTTTCTTTTTCATTGAAATGCACACTCTTAGCACTTAATTAATATACATTTATTGAATCTCTGAAAAAACAGTCATCCACAGTGTAAAATTTTATACTGTGTGTAAAAGTGGGTTTTGATCACCAACTGAAAATACAGTGAGAATATATTTATGGAAAATTGTGATCTAGGTTTTTTTCAATGGGAGTAGAAATATTGAGTCTGGATCCATTCCCAAGTAGCACTTTGAAGTTTTGAAGTCCATTGCAATCAAAATGGTGTGTCAACTTTTCAATAGCTAGGTATTAAGATAAATAATAGAATAAAAAGCATAATAAGAGGAAGTACATCAATAGGAAAGAAAGGTTAAAAATATAGGGTAATATGAAAATAAAATATATTCCCCCCTTTTCAGAAATAGACTTCTAGTTTTCTCCTGTTTCTAGTAGCTGTTTGCAGGTATATTTTATCTGTTCCATTCTACCTCATTAATAACTATTTTTCTGATGGTTAAGGGGATAAATAGAGACTAAGGGAAGCTTAGCAAACCAAAGAAACTGAAGCAAGGTATAGTTGTCATGCTATATAAATGTCAGTGCTTTTAAAAATTCCTAAATCTTCATTTAATTGTTGGGATTTTATTTAAAATTCATTCTTTTTTTTAGCAGAGGTTCTCCTGTCTCATTTTTATATATATATTTAAGTGGAATATATATGTAAATTCCACTTAAAGACTGGAAGAGTAGAGAGCAAAAAAATACCTGCTGTGTCTCCCACAAGACCGTGCCTCTCATAACGCTACCTGCACACTCAGCAACAAAGTTTTTGGAATATATTATAGAATGGTTTGGTTTAGAAGGAACCCTGAAAATCATCTAGTTGCAACCCCCTTGCCATTGACAGGGACACCTTCCAGTAAATCAGGTTTCCCAAACTCCATCCAGCCTTGCCTTGAACACTTACACAGAAGAGGCATCCACAGTTTTGCTAGGCAGCCAGTTCCAGTGCATTACCACCCTCACACTAAATAATTTCTTACTAACATCTACTTTAAACCTGTTTTCTTTCAGTTTAAAGCCAATCCCCCTTGTCTTGTCACTACATGCCTTTGTAAACTGAGCTTTCTTCTAGCTCTCCTTTAGGTACTGGAGCATGTTGTAAGGTCTGCCCAGAGACTTCTCCTGGCTGAACAAACTCAGCTCTCTCAGCCTCTTTATAGGAGAGGTGCTCCAGCCCTCTGATCATCTTCTGGCCTCCAATTGATTTACTCCAGCAGGTCCACATCTCTTTTATATTAGGGCCCTCAGTGCTGGACACAGCACTCCAGGTGGGATCTCATGAAGGGGGAGGAAAAAAAGAATAAAGAAAAAGATACACAATGCTAGCAGAAAGTAGCAGATGTGAGAACCTGATCTTCAGAGGTGATGGAGGATGAGAGGGGGATCCAGAGGAGGCTGCACAAATCATTGCAACACACTAAGCCATGGATTTGTAGTCAAGCTGTCCTGAGAGACAAGTTAGATTCTGATAGTTATAAGCATACTTCTATGTCAGTGTCAATTCTGAGTTGTGTTGTTGGAGAACTCCTAGGTTCTAGTGTCTATGGTAGTAAAATCTTCCCCCAGAAATTACTGTTTGTCAGTATAGGGGTACGTGGTTTAAAATAAAACTACAGAAAATACACACAGAATTATGTGAAAATCCTGGCTCAGTTACTGTTTTGTGACAGTTTATTTAAGGAGGGTTGCATGTGTATATGAAAACAGAGAAAGAATAGCATCTTGAGTGAATGAAATTTATGTATAATTGACAGCGTATGCCTTCAGTTACTGTAGCTGAATAACTTTTGTAACTTGGACATTTTCAAATGAGAGTTCTGTGGAGCTGATTTCTTATTTTGGAGCCTTTCATGTTATTAACTAGTGTGACAGAAGAAGCAATGAATCAATTATTTCTAGTTAAATATACTTGCATTTACATTTCAGTCTTTATATAAAGTATTTATAATGAACTAATTCTGGAAGATGTTATCATGCTGTTTTATTCATAATAAGAACATAAACATAGCAGTGAATATTGTGGAAATGTTGTTTCAAGTTCTGTTCTTGAGGCTTGTGCATTTAGAATAACTCTGTAATGCTTGCACATTGGGAATTGGTCAAAATTTTCATGTATTTCTTTGGGTTTTTCTTTTTCCAAAACAAACCAATCATTCTCAGTTTAGTGTTGAGATTAAAGGCAAGTGGTGAATGATGCAATATGTGTTAGAAGATGTACTTATTTTAGCTAAAACAGCACTCTATGACATTTACAAATCTTGAATTTGAAGGTTTGGATTCTATTAACGCTTTGCTTCATGAATAAGTTGGACTCCAGTGTGCATCAAGCATTAAAATAGGATGCTGAAAACTTATGGTGCTTTTCTGGCACAGAAAAATCTTCCCTCTCCTTCATTTAAAAAATTTTGATGTTACTTAGATTTTACTCCTGACAAGATCAAAAACTAACCTGGAATGCTTTTCAATTATTATATCAGTTGTTATTTGTATAGAACATAATACTGGAATGAAGGTTAAAGTGTGTATTTTCTTTGGATTGCTCCAGACTGAAAGTTCAAACTGTTACCTATATGAAGGTAGCACTAGTTTTCCTCAAGGCCTTATGATTATTACATGTAAGTACAATGGTTATTTCAACTGAATTCCTAATATTCCAGTCTAGGATTCCTTTGTTCCAATAATTACTGACCTGAAGCAGAAAAAAAAGCAGAATAACTTGTTTGTCCACAGGTGCCACATGTAATTGAGGTGGTAACATCTAATTTGCACTTCTGTTGTGCGTGCTGGGTACATGCTTTTCCCCCATTTATATGGAGGAAAAGCTATTTTTAGTAGTCAGTCCTTTCTAATTGATGTTCAAATGCAGGGGCTGGTGTTGATCATGTTACTGCTATAAAGGCATACACCAGATAAAAAGTTCCTGACTGGCTTGTTTTCTTTTAGTGGTGTGATTGAAGAATATTAACTTGCATGAATACCTTATCCCATCTGGGCTTTTTGGTCTTTGGTGAACCATTCCACTAACAAGTTAATTCCACTTAATATATGGCAAGATACAGATGGTTATTTACAAGCAAAATGAGGGTGTTTTAGCATACTACAGGTATTTGCCAATTGCCTTATTATACCAGTCAACATAGTGTGAGACTGTATAACTTCAGCACAGATGCCAAAACAGTAATAAAAAAAAGGAAAACCATATTTTAGAAACAGTTGACTTCAAAAGCTTAGCTATAATTTAGATTACTAGCAGGAAAAATGCTTTGACTTCTAAAACTACAGTGATGATAGTTTGGAACTTTATAATAAAGAAAAAGTCTGTTACAAGTTTTTAATTTTTTTCTGAAATAAGACTCTTACAAAAGTAGTAAATAATGTTTAAAAAGATGGTCGGCAAGTACAGTGTCACATGTTATAAAAATGCAAACATAACACACAAAAATGGAGTATTGTTCTTTGTATCTGAAAGTTCCAGATAAATCATTAGTTTATTAGGAGAGGACCTGGCAGAGGTGTAGAATTTTTATTTATTTTTTTTATTCTAGCTCTCAGTCTCTCCAAAACTGCAAGTACATAATTAAAGTTTTATTTCTTTACACATGTTTAGAGGAATGGAATTTGTATAAATTTGTTCATACTAGCTGTAGAGATGTTCATTGTAGGTTTTATTTTTAGGAAAAAACTTTTTATGTTGTTCTCCACACTGGTAGCTTTGAATCTATGGAACAGCTTCAAACACATTCAGCAAGGTTTTGGTTGAGTATTGGTCACAAATCCAAACCACAACACCATGTGGGCTGCTCTGAAGAGGATTACCCTCTGCTCAGCCAAACCCAGTACAGCCTCATGGATATAAAAAGATAGAGTTTCTGTGTGTTGTGGAAGTCTGTGAGTACTGGAAAAAAACCCCACCCAAACCTATTTACTGACTCTTATCAGACGTGAGCTTGATTTTACATTTTTTTGGCCAGTCAACCAGCCAAGCTACAAAACTGGGCCCAGGAACTGTGCATGCTATAAGTTGTGGGGCATTCAGAGTGGTTGAGGAGGGAACCCCTAGGACACAGTGTCTTGGAGCTGTAACTAAGAACGCAGAGATGCCAGGCAAGTACAAAGACCTCATTCTGCTCAGCAACTTTCGGTGCAAAATTTCTTCCATGGACCAACTTCTTCAAAGTTCCAAGATTTCAGGAAGCATATTTCCTATCTTGAGCTTAAATGTAGTCTTCCCTTTTCCAGATCATTCTCGTTATGACTACTAAATTAATTTAATACAACTTTGATTGTTAAATACACAGATCATTTGCATTTGTCAGGGAAGGCAAACAAAATAGGCTGAAACGATTTAACAGCTTATTCTCTCCACGGCAGTAGTTCTGCTTGCCCAACTTTGAGTCATATATTCCTTCACCTTCCTATGCATAAATCATTCTTGCTCTTTCAGTGAGGCATTCTGTATGCCAATCTAATGGGATGCTAAGCTAGCAGAAGTCTGGTTTGGGTCCAACACAATGAAAAACCGCATATCCAGGAGCTGGCAAAAGTGGACCCTTTTAATATCAGCAGACTGTTAGGTTGGTCTGTGTGTAGATCAGTTTATTTAAACCTTCTTTCTCTAGTATACAAATGAATAAGAAATGCCGGGAAAACAAATTACAAGTTTTCTAAGGAGTTGACAATAGTAGCCATACAAGGAGATGACTGGATAAAAGGGTGAAATGACAGCCACTCTCAGGTGTCTGGGACAGCCAGGCTGCACAGTCACTCTGTACAGTCAGGAGAGAGAAGGAGTGATTCCTCCAGAGGGTGATTTAGAGCATGGACATTAAAATCCTCTCTAGTATGAGCATTATGATAAAAATCACTCTCTAAAGAAAACAACTTCTCTTTTGCTCATCCAGGGAGCCTAAGGAGACTAATCTCCTAACTTAAGTGTTTAAAGAGTTGCCTGTGTCATACACTTTCCAATTTTTTCTGAAAAATTTCAAACTGAATAAAGTTAGATCTCATGGGCAAAGAATAGAAAATGAGAATTTGATGAATATATTCAGGAGAATAAAGAATCTGATTGAGCTGGCAAATTGATATCCAAAAGCACAGACAAAGAGTAAGAAGTAGAATAATCTTAAAACACAAACTCCTTGCACCAAGCAAATGTAGTGAGAGAATTAATTTTTCCAAGGCAATAGAGCCACAGGCCTTTCTTTACCTGAAGATACTGTTGGAGTCCTTTGACATCAGTAACATTTTTGCTCCTTTTCTACTGGAGATTTACCCTAATAATAAACTTGTATTGCTGTAAAAGGAAAGGTAGGAAATGTTTGTCACTCTGCAGTTTTAGTCCTGATCTTTTTGATGTGATTGACTGACAGGACACTTAACTGTGACCACTCATAAAAAATGGTCTTTGATTCATGTGGTGTGTAAAATGGTTTAATTACCACTTAGCAGCAAAGCAGTGATGCTGAAATTGCCAACAACTTTACTGATTTTGAGAAAAAACCGCCCTATGATTTGCACAGTAAAATATGGCAGAATAGTTTTAATAATTTCATTAAAATTTTTTGCATATTTTGACACTTCCTGTGTTCTGTGCTTCAAAGACTTGTAAATCGGATGTGTTGAAAAATGGTAGCAGTAATCAATAACTGTAAAATGGAGAAGCCCTATGAAGCAGAACAAACTGCTTTGCATGAAAGGTGTCTGCAGTAAATTTTACTTCCCCTTGTTTCATAGATACTATCTTCCAACGATGATTGAAATAAATTAGTTTATGTTAGCAGTCATATAATAACGTTGTTAAAATTACTAGTTATAAGTGGTGTAAGTGGGGTTTTACTTCAAATGAAGTTCAGTTTAGTAAATTTTAGTAAAGTGAAAATAATCTAATCACAGGTACCAAATCCAAAAACTTTTGAGTCTTAATCCTGTTGCTTTGGAAACCCAGTTTAAATTCCCTTTTGTTTTCTGTATATAAAACTAGAAAAAAGACTCATTTTCTACATCCTCACAGATGTTCCAAATGTAATTAATGAGTATTTGATATACAGAAGAACTTCTGCAGAAAAAAATCCCTTCAAAATACATCAGCTCCAAAGATTCTGTATTGTACTTGGGTCTCTGTCCTTGCACAGAGCATATTATGAAATTACAACTTAGTCCAGATATTTGCCTTTAATATTTTTTTATTTATTTTATCAAAGCTTATAGTCACCTTCCTTGTAACTAAGTTATAATGCAGAATTTCAGATAGTGTAGCTTCAAACTTACTTTTCAATGCACAGAATAATCAGCCTAAAAGACAGAAAAACTTTCAGGTCGTATGAAAGCCAGCTGTTCTCTGGTATGCATCAGTCTCAAGCCAGGATGAGGCAGGTTGGTTGCTAAATTAGTAAGAGCACTTAGCAGTTTCTCTTGGTTCTGTGCACAGTCAGCAGAAAAGAACATGTCTAATTTTGATGAATTAGATTAATATTGAGAGATCTATCATAGTATTTGCCAGAATTCAGTTAAATAGTTAAGCTATCATCCTAAGCCCTGCTTCACATAGGCCTTTTAGGTAGAAAACAGTGGCTAGTTCTGATCTTTCTGTACACATCAAGCAAAACAGGCTTGAGCTTATTTCAAAAGTTTGCAGATTCTTTTAAAACAATGGAAAAGCAGTTCTAATGATGTCTTTAACCTTAAAAATACTTTTTTGTTAATTTGAAATGGTTTCTGCAACACCATAACTGCTGGTCTTTGCAACTTTTTTTTTTTTTTTTTAAATGTGTAACTTCATTACTTAAATCACAAATTCAGCACTGTTTAAAAACATTATTAGAGCATCCTGGGGAAGCATTTGAGACAGGAATACTCTGGAAGTCTACACAGTTTTAAAAGTGTGGAAGTCTACACAGTTTTAAAAGTGTACAGGTCAAAAAAGCACAATATTTTATTTGCAGGGATTTTAGTTCTACCTGGTGCTTGGGCAGTCAATTTCTTACTCTTTTGGAGTTAAGCAAGTGATAATAATTAAAGCTCACTTTTAATTCTATTATCGGCTCATCTGTCCTAGAATGCAGATGAGTTTCCAGAATATGTGAATTTGAAATACATCAGATAATCAAAAATTAATAAATATGGCTTTTCTGGAACATTCTTACTCAAAATCACAGAAGTAAATTGGTTACTGGATCCTATAAAATAAGACTGCAAGGGAACTGAAGAAGTTATCTAGGCCTTTCCAGGATCCAAGAGAGAGCACTAAATGTATGTGCTGGGAAGTGTTCACCTAATTTTAAATTCACTAAATTTTAAATTCAGTCTACTCAGTGCTTTTGAGCATCTTCTGTATGGAAGGGGTTTCTATTTTCCTATTTGTCCTTACCATAAATTAAATGTAATTATTTCTGTTCTGGCTGCACTAACAATTGAGAACGAATTATTATGGTTTAGATTTCTTATGTTTCTGAAAATCGTTACTTCATCAGAACTGCCATCTTTCAGACAGGTAACCACAGTTAATTCATTTTTTCTTTGGATTTTGTAGATCAAATAGACTCTTGCTGATTTGTCAGTGAAAATACTATGTGAAGCAATGTCAATGTCATATTAGAATGAAGATAGAGGGAATTTACTGTTGGTTTCCTACTTTTTGCTTTTTTGAAGCAAAGGAAATGGGACTGCAGTGTACATGCATAATTGCTGGTCAATGCTTAGAAGTCCCCACTGAATTTTGGACTTCATTCTTAGATGCAATATGAATATGTATTTCAGAAAAAAAACCCAAACCAACCTTGGTTCAGAGGCTTCAAACAGATAATGAAGACAGAAAGGGAAAACTAGGCACAGAACAGGAAAGTTGTGTTCTCTGTGTTGTGTGCTGGGTCAGCAGCAGGGTTAGGAAGTTGCAAGTGAGCAGGTCTGTTAAGCTGTTATGCACTCATAGGAGGCAAAAGTGGTGCTTGCATTCTGGATCCCTTTTCAAACAGATGGGCTTGTCTTCTCTGAAGAATAAATAGCAGGAAAGATACATAGAGCTGAGTTAATGTTAGTGAGATAACCTTAACATCTGCCTTCACTTTTGGCTTTCTCATACTGTTTGAAGTATACAGCAAAAATCAATATGCTTTTGCTCTCTGTCTTGCTTTTTTAATTTCTTTTCCAAAAGTGTCAATAAAAAAAGATGGTGAAAGGTGAACAGTACGGAAGCAAAGATTCTAGATCTTTAATATGAAGTAAAATGTTCCACCAGTCATTATCCAAAACAATTTTAAAGACACATTAAGAGCATTCTTCTTAGGAAGTAGGGAAGGACTAATATAGTCGTATGTTTGGCTAAAGTATTTTCAGATTGCTACACAGAGCAGTGCAAGGATGAGCTCTGAGAGGTGACTGAGGCAGATCTCAAGCTGGGGTGCTGAGCTGAGGTGACAGAGAGTAGAACTGCAGTCAGGAAATGCAGAGAGCGGAAGCTGGAGGCAGCCTGTGGTTCTTAGGGGCTGTGCTGTGCCCTGTCAAGTGTGAACTTGAACCCTACAGGGAGTTATTGCTATGCCTCCTGGCAATTGTGAGATTCATCTCTCTCTCTCTTGATTCTTGCACAGTGCTAACAAAGCATCCTTACTGAGGCTTCATCTTTTACCATCTGCCTTGCTATTCTCTTTATTCTCTATGGCACTCTCAGGGAGATGCTGACAGCATTTCACAGAAGCATAGTCAGATAAAATACTTCTCTGACCAGGGTTAGAAAAGAAAGGAGGGATTTTGTATTGGTGTTGGAAAGGAGAGAACTGTTATATTAGCATGGAGTTACTGCAAGATACCTGAAGTTAAACATTTTCGCTTTACAGAAGGTTTTCTAAAAGAACTTATTTTAAAAAAAATCTCAAAGCAGAAATGGATGTCTTTAATGAAAGCAGAATATTCATGCTGCTGTTCTCTCTACCTAGCATTTTTCTCTCTTCACTTGACAGGGAAAGCTGGCAAATTGTTTTGTGGCAGTTCACTTACTGTAGAAAATGCAAGACATTAGCTAGAAGGAAATAATGCCCCTCACTAATCTGAGCACATACCAGGGTAAATCTGAGAGGTTATTCAGTCTTCTAGATGAGACCAAAGTGGCAAGGTGCTAAATGTTTGTCAGAAGACTATTGCTGTTTTCTGAAGAGTAATTAATCTATTTTCCCCTACAGGTTACAATTATAGCAATTTGCATAGTGGGCACCCCACCTACTTCATTTGTATGTGTCGGTCTTACTTTCTTCTTGTCTTAAAATAAGTACAGTATCAATACAAGATTTAAGAGAATTGCTATATTTCTATTTATGCATAGCTCTGTGTTTGATAAGTGCGGAGTTATTTTTGCATTGGTATGAGTTTATACAACACTCCAGAGTTTCCATAGAGAGAGTAGGTGCTGTAACAGTGTTAGCTGTTATGATGGCAAAAATTGTAAAAATAGTAGAAATTTTATGTCTTCACTTCATTTTCTATTTTAATTTTGAATTGAAGGAACCAGAAAGCAAGATCATGGGAGATTCAAAAGGCCCCTGAAATGGAAGCCTTCTATACAAAGGGTTGTCATGCTCATTGGAATGTAGACTTGTGAATTTTAGGAATTGATAAAACCACTGAAATGTGGCTTATTGCTGGGTGTTAGCAGTGAGATGTGGAGCAAACTAGGCATGTGCATCTCCCCTGTGGCAATGATAAAGACTATGAAGTTGAGCTCTTATCCACCAGATCTAGGCCATGTTCTAGCAAAAACAGTCTGTAGTGGAAGTATTGCTGGACCATTATTCTTCAATTGTCAAAAAAACCCCCAACCTATCTGAATTAATGAAATTTGTTATGCTTCCCCCTATATTTTATATGTGCATGTGAGTTAATATTTTAAAATTTTAGTTGTGTGACCATGCACAGGTAAGAGAAAAAATGCTAAAAAAAATTGACTTCTGCGTTTTGCAGATTACAAAAACTACAAAATTTTCAACATTGTAATGTCTCGACACTGTACGTGCATTTTGAGAAGTTTTTTGTAGCTCTTATTTCATATAAAAGAAAATATGTTCTCTCTAGAGAATACTAACCACTGTTTTTCATATGAAAAGTAAGTTTAGATATTTTGATATCTAAAATTTGATTCTGTGTAGCCACAAAATATGGATTTGTTAGTTCTCTTTTGCTTTTTCCCTCATGAAGCAGAGGCATCTCACAGCAAGTCTTTAAATATGTAGTAATGTTTCTCTCATTTTGCTAGAAACATTTCTGAAGTTTGAAGCATCTAAAATGTCTGTGAAGATGCTTGCTCATGTTTATGTCTTAAATCTTTCATTATTTGCATTTACAATACATGTGGCAGAAGAATTCAAGCTAAAAAGAAGCCCACAGATACTAGGAGTGCAGTTGAAGGTGTAATGTGGTCACTTCAGATCGTTGATTATGCATGCTCAGAAAGAAATTTGGTATTAAAAAATGCTGTGATTTCAGAAATTATAGAATTCTTATTCAATGCACATCTCTTTGTCTCAGTGTTTAGACAGAGTTCCTTATAGATCTTCTTTCTTGTGCAAAACAGTTGTAAAAAGGAAGCCATCTTTTCCAATAGTAGCAATTTTCCTAGATGTACAAATGCAAACATTAAAAAAAAAAAAATAAAGAGGATGTGTTACTTTAATAATATCAGTTTCTGTAAAATCATGCAAAGGCAGTAAAGTTCAGGTCAGTAAGCTATGGGTATACAGCAGCTCTACGTACTTTCAGACGCAGAGATTTATGTGTTGTTTGTCACAACCGTTTCTGAAGATAAACAAGTTACATTAATTACCCATTTCTTCTCCAGATCAAAAACTGTTTGCTATGTCCAAATAATGCTAGTGTTCCTCAGAAGGGTAGCATTACATTATTTAGGGACTGAATGGAGCAGCATGTGCACTTAAAAGGACTGTCTCTCACCTTATGACATTGCTTCCAAGGGAAAGGAGGTTATTCATTGCAAGTAGCCCTCGATGTCAAAATACTGGTGAATTTATATGAAAAGAAATAAATGAATGTAAATACATTGAACTACCCTTAAAACCACCAAATCATACTTTTTAGGCTGTCTTTCCTTTTTCCTTTTTAGTACCACTCGTTTTTTAAAGCCAAGGTAGCTGAAATGGAACTTTTATACTAAGTGGAATATGTTAGAATTTAGATTATGTCATCTTGCTTTTCTGTGTAGTGGATTGTTCAGTAACACTCAAATTGAGCTGTTAAGAATAGGACTCTACAATGTAGTTTGGATTTTTGGTTTCAGTTTATCATATTCTGAACCTTAATCAACGCAAAGTATCTTTCCGTTTCAGACTGAATTCCTTTTCTTGTTGTGTTTTGTGTGAACTGAAGACGATGACATGAATGGAGATAAAATAAATGCAAACATAGTGTAAATAACAGATTCTACTGATGAAATTGATTATGTACTTTGTCTTTCAAGTTCGTACATAAAACTTCATATTTTTCCCTTTCTTTAGAGAACATTTTGATATGTTGTAGCACAGCATATTTCTAAATCCTCAGTGGATGTTTAAAATTAGTACAGTATGGACTGCATTAACCTAAGGACTGTCTAACCCTCAACACTTCTTTTGGCATTCTTTCTGTAATTCATTCCTGAATAGTGAGCATTTGGAGAGTTAAATCACAAAACATGGCAATTCTTAATAGTAAGGTTCAGAAGATGAAATTATTTGGTTTGCAACCAGTTATCTCTAGTTGCTTTTTTAGAGTCAGGATGACATTGGGAACTGTGTAAGTCAGACTAGCCCTTGCAGCCTACATGAGCTTGGTACTGCCTGAAGTATCATAAGCACGAAGACCATGTAAAGCTGGCGGTGGCTTGCATCCCAGTCATTCCATCCCTGCTGGCGGACAGCAGTCTTAGTCCTTGCATTTGGTTTCATGAAAAACAGACTAAATTAGGTTTCTATTCATTCTTTAGTTCTAACCAGGGCCTGGATTAGATTTTTTTGACATCTTCCAGGCTTTGCAATACAAGAATTGTTACTGAGCATGGTATCATGGGACAAGCATAGTCGAAAACTTGGTAAAAAACTTTTGGAAATAACAATTTTAGCTTCATGCACTTAAAAGAATGAAAAATATATAAGTGATTGAACATCTGAGTTCTGGATCGTCTTCAGCACAGGCATAGAAATTCTGAAGCTTGAAAAAACAACTCCCTGGTCATCTTTATTTGTTTCAGTAGAAGCTTATCTGTTCTGTATAAAGTTGAACACTTTAAGTGTTATGTGGACATATAGTTGTTTCTCAACTATAGAAAAGATTAATGAAATAAAATATCTTAGAAAATCCATACTCTGTGTTAATAGGTATTCTATTTAAATACATATACGTGATACAGTTTGAAAGCACTGTTTCCATCTTATAAGCACATTTTGAACATTTACAATAGTATTGTCTGCTCATGCACTTCTAAGTGCCATTTCTTTATAAAAAATAATAGTTGAGAATCTGTTTTGGTTAGGCTCTGGCTATCTACAGCTGTTAAAATTGCAAAAATATGAAATATGCCTGGCTTTTTCCTTCAGTGGCGTGTTTGGATTGTAAGAAATGCATTATTTTGGTGGATGCCAATATATTTGCATGCTTTTAGAGTATAAATAAGTGGGTTATAATTAAGCAACACTTTACTAAAAATATGCTGAAAGCTACACAGCTCAGGTGTTAAACATAGGCTTCCATAAATGTCTACACTGATGGACCGATGTTGGAAAAAGCAAAAAACAACTCTCTGTTTCTGATTTCCTTTCTGTAAATTTTACTATTTTTGTGTTTATTTGCCATCTCACAATAGTCCACAGAGTCTGGGGAGCATTAAATTGTCCTGCAAGAGAAAGAACATGGTAGAAAAGAACTCTCAGGTAGTGCTTTGTCTGTACAGCCATGTGTGAAACACTACTGTATCCTATAGCAATTGGTTTCTGTTAGAAACGTGCAACCTGTGTTTTCCATTTCAGCATTTTCTCTTGAGTTCATGAAGTTTTTTTTTTATTCCCTTTAGATTTCTGTAATTCTTTTTTTACTTGCCTGGAGGGGGCAAATACACTTGAAGGACAGGCTTGTATCATCAAGTTGTTCATGCTAAACTCTTTCCTTCATCTTAACTCCAAACAAAAATACCTGCTGTCAAATATTGCATTGATTGCAGAATGATTATTGTTAAAGAAAATACAGAGTAATATTTAAAAAGGAATTGACTCCATCTCTGTTTAAATTATATCGGGGATTCCACAACATTTTGCTGTAAATGGTTTACATTAATTTTGCACCATATTCAGATACACCTAGAGCTCAACTCAAATTTAGAGGGGTTGAAGATTTTAACAGTATATTAACTAATCTACAGTCATATTCTGAAATGCTCAGATTACATTAACTACTGTATTGGTGGAAGTCTGCATCACCTTGAAAATGAAAAAACAGACCATTTACTTGAGAAAAGGATTTATAAAAAACTTACACTCCAGAAATTTGCCTCTTTAAAATACTAATGATCATCTAGATTGTCATGCTATGTTACTCCTATTGTATCTGGAAATGTAGTCTGTTTTATAGCTCCTGAAGATAACAACTAATCATGATGTCTCTTTGTCTTCCCTATAGTCTGCTGTCATTTTTAATGGCTCAATTATTGCTTTACTTCTTGGTCTACTGAAAATGTAGAACATAATATTTTCTAAAACCCAGAAAATACCATTAGTTTCTCATACACTTTGCATCATCCTGCCTGAAACAGAATTATTTTAATTCAGCATTCCCACTTTTTTTCTTGCATATACAAATATACTTTTGTAATAGCTTTCTAATGAAATAATAATACCTCTACATAATTTTATTTTTAAATTTAAAATATTATACTTTCCTTCTTTGTTTGCAATGTCCAAGTGTAAAGACTAATTGATTTCCTATGCCACCTGATGTCATCCATGTTTATTTAAGTAGCTCATGGTTTTACCTGAGGTGGGTTGAATTTGGCTTAAGTAGTTTCAGGTTAAAAATTCTAATCAAAATTAACTGTCAAGTATTCACTTTTGAAAAATATCACCTTTTGTAGACCTTATTTTTAAAATCTTTTCTGTAAATTGCATAGGTGAACCACCTCAGCTGAAATCTGTCTTGTTCTGGGGAAAATAAGACAAAGGAACAAAAAAAGTGAAATCACAGCCAAATGAAATACTGTTTCCATTACCAAAAAATCTTTATAGTTACATTGTCATAATATTTGCTGTACTAACTTAATTAATTGTTCATGTCTTAGTTCTCAGAAAGACTCATACTTTCAATACATAGATTGTAAATCAAATTATAGATAAACCTACAGAAACTAGGTATTAATCACATTAAATAGCTATGTCATTGGCCTACAATTTTTGAAAAATAGGAAAAATGTAAATGAGAATTACTATTTTTTCACTGTAATGATAAGCTTTTCTGTGCCTTAAATATCAGTGGAAAGATTAAGAATGCATAGTTTGTCTAGTCAGGAAAGAAGTTCTGCTTCATGGCTGCTCACAATGTTTGTTGCCAGTGAGTGAATGTGTCACAGGAGCTTTACTTTCTCTGTCTTTTTCTGTGGAACTGTCTACTTAAATCTGTCATCCAAAGTGCTCTGCAGACAGATACAAAATTTCTTTCAGAGAAACCATGTGACAGTCTTGTTGGAGGATTTGTATTCCCTCTACGAAAAACCTTTCAACACCAAATTGTTTGTATGTGAAATTGCTTGGATTTTCAGTGAAAATAGAAGCTTTAAAAAAAGGATATTAGACTTGAGTTATTAATTCAAAAGGCAGAAGTAACAGTCCTGACGTAATGAATTATCTCTGTGACATGCCAGCTGAGTTCAGTCTCAACTTGCCTCATAGCTTGTGTTCTCTGATATGGTGGCCCTCAAAGTTCAGTGGTATCTTTGATTTCTGTAAAGAGCCTGAAGAAAGGTTATTTTAGCCTTTTGCAATTACTAGCACAGAGACCCCTTTTTTGCCAAAATATGAAAGACCTAAGTGAAAACAGACATATTCAAGGAATCGTATATTTTTGTTTAATGCTCACTACAGCATGTACACACATTGAAAATGGCAACATTAATATAGTGGGTTTGTGACTTAATTGCTGCTCTGTGCTGTGTGTATTTTCTCTGTTACATTTCTCTGAAAAAACTAAACTCCACGTTCATAGGAGAGATCAGGAATTCTGGGATTTAAATCTGTACTCAAAGAATGTAGCAAAATAGATTTTTTTAAATGAATATGCCAATTTTATATTTTGTCAAAATAATTCTTATTGTCGAGGATACTAGAGAAGGGGAAGAAAAAAATAGAGAGCAAAACTTTTCTGGAACTAAATATGAAAGACTCAACTTTGGATCACTCACAGGAAAAGGTTAAAACTCATCTGTGCTTAATTATAGCCAAGATCTTAAAACAGGTCCTGTCTGCAAAATAGATTATTGCACTCACTTGCACATTATTACACTGAGTATCTCTCTGCATAAATAATTTAGTCTTCTGTGGTTGGAGAGAATGTATGGTGAATTCTGTCTCTTTTCTGTTGCTGAGACAATAAGTTATTACTTCACGTCTTTTCTTTGCTCTAAAGAGTTTCAATCATCAAGACCAAGACCAATCACAGATTAAATGCATTTTTGGAGAGAACAGTTCAGTACAATTTTGAATCCATCCTGAGATAGACTAGGCTGCATGGTTATCCACACACAGACACAAATGAAAATAAAACGTTGCCTTGGGAGAGAAACCTGAAACCTGATGACGTTTCATTGATTGGGAGCATGCAGACAGTTCATCAGCTGAACGAGTGCGCTGCCACATCCCTTCTTCCCTACTAATTATAACAGAGGTTTTTGTATAGTCTGTTGAGAGTGTGGCTAAATTCTAGAACAAAATATGTGAGTGACCATATTGGTCAGCTGTTCAAGTCTCACATAGAAGTGGAATTTTAGGAAACCATGCTGTCTTATGGTGTCATTTGGATAATATCAACATCATCTTGGCTGTCTGAGGTTTTTTGGATGCCTAGTGTACAAAGCTGTATATTGATTTTACAAACATCTACAATTTCAGTGCCATACAAACATTAAAGCATTCAGTTTAACACTCATACTCTTCAAGAGTAGGAAAATAATAGGAGGTATTTTTATAGAATATTAGTCTCTCAAAATGTAGCTATTAATTTTCCAGAACACCCATCATATTTGTAAGAATCCCATCTGATTTCAAAATCAGGCACCGAATGAAGTATTTTACCACCAGGAATTAATTGAAGATAAATATTAGAGGTTTATTTTTATTTGATTGTTTTTGTTTGTTTGTTGTTTGTCTTTTTAAAAATTCCAGTTCTAAAGGAGAACACAGTAGATGTTCTGCCAGTCAAAACTGAAACACCATCAAGCAAATTTCTTGCTCTTCCTTAAATCTGCGAGCTTCTGTCAAACTTCGCTGTGGCTTAGCAACACAATCGTGAATGCAAAACAGTGGAACCCGAGCTGGACCATCATATGACAGTGTGCTCCTAACACTTGTTATGATTTCATGTGCCTGAAGTCAGTTTAGCAGTGCTGTAGCTGTTCTATCACTAACTGTCCAGTCTAAAAATTAATCTGGAAACAAACCACCCAAACAAAAGAATAACAGAATACATGCTTATTTATTGTTTGGCATTGTTTTGCCTTCAGTGAACTGAAAGCAGTTATTGGCCATATCTTTATTCTTACATGTTCATGTCAGTAGTTAGTTCTTTTCCCTTGTCCTTTATGAAATTGAAAAAAACCCCAAATCTTCTTTTCTCACCAGATACAGAAAGTCATAATATATTGAAATTTGAGGATAAATGTTCGATACAGACATAGTAGCATTTGTTAGATACTAATTTTTGTTTATGCAGAATTACAATGTTCCTTCTGGATGGTTAATGTGATCATATGAGAATTGCTAATAAGATTTTCATTATTGTATTATCCATTATGACACCTTTTTTGGTCACAGTGACTCTGCTGGTGATTTTACTGCTGTGTCTAGTCAGGTGTTCTTCACAGTTAAATTACACAGTGTCCAATAATAGGCATGAGCCAAATTAATACTAGAATTGTAGAAATTTGCTCAGTGTCTTCTTAAGAGACCTATTAAAAATAAACTATTGGTATCTTGCATTATATTGCAGTAATATCGAGAAACTTGTCAAAGGTATTTTTTTTCTTGAATCCTTACTCCCTGAAAATTTAACCCCATTCATCCCCACAATGATATCAGAAGTGCATTTGATGCATTTTTCTACCAAAAGTAAGTTTGTTAATCATCTCAGATATTCTTTGAATATTTTTATAGAAATTTTTGCATAGGTAAAAGTAGCTGCAAATTCATAGATTTCTATTTTCCTTTCAAAATGATGAATACATTTAGATGAAGGCAAAACAAGATCAGAAACATTTATGTAAGCAGTAATGTATTTTGGTAGATAAGAATAATAGAATTTAGAAATCCAAATTAAAAAAATGAGACATCAGCTGTAGTCCTTTCTTTAGCTGTTGTTTGCCTTGCATTTATCTTTATACCTCCACAGAGCTTCAATAAGTATGTTAAAAAATGAGGAATTATTCATTTATTTTCACTGAAATAATTTCAAGGAGAATGTTTCAGGTTTGCCTAGCTCACGTTTAACCTACAGAAAACAATTAAATACGTATCCATTTCCCCCCAAAACTGCAAATTAGAGATGTGCTCTTTCTCAATAGCAACTATTATTATATTTAGGGGACATTATGTCTCAAATCAACAGACAAACTTAGAGACACAGGGGAGAGCTAATGACAAAGAAAGACTTATATCAAAGGCCTCAGCCAGTCTGAAAGGCTGCAGGGAGACCTTCTGCTCTCAAGTGCTTTGACCTGAGAAGGTGTTTGTGTTAGCATAGATGTGTGATCTTGGCAAACTGAAAAAAGACTTTTTGTTTTAAATACTAGGGTTATGGTTATCTCTTTGCAGACAGACCATCAAAGAAAGCAGAGAAAAAAGAGACCTAGAGACTGAGTTTTAATCTCTGACGATTCTTAGGGATGGCACCAAGACGTCCACAAATTTCAATATGATAGCAGTTTTGACTTAGAGATTCCTTGTTGGTCTTATATTTTCTTCTGATAGTCTAACATCTTGCATAATTAGCACAATACTTCACAGTATTAAAAAAAAATTTAGAAGTTCACCAATCTTTTGCAGTTAAAAAAAAGAAAAGAAGCATTAAGCTTCTTCCTTTTTCTTCCTTTTCCTTTTCCTGTCTTTCTCCTGACCTATTTTATCCAGTTCTGACAGGGCAGGAACCTTGAAAGACTTCTGCGCATTGTGCTTTTAAAGAAAAAGATGAAATTGTTCCCTCTGTTGTTGGAATGAACTGATCTTGGTCACCAGTGTAGGCTGTAATAAAGTAGAGCGTATATTTTTTACTTTCCATCTTCCATTGTATAGTATTATTTTCTTGATGACAAGTGTTCTGATTTCAGGGAAAATAAGCTGACAGCATTTTGAAGTTTTTTCTCCCACATTTAGAATTTGAAGTGCATGTGCAGCTAAACTATACGAGGCTCAGGTCCAGCAAGAGTCTAAATTCTCACTCTGTGTTCACTGCCAACTTAGGTAGAAAATGTTATTTTCCCCACGTCGGAGTTGAATTGAGTGCTTCTGAGATCATTTGTTATGCCTCTTGTTATAAGCAATTAAATTCATTTAAGTTGTTATGGCAGGATAACTGAGAGCAGAAATTTGCCAGTTCTCTGTAAATTGAAATATGCTTTTATGCAACACAGAATATGCCTCATGAGAACAATAATTCTGTATTCTTTATGATCTTTGATAGGAATGTTTATAAGATAGTCTAGATGAGCAGGAGAAGTTGTAGAGAAGACACAGACTGATAGCAACCAGTCATGATCAGATTAAACTTCTATATTTAATAAACCTGCAGGCAACTCAATGATTTGGAAGCTTGGATGTAATGAACAGTTTGTGTCCATGTTTATAAAGAGTAGACCAGACACTCAATGGAAAAAGACAAAATTATATAACTTAAAATTAACTACTTGTACTGCATTATACTTAGGAATAGATTGCATATTCCATTGAATAATTTAAGAAATAATCAAGGATATTTGTAATTAATATCCATTCAGTCTCTCCAAGTGGGTACTTAGAAAAATCTTTAAAATAATGTTTTCTAGACAATGGGGAAGGGAAGGATTTGCAGTATGATGAAATAAAATGTATGCAACAAGTAATTCAGATAGAAAATCTCTTTTAACCATTTCTTTGTAACTTCAGGGAAAAAAATCAAAGTTGTTCAAATGTTAGTATAGCTCATTTTTCAGGCTAAAGAAATTGTAGTTGTGAATAAAACTATTCCATCTGTGCTCAAATAGTAGCATTTAGGGTTTAAAACTGGTTCCGTGTAGAAGGAATACTAAAACACAACAAAAAGCCTTACCACCTTCTTGAAAATGCAAATACATGCAATTCTGAAAGCTTTTTCAGTTAAACATAAGAGAACCATGATTGTGGAGAAACCATGATGGTAAGAGAAAATCTTAGATTCAAGATTTTTATTCCATTCTGTCCTTTGTGTTCCCATCTAGGTACTCTAGTCTTTGGGAATATGAAACCCTGCTACTAAATTCAATACATAAATTGAAGAAATGCAATTCCATTTGAAATTAAATTAGATTTCATAAATGCAGCATACTCTTGAATCACACACAATGGCTGAGGTTGGAAGGAACCTCTGGAGATTATCTTGTTCAATCTCCCTATTCAAGTAGAGATAGCAGGAGGCAGTTACCCACGACTATGTCTAGAGGAGTCCAAGGAGGGAGACTCCATGACCTCTCTGGGCCACCTCACAGTAAAACAGTGTTTCCTGATGTTTCATTCTGTATCACCTGTATTTCAGTTTGTGCCCATTGCATCTCATCCTTTTACCGTGCACCACATGAAAGACTCTGGCTCTGGCCTCTTACACCCTCCTTTCATCTGCTTGTGTGCATTAATAAGGTCCCCTTAAGCCTTCTTTTCTCCAGGATGAACAGTTCAAGCACTTTTCAGCCTTTCCTCATATGTTAAGTGTTCCAATCCCTCAGTCGTCTTAGTGGATCTCCACTGGACTATCTCCGGTATGTCCATGTCTCTCTTGTACTCGGGAACCCAGGTATGGGTTCAATAATGAGGTAGAATCATTTCCCTCAACCCGCTGGCAACACCCCTCCCAATGCAGCCCAGCCTACCATTCACCTTCTGTGCCAGCGCACATTGCTGGCTTGTGTTCAGCCTGGCATCTGCCAGGACCCTCCAGTTCTTTTCTGCCAGGCTGAGTGGCCCCCAACATGTACTGCTGTGTAGGATTGTTCCTTCTCAGGTGCAGGACTTTGCATTTCACAGACCCACAGACTCTGTTGGTTTGGAAGGGACCACGGTGGGTCATCTGGTCCAGCCTCCCTGCTCAGGCAGGATCATCCTAGAGCACATGGCACAGGATTGCATCCCAACAGTTCTGAAATATTTCCAGTGAGAGAGACTTCACCACCTCCTTGGACAACCTGTTCTAGTGTGTAGAGCTTCACAAGGTTTCTGTCAGTCCATTTCTTCAGCCTGTCAAGGTGCCTCTGGATGTCAGTGTGACCCTCTGCTAAACAAGACTGGACTAAGTTTTCAATCCACCTCATTGTCTGCTTAACCAGCCTGTACATCACAGCTTATGTTGAGTTTCAAAGGCCTTACTGAATTCCACTGCTTGTCTCATTATCCACAGGCCAATCACTTCATCACTGAACTTTGTGAAGTTAGTCAAGAATGACTTTGTCTTGTGAAACTGTGCTGTGACCACTTCTCATGATTTTTATTTTTGTCCTTAATATTCCTGGAAATGGTTTCCAGAAAGGTGCCCCTCACCTTCCCAGTGATCAAGGTGATGCTGACTGGCCTGTTGCCTGGGTCCTTCTTCTTACTCTTCTTGAAGATGAAGGTGGCATTTGCTTTATCTGGTTTTCGGGCACTTCTCTATTGAAATAGAACTGGACATTTGCAGGGATCTCTACATCAGCTAGGTTTTGGTATCTAGCTGAATGGAACCTCTCAGTTAGTGGGTAGTAACATGAAACGAAAATGTACAAAATTTTGAAATACAGAGACACTGAAATATGATTTCTTATTCCAAAGCACTCAGTCTTGAGGACAAAAAACTTTGAGAAATCAGTTTTATGTTTCTGTCATTCTAAGGTTGTTTCTTTTTCCCCAGCATATTATTAGCCAAAGCTAGAGGCTTGTGGTCTCCTTGGGAGGTGAGTAGTAGCGAAAGAGCTTAGTGTTTTTTAGCCATGTATTCACTAGTATATGCACATTACTTTGATATAAATTTCAGATTGCAAAGAAAACAAAAGAAAACTGAAATTTGTGTTCCAGTGTGAGCAAATAAATTTCTCTGTTTTTCTGTTAGTAAAACAATATCCCAGATTGATAGAGGTTAAATATAAAATTACAACAACCTGTTCCAACTTCTATTTGTATTCATATTTTTAACACAAAACATACTAGTTTTACCGGCTTAGATGTGAACAGAACTGTCTTCTTTGGAAATATAGTACTAATAATTTTATTTTGAATTTGAGGTGAAATGGTGGTATTCTTTGGGTTCCTTGTACCTGTTTACTTCCATCATGATTTCTGTCTTTCTCTAATAAAAAATGTATATAGCTCAAGCTGTTGATGTGGTTGGCATCTGTTTCAGATTCATTTTTACTGACAGCAGGCTGCTGCTGGTGAGCACTCAGCCTTTTTATCATCAGAAATACAGGGATTGGCATTCCTGTCATTGCCCTTTATTTTACTCTGGAATTCTGCATCAGATGTACTGCACTAAAACCTGTGATAGATGACAAGCATGACAGAATATGCTTTTCAAATTATAATTTTTAAACAATACTAGAATTTATTGACAAGTTATTGCACCAAGTGTAGAAATGCTAAATAACCCTTGGCAATGGCTAAGCTTTAAATCTCATTTCAAAGATTATAGAATATCTATGAATATTTACACAGATATTTCAGAAGTTATTATAAGAGACAGAATAATTTAAAAATCCAAGTATTTGACTGTTAGTAGTATGACCCATTTATCCTTATCTGAACTACAGTATCTTTGCTTTTTCTGCATCATGATAGAAGGGAGAGTGTATGTGTGCGTGAATGGTGTAAATGTGCACATAAGCCATCCATGCATATGTATCATTAGATACACATTTAGACTTAGGGTTCACGAGGTTGGAAGCACTTTCAGAAGTGTTCTATTGTTGAAAGTCATTTTTCTCCAATTCCTGCACTGTATGAAGTAGGATACTGGGGCTTAGTTTCAGTAAGGTTGCTTAGCATAGTACAGAATAAAAAAGGCATGTTCTTTATGATTTAAAATATTACTGCCATCTTTCATTCATGAAAATGATGGTCTTTTCTATTCACTTTCCTAGTATTCCCTTTTGCATAGAGATAGTTCCTTTTGATAAGATTCATCGCAAGGAAATCCTGCATTTTTTTCAGAACACCCCATGAGAGTCATCTAGTTTGTGGTGTCTGAGAAAAATAGCAAATGAGTAAGAGTGGGCTGGAAGAAATATTTGGAGGTAAATAGTATGTATTTATGATCTAAAAGCTATTATACGTGCACTTTCTCCTGCTTTGACACTCTTTGATTGTAACTTGTTCTCTTACAAAGTGTGTGCTTTAGGCATAGATTATGTCTTGCAGACTGGCTGTTCCAGGAACAGAATCACAGAATATGCTGAGTTGGAAGTGACACACAGGGATCATTGAGTCAAACTCCTGTCCCCGCACAACACCATCCCCAAGAGTCACACCATGTGCCCAAAAGCATTGTCCAAATGCTTCTTGAACTCTCTCAGGCTTGGTGCTGTGATCATTTCCCTGACGAGCTGTTCCAGTGCCCAACCACCCTCTGGGTGAGGAACCTCTCTCTGATATACAAGCTACACCTCCCCAGGCACAACTTCAGACCATTGCCTTGCATGCTATCACTGGTCACCACAGAGGTGGTCACCAGAGAGATCAGTGTCTGCCCCTCCTCTTCCCCTCACAAGGAAATTGTAACTGCAGTGAGGTGTCCCCTCAATCTCCTTCAGGCTGAACAGACCAAGTGACCTCAGCTGTTCCTCACACAGCTTCCCCTCAAGGTCCTTCACCATCTTTGTTGCCCTCCTTTGGATGCTCTCTAATAGTTTAATGTCCTTTTTATGTTGTGGCACCCAAAACTGCCCCCAGCACTCAAGGTGAGGCTGCCCCAGGTCAGAGCAGAGCAGGACAATCCCCTCCTTTGCCTGGCTGGTGATACTGTGCCTGATGCCCCCCAGGACAGGGTTGGCCCTCCTGGCTGCCAGGGCACTGCTGACTCATGTTCAACTTGCCATTGACCAGGAGCCCCAGGTGCCTTTCTGTGGCACTGCTTTCCAGCATCTCATTCCCAGTCTGTCTGTACATCCAGGCTTGCTCTGTCTCAGGTGCAGAATCAGGCACTTTCCCTTGTTGGACTTCACGTGGTTGGTGACTGCCCAATCCTCTAAGCTGTTGAGGTCACTCTGCAGAGCCTCCCTGCCCTCGAGGGAGTCAACAGCTCCTCCCAGTTCTCCTTCATCTGCAAACTTGCTCAGTATCCCCTCCAGTCCTGCCCCCAGGTCATTTACAAAGATGTGGGAGAGAACTGGGCTGAGGATGGTTCCCTGTGGAGCCCCACTAGTGACAGGTCACCAGCCTGATGTCACCCCAGTCACTGTCACCCTTTGTGCCTGACCCATGAGCCAGTTGCTCACCCATCCCATGATGTGTGTATCCAGCTGAGTGTTGGACATTTTGTCCAGAAGGATACTGTGAGAGTATCAAAAGCTTCATTGAAATCCAAAAAGATCTCAAGTGCCTTCCCTCAGTCCACCAGGTGGGTTACCTTGTCATGAAAAGAAACCAGGTTTGATAAGCAAGACTTTGAGGAAGCTATGCTGGCTGTGACCAGTGACTACATTGTCTTTCAGATATTTTTCAGTACCTCACGCAACAACCTTCTCCATAACTTTACCAGAATCTGTAATGAGAGTGACAGGTCTGTATTTTCTAGGGTCCTTCTTCTTGCCCTTCTTGAAAATTATGACAAAGTTTGCCAGCTTCCAGTCAGCTGGGACCTCTCTGGGTTCCCAAGACTGTTTAAAAATCATTGAGAGAGGTTTTGCAATGACATCAGACAGCTCTTTGAAGATTCTTGGATGAATCCCATCAGGCCCCATAGATTAGTAGGGATCCAGCTGGAGCAGCAGATCCCACACAATTTTGGGGTTGACTGGGACTCGATCATTCTGGTAGTCATGGTCCTCCAGCTCAGGGTGCTGAGACTCCCTTGGTGCATCATCCATGTTGAAGACAGAGGCAAAGAATGTGTTAAACACCTCTGCCTTGTCCTTGTCCCTGTTTGTGAGGTGACCATCTTCATCCTGTAATGGGCTGATGTTATTTCTTACACTGCTTTTTGCCATTAATATATTTGAAAAAACCCTTTTAATTGTTTGTCGCTGTTGAGCCGCTAGCTGAGGAATGACCCAGGTTCTCAGACAAGGAAAGAGAGAAGGTGTCTTTATTATTTTGATTTCCATATATGTAGAGTCTTCAGAGGTCACCCAGATTGGTCAGCCCGAGACCTCCCCCTAGGCCCAATTGGCCAAGCCCGAACTGACCTAATCTGGAGACGTTGTTTGCAAAACATCCAAACTTTATCTTTGTTTATGAAATGTAGCAAAATGTTCTCACGGGAAAGACCTGTGCTAGCCACAATTGTTCCCTATATTTCTGGCCAGCTTCATCTCCAACTGAGCTTTGACTGGACAAATTTTGTCTCTACAGTGGCAAGCAGCATCTCTGTATTCTTCCATGGCTCCTGATCTTGCTTCCACTGGGCATACACTTTCCTTGTTTGCCTTATTTCCAAGACAAGGTTCCTGGTCAACCAAACTGGCCCTTTGCCTCACCTGCTTGACTTCTGACATTTGGGAGTTGCCTGCTTCTGTGCCCTTGAGAGGTAATGCTTAAAAAGTGACCAGCATTTAATGACCCCTGCACCAGCAAAAACATTTTCCTAGGGACCTTACTTCATAATTGTCCGAGCAGGCTGAATTCTACTCCCCTCATGTCCAGAGTTGAGATTTGGCTGACACATTTCCTTCTGTCAACAGAAATTTTAAACTCAGTGGCTTTGTGGCCACTGTGGCCAAGAAGGCCGCCAATCTCCACTTCCCCCATGAGATCCACTCTGTTGAAAAGCAATAGATCAAGGAGGGCATCTTTCCAATCCAGCTCCCTTAGGACCTGTTCCACAGAGTGGTTATCCAGTTTTTTTTGCAATCTTCTGGCCTGGGTTATAGCAGCTACGTGGTGTTGCCAGTTAATTGCTGGCAAGTTGAAGTCCTCCATAAGGACAAGAGCAGATAACTTGGAAGCATCCATTAGTTCCTCATAGAATAATTAGTCAGTGTCACTGTCCTGGCGGGACACAATGACAAGACTCCCACAATGACAAGACTCCCACAATGACATGACTCCCACAATGACATCCACATTATTTGTTTGCCCCTTGATTCTTATCCAGAGGCTCTCAGCTGAGCCATTGCCAACTGTGAGCTCCATAAATTCTACCCTGTTAGATACAGCGCCACCCTTCTACCTGCTTTTCCCTGGTTATCCCTCCAACTCTTTTTCCCTGTTTATCCCTCCTGAAAAGCCTGTAATCATCTAACTGGGCACTCCAGTCACAGGACACATCAAACGAGGTTTCAGTTATGCCACTGATACCAGATCTCTGGGTCTGGGCCAACCCCTTGAGCTCCTTGTGTTTGTTCTTCATGCTGTGTTCATTAGTGTAGAAACAGGATCTCTTTGCTCCTGCTTACCAGCTAGTGAGTCTGTTTGCTGCCTCTATTGGCTGCTCTCGAATGGTCAGAGAGGAGCCCTTTCTGCTTGCCCTGCCTGCATGAAGTGCCATGCAAAGTGCTGTGCCACGCCCCTGTTTGCCCGCTGCTGTTGTGCCACACCCTCACTGCTGTGCCATGCTCCGGGTCACTCACACTCCCGCGGAGGCATTTAAATCTCCCTCGTTGCTCCCAGCGCCACCCTCTCCTTGCCTGGTTGGCTGCTGCCGACTTCCAAGTTGTGATAAGGCTTGGGAATGTTGCATCAGTTCCTGAACTCAGGAACCCTCGAAGTGATAGTAATAGATGAAAAATTCTTTAATTTTCAACGCAATCTTGCCAGCTGTTACAAGATATTTTGCAAAACCACCTGATTTTTGGCAGGAGGCACTTTCTATGGTTCAGACATTTTAGTTCTCTTAGCAACTGAGTTTTGGTTTTGATTAGAAATGTTGAAATAGAAACTGCAAAGCTGGTGCAGCTTTATGGAGCAGTTCAACAACCTGTTCACAATCTGCTGAGGTATTATTAGTTCCAGAAGAAAATACCAGAATCCTGTCTGAGAGCCATAATTAGATGGTAGTCTGTATTTTTCTAAGAACATGGGGTTTGCTCCTATTAGTTGCTACCAAAATGAGAGGCCCATTTTTGTAAGGAATGGGGCTTGTCTAGTGGATTGGGGGGCCCTTTTAGTACATGCTGGCATGTGCTCCAGAAGTCAGGGCTGCTTCTTGTTTAGTTTTCTGGTTTGTTTAATTTCTCTTCTAGAAGGTGATCTGGCATTTTCAGAATTTCTTCAACTGGCATACGAACCCTACATTTCCCTACTTGCCTCAAATGTATCATTCAAACTGTCTAGCCATCCAAAATTATTTGGTCCTGACCTGGCCTCTGTTAGCAGTTTTGTGTACTCAGCAAATATCTACTTGTACATTATTTCTGCTCTACTTTATCACACTTTTGTCCCTCCTTCAAATGGCACAATGGGCCTTGAAGAGAACAACCTTAATCAAATCACCCCTGACACCATTGTGCTCTCAAAGCATCTTCAAGACAGACTTCGTTGTGAGCACGAGACTCTTGAGGTGTTCAGAGAGGTAACACACACTAGTCCTTCCTGCAGTGAGGGGAGGAGAGTCTGTCAGGAAACCCATTTGAGAAAATCCCCGAAGAGAAAAGGAAGAACTTGAATTCTTTCTGTGGAGTGTCATGTTTCCTATGTTCCATGTGCTTACCACCAAGCAGAAACAGCACAAAATGACAAGAGGTGAAAATTAAATATGATACAAAAGGGCAGCACTTGATTATCCAGTTGAAGAAACTTAAAGGTAACAAAATCTCCATTATCTAGCAATATAAATATGCAGAAAATAAAGTATCATAGATAGTAGTGATACATTAGATTGGTTTCAATGAAACAACTAATTTACATAGGCTGACAGATGAATATTTGAGAAAACTAAAAAGGGAAAAAACCCAAAAATGTTCTTAACTCACTTTTAAAAACAATATATAATGTCAAAAATGGATACCTATCTATTTCTTTCTTAAATACTTTTCAGGACTTCTGTAGCAGTACTTGTGTCTGGGTTGGTTGAAAATATTCAGGGAAGTTTTTAAACCACCTCTGCTATTGTTCATCTAATCCATAATAGCTCTTTTTTTTTGGTGGATGGAACATTTTCATCAAAATATTTCCAGCACAATGGACTGCATTTCACACAGATTATTTAAAAGGCATAGCTTTCTAATTTCAGGAAATGCATTCAGGCTGTAAATACTTAGTGAGTAGAGGTACCTCCCTGCATTTCCTGGTAAGCTATCTTAGAAGCAGATACTCATACTCACAGTGTTTGCTGTTAATCAGCTGTACACTTGGCATGCTAGCAGTACTTCTGCATACTCACATTGTCATCCCATTCCCAGGTACCTGACTTACTTCACACAAGTGAAGTAAAATTATTGTAGTAAAATTATTGAAGTAAAATTATTGAAGTAAAATATAGAAAAAAATATTGTTTTTTTCTAAATATAGTCCATTTGAATAATTAGACCTTTGTAGAGAAAGAAACAAGCAGAGAGATTAAAGAAAATCTGAAAAACACTGGAAGTAATAATCTCTAAGTGCTCTACAGTGCCACATAGGAAAGCAAAAATCTGTAAAAAAAGACTTAGAAACAACCAGGAAAGGAAAAAAATAAGAAAGCTTAATTTGTTTCACTGATGGGAGGTCAAAATTACTGGAGGTATGACTAGTGTAAGTTGCTATGGGAACTGTGGGAGAGAAAGAATTTTGGAATGGCAGGATAGAGATGGACAGATGTGGAGGTGACATTTGCTCACAAATTTTGCATTGCAGTAAGAAGTGTGTCAGTACCATGAATTCTAATTGACTCAAATGACTTATTCTTTATTATAGACTCTATACTTGCATTTAAGTGTCTAGTGTTGTGTGAGCTTTAGAAGCTACACAGACTGTGGCTTTCCTGCTACATTGCATAGATACCATTTTGTTGCAGTGATCTGAAGAATAAGTAATGTCTTTCACACTCTTTCAGTGAACCGCTTCCTTTATAAACTTATGTACGAAGTTTTAAAAGTCATTGTGGTGGAGCAGGCAACTCGGTAGGGACTGCTCTATTGTGTCTTAGAACTATATGTCTTATTTAAACGCATTGTATCCCATTTTACCTGCTTAGATTCTCTATTGAATCTGACTTACGGTATTTTCACAGATGCTTACAGCCTTAGAAGATTCAGCCTTATTATTTATTGATACATAGGGACACAGACATTCACTGGAACTTTATTTTATTGTAATGTCTTATCAAATAGATGTATTTCAGAATGTGAGCCTCCATATAATTTCTTTGCAGTGAAGAGATTTTGTGGCAGAAGAGGCTGCCTCTGAGTTTTCAGATACATCTTATCAGGCTTATTGATTTCAGTTTTCTAATATTACTCTTCCTATTTCAATTATGACAGTTTAAAAAATCACAGCAAATAGAAACATTTGTTTTTCAAAGCAGCCCAGTAGTCACTATGCTCCCCATTCTACATGAGATGTCGGATCTTGAGGCAATGTTCAGAGTAGATTTTAGGGTTGCCAAAGAAAAATGGTGAGGTTTTGCTGTGGATTGACCCTCATAATATTGAAGTCATCACTATGGTTTTCCAAGGGATATCTTTCATTGGCTTACATAATGAGTCTGCAAATGAAATCTGCAGACAGCCATTTTCGATCAAAAATCTTTTTGAGAAAGATTTCTGATGCAAAAGAACATTTGATGGTCGACTCTGCCTCCTCCTTCCTCTTCCCCACCCCAAATTCCATTATAGTATACCTTCTGCTGTTCCCAGCACCAGTGGTAGAAATCTACCAAAAATTATGTTTGTACAACAGGAGAAAGTGCATGAAACACATTTGGAACAAGAAAAGAAGATGAAAATGCAAATGATGCCTGTTTTGTGTCAGCACTTCATGGAAAACAGTGTATGCTGCTATCAAAAAAAGTGACAAAATGATGGGTACTGTTACCAGTTTGAATAATCCCACAATTTACAGGAAATAAGCATGTTTCTTATGCTTATATGTAGTTCTTTCACGTTTTGTACTCCTACGCACCTTTTTCCTGTATTTAGCAAAAGGTGTTAAATTTCTGCTATATTTGAAAAGTGTCAGGGAAACATGCACAGCTCTAGCAAGGTTTTATTGAATCCTGTACATCACAAGAATCAGGGAACAGTTAAAGCATCAACATAAGCATGTTTTTATTGCAACTGCAACCACTCATGACACCCTTAGAAGCTGGTATCTTTGGGTCAGCTAATCACTTTCCTTAGTCATCATACCAACCATGTCCTGCTAAAAACTTCAAAAATCCATTAAACTTCAAGTAGAAAGATGTCAAACTGGATTGAGAATGGCTTTTTATTTTTGTGCCAACAATGAAAAAAAAAAAGGACAACATCTAAAAAAAGTCAATTTTTATATATTTATTGAGAAAGAAATCTGTCAATTTAAATTTGTTTATGTTTTGTCTTAATTCAGAAAAAGAAGTCTTATTTTTTTAACTAAACTTTTAGAAGATCTCAAAACAGAGTGATAGAATCACAAAATCAAAATCACAGCATCAGAGTGATTTGGGTTGAAAGGGACCTTGAGGATTATCTAGTTCCAACCACCCTGCCATGGGTGGGGATGTCACTCACTTGATGAGGCTGCTTAGGGCCACATCTAGTCTGGCCTTCAACAATATACAACCAAACCTTATTTCAAAATCTTTAAAGCAAAGTTTTCAACAACAAAAAACCACAAGTGTTTTCAACAATGCATTTGAAATTATATCAGAGTTTTTCAAAACTTATCTTTCTATTTTTTTTCCTAGCCAGATGAAAATATTTTTATATGTTCGAATTAACAGATGGTTGTAGCTGGTTTAGAAGCTTGAAATATGAGAGAAATTGTGCTTATCCTCAAAAACATTTCTTTCCAGATCTCCAGATATGTCACATGTTTTTGAGTTGACTAGAGTTTAAGTGTTGTTAAGACAGGTTAAAATTAGTTTAGAGGGAACAATTTAATTAAAGTTGTGCTGATTTTAATTTTATATTTACAGTTAAAAATTTTGGTATTATAGTAATGCTCAAAGCTTGCAGCCAGGCTCGTCATCTGTGTGATTTTGTTGTGCCAGATGTTACTGGGAAACCACATGCCACATTTAGAGCAGTTAGAAATTAGAATTTTTCAAAACCTTGTGGAAGTGTTGAACAAGTCTATATCTACGTAAAGAGAGATAATAGTTTCATTACACTCTACCTTCTGTTAGAAGTAAGCCTAGGCTATGTATTAATTTGTGCCTTCTGGCTGTTGTTAGAGATTATTACTTTCTTGCTTGAAAGATTTAAAAAATGGAGAAAAAATGTTTTAGGCCAAATTATTAATCTCAAATTTTGAGGCATTTAATACAAGTACAGAATGCACAGTTCTCTGAGTTTGTTTCATTACAAAATTATTTTCAATTGTACTTTGGTATTTTTCATGCATGGAATGTAGTAGTGGGAAATAAGGTAACATAGGAAAAAGTCTTTATTTTTTCTATTCAAACATTAAACTAGAGGGGAAGGGATGTTTATCTTCCATCAAAGGACCAAATGCGCTCTATAGCACAGTACAGTTAAAAGTTTCACCACTGAATGTACCATATCTTTTTTACTTTTGCTATTATAACTGATGACATGGAGATTATTATTTTTATTTAGTGTATGAATTGAAATGATCAGGGAAGCCACACTAATTTAAAATTTTAATATTCTATAAAACTATTGATTTTAAGGTTTCTCAAACAAAAAAAAAGGCATATTCTTTAATACCATCTTCAGTTTTAGTATTTCTGTTTAATAATGAATAATTTAAAAAAGAAATACTTACATTAATTAGTAGTTACTGTAATTATTAGTAGTTAGTATTAATAACAAATATTAATGGAATAAATTTAAAATCTGTTACCAATTCTGGTAGGTTTATTTAGAGGAATCTACATTTGTTTGTTTTGAAAAATTTCCTGCAGCAAGTGTCCAGTATCTTAATGAGTCAGTGGAGATTACTCCTAATTGTGAGATGATAGATATTATCATGTATAATGATAATTTATTTTAAGCATTTAAAGCGCAATGACAATCTGCAGAATTACTTCAGGAAGGTTACATGATTAGGAGACTAAATTTAGCTACTAGGAGTCAGGCAGGGAGGACTGAGCCCAATTTTTTATGAAAATGCATTTGTGATGAACATTCACAAATCAGTTTTATATTCAATACAGTCTTGCATAGGTCTTCATAGAGCAGTTATCTATAGGATAAATTACTCAGAAGGAAATCTGTTAATTGCATTGGGAAGAATTAGACATTGCTAGTGTTGTGTGGAGAGAAAAATGTCATTCATTCACGAGTTAATTCATTGTGTGAATTTAGTCTGGTTTTGAAGAGATTCAGCCACATTTGCAGAACTGAAAAGACAACTTCTATTTATACTGGTGCTCCTAGCTACTAAAGACATTTCCTTTATGGTCCAACATAAAACTGTTAAATTCCTCCCTTTGTTTTATGGAGAGACTGTGCAGTGACACTAACATGAAAGAGGTATGCTTGTGTTTCTCTGTGATATACAGTTGTGAAGCTCAGTAATCTGTCTGTTTGACTGGCAGGTTACAGAGCAGAATATTAGGGCAGTCTATTCTAGGAGAGATAAAGGCTTGAATGAGTTTGTCTAAGTTCTACGGAGATATATTTTAAATCCCAAAATATTTATCATGTGATAATAGATACTATTAATAAACTTGTCAGTGTTCAGAAAATGTACTGGAGTAAAAAGCCACTCTGCAGTGTTAACCTAGGTATTACACGTACAGAAAAAAAACTAAACAAGCCAAAACAAACAAAGCCTGCAAAAATGTCAGGTATTTGAATTGCCCGTGAGCTCTTGAGGAAACCTGAATAAAAATTTTTCCAATTTAGCTCAAGAAATGAATGTTCATCTCTATCTGAAAAGGAACAATTTATCACCAAAAGTAGTATAGTTTGGTTTTCTTTGCATGAGTAAAACACTGGTCTTTGTGGTACAAATTTAAATGATCTGTCTCAAATATGATACTAGTTCATATGTGGAATGTAACAGAAAAATTTTTAACAATGAATAAGAATGGACTTTGGAAAGCAAAATAACTAAAAGCTTTTTTCCCATGCAATTAGTAGAAACAGCAAACCCCATCTACATTTTACAAAAAACTTGCATAGTACAGATGATGGTTTTTTGACCTTGTAGCATAAAAAAGAAACATTAAGCAGGAAGAAGGATGGACTCCTAGATTAGAATACATTTTCACCTCTATTATCCTCAGTATGCAAGTCACAAAAATTGCATCTGATGGTCAAGACAAAATGGTGATTCTGGCAGTGATACTTCTTGCCAGTCATGGTCCTCACTGAAGGTAACACAGGAATATTGTAGATAAGCTGACAGAGGGAGATATCCAGTAAAATGGGAGAGTACTTTAACTTTATTGGGGATGTAAGATGGAATCTCACATGAAAGTAATGAGATCTGCTCAGAATGATCTCTGAAAGATCCCACAGAACCAAAAAATTTCACACATAGGGTTTCAGTTTCAGGCTTAGAAATATGCAATATCTTTTTGGGTTACAACAGGGAAACAGTCATTTGGGAAGAGGGGGGTGGGCTTTTTTAGACTTTAGAGAATATATACTATAAAATCAAAAAGCTTTTACAGCAGAAATATAGTTCCTGCAAGCAGGAATGTTCTCTGTTTCAATACTGTATAAAACATGTTCACTGTAATCTGATATATATTAGTGTTATTATACAACCTACAGAATAGATTATACCTAATATTTTATTTAAAATACTCTAAAAAGGTTATACAGATTAATATTTCTTCTTAATTTTTGGCAAAGAAATTTTAAGCTCCCAACAGTGCTGTTAAATTTTTGCTGCTTAATAGCAGTTGAGTAGTTTTTATTATTCAGGAGGCAAACTGTAGTTATCTCTAAACATAAACAAATCACCCTCCTTTGAGAAAGTTTCAATCTGTTGATTATATTCTCTTGACATTTTATTCTTCTTAAGATATGCTTTGGTAATGGACTACAAGTAACCAGCTTGATAAGAATTTATGGTGAAAATTAGGAATATATTTGAAATAGAGCTATAACTGAAAAATCATCTCTTTTTTAATAACAAATTATAACTATATTGGTAATTATTTTGATATTTTATTCTTAACTCTTCTAGTTCATTTCTTTGCAAATAATATTATTTAACTGTATGTTACATGTAGCAAACAATGACTCCAAAATAAGGTCAGTATTTTGCTTTTTTCAAATGCATGTATTTCAGAATTTCAGATAGTATTCACTTCTGTGTTTTGACCTGATGTAGTACTTAAGACCTTCTATAAACTGAGTCCCTTATTTAGTGACCTTGGTCTGTGCAGATTGGTTGGGCTAAAACCACGTGCAAACAGAGTGGGGTTTGTATGATCTTCCCTCATGGCAGCAATATCTTGCTTGCCACATGAAGGTGCTAGGTAATAGTAGACTTTTCCCAGCACTTAAACCGCTACTGAAATGGTTCAACCTAGGCACTTAGAAGCTCTTGGGCATTTTAACATTGATTTTGAAAAACACTGAATAGGAAATTCACAAAACAATGGTGTGATCAGGGTGGGGTAGCCACAATATAGAAGTGTGCAGAAGATTTTTTAATTTTAAAAGCCTGAGAGAAATAACTTTGTCTTATATGCTTACTAAAACGACATTAAAATGAAATCATAGAATGGGCTGGGTTGGAAGGGACCTTAAAGATAATCTAGTTCCAACCCTCCTCCTGTGGCCGGGGGTAGACTTCCACTAGACCAGGTTGCTTAGAGCCCCATCCAACTTGGACTTGCACACTTCCAGGGGTTGGACATCCACAGTGTCTCAGGGCAACCTGTTCCAGTGCCTTACTACCATCCCAGCAGAGAATTTTTCCTAATACCTAATCTAAACCTATTCTATTTGTTTACATCCATTCCCCCTACATGCTCTTGTAAGTAGTCCCTCTCCATCTTTTTTGTAGGCTCATGCATCCTACAGGTCACAAAATACCAACTTTGAATGAGGAAGTTTTTGTGTGCTGTATTATAAATATGATGAAAATGATGAAACTGTGCTGTGGCTGTGCACTAAGAGTTAAGAAAAGGTTACAATCACATGGGTGGTCTAATAAATTATTAAATTAACATTTCTGGAACTCCAAGATTAATATAAGATGGAAAATGTGTGTGGTGTCATATTTTCCAATTAAGAAGCAAACAGTCTTCAAGTAATGAAAAGCAGATTAGTGAAATCCAGGTTATATCAGAAAAGTGATGTCCACAATAAGGATTTTTAAAAGACAACTTAGTCAAATCGAAGGGATATTATTGAAAATAACTGCAATTTATCAGAATAATAAGCCAGAAGAGAATACTAACAATAAAAGTAGGGTCATAAACTTCAAATAAATAGCACAATAATGTCAGGCGCTTCCAATAAAGCCTTTGAGATCTAAAGATAGAATTTTACCTTATAGTTTATATCTCAAGGTCAGCAAAGTGGAGTACTTTGTCCTACATTCCAGAAGTGGTCTTTTTACTCATTTGCTGTGGGGAACCATTTAAAGTGACTTACAAGTAGATACAAAGCTTGGTTCTCATTTAAACCCATTTAAAAAAACAGTAATAAAACATGGCATTGTTTTCTCTTATTCAGTAATCCTACAAAACATTTATAGCCTGGAAATTCAAAATAAAGTGTTGATTTGACTAAGCTTTTTGTATTAAGGGCAAATGAAAGGAAGATAAGCTAAATGGCCAGAAAATAACCCAAATCAAACCCTATCACATGTATATACATGGAAAGTGGCTTGGTTATTCAAATTGCCTTTTGATACAGATAATGAACTTTCTAGTAAATGTAGAGGTTTGCATTTCATATACCTGAGTCCAGATTCAGTTTGTCTTCCTGATCAAGTTAATATCAGAAGAATTGTTTTCTAACAGTCTAAGTCAAAAGAGGGAATAATTTCCTAGCTAACTGGAACATAATTATTCAAATTGCTGTTGCTGTGGCCCATGGATTTAGCATACCATCATTTCTGTGGCAAACCCCTGCCAGTTCATATCAAGATCTTAGTTTTTAATTACACAGAAAGGAAATTTTATGATCCAGTGGTGCTGCTGATACAATTCCTACAAAAAAGAAAGTCACTGATAAACTCATGCTATTTATACAACAAACAGCATAAAGCAAGTTTTATTGCAGCTATTAATGGTTCTTCGGGAAGTGAATATAGAGAGAAGATAACCTCTAATCATATTGTCAGATAGTGGGGATTTCAACTGTTTTTCAGCCAATGGACCAAAATATCCCTTACACAGATTGCCTATTTATAAGGCAATATTTATATTCTATAAATAAGAATAACATGCATTAAGAAGAGTTATCTGTCAGTAGTAAGTATTTTTTATTTCAAATTTCTCTATGATAGAAATGCGGAACATAATTGATGGGAAAATGAAATTCAGTAGTGTATTACATTCAGAAAACAAATCTTTTGGGTTTTGAGATATCTAGATTGTGACCTCACTAACAGTAATACGTTGTGGAGGGACTAGTATAATTTTTTTTAAAAGACTTCTTGGTTTTATTTATGCCATTTGAAGGATGGGAATATACAAGGATACAGATATGAATTAATGTCAGACAGAAAATTCGTAGTCCAGTTTTAACTTTGCAATATGACCATGTAATACAAGAACCTTATGATGACATTGAGGTTTTTGAGTGCTGAATTCAGTTATTTAAAAATTCAACACTGTGTATGTGTATTCTGCACCAAATTCTTCATTAAGAATGTATTATTCTTTAAAAAGTCTGTCCCGTACCCGAATTTCTGGTATTCTAAAAAGTTTATTTAAGTCTTTCATTATGTTGTTGTGCTTACTTCTATGAAGCTGTTTTTCTAGGCTGCTCAGTTCCTTGAATTTTTAAAATTATCTGGAAGTCCAAAAAATTGTGTTTTCAAATAAATTGTGCAAAATAACTCCTGTCTAGTAACTTAGGTTTTCAATTACATGTATTTTAATTTTCTAAGAAATAAAATATTATCACTTATGTTACCTACCTGGAAGAGAAGAATGTAGCAAACATTGAAATACAAGGTGCACATATGGTAGGTATAGTTAGTATAGCATCTTTGCTTTTAAAAGTTATTTCAGGAAATAGGAATTCAAAAGCAGAATAATATAAGTTCTGTGTGTGTCTGTGTGTTGCTAACTCTTGCATTTTTTAACCTATATTGCATGAATCACAGCAGTGTTGGTATGTTTGTGTTTAGTAAGTTTAAAGAAAGATCAATTAGCTCATCCCTCTAATTAGAGTATGTTTCAGTGATATTTAAAGTGTCCTTGCATAGTGTTTTTTGCAATTCTGATTTTTCTGTTCTAAATATAAGCCATCAATGAAAAGGAAATAAAAATTTCTATTATTTTATCAGCCAAACTAAATGGAGGAAACAGCTAAGCCCCATGGTGTAAAAAGTCAAAATTCATAAAATTATTCCAGAAAATGGCATCCTTTGTGCTAAGTGTGGAAAACACTTTTAGAGTAGAGGGAATATCTGAAAATTCCCGTATTAGCCTGTTGCAAACTGCAGGAGCTACTGAAGCCACCCACAGTGCAGCTGACCCACAGAAATGCATATGTGGAAGTTATAGATTGTGATGTTTTCTGAATGTTTTGAATAACAGTTCTAGTACCAACTTTGACCAGATTTTTTTTTTTTAAAGGAGTGTAAAATAGTTGTAAAAAGATTGTGACTTGACAACAAACTTTGTTATTCATCCTATTTTATCAGGATGTGTCTAAAACCTCTGAAAACCTTTATTATTATTTATTTAAACCTGCATTATTTAATGTGTTTGGACATGAGTTATGAAACATTGCTTTTATTTTGGCTGGTTTCGGCTTACCTGCTCTGAGAGTGAGTGATAGTGAGAATAATTTTTCTCTTTTAAACTTTCTGGGCTAGCTGAATCTCATTCATAAGACATGCTCTCCCTTATTTGTCATGGTAACAAACTACATGCCTCTTAAAATGGAGCTATGCACAATACCAGCAACTTTGTCTGGATAACTTAATAAACGTAGGAAAATAAGGGGAAATTCAAGTCATCATGACCATTTTAAGACACTTTTAAAATTTTTGACACGTATTTACAATTTAACTATGATAAAGACCTGACAAGAACCACCTTTATCTTGCTCTATTTGGTAGAAAGAAAATTTAACAGCACTAGAATTTATGCTTTGATATCAAGAGGCACTGAGACATAGAAACCAAAAAAAAATTCAAGTGAACTATCACAGCAACATTAGTGTGATGATACAATGAAAGGTTCTTTAAAGAGAATAGTAATATGATTTAATAAGTGGGCAAGAAAATGGTAATGGGAAAATAATTTTCATATGACCAGACTGTGTCCAAAACTATTACTGTTGCTATCACAGAACATGATTGAGTAGTTAATTATCATTCTGATATAGTAAATGCAAACTAATAATAAAATTTTATTGTTAGCTTACTGTGGCAATAAAATAATTTGAAAACATCCCTTCCCTCTTGCTATTTTCTTCAGATGAAATACAGTGAAAGTGATAGCACTTGCCTGTACAGACATGCAGTAAACTTGAGAAGTAACCAGTTGCAAGTGGTTTAATTGTTCAGGTGTAGAAATAAATAGAAATTTCTACTCAAAACCAGTAAGGAATAAGGCTTTTCAGACATGGTTGTGTTTTAATTTCTGATATTTATTACCTTTTCATCAGTAGATTTTGAGCAGTAAAGAAGGACCATATTAAAATAATTACAATGCCATAACTTTTGGAATGAAAATTTGAAAAGAAAGAGAGAAGTTATATTATACCATTATTTCTCCAATACATGTGCAATCTGTCATGTTCATAAAATACTATGGCATTTAGAATATAGTATCTTTTAAGTTCTTCTCTGTCACTACCAGTAGGTATTTCTGCTAGACTTAGTGTGTGCCTTAATTTTTTGTAAGAAGCCTTTAAAAATTCTTTGGTATCGCTTTATTACAGACTGGGGGGGGGGGGGGGGAGTAAATACCCTCAAATATTAAGGCAGCAATGCAGATTTGATAACCAGTTTCCCTTTTCAGTATATACCTTTAAATATATTCTGTGCACCACACACGGTGAAACTGTGAAATGTGCTTACAATGGAAGTAGTAAAGGTTCAATCTTCATTCAGCTGTAATTTATCTCATTATTAACATGAACCAGGGATTACTCATTTAAGGTGCAAAATTTGGCCTTTTAACAAAAGACAGATTTTGATGTTGTGTTAAATGAGGAGTATTTGTTTTTAGCCCACTGGAATTGCTACTAGTTCATATTGGGAAAAAAGCAGATTCAAAACCTATTTAGAGTGTGTTTTATAGTTTCTAATCTCTGTGTATCAACTCAGTTGCATCCTATCTCCATGGATAAATGCTGTTGTTTGAGTTCATCTTCACTCTTTTCATAATAGCATATTTGCTGGACTTTTAAAGCAAAACCAGTATTTGAAAGAAATTGTATAGTCCGTGTTGCGTACTTTTAACAACTTTGCTGTTAGAAACATGGGGAAACAATTGTGTCAAATTATTGCAATTTACCTCTATGTGTTTTCTTTTACAGAAGGCTCAAACATATCATGCATATGTTAAAATTAGCCTAGGGCCTAGGAAATTTGGCAGGGAAAATGTTAGAACAGTATTTCACAACCACCTGCACTTTCCTGTTGTGAATTTTATTCCAGTTGCTAAAAATATACTTGCCATTAGCAGTGATTTTAGAGCTATCGGTGTATCCTCAGTGCAGGCTGGAACTCTGAGAGAGGACAGCCAAAGAGAAGGACCAGTGATTATGACCTTGTTGAGAGTTCTTTTTCATCTATGCAAAGTACATTCTGCAAACTGGGAGCTGCACTGCCTTGGAGTATTCTTCAGAAATTATCTATCTGGAGAAATCAGAAAGAAAATCTGGGTAAAATGTGGAAAGAAGCATAGATACTCCTAAAGTGTATACAACATTTACCAAAAAGCTGGTTATTGGAATGTCAGATAGGAAAATCAGGTCACAAAACACTTTTCGTCTAAAAGGGAATTCTGCAGTAATTTGAAATTTATAATTTATGTGTTATGGATTTGACTCTGCAAACTGTTTTTCAGATTATAAATTCTAGTTAAAATAGGGCCTGGAAGAAATTAAGTTAGCTCTAGTAATAAAGGCCAGTAAGCAACTCTCAGTGATGAAATACTTTTTTGTGTCTGATTTGTTTTCTGTTGGGTGTACAACCATGTATCAGTCATCGTCACATTCTAAATCACGCTATAACCTTAAGTCCAATTTTAGCAAAAAAGCAAGTGAGTACCTGGCCAATAACTGATTTGCTTATAGAAATTTGCAAACATTTGGAATTGCATGTACCAAAAGGAAACAGTTTTAATTTTTAGATAAGACTTTTTAATTCTTAGAAAGTCCTAATACCTCCTAATTTCCCATGGTGGTTCCATAGAGCCACATGGGCTCAACTCTTTTTGTTCATATCAATGCTATTTTTTGCCTGAGCTGCTGTGCAGCAAAGAATGACAAATTAATGCTCTAATAAATAGGAATGTGCCTGTTTAGTTTTGGGTTCATTTTCCTGAGAAGGCATGGCAGGATTAGCAGCTCCTTATGTAGTTTTACCCTATCTTTGCAATGCAAATTAGACAGGTTGCTAGCTTGAGCAAAAATCTCACTTGGGGATTTGGCTATGCCCTGGGTTAAATTAACAAATTTAGGCTGAAAATATCTCTGAAAATAGGTCATAAGCTTTCAATATGTGAATGAGAGCTAGAATAGGGAAAGTACCTTGCTGCTCTGGTTAATGCTACAGGGAAGATACACCTTTACTGAAATGCTTGAAACCTCTGTGTGCATTTAATAGGTTGCTTGGGTGCTCCATAATCCTGCTGTTAGTACTTCAGTTGCTGATTTTTTACATGATTCTGGCTTACCAAGGAGCAGTCACTGCTTTAAAAACACATATGGTTTGATTATCAGCTGAAAAATCCTGATGCTGGATTATGGGGCAATTGAGCGTTAGTAGCATTGGTTTCCATTCATCTTCAAGATAGTGTCATGTGAACTAGACTAGAAATACCAATTTCCTGTCCTCTAGGCCTCTAAGATTGCCTCTTTCAAGCCATTTCTAAAAATATTTTCAAAACAAATTTTTGTGGACTATTATTTCCTGTCTACAAAAACCACTGAGTTCATACAAAAAGAAAAAAACAAGTCATAAGAAAATAGGAGCTTTTAATCCACTCTTAATTAAAAGGTATGCCTAAGGGATTTATGCAATGCCAAAATTGACTTGTTTTAGAACAGAGTCAATTCAAATTCAGTTCAAATATACACAAACTTACGAATGGATGGAAATCCAAATGAATGATTTGCAAAGCCTAGTCTTCTGTGGCCATTTTTCCTCACCTCTCATTACATATGGTAGAATCTGTGCCCTGAGGCTCTTGCAGAATCATGTAATAGGCAAGGAGCTGTTACACTGTCATACGCGTTTGTTCTGTATGTTTATGTAGTTGTCTACATATAAAAATTATGGAATAATTGACTCACAGTGAAATCTCACCGGTAGGTATGTATTTTTCTTGAAGAAGCAAGTATCTATGAATTTGACCTGAATTCTCCAATACTGAGAATTCTGGCATTTGGTGGTTGTCTTCAAAACAGTGATCAAACTGCTGTGCTAAACAAAATCAAGGGTGTGATGAGTACTTCCTTGTTTTATCAAATGTTTTCTTTTTAAGGTATTCCACGCAAACACAGTTGTTAAAATTAGTGTGAAATTTCTATTTGTAGTGCAGGATTAATACATTCTTTCCTGCCAGTTTATCTGTCTGATCAAATACCACATTACCAGATGAGTTATGTTCTAGGAGCCAGTGATTATTTGAAGTAAATTCAAGAACACAAAATGAGGTAACTTTTTGCTCCAACATCACGAATTAACGTTTATGAACATTTACTAACCTAACAGTTATAAATGTAATGATGTTTGAATACAAGTATACCAAACCAAAGTTAAATCAAGTTACCTACACATTGTTTAATTTTTTTTCTTAATTTTATTTACAGTTTCTGATTCTTCTCTTAACCATTAAATTAAATGTCTCTAGTTAAATTAGCTCCAGGGTTCAACTGCAGCAAGAAAACAGATTTGGGTTATCAAGACATTATTGACTTCAGGATTGAGAGTGATTAGAAAAGAGAAAGAGAATCAATCATATAAAATGGAGGTAATGCAATATTCTTGCAAGCATTCACTTCTGTGGTATGTCCTTTTGAAATTAGAAGTGCTGACGATGATAGGGAACTGTCAGCCCATGCTTTTTCCTGTAACAATGCCAAGAGACTTAAGTAGATTTAGTAAACGCAGAATGAGCTAGAGTCTCCATTTAAACTTGAGAAAGATTTTTCAACACTACTAATCTTGATCAAGGAACTAGGAAGCCTTTCCATACAGCAGAGAGGACTGTTGGAAAAGTGCTTGTCTAAAACATACCTTGTTTATAGTGGAAAATTTGGCAACTCTATAATTAAGTTTCTTGGAAGAGTTTTGTCTGAATACTCACATGGGTTAGGAAAGATACAAGTTAATATTCTGTGTTCTCATCTTTACATGTGGGCTTTTCTGAATTTTCCTCTTACCTGTTTACAAAATATCTAATGAATTTGGTGTCATGTTGATGCAGCCTGTAGAAATACTTGAAATCTCAAAATACAGTTTTGCCAGAAAATGGTTTCTTGCCCATTTCTGATTTCTGATTTTGGGAAATAAGATATATCTGAATGTTATGACATGGTCAGAGACAACTCTGTCCTCATACAGGACTATGTTCTCAAATCATATTCATTTTTGCTATAGTGGGCCAATATTAATATGTGTTAGTTATCTCTTTCTCATGAAAAATAATATAATATGCAACTTGCTGTTGCAGTTCTGCAATAAACTTTGATCCCAGCTGTCTTTTAGAAGTTATACATTTTAAATATTTAATTTTGATTTTAGATGCACAGAATACATTAAACATAATCCACCTCTTCCACACCCCCCCACAGGGTAAACTAGCAAAAAAACTTTCTCAGTGCTTTATTAAAGTAAGAAGTAGCTCTGGTCTAGCTGATTTCTCTAAATTAGTTATGAGTCAGATTGAAGAAAATTATTTATTAGTTCAGGTGATAAGGGTGGTACAACATCGCACTGTTGGTGCATGCAGTAACTTTGTTCTTCGACTGTTTAGGACTCTTTGGTATCTGCAGCACAAACATAGTAAAGTGTAGGTCCTTCCTTAACTGACTACAACAACAGTGTATCTAACAGTTATCCCACAGGAATTCCATATATTTCTCACAGTAGATATGGTAATTAATGCATTAAATAGGGACCTCATTTTATTTCTTAATTCGTGTGTTTACTAATAAAAAGTTGCAGCCTCTTCTATTACCTTTGAAAAAAAATTTTGCAGAACTATGGCAATGTTTAGTCCCATAATTGTTTCCATAAATCTGCTGCTTCTCTCAAGCTAGACTGGTCTCTACTGCCATAATATCTCCTTCTCTGTGATCCCAACACCCTAAATTTCTCCTGGATATGACTTCATTGCTTATTTCAATTTCGCCATCTATCTGCGTGCAAGAACTCACACATCTCAAACAGATCAGTCAGTCCCAAATTTGTGTCCTCTAGACTCATGTCTTGGACACTGCATTATTCTGTAGCTCCATGCAGCACTAAGGAACCTCCGAGATCCCTTTGCTTTTGAACAGCTGCTTCCTATTCTACAGAATATTTCTTTCCGAAGAGACATTTTTATCGGAATTAGGATATGCATCTTAATGCTACAATGTCTTATTTCTGAGTTCCTGTTGCTTCCTATATCTGTTCTCATTTTAACAGCTTAAATACAAGACATTTTTAGCCACTTACTAACATTCTATAGGCAGTAGTGTATTTTTCTCTTGACAGATTCTTCTGTATATTTTATGCCATATTCTGAATCACATACTTTTCCAATCTTCTGCTGCATCACTTTTAATTCACATTCCCCTGACCTCAGATATTTTGGTCTTTCCATGAAATGAGACAAGAAGTAAGTATGATTTAGAGCATGGATGTAAACAAAGTAGTAGGTATTATAGGGGATAAGATATTCCAAATGCTATGAAAAGAAACAGTCTCTTGTTGAGTGTACTTTGAAATGTGTGGACAAAGTGTTTTTTCCTCTTATGAGGACTTTTCTGATACTTAGTTTGAGATCATCTAGGATTTTCAGAATTTCATTAAAATTAAATACTTTGTCTCCTTATATAGTCCCAAAGTTGTTGTGCTTTATTAAATTCTTTGTCTGTTATCTTTTAAAAAGGTTGTTTTAGGGTGGGTTTCAAATACTGCATAGATGTTCATGATGATTGTAGATGTTAATGCTTTAAATGAGTGCTGTAAAATTTAAAATGGCAGTGATACTTATGAGGTAAAAAATGGAGTGGAGTATCTTCTCTTAGCTATGACAGCAATAATTGTAAGTGAAAGGTGGGTAAAAAAGCAGTTGAAAATATTTTTAATAAGATCTAATGAATTTAAAATTTCAGGTTAAATCATGACACATATTACAGAGAAAAAATTATTACATTTGTATTAGGAGTATATTTGTATAATATTTAAATTTTACTTATCAAGTTGTTTCTAAGTTTTTCACTGAAAGATCTGTTTCAAATGTGTCTAGAACCAACTTACCAAAACTTACAGCCAACTAAAAGAAAATTTCTAGGTGAAGCAAACTTCTTAGAACCTCAAGCATGTGTTTAAAAGTGACACACATAATTGTGGTACAGAAGATGCCATTGTGGGTGACAAATAGATGACTGTTTAGAAAACTGTTTCAGTTCAGTTTCATGTCTGTCTCTTCTGTGGAGAATACAAGAAACATCAAGCAACTTGGGTTTTACTCTTCTCAGTGTGAGTCTGATAGCTCCCGCTGGCATAGTAGTGCAATAGTCCCAGAGCATTCCTGATGCAGCAATAGATTTCAGCCTGAGAGCAGCTGAATTCCCATGTTCTTCCTCTACCTCTGGCTTATTCCTCCTAGTTGTCTCTTCTCCTGCTTCTGGCTTCAAAAGGAGAGAGACAGAGATGGAAAGTGCTCCTGGCTTTGGGATTTGACACTTGCTAGAGATGTGGGAGGCTTTAAGTCTCTGATGCTGAAAGGGGCCAGCAGATCACATTTTCTCTGAATGAGGGATCTAGACTGTGAAGTTTTAAGTGGGCAGGACCACATCCACCCAGAACACAGCTGGGTGTGTTCTGGGTGGATACCAGAATACCACGTTAGCTGATGGTCTGAACACATCTGTCTCTTTAGACTTCTCCATGGGGCATTCTGTCTAAATTAGGGTCACAGCAGAGCTCTCTGCAGAGCATGGGTACCATAGCTCTTTAAAAGAGGCCAGGCTAGGGGCTGTTCTTGCAAGCCACCCAAATCATTTGTCCCTGAAAAGCAGACCACATAGATTTCTGTCCAAGTTCAGTGCCAAAGTAGTTCACACACAGTGGACTTTATCATACATTTTTTTATAAACACAAGCCAAAAGTATTTGGAAACTAAAGCCATGCAGTGTTTCTCTGTGCTAAAGAAAACACTGTTTAATGGACATGAATAATAATCCTCAATCACCTGTACACTTTTACAGAACTACTAGTATCTATTTTGTTTTTTGAAATAGCAGGATATTGCAAAATATATCAAATATGTGAACAAGGGATTGTAACACAACAAAAATGAAAACAAGAGGCACCCGCAATGTGATCAAAGTGGATATGAAAATACATGTTATTTTTCCATTAAAGCAATTACTATAATAAAAAATATTAATATCAAACCCACTTTTCCCCACTGGGTTTATAAATGTTCTAATGATTACATCAAGAAGATTTCAAACTATTGTGGTTGTTTATGCATTCAAATTCCTTATTTTGGATTCCTTGAAGGTTTTCTTAATTCTTGCAGAGGAAGTTACAGTAACTCTTCAGTCCATAGCTGGTAACCTTCTTAGCGCAACCATGATACAGATCAAACTATAGATCATGCAATTTCAACAATTTCAATTTTTAAAAAAAAGCCCCAAAAACCCAAACCCAAACAACAACAAAACAAAATAAAATCATAACAAACAAAAAACCCCCACCAAAACCAACCCCCCCGCCCAAAAAACACAAACAAGAAAAAAAAAAAACAAAGAAAGAAAGAAAGAAAGAAAGAAAAAGAAAAAAGAAACCCCACAAACAAGCAAACAAAAAAAAAATCCCTCCATACAACAACAAAAAGTATCAGTACTTGAGTGGGAGGGGAGACTTTTTTTAATCTGTGTTTGGTAAACATGAGACTATTTGACCCTTTCATTCACTAAGATAATATTTTTTAAATGGTTTAAAAGAGCAGTGAAGGATGAATCAGGAATAACTTTCCTTTTAATTTGAGTGGAAGATCTTAGACTTTAAAATATCAGATGGATTTAGTTGGTCTCTGACATGGATGCAGAGTGAACAGTGCAGTAATAACAAACAGCATATTTCAGATTCTATGCTTCTTTTGTCTGTGATAGAGTTAATCTTCTTCACAGTGGCTGGTATGGGGCTGTGATTTGGATTTGTACTGAACACAGGATTGACAATATAGAGATGCTTTTGTTATTGCTGAGCAGGGCTTACACAGAGCCAAGGCCTTTTCTGCTTTTTGTGCTGCCATGCTGGTGAGGGTTGGGGGTGCATGGGAAGTTGGGAGGAGACACAGCCAGGACAGGTGACCCAAACTGACCAGAGGGATATTCCAGACCGTGTGACACCATGCTCAGTTTACAGAGTAGCGAGAAGAAGGGGGAAGGAAGGATGTTTGGAGTGATGGCATTTGTCTTCCTGAGTAACTGTTGATTGTGATAGGGCCCTGCTCTCCTGGAGAGGGCTGAACACCTGCCTGCCTTTGGGAAGCAGTGAATTAAAACTTGGTCTGTTTTGCTTGTGTGTGCAGCTTTTGCTTCCCCTGTTACACCGTCTTTATCTCAACCCATGAGTTATCTGTGTTTTACCCTTCTGATTCTCTGCCTGATCCTGCTAGTGGGAGTGAGTGAGTGGCTGTGTGGAGCTTGGCTGCTGGTTGGGGTAAAACCACAACACTTATATTTATGTCTTGCTTTGGAATTGCCAAATTAACATCAGATTTAATAAAAACATACTGTAAGGCAAGAAAAGACACTGAACAAAGTTGGGCTAAGGAAAGAGAGAGGATCTTTGGAGAATGAGAGAACTTCCTGTGTCTTTCATGAGAGAACAAAGACTTCCTCTTCTCTATGGTGACTGTATATACTCTTTATCCTTTTCTTCTCTGTATATCAATTCAATTTTTAGCTACACCTTTCCTTTTTATTCTTCTCTCTCATGCCTTCAGCTCCATGAAATTGCACTGCTGTCCACTTAGTTCACTTTGTATTGGATTGTATTTTCTGTGTTGCAGTTCAGCTGGGAAGCAATTTCTAATGCCCAACAGAGCTGCAGCATATGGTTTTCATCTTATTAGATTTCATCATAGCCTCTCCTCTCAGTTCTGATCTGTTGGTAGCCCCATTAACCTTTCTGTGAATATGTGTCCAATTTCAAGTACTCTTGATTGATAGATGGATTTATATTAAGACTCAATAAAACAAGATGGAATTCAAATTTTAAAAAATATCATGAATTAAAGCAATGAGCTAGTACATATGAAATTCAGAGTGTGGCAACCACTGGGCTTTTCTCAGCTCTGATGATGTTTTCTTCTTTCAAATATAATCACACTGATAGGTTGTATCTATTTCAGAAAAAAAGACAGCCTGATTAGATGCCAAACAGAAAATGTACACTGTGAATTGTTATCAAATTTGCTCTTATATATTTTACCAATCATCACAACTGGAATCTTTGTTATGTTTAGGAAATCTTGAAGTTCATAGAAAAAAAACAACCCTCAAGTCATAAATTATTTCCTTTTTAATTAAAGGACTCACTGGCAGTCAGGAGCAAGCTCCAGCTATATAGGCCCATGGCTGATTTAATTCTCTAAAATCTATGAAGTAAATTCAAAATGTGGTTGTTGAAAACATATTCCTGAGGAAGAAATGGGGAAAAAAAATTGATCTATTTATATTTTACAATAGGGCATCTATAGCAAGAGACTGCTGTGTGTGATTCTGTGCTGGTATCCCAGGGCCAGCTGGTGGTGGTATATGGTTAACTAGTAGGCGTATGTTACCCAAAGAGATTGTGGTGATACATGCTTAGAGATAGAAAAAAGCTCTGGCAACTGGTTCCAGGTGGCCCTGCTTGAGCTGAAGTGTTGGACCAGGGATCCTCCAGAGGACACTTTCAGCCTCAACCATCTTGTGGTTCTGTGAACTGTAATCAGGACAAGGTCATGAAAACTATATTTTTGTTGGGCTCTGCTTACATAGAGGCTTGTATGTGTTCTCACAGTCCACTGAAGTGTAACAGTAAGCCTAGACATTGACTGTATATGTTTTAAAATTCTCACATCAATGCTTCCTAGAAAATAATACACAGAAAAATATTTTAGCTACTAGAAAGTTATATGTCAAGTTTAAAGTAGTGGACTAAGTTCTTTATATGGTCATTTGGAAATCGATTCGATGTATTTTACAATATAAGAAATGGTAGTCTGCATTTATTTAGAGGGAGGCTATTGACTAAATTTGATTGGATTCCTGCATGTTAGATGGTTAAAGTTATTGAATCTTCTCTCATTTGTGTAACAGCCTTTTTAAATTAATAACTGCTTGCTAACATAATTATCTTTGCCTATAAAAATTTACTCATATAGAACCCCTGATAGTTTAGTTGAGAAAGATTGCTTCTTAAATAATTTCAACATTGTAATAAAAAAGTTGATGGTTAATATGCCTCCACAATAATTTTTCGTATTCCTAAATTTAAAGATCCATTGTGATTGGTTTTCATATATGGTATGATGGTCATTTTAAGAAAAACACGTATATGAGCAACTCTTCATATGAATTTAAAATATGTCTTAAATGATAACTTTGTTCCTATAATAGGATTTTCATGAATGATAAAGTGGCACTGTTTTAAAGTACAATTAAGAGGTGGGTTTTATACAATATCTAGCAATTGCTAACCTGAAGTGACAGAGATTCAGTACATGAAGCAGAGGAAGTGCCACATTTTATAATAATAGGTAAACTGTCTTTGTCATAGCTCAACAACTTCTTGATTGTAGAATAGAATTAATACTAATTCATGTAAGCAGTGTTTAATAACCTAACTGTGCACTTGCAACAGTTGTTTCAGGTGCGTTTCTGAAGCACAGTTTTATCATCTTGATGAACTGAGCTGTTAACTAACATGGGCCAGGGCTGCACATAATTTTTTTGTGCAAGCTACATCAGTCCAATTCAATTCTGAATTGCACCAAGACAGAATTACATGAAACAAAGAGAAGAATTACAAAACTCACACTAAAATACACATCTGCATCCTTGTCAGTTGCTCCTTAGACTCCCATGACTATATTGTTTCCATTGATTATGGAAGGCCACTGCATGGACTGCTATTATTACTATTATTAACACCTAAATGAGTTTAGATGTCTTGATACTAGCTGAGGGTCTTCCTGCTTATCAAACCTGGTTTGCTTTCATGACAAAGTAACCCACCTAGTTGATCAAGGGATATTAGTTGGTGTAATCTTTTTGCATTTCATAAAATCTTTTGATACTGTGTGTCACAGTACCCTTCTGGACAAAATGTCTGGCACACAGATGGGTACACGAAGCATGCGATGGGTGAGCAACTGGCTCACAGGTCACATCAGACTGGTGACCACTTACTAGTGGGGTTCCATAGGGATCCATCTTAGGCCCTGTGCTCTCCCACATCTTCATGAATGACTTGGAAACAGGGCTGGAATGAGTACTGAGCAGGTTTGCACATGACACAAGACTGAGAGGAGATGTTGACTCCCTCGAGGGCAGGGAGGCTCTGCAGAGTGACCTCAACAACTTAGAGGATTGGGCAGTCACCAACCACGTGAAGTCCAACAAGGGAAAGTGCCTGATTCTGCACCTGGGACCATACAGCCCTGGATGTACAGACAGACTGGGAATGAGATGCTGGAAAGCAGTGCCACAGAAAGGCACCTGGGGCTCCTGGTCAATGGCAAGTTGAACATGAGTCAGCAGTGCCCTGGCAGCCAGGAGGGCCAACCCTGTCCTGAGGGAATCAGGCACAGCATCACCAGCCAGGCAAAGGAGGGGATTGTCCTGCTCTGCTCTGACCTGGGGCAGCCTCACCTTGAGTGCTGGGGGCAGCTTTGAGTGCTACAATATAAAAAAGATCTTTTAACTATTAGAGAGCATCCAAAGGAGGGCAACAAAGATGGTGAAGGACCTTGAGGGGAAGCTGTGTGAGGAGTGGCTGAGGTCACTTGGTGTGGCTAGCACAGGTCTTTCCCATGAGAATTTTCTCCTGTGTTTTATAAACAAAGATAAAGTTTGGATGTTATTAAAAACAGTGTCTCAAGATTTGGACAGTTCAGGCCTGGCCAATCAGGCCTAGGGGGAGGTTTCTGACTGACCAATCTGGGTTACCTCTGAAAAATCTATATAAGTTGGAATCAAAATAATAAAGCGTTTTTTTCATGCCACGCTGAGAATCCGGGTCTTTTTCTCTGCTAGTGGCTCAACAGCGACATCTTGGTCTGTTCAGCCTGGAGGAGACTGAGGGGAGACCTCATTGCAGTTACAAGTTCCTCATGAGGGGAAGAGGAGGGGCAGACACTGGTCTCTTCTCTGTGGTGACCAGGGACAGAACCTGAGAGAATGGCCTGAAGTTGAGTCAGGAGAGGTTTAGGTTGGATATTAGAGAAAGGCTTCTCACCCAGAGGGTGGTTGGGCACTGGAACAGCTCTCCAGGGAAGTGGTCACAGCACCACGCCTGAGAGAGTTCAAGAAGCATTTTGACAATGTTCTTGGGCACATGGTGTGGCTCTTGGGTATGGCACTGTGCAGGATCAGGAGTTTGACTCAATGATCCTTGTGGGTCCCTTCTGATTCTGCTTATTCTGAAATTCTATGGAAATACCTTTTTTATTTTTTTCCTAGAAGCATTCTATAAATCTGTGATTCTTTCTCTAGGGGAAATGACAGAAACTCTCTGAGAGATCTAATCTACCATACCTAAATATGTACAGATTCACTAAAATTTTAATTTTGTTCAGTTTGAATGACAATATTGCTGAGCCTTTGCATGTAATGTTGTTTTACTAAAGTCTTCAACATTGTTACACGTGTAAGAAATGCTTATACACAGATGCAATCCTCTAGAAAATATAGTATCATGTTTCTCTAAAGATTGAGAAAAATGCTTCCATTCTGCTCTACTGCTTAGGCTTTTGCTTTTGCACTGAGAGAGTATAGAGAGGACCATTCCCAGGTGAACTAATTCTGTCCCTTCTCAGGAGATTTAAAAAAAAATTAATTGGGCCCAAGTTTGGCCAGACACCTTAAATTGCTCCAAGGTACCATAGGCTCAGTCCTCAGAAAGATTTTGCAGCAGCCTGTTGATCTTTGAGGAGTGGCTAAAGGACAGTGCAAGTGAAAATAAAAGGAAGAAGGTTGATGTATCTTGAAAGAAAGCATAGGCTTCTCTAGATGTAAACAAAATAGGTTTTCTTCTTTGTGCCATACATCTCCTAATGAGATTAAATATTTGGATATCACTACACCATAAATGATAGAAAGATGCCCTCTCCTTGTATGCTTTGCGTTTTGTCTAAATATACATTATACATACATACATACATACATACACGTATACATATATACATATATATATATTAGTATCTGTTTACATATGGAAGGGACATCCCAATTTTAATTCAATATTTTTATAAACATTTGTGTTGAAATTATTTTCACTAAGGTCCTGCTGGAAAAGGAAAATGTTGTTACATAAAGAGTACCTTACCAATATTTGCCTGGAAAATGTAACTATACCATCAGGATGCAATTAATCCCATTTACCTCTAGGTATTGCAGTATACTATAGCTGATGCTACCTCACATGCCACCATTGGTCTTTTAAAATTATTGACTGGTTCTACTGAAAATTGTCATGTAGAACTTAACTGGCTGCAGTGGAGGATTAATTCAGTGACTTGGAAAGTGGCAAATGAGAAATTACATAACAGCAGCAGTGAATTGCAGCATTTACTGCATCTTAATAGTCCAGTGCATTTATTTCTCTGTTCATGATTTCAATATGTATATCTTCTATGCACATCTATGAACCCTGAATTGTAAGGTTATTTCTATATATTAAAATTATGCTCTGAGGCGTCTCTTTCCCCTCCCCATCACTGGTTCTTTCAGTCACATGTTTCAAACACCTAAAAAAGAAGCTTATGAGAACATTCCCTCAGCCTGGCATTAATCACAGCAGTATAAAGTGCGGAGCTATTGATTGCTTATAACTGCATCTTTTGAACATTCAGAGCCATTGTGTTCACAACATGATGAATGCACTTGCAGATGGCTTTGTCTGTAGTGGTCATAAACTCCAGTTAATGGCTGAATTAATTTATAGTAAATGAATAATATTCTTTCGGGCCGTTCCAGGGAATAAACTACTTGTCACATTTTTTCTGTTCTAAAAACAGCAGTCATAATTCAAGTAAGTACATGTGTCAGCTTCCCAAAATGTGGAAAAGTGCCTTGTGTAAATAAAAGGATTCACTTTTAAAGCCATTATCTGAAGAGTTTCAGGAAACAAGCTGACATCCAAATAATAATTTTATCTTCTGAAGTGAATTCAAGTTTTTTTCACATGCGTGCTATGAAAAATTAAAAGGACACGGCATTCTTTTTTGTGTTAGAGGTGGCTGCTTTCAGAAATCTTCCTGATTTTTTTTTTTTTGCATTTTTTCCTAATTCATCCTTGGAGTTTCTTGCTTTTTGCCCAAACATGCAAGCAAAAATCAGTCTCAGAAAGAGCTGAAAGAGACTCGTGAAATGCCACATGGAGAGTTAACTGATTTTAAAATGAATGAAAAATTTACCAGGATTCTAAATCTAGGGACAAACCAAATTAAAATCACGCTTTCTCAGTTGCCGAATGATCTTGGAGTTCTTTTCCAATCTTACTGATTCTATGATTTTTTTGATATTCTGTCTCTCTTACTACTCTTTTTCCTCTTCATCCCTCCTGATCTAAGAGGGAAACAAATACTTAATTATGATCTTTCAGGCTTTAGTTATTATGGTTTGATTTTCTTCCTGTTACTTTACTGCCCAGTAATTGTTTTTGCTGTACCTACCCCAAATAAACAAACAAATCCCCCTTGTGAGACTCTCTGATCTTGCTCTCCAACAACCCTGCTGTCCTGTGCAATTTGGGATAATGCCTTATCTTTGATGAATCTCTGCTGCTGGTTTTGCTTCATTCAGAGAAGGTTAAATGACCCAACCCAGTGTCATGGTGTGGGTTGGAAGGGGAAATGTGCACCATAGGATCCTTCCCACAGCAGCCCAAATGAATGGCAGCATGGACAGCTTACAAAAAATATTTACAAAATATGCTTACAGATATACTACTTGGAACAATTTCAATGGAGAGAGCAACATCCCATTACACACCGACTGGTATGACAATTTTAGTGCAAAAATGCTTCATATTTGCTTTCTTGCTGAAGTTCGTTGTCGCTAGTCGGTGACTATACTGCTTTCACAACCGCCTTGTGCTCTGGTTTCCAGTATGAGAGCACCAACAACACAAATGGCTGTGTCTGGTGAAATTAGCAATATTGCAGAGCATATTATTTGCTGTTGCATCATACTGCTGCTCCTCTATTTAAATGACTGAGAGACAAAATTTGTTTCCTGTATGTTTCTTAAGATCCTTTATAGTTATAAAAGAGGAAATACTTTAGGAGATATTTTTCCTGCCTGATTTTCATCACAGGGCTTTAAATATCCCAGTATCCCATTATTTTTCTGGTGTTGGAGTTGACAACACATGCATTTTTACAGAATATATAAGCTGGAATCTAGTGGTTATGCTGGCTAGCATGCTTTTTGTTTGTTGCTTTATATCACTTGGAATTCTGGTGTGAATTCCCACTTTTTGAGAAGAGGAAGGATTACATTTGATAGTTTTTGCCGTTGACTTCATTATGTGCAGTAAGGCATGTTGAAGGGAGCACAGCTTCTGAAACAACTTGGTGAAGTTAAATAAGAGTCTGTGTTCATCTATAAAATATACATGATGGTTGAATTATTACTTTTAAAAAATGATACAGATACATGAAATGTGCATGTCATTGATACAGGAAAATTTGAGCTTAGTCGAACTAGTAATTTTGTGTTTATCCTCAGCCAGTGCCACACAGCTGCTTGCTCACTACTACCCTGGGATGGGAGAGAAAATCAGAAAAGTGAGAAAACTCATGGTTTGAGATAAAGGCAGCTTAATAGGTAAAGTAAAAGCTGTGCATGTAAGTAGAGGAAAATAAGGTATTCATTCACCACTTCCCACAGACAGGCAGGTGCTCAGCCATCTCCAGGAAATCAGGGTTCCACTACACCACTGGTGAGTTGGAAAGACAAACAGCATCACTTCTTCTTCCCCCAGCTTTATATGCTGAGCTTGACACCACATTGTCTGGAATATCCTTTGGGATAGGCTGTCCCGGCTGTGTCCCCTCCTGACTCTTTGTGCACCCTCATCCTGTTTGTCAGTGGGGTGAGGTGAGGAGCAGAAAAGGCCTTGGCTCTGTGCAAGCATTGCTCAGTAACAATGGAAACATCCCTGTATTATCAGCACTGTTTTCAGCATAAATCCACAATACAGCCTCTCTGAAGAAAATTAATTCTCTCCCAGGCAAAACCAGCACATTGCTGAATGGATTAGAGATTAAAATCTGTTTCTGTTGCACCTTCAAAAACCACTTAAACAATGACAGGCTGACTCAGCAACGCCGCTACAGACTCTGAAGGAGATGCAAAACTATTACACATTGGCACAGTAAAAATAACAGATTAAAAGAGTGAAATCTGAACAACTATTAATGAGCAAGTGCATCTATAATTAATCTGTCAAAATAACAGTTTCTTCTTAAAAGTGAGATGTGAGAATTGCAAGTAACATTTGATAAACATACTCTAGCCTACTTCATACAAATGGAGATGTTATGATAGTAAAAAATGCGATAAAATGTGAGTTTTTTAATTGCACACTACTTCATTGTCTACTACATCTTTTGAAGGCAAGGTAGTAGCAAAACCTGCTAATATATTAAAAAAAACCAATTATTTGAAGATGTTCACAGTTCTAGACTACTATACAGCCTTGTCTACGAAAAATACTGGGACACACAAAGCAAGCAAATGTGAAAACCTGTGTGAGCTCAGCAGTGAATGAGCACAGTTCTGTGCACTGGGTGTTGGTAATCTGGTCAACAGGATGACATTGTGGTGTGCATTTTTGAGTAAAGCTGTTTTCCAACTTGAAAGTATACATTTCTCAGCTAGCCAAAATTACCTTTCTATGTGTTATTCATAATAACATTCATGCCAACACATTTTTATAACAGTTACTTACTGTGACTGCCCTGTCAGACATGACATTTTCGACAGCGTCCCCCAGTCACAGGAGTTAATTGTTTTTCATGGACGTCTTGGTTGTCAGTGGATCTGTATACCAGTAGTACAAACATTACTGAAATTGAAATACCAAAAACTATTACATTACCAAAATAGAAATAGAAAAACCAGTATCACAAGCATTAGGAAAAGGGAAATACAAGCCCGTAACTATCACCTTAACAAACCATTAGAAATCTGACTTTTGTATACCAGAGATTATTCTGACAAAAATTATGAGAGGCTTTCTTAAAAATTATTAGTTGTTCTTAACTGACTTCTTGAAATATTTTTTTTATTTCAGCTAAGAATAATTTCTGTCTTACAGCTTAGATGAAAAATGTTATGCTAAGTTGATCTGATGTGTTGCTCTAATGAATGTCAGTTGAGTCAGATTTCTGTTGCTTACCATGTATTTTAGGGAATACAAAAGCAATGTGAAAATTACTCCTGATAACCTTGGTTACCTTTGAAAATTTGATATTATGAGCAATTATAAAGAGGTGAATAAAGAAAAGAATGCAAATCAGGTCCTTTTTATTGCTGGCAGTGGTTTTCAGCATGAAGCCTGCTTTGAGTGTTCTGTATAGTTAAATATATATTTTACTTTATCATTATAAATTGTGAGATTATTTATATTTAGTTTTAAATGCTAAAACCTCTTGTATTTCTGTTTGTAAACCTTTTTATTAGTTCTAGCAACAACACTGCCATTTCAAAATAGTGAATTCTTTGAGAATATTTGAGTTTGAGTTCTTATTTTCACCATCTGACAAAGCACTTGCATATTTTTGTGAATTTTACGTAAGTATATAAAAATATATATGTATGCATGCATTGAAATTCAGACTACCCATACTCTGCCAAAATTGGTATCTAGGTAGGCACCTCAACTTGAAAGAAAGATTCAGGATCTTATCCTCAGACACTGCCTACTCTGGTAACACTTTTAGTTATTCAGCTCCTGCAGTTGGACTAAACATCTAAACTTGCATGTGCTCAGAAACGGGCACCACCTCCCACCTTTAGTCCAATATAGAAACTGTGTAGGAAGAGACAAGTATCCACCTAAATCTCCAATCTCTTAGGCATAACTCAGACTATATTTAATACATTGATAATAGTGAGTTCAGAAAAAAATGAAACAGAGGTGAGCATTCTCATTCATGCCATTTTGCAGAACTACATTATAAGTAAAGCAGATTCCTGGTTTTAGTACATGTTTTACAGTAAAGTCTGAGGTTTTAGGTCTCTCAGACTGACTTAATTCAGACCTGAGATCACAGAACAAGCACTGGTCAGAAAAGAACAAAGTGGTGACCCACATGTCAGATAAAGAGATGCTCTTTGTTGACATTAGTTAACAACATACAGACTAAGGAGTGTGAGAGAATTTGGGGCAACAGACTAGCTGCCACTACCAATTTTTCTGGTCCCTTCTGTAGGACTACCTCAGCTATTAATCTATCACCTCTTGAATTATTGCAGCTCAAGGTGTGAAACATTAAATGAATTGCATGTTTCTGCTTGCTTTAAAAAGCTGGGTGGTAATCTGTGATGAAATGGGAGCTGATGGTCACCTCAGATCTTCCTGCATTGAGGGTGGACAGAATGTTGAGAGCAGGAAGCCTTTGCTGCAAATACAGTAAGGGTGGAAGACATCCGTAACCATTTGAGCAAATCTGTTTTCAAACAACAGAGGATGGTTCTCAGGAATTTTCTGTTTCACAAGCTGTGGGTAGGCATAGTTCCAAAGAATGGCCAAAGGCAAACAAAGAGACAAAGATCTGATTGTGGGGTAAATTTTGGCAAGCTGGAATTCTTTCCCTGTAACAGGTGTTTCTGAGAGGGAAGTTATCATACAGTCAGTTTCAGATTCACCACTCCGATTAAGAAGAAACATCTAATAAACAGAAGTGGATTTTTTTTCTTTAATAAATTGTCTAAAAATCCTTTAAAGTTATTTTTAGTAATGAAGATGGCATATGTTACATACATGGTGGTTTTAGTGAGGAGTTTAAAGGACATTAGCTTGTGAGGGATTCTTAGTAAGTAAGAAAAATGCAGAAGAATGAACCTTCTTTACTACACAGAGTTATTTATATATATATACTCTTTATATATATTTTCTGGGTATAATGTGTGTATATATTATATGATTTAAATCCATCCTCTTCACCTAAAATGTGATTGTAAACATTTGCAAATTCTTCAGAATGTTTTATCTATGTGTTAAAGAGGTGTTTTCTGTACATATGTTGGCTAACACTAATTCTAAATTTGGAGAGGATATTCTTTCATGTGACTTCTGGAAGAACTGTGTGGAACACACAACTGTTCGAACAAAATGCAGTAATGGGACAATGTTGTTTGGGGTTGCCTTGCAGCACAGTTTTGAAACTTCAGTGCTCTCCTGACAGTGCTGCTTGTAGGTAATCGCATCTTGAGACATCTCCCTTTGCTTTAAATTGTGGGAAAATTTCATGGCTACACATGGAGTTTAAGTGGGAAAACTTCACTGTCATAAGTTTTGTGGTTACTTTTTTTGCTCTATTGAAAATTCTAATCCCTGGTGTATAAACATATGCAAAGCACTTTCTAAATTGAATAGGAGCAGTCTAGAAGCCTACCTAAAACATTCCCAGTTATCTAAGCATTTGGGAGTTTTTAATAATATTTTATGTATTTTTATACAAAGGCAGTGAAAAAAAAGAGCACGCTTTATTTTAATGTATTTCTTAGATTATCATCTGTATAAGCAAAATATTTTATAATGACTTTATAATTTACAAAATACTCTTAAAATTCATCTATAATATCTACATGTCAGATTTGCAGAATATACTCCTCATCTCTGCAAATTAAAGGGCTGAGAATATGGACACTTAGAGTCTGATTTAGTTAAAATTATCCCCTGCAGCAGTGGGTGGGTATCAGTTCTTCACAGCTGAGGATGATTTTCATAATTGTGCAGCACTCAGCAGCTGCAAAATCCCTGAGGATGCATGTTGCTCCTCTTCCAGAGCAGCCTGGGTTTGCCCTGCCTGGCAGAAGCAGTTTGACCCCTCATCTGTGTTACACCCATCTTGATGTGGGTTTCTGGAGGTGCTCAGTTTCCTCGAGTCTTCAGAGGAAAGCTGTAGATGCTACAAAGAAATGCATAAGAATTGTCTCCTTACTGATTGACAGATCCATTTAGAACGACTCAATGAACCTTTAAATAATGTATATTCTCTATCTGCCTTTGCATTGATGGAGATAATTTTCTGACACATTGCCATCTAGTGGCATTGCTCTCATGGAGCCTATTACAGGATGTTAAATCCTTACTTCAGGCTGTATTTTCCTAATCTTTCCCTCAGTAGCCAATAGTGGTACCTGAGAGATATACTTGAAAGAAGAAAAAGAGAGAAAATAAGAGTAAGATTTCTAATTTAGCAGACAAAAAAAAAAAAAAAAAAAAAAAAGAGGAAAGCACTTACCTTCCTAAAAGCTGGCTTTGTTTCTAAGTAAAATATTATTGAGGTTTTCAACTAAATATTAAGGAGAAATATAAAAGCACTAATGCTAAACCTGTATTCATATAAAATTGCACATCTATTTTTCTGAAAAGAGCCTGAAGATAGGAACTTTTAAATAAGTCTGACATACCACTCTGATCCCTTGGAATTGTGTTACTTGCTCGTGGGCAAATTTTAAAATATCAACTTCTTAGTGCTGATGATTCACAGATATGTTTAAAACATGATTAAATAATTGGTTACTGTTATTTCAAAGAGAATGATCATTTTTCCAGGAGTTTTGACTCATTTGCTCCAACTAATTTAAAATTACATGAACTGAAAATACTATTGTTAACCACAGAAAAGAAATTTCACTCATTTTAACAAATACAATTAGTTTTGATGAATGTTAATATCAGAAGTGATAAAGCTATCTCATCAGAAGTGAATTTAAATATAATTATAAATGACAGAATCTTTGCACAGGTTTTTTGTCTTGTGCACATTTATTCACATTTTATGTGCTCAAGTGCACATATAACCCTAAGCTCATGCATATATATATATATATACACACATTATTTATGTTCCTATGCACTGTGGAAATGCCTGAATATTCAATGCAGTAATTAAGATAACAACAATTGCTCATTCAAATTTAATTATTTTAGGTAACGAAAAGATTTATTCCTCATTCCTACAGTAATTCTGTCTGTGAAAACCTTTGCAAAGTGCATTCAAGAATCAATGCCAGAAAACCTTGGCCTGATTAAAAATGAAGAGAAAAATAAAAATTTGAATCTAAATTTGGAGTAATGTATGGCTTGCTGAAACTTCTAACTTTGATTTTTAAATGTCTTAGAAAACTGGAGTAACTGGAACATCTGTACTATACCTTGAATATATAAAAAGGATTAGTACTAGATGTGACACACAAATATTGGTAACATCCTGTTGGGAACCCACTGTTTGATGAATGTGGACTGTTTTCTAGGCTTTTCTATCTAGTAGTTAAAACAAAAATATCTGAAAATAAATTGATGTGTGGAATAGCATTTCAGAGATTCCTGACTGCTGGCATAGTTAAAAATATGTCTCGCAATCAGTTTTTAAGGACTTAAGCCCTGTTTGAAATCTGTGTATTTGTTTATTAACCACTGGGTATCTGATCATGACGTTGGCCTTACCTCAGTGCCCGGGAAGCAGTGATGCGAATAGCATGACGCTTTTGTTGACATGGGTTGGGGATGGCAACATTATTTCTGAGTAGCAAAGTCAGATGTGAACAGCAGAAATCACCCAATCCTGTCCCCAAGAGACTTAACATACTAACCTACTGTTTTGTCATCTACATAGAATCAAACAACTGTATAGATTTCAGCAAAAATATGGATTGTGTTTACTTTTAATAGAATGATATATGGATAGAGAGATGTATTCTCCTAGTTATAGATTATCTATTAATATTTTGAATAGAGTGGCTGTGTGCAAGAACTGGTATAGACATTAATATTACATGTTTAACATATTTTTTTAACTTGAAAGTATATTAATAAAGTATTGATGTAGATATTCTAGGCAGCTTAACACAAAATGAAGCTATATTGTCAATACAGTGCCAAGTACTCACAGTATGAAATTATCACTCATAATTCAAGGACAACAGGGGTGTAAATGACATGATAATCTTTGATACTTAAAAGAATTAAAATATTTATACTGCCACCAAAATGCCTTAATATTATTTAGACAACATGCTGACATGAGTACCTTGAAGCTTCTTATTAGTATTTATACAAATCAATCAATAATGCCTATCACTCACTGCTCATTTTAGTAAGGAAAATGTCAGGGTGTTAATATGAAGTGACATAGCCTTGACTAGTGCTGAGGGAATTACATACTCTCTCTGTAAATACAGTTTTATTCAGATGAAACTGAGGAAGATGAAAAATGGCTTGAGAAAAGGTAAGTGTCTGATATGGAAAGAAGAGGAAATAGTTTTCTGACTCATGACAGGTAAAATAGGTAATGGGATATGTGAGTGGGAATAAGGAAAAAGGAGCAACAGTTGTGCCTGAGGTTCAAGATAAAGAGAGAAAAATGCGTATTTCAAGTATATAGAACTTAAGAATGCATGTCTGGAGTGTAATTCAGTGCAAGTCAAGGAGTAACTGGCACATACCTAATAGGTTAATTGGGAAGGATTTAAGGCCAAAAGACACAGTAAGTGTGAGGGAAAGGCACAAAGTGTAAGGTAAAAACTTTCCTTTATGTAGAACAGGAAGGAAATTATTTGTGAACTTCTGAGTAATCTTCTATTAATGCCTTCTGAAGCCAGGCTTCATCTGAATTTTAAATTCAAGATAATGCAGGAGACAAGGTAACTATGTATCCTATAATCATAGGCTTCTACAGTCATATCCTCGAATCATGCTGAGTTGGAAGGAACCCATCAGGATCATGGAGTCCAGCCCTTTGCCTTGACAGGACACCCCAGGAATCTCACTGTGTGCCTGAGTATTGTCCAAGCTCTTCTTGAAGCCTCTGTCAGGCTTGGTGCTGTGGCCACTTCCCTGGGAAGCTGTTCCAGTTCCCAGTCACCCTCTGGGTGAAGAACCTTTATCTAATATCCAACCTAAACCCCCCAGCTCAGCTCCATGCTGTTTCTGTGAGTCCTGTCACTGGTCATGAGAGTGAACAGATTGGTACCTGCTCCTCCACTTCTCCTCATAAGGATGTTGAAGATCACAATGAGGTCTCACACAGTATGATTTACATGTTCCATGTTGGAGTACATGACAGTTGAAAAAGGTAAATCCTCACAAAATCATTGTTCAATTGAAACAATTGAAAAATTGTTCAACCTTTGTGGTGTTCATCATGGGAGCATTAATAATCTGAGAGTAAGAACTATTCTTCTGATAGTTTGCATTGCCATATGATTTTACATTTTTCGTGCTGTAACTACTATGTGATTGTGTCTGGAAACCTGGCGTATGTTTTAGGTAATCGGAGAAGAGTTGGACAGCTGAAAATTGAAATTAGAGAGGAAATAATACCCTGTGATCATAGTAATGCTCTGGGTTGGTGTTTGGCAAGACAGAAGTCTTAGAGCTTTATAACTTCTGGTATTAGCTGAAAACAATGATTTGCAAGGTGCCATTTTAAGCACAGGACAAGTGATGTTGTGTGTGTATACTCAGATTGTCTTCACAACGTAGAGATTATCCAAGTCAGCATGTACTATGCCTGCCCTTTCTTTCCAAGACTAATTTTTCACTTGTTTCTCCTGTTCAATCTCTTCTGAAAATATTTTAATGACTCTTTTGCAAGACCCCCCATACGGTCTTTTCTATAATAATTTGAAAACAGCATTTTCAAATCTTTGAAATCCAGTGAGATGTTGAATGTATAAAACTTTTACACTCTCGGGAATGAAGAAACACCCCTTTAACTTCTACTATGACCTTGTATAGCCAATATGAGTGTCCAGAGAAATGTTTCAAGTGACCATAACCAAATTACTTCTCCTTTATCCCAAATTCCAAAGTCAATCTTAAGATTTTGGGACTTTTATAAAAGATTTGTCAGTTGTGTTGACATGAAAGATCAATATTTCCATTGACTTATATTCCTGGAAACTTTGTTTCATTTATCACCATTCCATATCTAACTTGTTAACGTTGTGCTCTGAAATATCTTATTTCTTCACTTATTATTGTTATCCTGGAATGATTCTTTCCCCCAGACAATTTGGGGCATTTTTTTTATTGTCTAATGTTCCAAAGGTACATAAATGATCTCAGTTCCACAAAACCTTTCCCTCTGGATTTTTGCAGTTTCCCAAAACAATCTATGGTAACCCTTGTATCAATTGGTGAATACAAGGCAAAGGGAAGGAAGAGAGCCCCTGATCTGATGTCAGGCACTGCACACAACCTCTGTAGGAACATGAAGGTGTATGTGGGTAGTGACAAAACATTCATGTCTTTCATATTTCAAAAGAAAAAAATAACTAACAGTGGCCCTCAAATACAAAAGCTTCTAACCAGTCAATTTAAAGAATAATGCAAATCACTTTAAAAAATATTAGGTGTGAAAAAGCAACAAGAAATGCTCCAAGATGAGCCTTCAGGTTACAGATCGTTTTGAATAGCAATAAATGACGGAGGTAAGAACTAAGATAAGAACTAATAATAAAACTGAAGAAGAAACGGAAGAATATATACATTTCCATTAGAACTAATTGTACTTGAGATATAATCTCACTTTATAAAATACAGAGATTAGGTTTTCTTCTTAAATGTATCTCAATACCACCACACTCCACCACCCTCCCCCTTAGAATCTGAGAAGCCAGCTGAAAATATTCAGAGGGACGGACAGAAGTTATAAGAGCAAATTTGGTGAGAAAAGGGGTCCCTCTCGAGGCTGCAGTTTGCTAGTGCCCTTGTGCTGTTGACACAAGGTTACTGTAGCTCCCTCTTTGGATGCTGCTCAGATCCTCCAGCACTCAATGCGAGGTTTGCATCCAAAGAACTGAGCTTCTATTCACGTATCTGGAACAGCAGTATTGTTATTTTGCTCTCTTCATGGTTTTTCTTGTGCCAACCCGGCAGAAAGCTACAGAACTGAATCAGAATTGCATTTGGCTTCCTCAGCAATCATGACAGAGTAGGCCCTGTCCCTGAAGTTGCACTTGAAGTAGTGCTCATTTGTGTTCATGAAAAGAGTGGAGAAAGATAGTCATCCCTAGAAGAGAAAGTCCATTGTATTCTCTACAAGCTTCAGCCATTGGGAAGTAATTTTAAGCTATCTGCAATTTCTGTATACTGTTTTCAAAGATGCTTACACGATTTTTGGACAAATGCTTCAAAGTGTTTGAGTTACTGTAAAATCCTCTGAACTAAATAGATAAAGCATCTAAAAATAGGTAATGTGTAGCAGATGTAGCACTGCATGTAAACAGTGTTCTTATAAATAGTTATGTAAGATTACAGCTGAAAAAATTGCCAGCTTATGAAGTTATGTTAAAATGCTGGGGAAAATATATCCATTTTTAATACATTTATGTCACAGAGTTCTTTCTGGTTGTAAATTTGTTACAAACTTTTAGAGGGAGATTTTATATAATGTCTCCCAGATTTTTCTAAGGTTTTGACAATCTTTTTGAGGCCAATTTACTGTGTAATTCTTCTTCCAGGGGAAAACATTGACATTTATTTTTGTATATTTTTTGTTTGAAAAGAAATGTGGAGGAAATCTTCCACAAATAAACTTCTGAAGTGTAATTATTCCTTTAGAAAGGTCTTTCCTTTTTTTCTTCCACTAAATAAATGCAGCAAACTATTGTCTGCCATTTTGACATACTACCTGCTTGTAATTTCTTAATACATACTGTTATTTCATAAAGGATCAAGGCAGCCACTCAAAAGGTGGCACAGAGAAACAGCTTAATAGTGGCCAGCAGCCTTTCCTACCTTAATTTAGGTTAGTGAATGAAAAATACTGCACCCAGATGAAATATTAGATTAAATTGGTAAGAGCTAGGATTTTATTGCTCCGACTTAAATTTGATGAAACTTTCACCTAAAAGTGGCCAGCTTGACACAAGTAACCACAAACTCACTTTTTGTTCAGGTTGCAGTTCATGTATTTTAACTCAGACAACTAAGAATTTAAGATGACTAAGTCTAGCCTAGTCATGGTGAGCTCATGAAAGGTAGTTCTTTTCATCCTAAAGTAGGTGTCTGAAATAGGCAAGATTGATCGCTATAGCAGATTAATTGGAAATGGCCTACAGAGACATTAGATTTGAAATTTTAAATTATGTAAAACTAACTGTATTTCCAAATGACTGAGTATTTCTTTACTATGGAAGTTCCACTAATAGGAAAGCTATATTTGTTTTTTGTTCCATTGCTTGTTAAGCAAAGGTTCCTAATACAATAGCTGCAATCTTTTCCTTTCTCCTTTTGTCATTAGTGTTTGTGTTTTAGGGACATCGTAGCAGCTTCTGCCTTAAGTGCAGCAGAGGGCCTTAGGGAAGATGACAGGTGCTGCTGAGCTATAAAATTGGTACTAGATCATATCTCTGGACAAAATCTCAGAGGACAAAGCACAGTATGAGTGCAATGCAGAATGAAGGAATTAAGAGTTCCGAAAGACATGCAATGGATAAGGAATGTTATTCTCTGAATTAAAGGTATTTCTGCTAGAAGTTTGCAAATGACCCATCAAACCTGATTTATGACTGCAACTGATTTTACAGGACTACAAAATCCTTTTCTGTAGTCCTAAAGTTTCTTTAGGTCATTGTGCATATTTGGTTTGTTAGCAAGAGATCTTTCCCATTTTTTTTATATTCAGCTTTGTATCTGGAGAGTTAAAGCCTGTTACCTGTAAAATACAGATAAACTATGTGTGAATTAGAGAGGTGAAATATAATGCTGTCCTTGATTTCAGATTTTATTTGCATAAGACAAGTTTGAGATTCATTTAATGGGAAGCAGCTGTCAAATTATATATAATTTTAATAAAATCTTTGTACAGTATGTCACCTTTGCAATTTGCAAAGGCCTTAATTTTATCTGCAAAACCTGGTGCCACAGTTACAGGATTTCAGCTGCAGAGTTCTTAGAAAAACTGTAAAAATTGATAAAACAGTATTACTGTATACAGCAAAGTCACAGTATCAAACTTCATTTTCTTATAAAAGAAAGGAGTACTGAATCTTCCTAGAGGCTTGAGAAACCATCCTTTATATCTATAAATAACTACAGTCTCAAATTTCTGTGTTTCTCAAAAAGTTGCAATTCTTCTAGTTGTAGGGAAACTATTGCTGGTACAGAATCAATTGTTGTTCATTACTGAGATTTTGTTGACCACTTAAAAAATTACTCACCAAACTAGTATTTCTCTAAAGTCAGATTTTCCATTGTAAAAGCCTTCTTGACACTTCTTAATATTTATGCAAATGTCCATTAAACCTATTCTTTAGCATAATGCTGCTTCGTCCGGTGCCAGTATCAGGCTTACAGGCTTGCCATTTCCTGGATCTTCTCCAGAACTCTTTTCTTTTCAGGGAAATGGCCTGACATTTGCCACACATGGGTATTCAGCTATTTCATTCTTGAGATCTCATAGAACTCAAGGGGTAACCTTTAAATCCCTGCTATACCATTTAATCCTGGTGATGTTCTGCTGCTAATTTTGTCAACTTGTTCTGTAATCTCTTCTACAGTCACTTTAGTTTTGGATGGATCCTCTGATGAGCCCCTGTGCAAAAAATGTTATTGAGGTGGGAATCTCCACAGTTTTTTCAAAGTGAACATTGATGCCAAGAAGTCATTTAGCTCCTGTGCAATTGCGTGTCCTTTCTAAGTGTTCCTTTTATACCCTGCTCATTAAGAGGACCTGCTGGCTTTCTGCTAGGCTTTCTGATCTTGATTTGTTTGAAAAAAAAAAAGACTTATTATTACCTCTGAAACTCTTTTACTAGCTTTTTCTCAAACTTTTTTTTCTGTCTGCCTTATCTGCCAGTTATATTTTTCATTTAAACTCAGCCTCACCTTTTTTGAAATGCCTTCCTGTATTTAATAGCCTTTTTTACCCTGCTAGTTAGCTGGGCTTTTCAGTCCTTTTGTGCCTTTTTAGTCTATTCTAAAGAGATGGTGTGCATTGACACTATGTTTCCAAGGAAGTTTCTCTATGAAAAGTCCATGCTGCCAGGAAAGATTTACTTCTCCAGGTTGCCGCTTCTAGCTTCTTTTTGATGAGCTCTCTCTTTTCTAAACATTAAATTAAATGCAACCCTGGAATTCCTAGACTTCTTCTGCATATTTATTAATACAGTGTCTAAGTATGTTAAGTACTTTCCTTAACACACTTTACCATTAGTACTTAGTAATTACATTAAATATAGACACTTAGGATGTTAGCAAAGCAATGTATTTTAACTCATAGAACCACAGAATCATAGAATTATTTGGGTTGACGAGAACCTTAAACATCATCTATTTCCAAGCTGCCCGGCCACGGGCAGGAACAATTTCCCTAGTACTAGATTGCTCAAAGCCCCATCCAGCATGGCCTTGAACACTTAGAGGAATGGGGCTCATAACTTCATTGTCAAGAACCCTTTGTTTGGAATCCCTTCCCTCCAGCATGCCAACCACACTGCACAATGTGGTATCATCAGCAAACTTGCTGAGAGTGCACTCGATCTCACTGTGCATGTCACTGAAAAAAATGTTCAACAGCGCCAGCCCCAGTACTGACCCATGAAGAGCACTACTCATCACTGCTTTTGACTTGAGCATTGAGTCATAGACCACAACTCTTTTGAGTGCAACTGTGCAGGCAGTTCTTTATCCACCAAGCTGTCCATCCATGAAATCCTTGTCTCTCCACTGTAGAAACAAGGCTGTTGATGGGGACACTGTCAAATGCTTTGCACAAGTCCAGGTAGGTGACTTCAGTTGTTCTTCCTGCATCCACTAACACTGTAAACCCCTCATAGAAGGTTGCCAAGTTTTTTCTGGCATAATATGCCCTTATTGAAGCCGTGCTGGCTCTCACCAATCACCTCCTGCATAAACTCTGTTGAGAAATAGCAATATAATTAATTACGCAACTTCGGCATGTTTGTCTCATCTGGCACAGAGGATTCCATAACTGCAGCCTTCCTTTCACGTGTCAGGTGGAATAACATACTGTTGTGTCTCTTCATTTAATTTTTTCACATTATAACTTCCTGTCACTGATGATTACTGCCTGATTGATTGATGGATTGATTAATGGTCAATTTCAGATTTTTCCAGCAGACCAGAGGAGATGAGGAAACAGTCTTGACAGGGTGACTGTTATCCTCTTGTCTTTTCCTCTCTGAGATTGATTACATCTCTACTGCACAAATCACAGTTTCTAAGTCATCTGATCCCCCTCTTCCACTTCTGATTATGGTTTTCAATTTAGTTTTAGCTTAACAGCCTGTCAGCCAAATTCACTGGCATGCTCTTGAGGCTTAAAGGGTTTTCAGCTTTTGGCTCAGGTTATCTACTGAATTGGTCAGCAAACAACTGAACTGAATAGAACACTACCACCATGCAAATGCATGAACTAAAAGATATGTGATTGAAAAACTTGAGCACCCTTTCAGTCACCTGAATACTGGTGTTTGTGAGTATTAGAACAAATTACAGCACAATGCTAAAAAAAGCAGCAAGTAAATTGCCTTGAAAAAAATAGTGTTTCCTATAATCCGTTTTTCATAGCATTTTAGAAAATGAGGGGTAAAGGTCTCTTGTATATTAACTATAGCACCATGTGGCTGGTATTCTTTATCAGTTGCTGAGCAACGGTCATACTCTGAATTTTTAAACTCATTAGCAAGCTGAACAGGCTGGCATTTGGCAGATGTTATTTGATTTTGTTTGGAGGCAAGTCAATGGGGGAGACAGGAGAGACATTGAGCTCATTGTGCTATCTTGCTTCACTTATTAAATTCTCATGATATTTTAAATACATTTAAGGAGACTAAAAGAAACTTCTTAATTTTCAGGTTATTCACAGAATTTTCACGTGATTTATGTAGTAATATAAATAAAACACATGAGCCAAATTTTGTTAGCTTCAAACACATTTAAATCTGTATCTAACATTTTCCTGAAATGTTTCAGTCATTAGTAATGGCTGAAGTAGCTTTATTGAATCCTCCAATCATGCAAGCATTTCTTAAATAGTTTTGCCAGCACACCACGTCCTTGACCAGGAATCTTTTATTTTTGTGTTCCATTTGAAGCCTTTTTTAAGAGAGGAAGTGTCAATTGTTATAAATCTTTTTGTGCTTTGTGACAGTGATGTGATGTGACCAAGCATCCACAAAGAATTCACTCTGCTTGGATTTTAAGATAGCGATGCCCAAACCTTACAAGTCCTGGCAATGTGCCTAAGTAAGCTTAAACCATTAAAACTTTGAACTAATGAGTTTCAAACCAGCAGGGGATCTCTGCAGAGCATAAGTATAAGGGAAGTCAGATACTGTCAGACTTGTGACACTAATTCAGGAGCACAAATCTCCCACTCAAATACCAGATGTCAATGTATTGTTTTGTTGACTCATTAATGGCAGTTTTAGCATGGCTGCTTTTTTCTCACTGAAGCTGATTAATGAACTAGTGAAAAGAGAGTAATACTATTCCTTAGTTTCTAAGGGTTGTCTTGAGTATCTCCTTTCTCTAAGGAATCTTTACCCAAACCACTTACTTCCATATGATTCAAAGGATTATTATGAATTACTGCATTATTATCATTAGTTTTCATCTCAGTAGCAGATGTGGGGCCCAACTCAGGGTTTTCACACTTGGTTTTACAGAAAAATGAACATTAATAAAGCATTCATACTGGCACTTGGAGTATGTGTTTTTTAACTCCTTCTGCATTATTTAAATTAAAAATTTCTGATAGTCTTGCAAGTAGATGCTGAGCACTTCCGGAAACTAATATTGCCTGACTTCTGGCAATTTTGGACTTCTTCCAACCTTATTTTCCTGGTCAGAGATAGAGTCTACATATTCATCTCAATAACAGTTACTACAAATATTGTTGAAAATAAGACCTATCAAAAAAGTATGGGGCTGGCTTCTAAGACAAAAAAAAAAACAAAAAACCCACCAAATATCTAGGTATATTTGCATGCTTTGGTTAGTAATATAAGTCAACAAAAAAGGGAATATCAGAGTGATATCCATAAACCACAATTAGCAAGAAAAAGGGGAAAACAGGGTAGGTTGGATTGAGTGAAATCACCTGTTAGAAATACTTAGGGAACATAGGCCAGACTCACAAGTAAGACAGAAAAAACCTGTTCTGCATACAACATGTAGTTGCTAAGTTAACTTCTTGCTGAAGGAAATTATGGATACTAAAAATTTACAAAAGCTCAAAGGAAGACAGAGTTCATGGCAGCTTCTGAACTGCAAGTTATTTGGGTTGAGAAAGTGTTACATACTGAGGAAATGTTACTACTCTGGTTTGTACCTTTCCTAGGTAGCTGGTGTTTGTCACACATCCTTTCCAGTCTTAGAGTTTACAATCATCCCTTATGCAGCTGTTTATCACTAACTCTACATACATTAATCTAATAATACTGCAGAGTTGGTTGGGATTTGTTTTGGGTTTTTTTTTTTTTTGGTTGGTTGATTGGTTTGAGTGGGGCTTTTTTGTTTGGTTGGTTTTGTTGTTTTTTTTTTTGGTGGTTTGGTGGGGTTTTTTTTGGTGGTTTGGTTTTTATTTGGTCTTTTTCTTTGTTTTGGTTCGGTGTTTTGTTTTGGGTTTTAATCCCTTTCTCTCCTCTGTACATTCTTTCTTCTTTGAGCCAGACTGGAGAGCAAATCATCAAATGCTGCAGGGTGAGTCATGTAGGAGGTGTGTCTACACAAGTACTCTTCCCACTGCCTTCTTCCCACAATGTGAAGTTACTGGTAATGATCTATTACTGTTGTACTGAATCCATTTTTTTAGTGCAGAGTGGCTTATAGTAGACAGGGAATGAATTCTAAAATCTTCCTTCTTGGTGAAATTTTGGAGCCTCCTTATCCAGGTTCAGAGTTTAGGTTTTAAGAAGTTTTTTGTTCCAAGTAGTAGCAGACTTGCACAATTTTCACCAAGACTTATAAAGGTCTCTTTAGCCCAAAGTCTTTGACTCTTGAAGATGCAGCTCTGTAAGATAGGGCAGATACTACCAGGTAATTCTAAAGTTTGGGATCTACTTCTAGCAGAAACACAATATAAAGTCACCTCATGGATGGAACTGGAATCGTTGCTGTGTGATTGAAAGCAGGAAAAAATAGTAAAGACTAGATTCCTGGTTTTTCTTTTCTTCACCATTATCACTCACAAATTACATCAGTATAAAAAAACCCTATTATTTGGTACAGTATACCTTTAATAAACATCAGTTCGCAGAATGGTTGAGGTAGAAAGGGATCTCTGTAGGTCATCCAGTACAAACCCCCTGCTTAGGCAGCACCACCTAGAGCCAGTTGCCTACAACCAGGTGCCTCTAAGGAGGGAGACTCCATGACCTCTCTGGGCAGCCTGTGTGAGTGCTCAGTCTTCTCTACAGTAAAAGGTGTTTCCCGATGTTCAGAAGGCAACTCTTGTGCTTCAGTTTGTGCATATTATATTTTATTCCATTACTGGGCACCACTGAATAGAGGCTGTCTCTGTCCTCTTTGCATCCTCACTTCACACATTTATATACTGATAACATCCCCCTGAGCCTTCTTTACTACAGACTGAACAGTACCAATGTTCTTGACATCTAATAATGAGATGCTTCAGTCTCCTAATCATCTTAGTGGCTTTCTCCAACGTGTCCATGTCTCATTTGTAAGGGACAGCCCAGAACTGGATGCAGGACTCCAGGTGTGGTCTTCCCAGTGCTGAATAAAGAAGAGTCACCAAATGGGCAAGGCTGTCTGGCTTGGTGGGCAGGAAGAGACCAAGATGAGCCTTGTGCTCTTTGCGAAATCTTGCAACATTGATTGCCAGCACTACTCAGATTATGAGAGATGAAAATTTAGGCTTTAGGGCTAGAACCCTCTCACCCAGTGCTTAGCTGGATGGCCAGAATGAGTTGGATAGCAGATTTTATGATTTCTGTTGTAGGGCAACTGCCTTATATTAGGTAAGGGTAAAATCTCTTCCCATTCATACATATTTAAAGAAGGAACATTTTGGGCAGTGTGCCTAATATTCAAATATGCACAAACATGCTATCAGCATGCTACTGACTGAAAGCTTAAGTAATTAAACGTAGCTGTTGTAATTGCTGTTGAACAATTTAGGTGCTTAGACAGCCCTAGGGCAAAAAAAAAAAAAAGGAAGTATCATAAAAAGTCTGTATTTCCTTTGAAAGATGTTTCTAAGAATGTAATTTTTTTTTGTATGGAAAAAATTCTATTAAAGGAGAAATCTGCAATTTGAATGAAAAGTTAACAAGAACTTGTTATCATTTCCCAAGTTTGTGGAGCCAATTAAAAAAAAATTTGCTTTCTTCACAGGAGACCTAGCATCAAAAATTAGTTGGGTAGTCTCACCTTATCTTGATTTTTTTTTCCCTCAGCCTGTAAGAAACACTGCAAATGGGATATGATTGACAGTCTCTGCACAAGAGAGGCCAAGGACTAGAATAACAACATAGTTTGCAGGTCAAGAGAAAAGGGTGAATTAGTAGAGTTGGACTAAGAAACTTGCACAGCCTGGATTCACTGTTTAACTCAGTCAGTGCTGTTAGTCTTGTACTTTGATGAACTCTAAATTCACTGAGAAATGACAGAAAAGAAGTAATAGTAGGGCTGAATGAATCCAGGAGCAGAAATGTGTTAAAGAACCTTTCACCTCCACTGTTATTTTACAATGAAGCTGAATAAAGCAGACCCTTTCAAAAGAAGTTACAGGGAGTTTCTGAAATGAATCTAGCCAAGGTCAGAAATTCTTATAATTCATATTATCTCTTGACTCTTCAGTGATCTTTGAAGCATATACTCTTGGTCCCACGTTATGATGGACAGGAGCAAAATTACAAGCCTTTAACACTTTTACTAGGGAAACATAGGGAAAAGTTAAAAAAATAAACGTAAATAGATATTGAAATAAATAAAATAATGAGTCTCACTTAGGGCTGACTTTAGTTCAATATGCCATTATCACTTCAATACTAAGGTCAGTTTGATACTTCCTAGTGCATTCCATCTGATTTTTTTTTTTAATATTATTCCTCCATTAACCATATTTACTTCCCAGAGAAGTCCAAATAAACACACAGTTGAGATGAAAATCTGTATTCGTTTTCTCAGGGCAGCTTTATTAAGCAGCAGAAGACAAGATGTTCAAAATAATTTTAAATAGGAGTTTTCTTCGTGAGGAAAGAACAAAGAAATATAATTTCCTTCTTTCTGTGTTCTGAGCCCCTTCTCCTCACACACTGCTTCTTTTCAATATCAGCTGTTTACTTTCTTTTGTGATATCTTCGGCTCAAAATACCTACAGCCCAGTTTTAAGAGAGTCCTCACAAAATTTGTCTTACTATTTCTCCGTGGGTTTTTTGTGTTAGCAGTATGGTGGATAGTAAACATATAAATTAGGACATAGTGCTAATTTATTAGTATTCAGAAAGAACTTGCTTTCCAAATAATGTCTCAACTACTTCAATATGTGTTGAGTAACAACATAAAGAGGGGTTATACTACACTAAGTTAACGAAATAATGTTTCCACTGGGTCTGTTTACTGCAAGAAGCTAACACTGAAGTACCTCAAGGTTATTTCTAATACTTGAATGTTTTAATGATTATTTTATTTGAAGTTAGAGCTCCATTTTTAATGAAGTAGTTCTCTGCCCTTAGCTTATATAGCTTTAAAGTTTGGGGTTTTTTTTCATCAATTCATCTATATTAGTGAAGTGAACTTGAAGATTAAAAAAATATATGGCCCTAATGGAATGTAAATGAAACAAAACATGAGCTAGAGAAATAACAACCTAACCAACCACAGAAAACAAACAAACAAAAAAATAGAATGGCAGTGATCTTCAAAAATAAGCATATACAATAACAAGACCAAATGTGATCATCTTTTTAATATGTAACAGGTAATACAGAATAGCACTAGCACAGTTTAAAAGTAATTTGGATTACATGGTTTTTGTTGAGAAAATAAGACTTTGCAGTACTGCAGCTTATCTTTGCTGTCTCTGTTGCAGAATAAATATTTAATTTACATATTCAAAAGTAACTAAATGGAAATTTATAAGGTCAGATATAGGGCACTTCAGTCTGCCATGGGGTATTTATTTAAGTTCGTAGGGGTGTTGTTCTTTAAAGGACTTATTGTAATTAAATTTAATAAAAAATGTTAGTTCTAGGAAGTAAACTGAGAAATAAATTCATAATGAACACTGGCAAAATCCAGTAAAGAATCTAAACACGAGGCATTGTAAGAACTTCAGTGAGCATCTAGAAGTATGAGTTAGCCAAACATCATTCAAATAATTAATTAGGAGTAAACTTTATATTTGCCTATTTTAGACCTTGTATGGGTGGGTACAAATGTCTTTTGTTGAGTTCATTCCTTCAAATGGACGGATCAGACTTACATGTCATAATGAGGAAGCTGAGAATCACAATCATTGGGAAGGAAGTCTATGGTTTACTGAACGGGTAAGTGCTATTCATACAAACCTCACCATACACAGGCTTTGGAAGTTCCCAGAGCTTTTTTTAGTTCTTAGGAATAACATCATCTGCTATAAATACTGCAAATAAATTGTAACAATATTAGATACTTTTAACACAAAATATTTAAGTCACATTAATGATGCTTTTTTCTGAGTGGTTATAGAATGATACATACTGAAAAGCTTACAGTGCCTTATAATCATATTTATTTCTGTGCCCTCTTTTTAATGTATAAAGCTGCTTCTATTCTTAGAAGAGGACTTATTCTCTGGAGGGTAATTTAGTATAATTGAAGTACCAGAATCACATAGACTACTAAGGTCCTTTGGATTTCACTGTAGTTTTTCACTTTGTAGTGATATAGCTAGATTCTGATTGCCTTCACAGCAATCTAAATCAAGATAAGAACACCAAGAGGCTTGGACTTGGTAACTCTTTTTCTTAGTTTTTGTGATACATCCAGAACTACCGTAGGACAGGGTTGTTACTGAAACAACACATTTTCCATGAGTTTCTTCTCTAGAAAGTGACAGTATTATTGGCGTTTGTTAGAATTTTAATTCTTAAATTGTGCACCTCTATCTGAATTGAATACCTGTACTAAACAGCAGGTTCTTTCTTCCCATCAAATTTCTCAAGCAATTTCTTTAACAAACTAGGTACAAAAGTGTATGAATGGAAACAGAATTGAGAGTAGGACCTAACCTAGTCAGTTCAAATAAAATGCACTTGAGAGCTCTTAAAACTTGATCAGTTAAGCTGTTTGTTTTCTGTTCTAAAAATACCAATTATGTAGAAACCTCATGATAAAAGCAACAATTGCTTTGCAAAGGATATGGGTAATTCTTCAAAAGTATCATCATTGCAGCTCCCACAAAGTATTCAAAAAGCCTTCACAGTAGGAAACATAATCATTTTTCAGTCAGACTATTAAGAAGTGCCAGCTCAGTGGCAGCAGTAAGACGTCTTTTGCAAGAGTCAGACACAGCAGCCCTTACCCTGCTGCTCTTCTTGCTCATTCTAGTTCCTTCCTCTTCAGCCAAGACAGACTATAGTTTACTGAGAAGGACTCAGAAAGGTCATAGGGCTGTTAGTCCTTGATGCACAAAATAGCTGTATGGCACTGGGATAAGAACTCTTTTTCCAAGGATTTACATCGAGATAAAGAGTTTTTCCAACTCATCCAGATCCACTAATTTGACCTTAAGACTGCATGTCCTGATTCTGTCTAGGACAGAGTTAACTTTTGCAGTAGCCATGAGGAGGTGGAGCCTGGAGCCCTGTGGACATGGGTAGGAAGATACTCTCTACCACATCACATGGGTTGCCAGGCTTGGAGATAAGGGACTCTCTGGCTCCTGGGCAAAGTGGAGCAAAGTGTGGTGATGTGGGGAATCCATCTGCCATTTTTCATTGTTGCTGGGGTCCATCGTGAGCATTTTTGCATGCGAATCACACTCTTTTTTATACTTTTGTCATAATACCATTGCTGTTACTGTTTGTTTTCTTATCCCATGGCCATTTCCAGTAAATTTTTCTTATTTTAACCCATGAGCTTTGTCTTCTGTGCCTCCCACTCAGGAGGGGAGTGGTTCATGGTCTTTGTAGTGGGAGTACTAAACTGGGGAATACTATTCCTAAACCACAATTCTGCAGACATTGCCTCAGGTCAGATCTGGACAACTTGAGTGTGTTGTGCATCTCTACGTACTAGAGAGGGTGTGTATGTTTTCTGTCTTCACTTCTGTAGGCACCTCTCTAATTAGGAGAGCGCTGGGAAACTTGGACTTCTTTGCTAAGAACAGCCAGGCTAGATCTCAAGAAATAGCACTGCTGGGGACTTGATCTGCAATTTGTGGAGAAGGATTGTATCGGAGTTGCTGGATTATCTGGCCACCTTGTCAGAAATAAAGGATTTTCTAGTCCTTTTGATTGAAGAAACTTAGGAACAGAGGTCCATGGAAGGAAAGCAGGACTAATTACTAACCCGTATGAGAGTTGAGTGTGATGTACAGAAAAGCTAAAGGATGGTTTTACTGGGGCAGGTATTTTTTGAAATGTTTAGCAGTCTGGGATAACTGTCATGCTCTGGGGCATTCAAACTGAAGCATTACATAGACATGACCTGTCCACTCAAAAACCTAAAGGCTACATGTCTACAATCCAGGCCTTAACGCTTGCCAGGGGCAGCTGGGGTTGTCTAAGCCATAGGGGTACTCACTAGTAAGGCTGCATGAGATGGTGTGGAAACACCTAGTTGTTTTGTTTTTAAGCAGCAAAAATGCAGACTTCATCCACTCTTTCGAGGAGATGAAATTAATTTCTGTGAGAGAGTCAGTACATGGCATGTATGGCCTGCATACCATATGGGTCCTACTTAGCGTCTCCTGCCCAAGTAGTTCACCATGTCACAATATATGTCACTTGATGGAATCAGTATGACATCTCATCCCCAAACACTTCCTAGTGTAGGAAAATTACTGCGTGAAACTTTAATATGCATATTTGCCCTTTTCACTGTTACTTTTAAATACAAAATTATCACGAATCTTTTCAAAGGTGAACAATGAGGAATAACAGTTTTTTGAGTTCTTCACAAGGATTTTTATTCTACTAATTAAGTAATCCTGTTTTTACCCAGCCATGTAAAGGGCAAGCGTGTGAAAAATGGTATGATATGGATGAAGAACAGACAATGTTCCACTCACAGATTTGTAATTCTTGCGATAAGGTTGCCATTCTTTTTGTATCCCACAGAGTGTGAAAATGTGTGAATACCTCAAAAATAGTATGATTAGTATTAGGAGAATTTTCTGAACCAACCTTATGTTTCCAGTAGATAATAATGCTTCCATAATTTGAGTTTAAAATTCTGAAATACCTAAATTAGAAAAAAAAGAGAGAGCAAAAAAAAAAGCTAAGTGGATGACATTTAGGTATTCTTCCCATAACCAAAGAATCCAGAACATACTTGTAAGGATGCTCGTATACTTTAAAAAGTATTATAGACTTATGAAATTAATTTCACAATGTGTCTAATGGCAATTGATGAAAAAGCACATCATTTCAAGAGGCCTTTTGAATAGTTCTGTGGAACACAGGCATTAGAAAGACCTCTGTTAACCCCTGTTAAATGATCTGTAAAGGTAAAGCATATCAATCTCAAATGTATTGAAGATCTCATACCTCTTTGCAATGAGTTCAATTTCACTTTGGATCAGGAGTGCACTTCTGAGATTATTCTTCTTATTGTCCACAAGTCCAGAGCTTTCCTTTGCTTTTTGAAGTAAAGCATGCAAATTATTGTCAGGTGCTGACCAGGTTAAACTGCTGTTCAACTGTTTGTAAGCATTTCTTGCAAACTAGGGTAGTATAGTCTGGAGTAAATCTCCTCAAAATCCTATAGTGGTAATGAAACAGTTTTCTCAGGTCTGTCAAGAATCCTCTTTCCAGGACGCCAGAAGGAGTATGCCACATCAGCATTCTCCTGCCTTTACTCCCTTGGTGCATACACAGACATTCCATGGGTAAGGATAGACTTAGCTGATGTAATGTAGTTATGAAATAACTCTTGCAAATTGCTGCTTTTTTCATTCATAAGCCTGTCCTATTTGCAATGTCTTTGTCATAAGGAATCAAAATAAACCAACAGGTTGATGCTTCCATAGTGCTTAAGCTGGTAAGTCTGTTGATAAATTTATATTTATATTTAACTACTTCTGCCACTTTATTAAACACACCTTTCTAGAGGGTCTCCCTTTAAATCTCAGTTGACTTGCTTTTAAAATATCATAGTCTATTTAAATAATCATTGGACTAAAGTGTGATATTTAAACTGTAATTTGGTAGCAGCAAGAGCATGGAAAGGCAAACCTAGGGTGGGCTGATTGTCATCCATTCAAACCAGACTTTTTTCTAATTTCTGTGAAGTTACAGTCTTTTAATGATAATCAGAATTAATCCTTTCATGAAAAACTAGTGTCATCACTATATTTTTTTAAAAATATGACCTTGAATGAGTTTATTGAATTTTTTCTTAATTTTTCATTAGTAAACTCTTCACTATACACTGTATCTTTTTTCTGTTTTCAATGACATTGATGAAGTGTTTGCATTCCCTTTGTAGTCATAGAATGGAATGTAACTTCTAAGTAAAAGCTAAACAAATCTAGCTGAACTTCTTGTTTGGAATTGGATATCTTTCTATTTGCCATTGACGGTAAGTGTTCTTGCATTAGACATTTGTGTATTTGTATGAATACATATATACATGCATAAGTATAGATGAACTCAAAATAAGATGATCAGGAAGTAGTACTAGAAGTGCGTGAGTTGTATAAAAGGGACAGGTTATCATCTTACCTCCTCAAGGATTGTGCTTCAGCTGATGGTGCCTTTAGAATGAACTTGAGCAGCAATGTGCATTTTTGCCTTCAAAAAGACAGCAATGAAAAAGCTAACACGATGAAGCTGCAAGAGCCACGTGAGGTGGTTCACAGCTGGAATCATAAGCTTCTTTCAAAGATTGGTGAAATGCATCCATTTCCAAATGTATTGCGGAATGACCTTTAACTGGTGGAGGTAATGCATGTTAGATTAAAGGAATCTAAGGAAAGGAAACAGAGTAACTATTGTTCAGCCTTCTTTATCTTGGTTTGTAACTCAATCTGCCAAACACCACCTGACTTTTATTTGGTTAAAACTGTTTCATTCAACAGGCATGTCTTCCTTTCTTAGAAAGATAGCCTGTAAGATTTATATGTGGTCCTTTCAAAACTTTTTTTCAAAATAACTAAGAGTCTTTTTGATGTACTGATTTTTATTACAAGTATGAATAATTCTGCCTAATGAATATGAGCTGTGATATAAGCGAGTGAACATACAGCATGTGATAGAAGCCAAGCTGGAAAGGAAAATGAGATGCTGAAAAAGAATCTGATTACTTGGTCTCTCAGAGATTCAGACTTGTAACACATAAGGCAGATGAACGTTTGTATATATGCATATGTTTCAATTCTGGAGCCTCTTGGGATACCTAAGGCAAGGAAAACCAAAGTTCATTCTTCACTAATGTCCTTAAGCTTCCTTTGCTACCTAACAAATAAAGGTGTTGCTTATAATTGCTCATCGCTTTATTAACTGTGCAAAGCATGAATTTTAAATGAATTCTTGTCTTTTCTTCATTATCAGTTTAGTAAGTAGCATAGGACATATTTTCTTTTGGAAATCAAGTTCAGAGAGATTCTCCCAGTTTGCATTCATGACAGTACATATTTCATGACCTTTCATATTTCATACTGAGATAAAAGTATTGCTGACTTTTTTTTTTTTTTTTTTTTTTGCTTTTATGGTCATTTGCTCCTCGAGCAAATCTAAAGGCCCTATGGTATGCTTAAGAGCCTGTGGCACATATGAAGAAGTACAAATGACTGGATATATCAAGACATTGCAACTAGTGCTTATTTTAATGTGAAAATCTATATGAAACTGAGCCAAGTATGCTGTATGATATAATTGGCTCAGTACAACCTATTCTTATAAAAGCATTCTTTCTATAATGAAAGTAAGAGCTGAATCCTACTGGGTGATTATTTCCTCTGTGATTATAATGTATTTTGAATCCTATTATACGTATAGTCCTCCAGATTCTTTGACTGGGTTGTGAGTTGAATGATACCCAGTGTTTTTCTTAAAGCTTTCACTCTATGAATCAAATAGGTAGGGTAGAATCTTACTAGTTACTTTTTAAGCAGAAAAATGTCATTCCTCATATATGCTATAAAAAAAATCTTAATTGCTGAAAAATAAAGTTAAAAAAGAAACAGTTAGTGAAATAAATAACAGTTCTCAATTAATTCCCTCATGTTGGAGATATTTTTACACTTTGGACATTGAACACTAAATAATCTTTGTGGCACCAAGCCTCATATTAGACTAGTAAGCCTTGAATCTCCAGGAAGTTTAAACAGTAGAAGAAATGTCATCTATCTTCAGAAAAGAAAACCCACTGAAATGTATCTGGTTGTTCAGCAAACTCCATAAGCCATTGATCTGTTTTCATTTTCAAACAGAATGTATATTAAAATTCATTACTAAAGGATATGTTTTTTTCTGCCACTGCAAATCTAATAGATTTTAATCTAGATTTGAATTTTACTCAAGGGCAACACTCATCCTCCTTGAATAACATAAAAACTATGTCAAGTACTGTTAAGTGAAACAGTATAGGACTGACAATGCAAATCTGCAGTATTTCTCAATGCTACTCTTAAATATACAAAGTATTCAACAAAATTATGTCAGACATAGCACTAGACGGTTCTTCCATTAGAAATCTGACAAATCTCTTCAGTCACATCACATTTGATAATCAAAGTGTTCTACTTTTAAGTAAACTGAAACTACATAAAAATTGTTTTAATGAAAAAGATCGTGCATCTCTCTGTTCCTTTTGATACAACAGCTTTTGTATGAGTGGAATGAGCCACAGATTTTAAATGTGTTTTTCTGTCAGAAATTTCCAAATATTCATTACAATATTTGTCATCACCTAAAATTCCATCTAGAAATTGTTACAGATCTCCATAAATGAAGTAGATTTCGATAGCCCAGAAAAAAATTTTGCTTTTTAGTAACTATTTGGGTATACTGTATTATATAGTGCATTTAGTAAATATAATGTAATTATGCAGTACTCACAGTAGGTACTTTCCTGACAGGTACACCTGTCCTGTAAATAAATATTCATTTCTCAGGAAAAGTTAAAACAGGTTCTGTCAATTTTTTCCACTGTCATTCTACTTTTAAAATATGCAATATTTACTATGTTGATCATAGCAGACACACACCTTGTTTCCTAATTCCATTTATCTCTTTAAAGAATTATTTAAGGTATTGTTTATGTAGACAAATATAAGATATGAAATGACAGGAATTTCCAAGTAGATGCTTACTTTTGTTTATGAGGTAGTTGGGAAATTTTAGGTCCTTCTGGAGCAGGGGGTGGATGCTAGAGGTTAAAGCAGAATTTTTGTAAGCAAAGATCAAAGGGCTCCCCTCACAACTGCTCATCAGGAGCCTGCACCTGGATGGAGTTGTGCAGATAAAACTGCTCCCCTTGGCTTGCCCACTTCCCCCTGCCTTTTTTACAGTCAAGCACATACACTGTCATATCCTCCTTTATGCTGGGAGAAAGAATAATCCTCAACCTTCAGTGTGAAACCACTTTTGTGGTGTAGATACTGACAAAATTGCAGTGTTAGTCTTGTAAGCAAAAGAGAAGGGGGAGGATAGTTTCACAGTACAGTAGTTCTTATTACTAGGGACGTGTAATATGGATGACAAGTACTCCATGTATTGTTTATTCCATAAATACCATAATTATTTTATCCTTACATGACGACAGCATTTTCAATATTGTAACAGAGAACACTGTGCATAGTTGAACAGCTGCAGAGTCATTGTGACATGTAAAACCAGTGCTTATGTTTTGCTTGCTTCACTGGGATAATGTAAAGCTTTATTTGAACTTAAACAGAAGTAGTAAGACTACATGTAGAAAAATCTATGCCTCGCAACAATTGCCTGCATAGTTCTTACCTTTTTTAGACCACTGAATCTTCAATAAAAGTTAGCAACATGGCTTCTCTACCAGAAGCCGTGCCACTGTCAATTAATGATTTTGATAACTAATACTTACACATAAATTTTAAAATATAAATTGATAGCTCTGCATTTATTTGAATTAAAAAAGGAACAGTATTTGAAAAACCAATACTTCCCAAGATCTAAAATTACTCAAATATGGACTTTTAATGCTAACAGTGATGTATTCAAAATAAGATATGAAATTGGTATTGTTTATTAAGGTTTTTGGTATTCATATTTTCTCTTCATCCAAAGACCTAGATTGTCTAGGTGTGACCAGCAGTCAGGCAAAAGACTTTAAAAATTTCATAAAAAGGTGTAGAAGGCTAGTCAATATATCAGTAATACTGTGTTTAGTATCTCTGCTAACAGACCATCTGTAGATCTCTAGGTAAGTTCCAAGTTGATTTGGTAAATTTTGTGCTTCCAAGATGACAGAATGCATATTTAATGCATGAATAAAATTTCCGATTACCCTCTACACCTTGTCTTGCTGTTCTTATAATATTAAATATTATTTACTGGAACTCCCTTCAGTGGGACTTACTTACATGACTAAAATATGTTCATGTGGATGAAGTCTGCAGAAAGCACTTAATGAACTATGTATGCAAGTAAGCTATTACTCATTAGTAAAATACGTAGTACCTTGTTGCTTAAATGCCTCATACAGTAAACTGCTTTCAAAATAGTAAGCAATGTAAATACATACATTTTTATAAAATAAATATTTCTGTGCAGAACATTTTTTAAATTTCTGTGGTTAATATTTGTTAGTAATGCAGGATATTTTTGAATTATTTATTTAGTTTTAATCAATTTTTTCTTAACTTATGTGCAAATAACATAGGACACCATATGAAACACATCCTGTGGAGGGGGTTCTGCAGAATGGCTTTCAGTATTTCAATATCTTTTTGGTAAAATTGTTTATACATATTTTGATCAAATATTGTGTTCAAATTTAAGTATTCTAATAAAATACTTACTGACTGAAGATTGTTCTGGTTCACATTAATACAGTACAATGAGGCAATTAAAAAAACAGGCAATAGCTAAGTAATTATTAAGACACTAATATAAAAAAATAAGTACACTTTTTTTTTTCCTAGGAAAAATAGAAATGTAGCAAAGAAGCAAAATCAGCATTCTGTATCTGTGGCATATAGGTAGATTTTAGCACCAGAAGTCAAAGGCATTGTTGTGAACTGAAGCATTATTTGCAGTGAAAATGGCTTAATAGGTTGCAAACTAGATAAGAATTTTATTGAGAAAATAACTAATGCACATTTTATATCTTTCTTTTCTACATACACTTTTGTAATCTTTTTCCAATCCAATTGAAAAAAGGAATTAGTGTCATGAAGACTAAGGATACATTTTTCTGGTTTTGTATTCTTCAAATAAACAATCTTCATTTACGGTGTAATACATGAATTGACAAAGCAATTTTTATTAAGAAAATTCTTATCTACCAGCTTAGTCACAAAATATATGCAAATATAGTTGCTGTTTTGTATAGTTGGTATATTAATATAACTTGTATACTGTATACACAAAATATGGGGAATTGCTTTTGAAAAAGAGTAGGAAATGGACAGACTTTTGGAATAGTACAGAGTGCAAAATTGTGGATGACTACAAAAGTACTTGGCAATTCACACAAATACACACATTAATAAATGCTTTGTAAATTCACATACGCAATGAAACTAAATGAGTCTGTGGAAGTTTGTCATTCACAAGAATCAGTAACAACATAAGCAGTAATGCGGAAAGCACATCGCTGTCCTTATTTAGAGTTTGGCTTCTGGTCCTTTAGCTTTGTCATACTGCTGGAATGATATCCAGGTATTAATCTTCTGGAGAGTGGTATTGAATATTTCTCAGTATTGAATTGAGCTAATTTTACTTTATTGATCATGGTTATCTATCTTTCCTGAGATTCAACAGAATGCAAAGGAAACCGATGTGTCTCGTTTAAAATGCTTGCATAAAATATCTCATGCATTGAGATACACTCAGTACTTTGAAATAATGTATTCATTGGATTCAACTGCACTGAATGTATATGAATAAGGTTACTACTATTGATTTATGGTGAATATCAACTAGACCCAAGCAGTACTGTATCATACTGTATTTTAATGATTTATGTGGACTCATTTATCTTTTGCTCAGATACAGCAAAATTACTCAGTTTTTGACTGAGAGTTTCAATTAGATAGTTAATTACATAACTGAGAATGTTTTGTGTGATACTGCAGTTTTCTGTGAAACAAACAATTTGCCTGAGTTCCTAGATGACTCGTCTTGTCATGAACACTTTTTCTGTATCATGCAGAATATAGTGTATAATTGTTTATGATTGTTTGGAAAAGTGAATATCAATGATAATTCACTTTTGTAGTGCTATAATAAATGAAAGCCTAAAATGTATATCGATCATGAATTAAGAAGCAGAGGAAGTACTTTATTGGGGTTTTTTTTTTTGCCATGTGCTGTTTTGCCAAAGTAACACATAATTACCCTGCTAAGCTGTATGATATATTAGCATACAAGAGAATAGTGCCATGTATTCTAAAACAGTTTGGCTGCAGCACAATCTTCTTAAAGAAGCTAAGCTGAAGAAGAGATTAGATTTTGAGCAAGTGTTAGGTTTAGGTTGGCTGTTTCTCATGAAGGCTGTGCTGCCAGTCCTAGTCCAGGGGTTCAGAGAGCAGCAGACCTGGCTGTCTCATTGCTTTGCAGTTGTCTGGATGGATCTGCTCACTTCACCAAGAAGTACTGAGGCATGTCTCTAGTCATAAAAATCATCACCATTACCTGCCAAAGGGACAGTGTGTTTGCTGCTGTCATTTCCCATTTTGCTGACAGGTCAGGTCTTGCAGTCAGAGCTCCCACTGAGTAGTGTCCAGGTCCTGTCCTCATGAACATATGGAGAACATAGACATCAAAGAGGAACAACTCAGGGCATTTGCAAAATATACTTGCAGCTATAAAATCACACCCCCTTTTCTCAAGCCTTGCAAGCTGTGTTTAGCAAATTTTTGTCTGCTGAGAATGCTGTACTTTAGAAAAAAAAATTAAGGGCTCAAAACTATTGTGGAGTTTTTCATTAAGTAGAAGTTTTATAGAAATCACATTATTATTACTCCTCTCAGTGCTCTGGCTGATTTCTAAGTGAAGCTTAAGATGACTGTTTTGATGTAAAAATCCAGGATGGAGTTGCTCTTGATTACAAGAGATCCATCTCTTTCGCATGATTTCATGACAGATTCTTTCATCCTTTTTACTTTGAAAGGAAAGGAAGCTGGCCAGTGAATTTTTTTGAATGTGAAGTACCAATATCAATGCTAAATGCTTAAAAGATTGTGTTAAAGATTGACAGTGCACATCATCACAGCTTTAATTGAATGGTCTCTGTTGTTTAATTAAGGATGACTTGCAAAGAGGAAACAATGGATCCCAGCATTTCTCTGTCTCATAATTCCTCAAGAGTTCTTATTACCTGTGAATACCACTATGTTAATATATTAATATTAACCTGCCATGGTGGAGGAGGAGTAAGAACCAGATGATCTTTAAGGTCCCTTCCAACCCAAACCATCCTAGTATTCTAGGACTGAAAACAGTTTCTGAAGCTCTTGCCTGGCTTTGAGACCAACTGGTGCATGTGGCTTCTTACGCAGAATGAATCCGTCTCCAAAGCAGGGTGACCACAGTGAAACTACCTTCTGTGAATGTTCCTAGGCTTCCTTTCTTAAGTCTTGACCAGTGGGAACATGGTTTGGAGACAGCTGTTCGGCTTTTGTCAAAACCATCCTGGGACTTTGCAAACAAGAGTGATCATGTGCTGGTATTTAGGCATATTAGGTCTTTTAATAATACTGCTGTAATCTTTTATTCTTTTAGAGGGAGTCAGTTCAGGTTTTGTTTGTCTGAGTTTCCTACTAAGAATTCTAATGCAGTATAAGAAATTCTGTAACTGTGCCTTTGATCCACAGTTGGCTTGAGTGATTTCAAGCATCTGAGTACAGCTGGAAGGTGTGCCTGGATTGGAGTACACTTAGAAGCGATACGTGAAACTGGATCCTTGTAATTCATGTATGCTCCACCTTGTGTTACAGAAACTACTCCAGTATTGTTTGTGTTGGATAGCTTCCATATTTCTTCTTATTGGGTTTGTCAATCATAATATGAGGTGTCTAATGAGTTTTTATAGTGAACAATCCCACTTTTTCATACAGACACATCCTGGATGCCACTAAGCTGCTATAATTTTAAATATATGATATTCAAAGTTAAAAATTGAGAATTGAGATGGATTTAGAGAGACATTTTAAATTTATGTTTGTTAATTTGGAAGCTCAAATCCTAATTTTTTATTTGAAGAGAATAAGAATAATAACTATTTTGTGCTTTCAGGTATTTGTCTAAGGTAAATGCTAAGAAAAAAATTCTCAGATGAATCAAGGAATACTTCATTGGATTCAAAGGAAGCATTCTTATTTACTGCCTAAAAATAAATATGACAAAAGCAAAGTACTAGCCCAAATACTGGAAATATAAAGGGTTTAAATTTGTACATTAATTTCATGATGAAATGTGTCATGTCTTGCCTGCATATGTATATAAGCAAATTTATGTACAGATATGCTGCGAAAATCAGGTTTCCATATGCTAATTTAGTTTCCTTTGCTTTCCCTCACAATATTGCTCACATTTTCTAGCAGTAATAGTTGCCAAAGGACAAGAAATATCATTACTATATGACTACATTATATTTTAAAATAATTGAAATTTATTTAATAAAAAAATTAAACTGCTTCTTTCTTTTGAAGATTGTCACTTGACATTGCCTGGTTTTGGATTTTGAAATAAATACACTAGATAGTGTTATGAGTTTTACAGTACGGACCTACTAATTTAAATAATGCATGAAGCCTCAAAAAATCCAGGTAATTTTACTAGCAAACTATTTGTTGCCAGATAAATTCCATCTTCATTGTTGATATTATGGATTATTGCAGAAGGCCTTGATGGCAAATGGAGTCTAATTCAAGACATCCAGTCAAACATTACCTACATTAATAACATGCAGGAAAATCTTCCTGTAAAGCTGAAGTTACCTTGAAATAGTTTTTCCTAGTATATATTGAAATTATTTGTCTCTGAATTAGACTTGTCTTGTGACAAAAGTTCTTTTCAGAGAGTATTCTACTCCTCAGTGATTTCATTTAAATTTTATTAATGTTAGCAGTATACTTGCAGGCAAATTCATGAAAATAAATCCTTTTGCCGTTGTGTAGTGATGTATTGCTTCATGGGTCTGGAGTCTTTCTCTCTGTTTCTATAATCAGAGTTGTTACATGTCAAACTAAAGGACTAAGGAGCTTTCTTGCATCTTTATTCTAGGAGAGTTCTCTTCAATATTTTCCTTTGACAAATCTGAGCACTACAAAGAATAATTTTTTTTCTGTCTTTCTCTCTTACATCTCTAGGAACCTGTGATGTAGTGATATTTCCAATGACTTGCCATCATTCTTTCTCTGCTTTATCATTTATTTCTCATTTCAAGGATTTTCTAAAGTATTGTGAGAGAAGCAAATTATTAGTAAATTCAATTTGCAGACAACCATTTTTGAAAAAGCAACCTAAGGACATCCTGCATGAAATTACACTTCTCGTATTTCAGAAATTGTGAACGGTAGAATTTCAATAGAGTACATCTCATTTGTTTCCTGTGTTAGAGGCAGACAAGCCTGAATCGTTGGTCACAAGAAGGTCAATAAAACAATATTCATTACCTGGAGAAGTGATGCAGGGCCATCTGTCAACTTCACCTTTTAATAAAATTTCCCAAAAGGAGACACACTGGGGAAAAGAATAAAAACAAATGGAACTAGCCTGTTAGACAGTTAGCATGACCCTCACAGTAGCTTTGCCTTCATCTTCACTGGGTTGTCAGTGACAAGTTTGCTGTGAGGCTGTTTGCAGACATTATATAAAAACTTGTGATTAAATGTGTTTTTTTGGAAATGGCTTCAGTATTTAAAAAAATACTGAATTTAACCAGACCCCAAAATGAGTAAGGACATTTCAACAAATGTCTGCAGGATCAAGACTTTTCCTGGGGAAAAAACCAAGGTATTTTGTGGTATGTGAAATTCTGTTCTCTCTTCTGTGGGACCTGACCTTCAAGCAAATTGTTCATGAAGGAAAATAATTAATACGTACTTGGAAAGATATTAATCACCAAGCTATAGGATGTTGCATGCAAGAGTACTTTGCAATATACCCTGCTGAAACTCTATATTTGTGTGTTGAAGAATACGAACTTAATGTGTTCAAAAGAAGAAAGGCAGGTCAGTGATTAGGGAACATGATTGAATAAGGCAGTCAAGTTTTAGCCTTTCCTGGCTAAAGCTCTTATGTATGACTCTGCTTTTGTATGGAGCTTTGGTTAAGAGAAACTGCTTTTTTATTTGCTTAGACATATCCCCCTAGATTTCAGGTTTTTTGCTTTACTGTTGTATGATGATACTAACAGGAGTAACTATTCAATCAAGGCCGTTTTACTGTGTTCTGTGAAGAAAGAAGCATGTGAAGACATTGTCAGAATCAAATCTAGTATGTAAGCAATATTTTTTCATTATTTTATTTGGTATTGTGGATTATTATACTGGCAATATAATACATTTAGTTTAGACTGTAAATAAGAAGCAGCAATATGTTTTTCTTAGTTTATTACCTAGTATTGGTTAACTACAGAATCATGGACAAATTATTTTTCCTCTGCCTCAGTTCAGTGCAACAAAGATAAACAGTCTTTAGTTAATTACAGACATGTTCTTTAAGAATTAATGGGTTTTAAATACTTTTCAAATGTGAAATGTTGCTTCAGAGATAAACTGGTTGTAGCAGAAGCATTCTTGTTTGTGTAAAGTATTAAAACTAAAAGCTGTAGTCAGCAAGAAAATGAGTCATATTAAAAAAAATACTGTTTCTGACATTAGCATTTGTTAAAGATACATGTCTTTCCCACTCAGTACATGACAAGTTTGAAACTGATATATACTCTCATTAACATAATAATCATATTTACTCATGTACATGTTGTAAGGAATCTGAAATATCTCATCTGGTTGACTTACTGTCTGTTTCTGAACTTTTTGAAATAAAACCTTTAAAAACCCATTTGAAGATAATTATCATTCTTACACAAACATTTTAATCTGGCTTTTATCCTTTTATGATGGACATCAATAATCTCAGTTATCTTGTATAATACCTCTATACAAGCTGGCAGCATTTCTTGCACCTTTTCAGGGGCAATGCTAGATATGCTAAAGTAATTAAGATGTGAGTGCCGACATCTAATATTTCTCCTGTTGCTGAACTTCCCTCCAAATCCCTCCTGGAGAATTTAAAGCCAGAATTGTTTTCTTCCCACAATCTTTCTACTGTTTGCTGAGACAAAAATGAACCAGCCTCTTTAGAACAGTGTGTTGCAATTAAAGGGAAAATCATGCTTCCAGAAATTTTCCCCTTCAATGTGAACCAACAAAACAACATTTGCAATCTGTTTTCCACTTCCAAAATAATTTCAGGCATAAACTTTCCTTGTCTTCATACCATATTCTAGGGAAATCCACAGAACAAAAAAAAGGGAGACACCATAGATTTTTCTATAAGGTTGTTAATTAGCTTTCTGATAGCCTCAACGTAGTACTTCTGAACATATTACTTTAATAAATTAGAGTATATGTAATTTTAAAGATCAAAACAAAAAGATTGACTCATTCAGTATACTGATCTTTTAAGACTAAAAAATGATGACTTCCAAATTGTATTTGGAATTAATTAGAAATACTGCTTTATTGATTGTCTGAATGCATCTTTTCCATACTTTAATAAGTCTCTACATTGACTTCCAGAATGGTATTTTTTCTTGCATATCCTACGTTGGTGCTGAATAATAGCAAATACTTGATGTGCTACAGTTACTCAAAGATGTTTGACAAAGATGAAGGAGAGGAGTGAACACAGTACAAAATAGGGGAAAAAATTACCCTTTTTTTTTTTTTTTTTTTTTTAAACGTTACTTTACAAATTGGGCAGCTATTTCACCAAAGCTCTTCAGGCCTGCTTGTCAGAAGCAAATGTTCTGAGAGGAAAGAGATTTTTCTTCTGACCACTGAAAGACAGACACTCAGTCATCAGAAGAAATTATTAGTGTAACTTCAGACTCAACATCCTTTAAGAACAGCGCAAACAGCAGATAGTAGAATGGGAGCAAATGGGCTAGCATGGATATGAGAGCTAGGGAGTTACTTGTATTGAGATATGTCGTCCATTTATATCTCTTCGTGTCATCATTGTACAAAATAAGGAAATGATACCAGTAGTTCTGTTAACCCACAATCTCAGCATTGCACACATACCTTCTCAGTCTGCAATATTTGCCTTTGTTACACCGCTGGGAGAAAAGTTGTGACTAAGGGGGTTTTTTTGTCTACATTTCCCTTGTGCTTCTTGCATAGCACTGGTAATATCTGTTTCTCCAAATTCTTTGTGTTAGCTGAGCAGATTTTTTTTTAACCAAAAAAAACCCAAACCAAAGCAAAAAAACCCAACCAACCAAACTAAACACCAAACCAAAACAAAAACCCCGAACCCTACACCAAGCAACCCACAAAAAATCCCCAATGGTTGAACTTGACTATTGCAGGACTTTGTACAGTATCTAAAAGAGTGATCATCAGAATTGGACTATTTGTATTTCAACCCCAAAAAATAAAGCTAATAGTCCTATGAGATTGCTTCTAATTTCCTAGCATGAAGTACTTTATGCTATATTGATTTAAATAATCTTTATGACCATATGTGTGATATCACTATTATATAAAAATAAGAAGCAAAACAAGAGCATTTTTCAATTTCTGTGAGAGTATGGTTGTAAATTGTGTTACACTGAGGCAGTTGGTTAACAACCTCATCAGAGATGACTACTTATTTTTCTTCCTTCTGAGTGGTTTACAAATGGTTTTTTAGAACACAACTCCTCTAATTCACAAAACTATTTTTTTTCCAAATTCCATAAATAAAGGGTGTTTGAAATGCATCCATTATATTCTGGAAAAAACATGTATTCTTCCACTTACTTTATTTGCAATATGGTTGCTCTCTTCTGCTTCACATACTTACAACTTTCAATTTAGGTAGAGGAGTACTATAAGTATTAAAAGAAAAGAAAATTAGGGTATTATGCTCTGTTAGTCATGTGGAATATGGGCTAATCATTCTCCACAAAATGAAAACGTTTTGGGTGCTCAGCATTTTATGAGCCCTCTAAAATTTACAAATTTAATTTTGAAATCCATTACTTTCTCAAAATAAAAGGAAGAATGAAGTTTCATAATTTGAAAAAAGAAAAAAAAAGATTGACGTCAACGTTTCTCCTTAATAGTTTGTTTTGAAAGATGTTTCAAGATACTCACTGCTGATAACTAGAGAGGAATGATATAATACAGGACTTCTGGGTTCCTTTCTATATTTTGTGAGAAAATGTATTCCCACAGACACACAGTTATTGGGGGAAAAAAATCCACTTATTTTATAGTGTATTCAAAACATTTAGAAGCATTGCATGGTGCCTTTTTGTTCACCTTAGGGGAGGGTATTTTTTAGGTAGTACATACTTCATTCCAACAACAGTTCAAGATGCCAGGGACAGAGTTGTTTTGGTATTTGAACAGGACCTTTGGAGCAATTAGTGAATCAGTCTTTGGAAGAACTTCTTAAGGTCCAACATTGGTTCAGCAGTACATTGCTGAAAGAAACAGTCACTTGTGGGGTGGGAAAGGAGGATGCAGGTTTTTCTCTGCCTCTTTTCTCCAGCTGGGTGCATTTTGCTGTGATACATTAGTGACAAGGTGACAGGTAACATTCCCTGCAGAGTCCTACCAAAAGTTCAGTTACAGAAGGAATGTAGTATGGCCATGGAGGTATTTGACATCATTCTTTGTCTGTCAGATATTCAGTATTTGATCTAAAGTAAATCTCCTAGAAATTATGAGGGTTGTTACGGAATGGGGGAAAATCACAGGGGATGGTATGGCACAGAGAAATCACAAGATGGCTTACCTAATAAATAAAAAAAAATCTTCAGAACTCTTCTTTTTACATGCCTGTGATTTAATAATGACTTAAGGGATTTTTCCTTTTATCCAGTCACTGATAGTTCAATTTTAATGGTTTTGAGAGTGCATTACAACTGTGTGATTTAGAGGCTATAACTGAGAACACCACACTAGTGAATGCTAGACATTTGTGTCAGGATAAGATACAAATTATTGAAGGAATAAAACAATGTGTTTCATGGATAGCACTTATACGGTAATCTGTTCTTGGCCTCTTTCTTTTTTCCTGGGCAGAGTAAAAGCTGGTTACTGCAGCCCTAGGGCAAAGGCACCATGTTATCTGTGGCTCCAGCACTACAGATGGGAGACATTCCCATAACTGATAAATAAAATATAAACCTGCTAGAGTACAAGGGAGGTTTATCTTTTCTGTTGCTGAGGTCCATGATGAGTCTTCTGTCCCTGAAGATTCTGTGTTTCTCTATACCCACACAGAAAATCGTATTTACTGAATCTTCTCAATCTTGCCATATTTAATTTACCTTCTTTTCATGGCCAAAACACATTGGTAGCATCCTTTAATATAAGTAAGCTCTCTCAGTCTGATTCATTGCTGTATGTCTGCAAAAGCTGTAAACTGTAATACTTAACACTTTTTACAATGGCAGTTTCTGTTTTCTAGGTAGTCACTGAAGCTTTGCTTTGCTGTGCACTTCTCTATTCTAAGGTTGTTTAGAAAACTTGAGTTAACAGTAGATTTTAGAACAGCATAATAGCCTAAATGGCTGATAGCCTACAAACTATAGTAATATTAGTGCAGACTGAAAAACTCTATTGCTTATTGTAATGGGACCTGCCAAACTTCCTCCAGATAAAAATGCTGATATTGGTCAATCAGAATAAGTAAGGGTTTTTTTTCTGGTAAATGAGTGTTGGGAAGCTGACAAGGGGAAAAATATATCAGAAAGAGAAGAAGTATTAGAGAACATACACTTCTTTAAGGAACCAGTGGAACAGCCATGATGAGCTGATGTTACCAGAACAAGTTGTAAGGGCTTCTTGAATAACCATCTCCACTCCAACACAGAGGTTTTCACTTCCCAGCACTTTATAACAATTTCTGAGTGAAAATGCTGTACTCAACATTCAGTGCAGCACAGCTTTAAATATTAGGAACATATTTGTAGTCAGACAAAATTTCTCATGACATACCTGTGTTTGAATGACTGTATGAGGATATAGTAAATACAGTGTATCTGAGACAAGAACCTCACTTGAGTCAGATGAATTTGGATCATGAGTAGTTAATCTAATCTCTAATAAAATAACTGAGAAAGAAACTCTGGGGTAGGGTTTGCTCCAGGCCACAGTGTAAGTCACATACAGTTTTTATCCTCCCATAATTAATTTACTAACTGCTTACTTCATCTCTCATGTGTTGCTGTTTTTGAATTTCCTCAATACATGTTATCTACATTTAAAAATCATTTGCGTACAGAGCTCTATTTAAAAACAAACAAACAAAAAACCAACAGCTCATTGTTAAAAGGGCCCGTCATTTTCAAATGTATTTTGAGCATAGTTACCTCACTCAGCAGATTATGTGCTTATTTAAAGATAACATATAACTTCAGAAATAAGAAAAAGAGAAGGCAATTGTTAGGAAAGTCAAGGATATTGAAACTAGATGGGGAAAGTTAGATTGGAAGCATTTTTGAGGTATTTTAATCTCTTCTGAAAAGGTCATTTATTTTACAGTGTGGAAGACATTTCAAAATTAATTTATGCCTTAATATGATGGTAAACTCTACCTACAGTGTGTCCTGGTAATTATGTTTAAAGAAAACCTGATTGTTTGTTATCATAATGAGCAGAACCTATCCCTTTCAGAAGTCTGAATTGTTCCTCAGTCTAATAAAGAACAGCAGGGCATAGATGGAGGAGAAAAATTCTGCTCTTACTGGTCAGAAGGGAAAGTAGATTAATTGAAAGAAGATAGATGTGAAATGGAAAATGAAGGATATCTGGGAGTTCTTAGTGCAGTGTAACTGATGCCTATAGTGGTATTATAATAATAATCTGATTATTAAGACATGCCTTTGCCTGAATTAAGGTACAAATGAGGCCATATCCTGAAGTCAATAATATGGGTTTTATGTAACAGTAAATGAGAATGAGAGACAGACAGAGAGCAGGAGCTAGTCACCACCCCATGAATCCTGCAGCATCCTGTTGCATCTTTCTTCACCCTGGTCTTCTTGGTGGTGGGGTCCCAGAATTGTTCTTCTGGGGTGTCACCTTTATACAGTTCAAGTTCTGGGTGTCTGTGGGGTGTAGATGCCATTGCCATAACTTGGGTTGGCATGTGTGTATGCAGTTGCTCTTGCAGGCCTGTGACTGTTGACTGTGAAGGGCTGAAAGCTCACTCTAAGTCAATCAGTGCTTTCTGTAAGCAAGGGGAACCCTTTCTGACCTCATTAGGCTTTTACCTGCTTTAGTAAGAAATGTAGATGCCCTAATATTAAACTCTAGGTATACGGTCCTGAAGTGTGAATTTCTTAACAGCTGTTTGAACCTCAATTCTGTATATGGTGAACAAGGTTCCGTATATTGTAGAAATGAAACTCAGAGTATGTTGCACTTGAATTAGGTGTAATTATACTAATCAGTAGAAAACACTAAAAAGAATACATAGCTAAAATTTGGAACGAGATACATATATGGATCTGCAGAGAGAGATTTCTGTATGTAGGCACAGCTGTGTTTACACCGCCACAGTGATCCCTACACTTCTTTGAGTACTTGAGCCATCTTTCCTTTCCCTTCCAGACATGTTGCTGCTGTGATGAATTCAAGCTTGTCTGTACATGTTAGGTGCACTGTGAGAAGTCCCTCTGGGGATTTAACTTTCAGGACACTGAACTTACGAAACCCAACTGGGACTAGAAGGCAGATGAGTACACGAAAAGTGCTGGTCACTCAGGAGAGAGGCACCCTAGTCATGTATCTTATAAGTCTTATAAGTCTTATATCTTATAAGTCCAGAGAATGCACATACAGCTACACTTGTAAAATGTTTACCTAGAATATGCTTTTTCTTACAAATCCACTACTGATGGATCCACATCCTGATGAATTAGACCCTTGAAAGATTTTTTATATCCTTAATGTTTAATGATCACTTTAGTGCTAGATTGCAGAGGAAACTGGATGAGAAAGAGAACCTGTAAAACTTTTAAAGTAGGAGAGAAAAAGTTACGGGTTACTCATAATAAACTGGTAAACCTGTTAGTATCTTTAAAGCTACCTTAATTCCATTCATATAATACTGCTCCAGTTTCGATGAAAGGCAAGTCTGAGTCCTGGAAAAATGTGAAAGTCAGCGTTTACTTCTGAAAATGTGTCAGTTAGAGTGATGATTTCTACTAGTTGTAAAGTACATTAAACTTTGATATATGTTGTCAAAGAAATAGAAATGCTATACTTCTTATTTGGGTATCTGAATACTTTTTTTAGCATCTTTATGAATCTCTGTGCTTCATTTTATTATGTCTAGAATGGTAATAAGAGATTGCTTGTTTACCTCCAAGGCACCCATACACATGCACACATACAGACATGTTTGATTTTAAAATTGCAATCTCTGACAATAACTGTAATAAAGAAGAAATAGAATACAAGTAATTGAAAGTATTTGACATTTTGTGTATTTTTAGAGGAATAAATGTAAATGGCATAATATATGATTATGTGTATGAAATTTTTTTCCTTTGAGAAATGACACATAATTAACCATTTAAAAATCAAGTTCCATCTTACAGTTAATGATGTAATATATAAAAATACACACATATACTACACTAATATAAAAAGTAGAACATAATTTACTTTTTTGTTTCTTTTCTTTGTAATTGCATTTACTGTAATATTATAAACACACCACCCTGTTTGTCTTTTGTGCTCATTCAGTCTATTACTTAAATAAGAAATAAAAGAAATACCTAAAAATACTTAAAAGAAATACCTAAGTTGCTTAAAATGGGAAAAAATCATAAAACACTGACCACTGCACACTTCTATGAAATAAATCAGTAAAATTTTCCAGTAAGTGCACTGACTGTATAAAAGGCTTGATGTTATGGCAAGTGTATGTTGAAAATATTTTTTTCAGTACGTGTGAATGTAATTGACAGCTATAGTACTTGTTTGAGATCAATTATTCTAACTTACCATGTACTGCTCCTGAAGGAGTTCAAAACTAACCTGAAATACCTGATTTATTACTACTCATTAAGAACTTTGAGTGATATCCCTGAATAGTTTGAGAATTACCTTTAATTTCTCTGAGACGAGATTGGGGTCGAAAGAAGATTTAGGCTCTGAAGAATTAAAACCAAAAACAACTGCAAACTCCAAGCCCAAACAAATTGCCAAAATTTCCCTCATAAAAACCCCACAAAACAAGACAAAAAAACAAACCAAAAAACCCCCAACATATTTGAAGTTGTATTTTTTTCTCTGAGAAATTCCCAGTTCCCTATCTTTGGACATATGCATAGTAATAATGAATAGATCAGAATAGACCATTCATTGTGACCTCGGCTACTTGGTTTGCTAACATGTGTTTTCTCAATTTCATTATTTTTCTGATGCTTTCAGTGTTCATCTCCTTAAAAATAACTAAATATTTTAACATTGTAAACATCATTCCACAAGACCTACAACCTTCATTTTCATCTGCTATCTTAATGCTGTTTAAGGGTACAAATTCCATGTGATGTGATTTGGTGTGATTTGGTTAGGGGATACATGGCAGGATGGGAATATTACTTTTCCAAACAGTACATTACTTTTATGAGGACTCGGTTATGGTTTTTCTTAGTCTTATGTGTGGCTGTGGCCTTTTCACTATGGTATTGATTTTTTTTTCTCGACTTTACAGTTTTAAGAAATCCCTTCAAATTTTGCCATTGGAGTAATGAGTGCACAAAACTGAACTTGATTTTTGAATGAGTTTACTTAAAGGATTTGAAAAATAGCAGTTTGAAAAAAATTGCCTTTCAAACTCTTTGTACTTCTTGAATTGTTATTTATGTATGCTAAGAAAGGAATGCCAACAAGAAATTCTGCAATTATCTGCAGAAATAGTTGGTATTTCTCCACCTTGTGATCTTTATAAATGATGAGTCCTTATAAGTCAGTCTTTAAACAAGATACACACTTGCTTCTCACCAGCACTGCTAAACTAACTTGGTAACTACAGTAGCATTCTGCGCTCTTTGGTTTTCCTGCAGATCAGTATCTTTTATGCAGGAGATCATATGATGAAGGTAAGAATCCTGGAAGGTTGTATGAGAAGGATGATCAAACCCTTTTATTGAATCTTTTAAGGAGCTCTAAATTGCAGATTTCCAGCGGGCCTCCTGTCACTATGGAGCTCTGTTTGCCACACCTTTAATTTCCATCTTCATTGTAGGTTTATGACACTGACCAGATACATCTGTTCTGTGAAAATCTGTATTTATACTCCTTAAAAAAAGGAAAACAAACACACTGTAGGGGTGTTTTTAGTGACATTTCTGTACAGTGGTTCATAAAGAACCTCTCTTTTTCTTAGAAATGTGCGAACTCACACACAGGGCAACATTTTCATTAGCAGTGCTCATCAGTGAGATGAATGAAACATCCTCTACATTTTCGTGCTGAAATAGAAAGGCATTTATTACTAATGAAGTTCATTTATAATAATAGATAAATTAAAATGATGTTTACTTCTATGTTTTATTGATAACTATAATTAAGTCTAATCAGACATACATAAAAACCCATACAGTCAGTCTATGAGTACACTAAAAATGTATCTACTTGCTATGTTTCCAAGACAGTTATTACTTCACACCTATCATATGGTTGAGAACACACTTATTATTTTTCTAATGTGCTGTCTTCTGGACAGTTGTTCAAAATAACAAGATCTAAATTTGGCCCATTAAACAAAATTTTCTTGAAGAATTAGGAAAGGCTAATTAGAAAGGAAAGATTGAAAAAATATGCTGGAATGTAAAACCTGCACAGAGCTCTTGTGTGGTAAGCAGGATGAGTCTTGGACTCCTGTGGTATATGAGTAATGAGAGGAAGACAATTCCACCATCACTTCATTTTAGAGAGTAATCAAAGACTCAGTGAGACATCACAATTTGGCACTGATATGAGGTAAAACAAACTGGAGGAAGGATTTGTCATTTTGACTTTTATCTACACTCTGTTCTAAAACCTTGGAATCTACTGTGGCATTGGTTGCACTTCAACAGCATCAGCTTTAAAGGTGAGCTAGGACAGGTTGCAATGGTACTCTCTTTTGTTCTTTGTCTGGAAACTGAGAGTATAATTCTACAACAGTAAACATCAGGTAACCTAACCTAACCTAATCTAACCTTTTCTACCTAAAATCAGAGTTCTGCCCAATACTTTCTGCCCAGGCTCCTGTAGATATTCCACCCACAGAGGCTTTATTGTTTAATACTAAGTTACTCATTCAAAGTTACTTGACATTATTTTGATTTATCAGGGTGGTGTGTTAACTCACATAAATCCTAATGTAAATAAAGGACCTGCTAGAAACAGTTTCAGGTATATGGTCCAACTTTCAATGTTCCCATAGAGATCATATCGCATCTTTCTTCAAGAGAAGACCAGGTGTTAAACAAATTCGAAGCCTCAGTTTTTGCTGAATTGCTCCCCTTGTCACCAGCATCCCGTACTCTTTTTCCTTTTAACTAGTCACTATTTTATTTCGGGAATAGTCACCCAGATCGACCCCCAGTTGAATGTTTAGCACAGCCTCATCTCCAATGCTTCAACAGGGTTTCACCTTTATTTTAAAAGGAATCTGTGCAGCTACTGAACCCATTATGAGTGGGACTTACCATGGGGATTTTGCTTATTTAGTGAATTTACAAGTGCTCACAGTAGGATTCTCTCCTGGACATAGTACAAATTCAGTCTTTTGTAGCTATTATTTTAGTAGTCTATTCCTCTGATCTACTGGTCTGTTACTTTCAGGTTGTAAAGTTCTTTGTCCATTGAAGTATGCCATTTGTATTTCTTTGTTCTGGATGAGATCTGCTGTAAAACTGGGTTTCTCAAGACAAGTAGCAAACCATTGATTTAGACCAGCAATGCAGCTTGTTTAGTATACTCCCTCTACACTGACTATTTCTACCCCTGTAACAACATATTTCCAGCCTTCTGGCTCTCATGTTGAGAGAGCACTACACAATAATCTACTTGCCAAGTTTCCTGAACAGATTTTCAAAGTGTCCTTTTGAAATGTACTGTACCATTGCTTGAGAAAAACAGAGTCAGTCTAAAATTTGTTTTGTCAGAACATTTTCACAGGCCATCATATGAGAGTTTGTTGAAATAGTGGTGGGGGCCAAGACACTTCTCTGCAGTTTTCAGTGGATTTACATGCTGTATCTAATCTCTGCTACTGCTCATGGGATGAAGGAGGGAGGGATCCTGCTGCCTGATCTTGGTCCTGACCACCAGTTCTCCCAGCACAGCATTGGATAGGCCATGGAGTGGTCACTTCATTAATGCTTTTTCAGAAAAACTCCGCCAAACACAGAAGCACTCCCTGGATGTACTGTCTGGAGGGTCTTTGGCTTTAGTATTTTTGAGTGCAGTCAAAGAGTATTTTGGCTAGGCTTTAGCATCTCCGTGGGCTGAAGTCCCACCCTAGAGCTGGTGTTTGTCCCCCATATCCATATGTGTAACTCCTCTGTTCACATTCTTTTGATTAACTCAGGGGGAAGTATTTAAACAACCAGTCCATCCATTCCGTGGATCCACCCAGGTGGTCTAACCGTTCATCCAGACCTAAGTCCACTGGGTGTCCTTGGCACTGAACAAAGCTTGGCTCCTTTCACAGCAGCCCCTCTCTTCCCTATGTTCTTCCCTCTCCTTGAGGCGTCCTGGGACCCTAGGTGCTCATTGACTAGTCACATCTTTCTTTAAACCATCTACTAGCCTTTTCTTTTGCAAAAACATGGTGAATATTTAGTTCATACAATTGTGAGTTATCTATCTTTTTCATCAAAAATTGGTGCAGTAGGTAAAACAAGAAAAGTTGTCAGTCTTTTCCATTTGTACTTTTGTGTTTTGGAGTGTCTTTTGTTTAAAAAAAACCACTGAATCAATCACATGGCAGATGCAGTTTTGCCAGTAATTCACTCTGTTTCAGTGTTTATTCTTTTTCTCCCGCCACTCTAGTACCATTTCAATCTAGTCTAAAGGATGCAGAGGCAGAGAACATACTAAAAAGAAATTAACCTCTTTACAGGAAATAAATAGCTAAGTTGTAACATTAAAAGAGAATTTGCATTATTTAATTCTATTTTCATTTGTATTTTCATCAAAAATGAAAAGAGAGGACCATGTTTTTCTATTTTCAGTAGAGAAAAACTAAATAATGAAACAAATATTCAGACAATATAATGTAATTTTTATTACTAGGTTAAAAAACAAAACAAAACAGCTCCAGCATGGTTTATATTACATGATTTTTGTTCATCTGGATAATTATAGGTAATTTTCTCCCCTCGTGTTATACTATATAACACAATTCCTTGGAGTTGTTTCAGACTATCTTGCTTCTATTTCATCCTAGCAAAACGGTTTGCAGGTTCTTAACAAAACCTGTTTATTGAATTTGATCTGCAACTGCAGTCTGAAAAAATGATACACTGATTTCTGCAATTCTAATAGTGTATTTTGGGAACTAATCCTTGTTGGTTACCAAATTATTCATTCACTGGCAAGGTAACTTTCTGGCAATCTGAGTTTAAATGGAATGGCTCTTTGAGGGGTACTTAAATAAGAGTAATTCTTTACTGACTTTAATTGCCAGACTTACAAATGTTCTGATTTTGGGTAATAGCTTTAATTAGATGGTATTTTGTGCCATTTCTTGATTTTGTGAGATATTTTTTAATCATGTGTGGATGCTTTTTTCTTTGTTGGATGTATCATTAGCAAAAGCGTTTTTCATAGTTTTATTTGCATGGATTTTTTATGTAAATACACACATAAGTAAAAAGACTGCTCTCTTCAATAATACATAAGATGGTGCTTGGACCCCAAAGTCTAAAAATTATACATAATTGATGCCATCAGCATCAGTCCAGCTTTTAAATAGTAGGTACCCAATGAATGACATTACATTTATGAAGAATTGGGAATGATGAATGTACACTACTGCTAATGCATGCTACCATCATGATGTCCACTGAAAAGTTATGATTCATTGCAGATCTCTTCAAATGCTGTGCTGGTCTAAACTAATGCAGAAAATGTTTCCCCATGGAAGGAAATAACTTCTAAAATTAGATTATACTTCTCAATTTTAGAGCTGCTATTACAATTTAGATTTGTATATATGATTACATTACATAAAGAACCACAATTTCCAAAGACAATAAAACAAAACAGATAGCTTATCACAGCTTCAGTCTCAGAGTCCTTTAGCAATCACAAATAAATATAGTCATACTTGTAAATCTGCAACTCCCTGATCTGGTTGTATTTTCCCAGATGCTGTTCTTCGTTCAAATGACATCTTCAGTTTCTGTGCACTGTAAAGACATCACCTTGAAATATAAACAAAATATTTAGAGTAATATTAATGCCGTATGTGCAATTCACCTGTTCTTGAATTAGTATCTTAACTTTCATTGTTCACACAGTCCCATCTTCCCATTTTAACTATTTATTTTACTCGTTTGTAACAAACAGTTCCCACTTAGACTTGAAAGATGTTAGGGATAACTTCAGACACTCATTTTCTCTGAAGAAAACATTCATTTCTCCAACCAGTTCTGCTGTTCTTGTCTTTGCCTGGTCCTCTGCGTTGAAAAGGACAGCTTTGCCTCTCTTCAGTCTGTCTCCTGCTCTGAGAGCTCTTCCACAGTCTTCATGTGATACTTCCACAGGTTTTATTACCAGACTCGTGTTTTCTGTTAGGCTTCAAAAATGTTCCACTCTCTATTCCTTCTTCCTCCATTATACTTTTTCAAGCTACTCTCCTAGTGAAGGTACTTGTCTGAGGCAGTGTTCAGTTGTTAATTACAGTAATGCAGAATTTAATTCCGTTATGTATATTCATACATTATCAATTATCCACATTTTCAGACTGACAAATTAAACCAAAAATACCCAAATGAAACCCTTTCAAAAATATACGACATGAAACTGAAACTGAGAATTTTTAAATTTTTTTTCTACTTTCAATTACTTTACTGTGTGTTTGAAAGTAATACCCAGGTAACTTATTTTAGTTTGAAGGTGCTTTTTTATTTATGTTGCATAGTTTATGGTGGGTACAAAGAAAAGAAAATTGACTAGTGTAAAGTGTAGTAGTCCAGCCCATGTTTCTGTTCGAATGAATAATAAATTGCACAGGGAATAGTAGTACTTTTCTACATCAGTCCATTCAGGTTTAATATGTACTGTCTTGTTATAACTGATTAGTAATAAAGCCACTGAAACTTATTTTCAGTGTAATTGGATCCCCTCCCACTGAAAGAGTAGAGGAATATGCCTACAAAGGCAGCAGCTGAATTTGGTCTAATCAATTTCTCTGCCAGATAATAAAACGAGACACATAGGGGTCTTTCCCCAGTGGCATTGGTATTATGTCATATGAACCTTGACAAATGTTCTTGATTTCAATCAGCAAATCATCTTTTTCACTCCTTAGGAAGTAGACATAACATGACTTCTCTGAAAAATAGAATAAAATAAAGACTTCATCAAAACAAAATGTTAATCCTTGATAAAATCAAGCCATCAGGGATAGATCTAAGCAGGAGAATGCTGAGAGTTGTTAATACCGATTAGATATCTTTTGGATATGCTGGCATTAATTTCTAAAAAACATGTGTATCATACTGTTACCTCTAATGGTTAACAGTGATGTGTAACAGCTTGTGTAAAAATTTTGAAGTGAAGCTCTTTCTCAGCATGATTAAGACAGTGTTAGTTTCCTATGGAATAGAAGCTACTCGTGTTTTCAGGACAGTGAGTAATATTGTCCAAGCTTTTATCATTGGGGCTGACAGTTGTTAGCAGATCATCATGGTTTTAATTTTTTAACTGTAGTTTATCCTGAGCAAATAGCAGCTAATGGCTATCCAGAAGAGACATCCATTATGAATATTTGGCCAGCAGCAATGATCTGGATGAAGCAAAGATGCAGCTCAGAGTTGTGTATATTCAGGCAGCTGTGACAAAACAGCTTTTCCCTTTGTGAAAGGGTGACATGATTGTGATAAGCTCTGCCTTATATATATTAAAATTGATCCCTCACTGTACTGGAAAAATGCCTAAGCATAAGTGGATCCTCTTTTTTTTTTTCTTTTTTTTGTAGTTAATGCCTATAATAAAATCACTGCTAGCTTGCCAGAGCACCTACAGAGACATAACCCACTTTTGAAAGCTACCCAACCAAACATAATTGTTAATAGTAATAGTGTCATTCTCTGCAAAATGCTAGATGTTCTACATGGAGACTCATGATACCTTTCATGGCTTTGGCATACACCCCATTTTCTGTCACTTCTTTTGTTGTCTTTGGAAGTGAGCTGAGTGTTTAGATCCTGTAGGCTTCTTTGGTCCTCTTTGATAAAGCAGAGAGGAGATACAATATAGATTATGTGTCAATTAACATTTTACTCGCAGCAGAGAGAGTAACCTCAGCCAGTTGTTTCCTGGAGGGAATTGGAAAATTCTGGAGGCTGACAGTACTAACTCATTTCCAAATGTAAAAGTCACATAGAAAAGGAGCATTTATTTGTAAAATAAATTAATTATAATAAAATTAATTATTCAAATAGATGTTGTATTGTATGAAATTTCTTTTTGTTTATGTTTTTTAATACCTGGAAATTATCTCATGTGATTATTTCCATAATGCAATTCTGCTACGAATTGAAAGAGACTTAGTAAGTACAATGCTGAGATCTCTTTTTTTTTTTTAAATTAGTATAGCAGATATAAGCTAATTAAAGTGTTTTCTATGGGTCTTTAAACTTACTTAGCTTTAATTGCCAGATTATTGTTTTAAAATTGAAGTGGGTTTTTTACAATTCTCAGTAACAACAGTGTAGAGCAAATAGTTCAAGCAGAAAGTGATTAACAATTAAGCAAATTCTACTCTGGGTCACCTGGAGTCAGAAGTATTTTAAATAAAATTGCTTAGGAAAAAAAAAGAGTTGGGGTTTTGTTTTTTTTTCTTTATTGAGCATTTTCTTTATTGAGCATATTGACCGAACAGAAGCTAACAGATGACGCCTTGATGTAGTGCATGCACCAAACATTAAATCTGGTAAAATAGACATCTGAATACCTATTCCTTCATGTAGAAAAGGAGCAGACCATCCCTGGTAGGAATCTGTACAAAACACTGGACCTCCTATCTTTGCTTCTGGGAAATACATAATTGACTTTCACTCTATTTCTGGTATGAGTAAAAATTAATATAATATTCAACTACAGAAGTGTAGAATACTTCTGTGCCAGTATTTTACAAGCAGCATTTTCTGAAATTCAAATATATCATCATCTTACCAAGATTATTTTAAAACTGAATATTTACATCCTTCTTCTAGTACACTTACAATATTTACATCAGTCCCATAACACTTCTGTAAAATCCCCACTGTTTAGAAACTGGGTGCTTCTTTTTCCTTCTTGCTGTGGGCAGTGTAGTTGTACAGAATGATGTCTGAGCTTGCTCTGACTTCTGAATCAAGCAGCTCTGCTACCGCAGGCAGCTAGGCTTAATTAGCTCTGTTGTGCTGTATTGCAATTTTGATTTTTGTATGTGTGAGACAGTTTGTCGCCACATCATGTTTTTGAAGTTTTGTAGTAATGTATGACGGAGTCCACGGTTTATTGGTTTAGGAAATAAAATACAGAAGCTAAAAATTACTGTCCATCTAGTCCTTCAAGTACTCACTGGAGAATGGGAAATTACATGCCAGCATTAAATATCCTGCTGATAAGATACAAAAATGTACTAATATGCACCAGAATGTGATTTTCCCCACTTCTATCCAGCTGCCTTAACCATAAAGCTCCTGTGTCCTTCATCCTTCTGTTCTCTTGTTTTGGTTTGGTTTTTGTATGTGTGTGAGGGACGGTATGTGTGGTTTTAGTTTGGGGTTTTTTTTTTTTAATTGTGTTTTTGGGTTTGCTTTTTTTTCCTCCTTTTTTGAGTTCTTGCTTGTATGGTTGTAGAGTTTCAATATGACAAGTGACAGGTGTCCCAGGCTCCAGAGTACTCCAAAGCCTTGTAGCTGGGACTGTCTTTCTCATGAGAAGTATGGATATCTGTGCAATTAAGAGCAAGGTGAGCTATTGTAGTCTGCATTTTTATTGCTGTTCAAACCATGGAATGAAATTAGATGAGCCGTTATCTGTGCAGAATCCTTCATGATCTGTAAAACTGTATAATTCTCATGAAGTTCTCATTTTAGAATGAGATGAAAGGTTTCTTGGTGGTTTGCAAGATATCTGATGACTCACCAAGTTATGAAATCCTAAATATTTAGAGCTAGATAACTCAGATTTTGGTATAAAGGTTTGGGAACTAAGACAATGTTTCCAGGCTTCTCCATTTGCCAGATTGGAACATACCCAGATCTTTATAGAAACATCACAGGTGACTGCAGTCTGTTGCCTTACATTTCTCACTAAACCATTGGATACCAACTCAGGTCTGTTGGACTCTTCCCATTCACTCAGGAACAAAATTCCTTATATTCAGGTTCCAGGTTCTAGTTTTGTACCCCAGAAAACAAGCACCCTGTTTATTGGCCTGACAATTCCCCACTTAGAATTAACTTCAGGTAACCTTAGACTTGTGCAGTACAGCTGTCTATATGACCCTAGAATCACTTTATATTCAGTAAATTAAAAAGAAGGTACAATTCATCCAACCTACTTCAGATGTTTGCCTCAATTTGAGAGGAATCATGTTATGAAAGCACTTATTTTTCTTCATTGCCTTTGAGGAAGTTTAGATTAATTTACATTGTGCACAACAGCCTTTAATCGGATATACACCATCCTCTATTTCCATCAAGTAATAAAAATACCCAGAGGGAAGTATTTACTTGGTGTGCAGGACTAGGAGCTATGTAAGACAAGGTATGCAATGCTAATCAATGAGGTAAAATAAAAATGTGTTGAATATGTATTATATATTCACATTATAGAAAATCTGCAATTTTTCAGACAGCTTCAAGATGCAGTGAGCTATAAAACTCTGTGTAGGCTGCAGGCTAAGCAGAGAGACTTGTGCTATGTAAGAAAATGGAAATTTATATGGTGATATGGGGGTTGATCTTTATATTAAAAAATAGCCCCTAGCTTGTGGTAAGTAACTCAAGCATGAAGTCCATGGAACTATATTACAGACCAGGGCATTATTCAATTATTAGACCACCAAAATATGAGTTGTCACAAAATTATCCCTGTAACCATACCAATGTCCTAGATTGGATGGATCATGTCAATATGGGCAGTATTTTGACACCGGAGAGAAGGAGACATCATGGTCTGTGTTTAGTCTGAGTCCATTTAACTCAGTATCAAAACTGCTTTCTTCCTTTGCCAGAGCTTTTGTTATGAAATTACATAATTCATTACAGATTTTAATTTCCTCTCATTTATCTAATTTAACAAAAGAGGTTAAGAGAGGTACTTATTAATAGGTTTTTTTTTCTCCCCCTGCAGTGTTTTGGAAAAAAACGTTTTCTGCAAAATTGTACTCAGGAGTGAAGAGATATCAATAATTACGAATTGATTTACATAGAAATAGGCTAATTGTTATGTTGACTGATTTAAATTATTAATTGTTTAAATTTTTTAACTCTTCTTTGTATTTTAAGGAGATTTTTATTGCTTTACAGAGTGTCCCAGAGCATCGCCTCTAATTGGCTTTGGAGTGCCTAAAACTCGGACACAGATGTTTCTTATTATTTTAACAAGAGATAAAAGCTCCTTCTGTAACACATGTTGCTTTTCAATTGATTTCAAAAAGTTAAGGGGAATCCCTTTGGTGCCACCTATCTTCAGATAAAAGAGGAGAGAGAATTTGGTAACTCACATCTTACTTTGTTCTTTTCTAGAATGATCTATACTATTTTTTTTTCTTCAGCCTCCAGTATTTCCAATTAATGTAATGATTCCCTAATTGCTTTTTTTTTTAGATCACGAGTTAATGTTTGGAAAAAGCTGCAGTAGTTCATCACATCTCTGAAACATTCCTCCATACAGCAAAATATAGTGTGCCCATTACATATTTATATTGGCTATTTCATGTGAAAAGAGCAGTAAAATCTTGGGAGTGTATTACCTTGTTTCCTTGAGAGATTTTCATTACTATGGGATACAAATTCCAGACATTGGTGTTTGTAGTGTAAAAGTCATGTATTTAAAAGATGTTTAGCATGTGTGTGATGTAACTTGATTTGTCTGGAAGGACCCAGCTGGAGTGGGGAGTTGGCTTATCTGGTTGGCTGCCACAGAAGGCTTCACTCCATTGCTTCAGACTGGGGTGATGCAGAGGGAGGGGTGGGAGGCAAAAACTGAATGACAAAAAAAACCAGGTAAATTTAAATGTGCTCTGTGCTACATATCAGTCAAGACTGAGTTGTGCATTTAAAGTTTTTAATTTTTTTTCAAGTATGCGTCAGTTATGTTATCATGGCTTGTTGTTAATATGTTATAATTACATGAGTCTCACTACCGTATAAAAATAGTGCAAACACTGTAAATAATTGCACATAAAATCCATATAACAATATTAAATTTCAACATGCTCAGGAAATTCTGAAATTACAAATAAAAAGTAACCTAAGTTTGTTCCTTCTGTAAAAATTTTCTTTTTAGGGGTAGTGTTAGGAATTTTATTTTGTTTATCTCTGACTTTTACTGTAAGGTTGTTAATGTAATGGCTCTACTTTGTAACTAGTGTGTCTCTTTTAAACCATGTTATCTGGAAAAAACCCTCTTTAATATCTGACAGCAACATGATGGGTTTTTTTTAAATAATAAATGGTTAGTCTTAAATGCTTTGAGACATTTATAATTACACCTTAAAGTAATTAAATGATTCAGTATCTGTAAGACAGATGGCTGTACCACAGAAACCAGCCTCACAATTGGCACTAATTAGCACCCTTGTTGGAATCTCAGCAGTGGCCAAAATATTAAATGGGTATCAAAACTAAATTACTCAGCCAGAGAGAGTTTGTCCAAGTTGATATATTGATAAGAGATTGTGAATGCCTTAATTGCTTGTATGCTTGCTCATAATTATTTTCTGCAAGCAAATAGGTGACTTCAGACTCCTGTAAAGATAAATATGGTATTTCGTATTAAACTAAATTTAAAGTGTTCTGTGTTTGTGAGAACTGAGGAAATGCATTCTCTCAGAAGTTAACAATTCCATAATTACTCTGAAAATGCATATATGTTACTACTTCTTTCTAACCATGTCCACATACAGTAATTTCTGGAGGCTCATTCCAGATGCTATGGTACTTTTTTATAGTACTTTTTTCTTCTTGCAGAAAGACTTAGATATAGTTTTTAAAAATAAAGAAATGCATGCACATATCAAATACTATAGCACAATGTCTTACAAAATGTGGGTGTTAAAAAAATGCAGGTAAGAACCTTATTAGCTGTTAAAAAATATCCAGAAATACTTGCTGTCAATTTTTTTGGGTTTTAAGTTGGGCAGCTGGTATACATACATAGCAAAAACACTGAAATGAAAGTCCAAAGTGAGATGAAGGGTAATGGCTGCAAACTGAAAATTAAATTCTTTCCAGAAAGACCTTGACACAACAGACTATGATAGCTCTCTAGTGATACATAAATTATATGAATATAAAAAATCTGAAGGAATTTAGGGCATTAGTTCAGAAACACACTTTTAATTAAAATATATGAATGCTTTTAATTCCTTATAACTATGAAATAAAATACAAAATGCCTACTCAATCAACACAACCTTATAATAACACTCATTCCATTTTACAGCGTAGCTTATATTTAGTTATGGGGGAGGCGAAGGGGAGAAAGTAGGGAGAGACAAGTTCAGTGGACTTTAATTCTGCTATGATGTTGTAGTGCACAACAAAAGAAAAACTTCTAAAAGAAAGCTCAATTACTTATTTCTCTTATAGGCATTTCTTTTCCTTTCTTGAATTACTTGGCACAGCTGTACTAAATGATTTGGTCACTGTATTTGTCTCTTTATTTGTCACCTTTCCTTGGAGTCTAACAAAACTCTGAACTTCTAGTGTATGCAAATGCATGAGTTTGGGGGGGGGGTTGCCTTTAATATTTCTTATTAGAAAGTCGGTTCTTACCAATACTTTTCTCAGATTATTTTCACTTGTAAGAACATCTTTACAATAAAAAGGGTTCGTAATAACTGGGTTGTCTATGGAAGGTGCTCAGCTGGCATATCTGGAGTGACAATACTGAAAGTTGGCCAGCAGAAAATCCATGGTGGTGAAATTTCAATTGTTTTTTTCAGCCCTTTTATGAATGGGAGAATAATTCGGTTTCATATCTGGTGAATGAGATGACAGCTTTTAGTTGTGTAGATAGCTAATGACTTGATTGTATGGAGATGTTAGTTCCAGGTAGTGTCTCAGTGATCCTCTTACTGGCTGTCCCTGAGGATGCTGTCAGTACAACAGTAAATGTGGAACAGTCTAGTTAAATTTTAGAATTTGAAAGAGAAGAAAAACACTTTGCCCAGAGGCTTTTAAGAACACTAGTGAGATAACTATGCTACCTAGCTTAGTCACTGAACTCATGTAGTTCTGAAATCTAAAGGCTTGGCTGGTCCCATAATTTTAAAGGAGGTAGAAAGCAGTCTAGAGCCTCTGCCTTTGCCTGCTGACTAATGCACTAGCTCTCAATGAGTCTTTGAAGATGCCTACTTCTCTTGCTTTATTAATTCAGTTTTAAGGTGTGCTAATAATGCCTTATTAGCAATATTCACAGAGGGAGTTAGCACACAATTGCTAGCAAATTGCAATTCACATAAGAACTACTTTGCACAAACCTCCCAATGAAGGCTATCCTTAGCAGGCAGACCTTAGTCATTACTTCCACACTAATAGGCTAGTGATTGGCAACCAGAGGCAGCTTGTAGTCCATACTCGGTATATTTTAAAACCAGCAATAGTGCTTTCGTCACTGTTTTGTTTTGTTGGGTTTTTTCCCCAATCAAGGCTTAATCTATACAAAATCCAGAGACTTTGTCCATGGAACTTTGTAGATTGAAAGGGGGTCTAAAAGTTACAACAAAATTATGATAAAATCCCCCTGATGAATGCTAAATATGCAAAAACTGCCTGGGACTTAGGAAGCCCCTGAGCCCTTTTTGGAAGTTAAAAGGGTATCACTTAAGTTTTATCATGGAATGCTTGCTCTGTTTCTACATTTCTCTCAAAACATCTGTTATTGGCCACTCTAGCCAGAATACTGAAGTAGTGGGTGGTTGATTGTTCCAGCACTTTGTCTTTGTTAGCCAAGATGGCTATGAGAAGAGGGTTGAGCGAGTTGGCTGGGTTTAACAAATCGGCTTGAAAAACGTTGCCCACATACTTCTACCAATAAAACTGCAGTAAGAGTACAGTCACCTTCATGCTTAACCAGAATTTATTTTGGTGTTTTTTTCTATTGGTTTACTCCTACACTTAGATGAAGGCATGTCTCTGCTTAAAGTGTATCAGTGTAGTGGATGTGTCAGAAATTGCTACACAAGCCCTTACAATACAAGAAAAAAAAAAAGTAAGGTGATTTATTTATTAAAGTACTCATACGCTGCTGAGCTTCCATGGTATTATTATTAATGATGTTAGGGGACTTAAAGTTTTGAGTAGGTATCTTTTAAAATTACTATTTGAAATTAGAGGATAAAAATAGATTGCAAAATGTATATGATATATACAGTTTAAATGTATATGATATATACAGTGTATAGTCTTTTAACTAAAATAAAAATAATGGAAAAGCAGTGCTGTGGAAAGGGATCTGGGTGTCCTGGTTGACAGAAACTTGAACATGAATCAGTAGTGCCCTGGCAGCCAGGAGGGCCAACCCTGACCTGGGGCAGCCTCACCTCGAGTGCTGGGGGCAGTTTGGGGTGACACAATATAAGGAATATATTTTAATTACCAGAGAGTGTCCAAAGGAGGACAACAAAGATGGTGAAAGACCTTGAGGGGAAGCTGTGTGAGGAACAGCTGAGGTCACTTGGTCTGTTCAGCCTGAAGGAGACTGAGGGGAGACCTCATTGGAGTTACAACTTCCTTGTGAGGGGGAAGAGGAGGGGCAGACACTGATCTCTTCTCTGTGGTGAACAGTGACAGCACCCAAGTAGGAATGGCTTGAAGCTGTGCCTGGGGAGGTTTAGGTTGGATATTAGAAAGACATTCTTCACCCAGAGGGTGGTTGGGCACTGGAACAGCTCCCCAGAAAAGTGGTCAGAGCACCAAGCCTGAGAGAGTTCAAGAAGTGCTTGGACAACACTCCTGGGCACCTGGTATGACTCTTGGGATGGTGCTGTGCAGGACTGAGAGACAGAGTTGATGATTCCTTTGGATCCCTTCCAACTCAGCATATTCTGCTAAAACTACATGTTATATAGAATACATATACATAAATAAAGTCAAAGATACTTTCATTGGTGTTCAGGGATTGTCTCAACACCACTGATGAAAGCAGGAGTGCTAGATTAGGGACTGCTTAATATTTCCTGGGAGATTCTTCAATAATGTGAATGAATGTAAAAGAGATCCCTGATCTTGTGCAATTAGTTCTTTCCATTCACTTCCAGTGCAAAATCAAGGGCATGATTTCAACTGTAGTCTGGTAATAGATTAAACATATTAAATAAAGTAATGTGAGAACCTTATTCTGTGATCCTTTGCCATATGTTTCATGGCTTTTTACAGCTCTGGAAGCAGTAAGGTTGGTCAGTGATTGAATGATGATCCAAACATGATATTGAAAGGAGAACCTGTAGCTTAGAGCTTTGTTGTCTGCTCTGGAACTCACATTCCACTGCCTCAAACTGCGACTTGCTCGTTTGTGAAGTGGCTCAGGAATCTGTGTGAGGCTCAGCCAGGTGCTTCTCAGTGTGGTGTGATTTAGCATATGAAAAGTGTGCAGAATATAGTTTTACTTTAACAGTTTCTACAGTGATCATCTTCCTGTGGTGTTCAATTATGTCTTTCACAGCAGCAAGTATCTTCAGATTCTGTTTATTCTCCTTCCTTGGAGACAGTCTGTCTGCACACAGATTTTTTTCCCTGAACTATAAAAAGATAACATGCCATGTTAACTAGTATAAATCTCTAAATTCTTACACAAAACCTGAGTGTATTTCATGGCTCTGCAGGCTTACAGGTATGAAAGGAATTCTGAGCATTTTTACCTTGCTTGCTTATGTATGCTCTCAGAACTGCACATTTTAGCACTATGCTGGAAAACATAAAAGATAGGTTTTTCCAGATCATATATTGACAAAAATGATACTGCTGCAAGATGAAAGAATGATTGGCTGAACTTCCTTTTAGCTAGGAACAATCAAACTTTCATCAAATATTTTCAGGAAAACATTTGTTTCTGCAATATAAAGAGATTAACAGAATTGTTTTAGAGAAATGGGTTCTATTCATATTAAAATGGAGATAAACAGTTTTTCTGGGACCATTTTTTAAAAATTGTTACTTGAGTTGAAAAATAAATATTTTAAAAGATCTTCTTAGTATGTGAAGACATGACATGCCATCATTTGTAAAAAAAAAGAACTATCAGAGAAAGTTGTGAGCAGCAGAAGTGTTAACACTGACTGCTCTGGGTTAGTCCTAATGACTGCAGTGTGTCGTTGCTGCTTCCCACCCAAACACTCACTCACTTCTCCCCTCAGTGAATGAGGGAGATGATCAGAAAGACAGAAACTGTTAAAGCCGGTAACAGGTAAAGCAAAAGCTGTGTGCATGAGCAAACTGATACAAGGAATTAATTCACTGCATCCCATTGGCAGGCAGGTGTTCAGGAAAGCAGGGCTCCATCACATGCAACTGTTACTTGGGAAAACAAATGCCTTAACTCAGAGCATCCTCATTTCTTCCTCATCCCCACTCCACTCGTCCTCCCCTTATGTACTGAGCATGACACCATATGGTCTGGGTGGGTTGGGGTCACCTGTCCTGGATGTGTCTTCTCTCAGCTTCTTGTGTGCCCCCAGCCTCCTTGCTGGTGGGCTGGGGTGAGAAAAAGAAAAGTCCTGGGCTCTGGGTAAGCACTGCTCAGCAATAGCTGAGACATCCCTGTGTTATCAACACTGCTCTCAGCACAAATCCAGAGCACAGCACCATGTGAGTTGCTCTGAAAAAAGGAATTAAATCTACTCCAGCCAAAACTAGTACGCTGACATTTATAATTCAACCTCAATAATAGTCAAACCAAAGCTTCTGATGCTCATAAATATGGTTTTTTAATGCCAAGCAAATAATATATTGTAAATTTATAGTGGTGAATAGGAAGGTGACAGTCATTAAATGGGAACTCTTTAGATGTCACTGTCCTAGGCAAACCTAAATTAGTTCAGTCTTGCAGCACATAGGCATTAAATAATTTTGTATCTAGGTTTTCTTGCCTGGGGCAGCTGTCTATATGTTAGGTCTGTGATCAAGGGTCACAGACCTAGCAACAGTCTTTTTCTTTGTATACTACAGTCAGTTATTTAAATACCACAGAAAAAAATGAAATAAAATTAAATAAAACATACAGGCAAACACATTTTTATATATGTGTAGGTGTAGATATAGATTGCTTTTGGCAATTTGAATTGCAGTTTTCTGAGTAGATGTTGATAATTGGATGGTTAGAATTTTGACTACATGTTTCTGTAAAATGTGTCATTAAATACGCAGGATGCTGGTCAGACCATCGCAAATAATTTTGCTTTAATAAAACATAGCACTTTAACAGAAAGCAAGCAACTTAAAGAGCAAGAATACAAAGGATTATGTAATTTGGCAGTGCTGCTGCTTATTTTTTCTATGGAAATAACAGAAATCTGATGTACTTTCTCTTCCAAGCTTGACTATCTCGTCCAGCTTGTATAAAGAAAATACAACTCCAGCCAGAATTACACATTCAGAGACTATGTTTTGGAAAAGCCTCTTGTACTTAGCTTGAAACAGTTCTCTGGAGTTTTGCATCATATTTAAGGAAGGTCCTTATAAGTATATAAGGTAACATCAGCCTTAGGTAGGTAAGTGCAAAAGCATGATCAGTCTGCTGTATGAGCCAAGTGACTTGTCAGAGCAATGCAGTGGTTTTCATTTCCCCAAGCTGCCCAGTTGTCCCAGGGAGATGAAACACCAGCCTCCTTCCTGAAATCTGAGCTCTCAAGAAGAGGTGCAAATAATATATCTTCAGTATATTAAGATGGGAGTTGAAGGGAAACTTCAGTTAAAAAAAAATAAAAATAAAAGCTTTCTCAAGTTCCATAATAAGATACTCCATTGCTTTTAGTAGTAAAGCAGCTTATGCATTCAATGTGTCAACTGTACATACTGACAGTATGATCATAAATGAAACTACTGCAGGGAGCACTCACAATAGTCTATAACATGTTGTTACAAAATTTAGCTGCATTGATGTGTTTCTCTGTAAAGAGTAGACAAATTTGTAACAGTTTTGGTATACACTTGTCATAAAGCTCTGATCCAAAGCATTGCTATGACCCTTTTACATGATGACCCATTTAAACACAGCTGTGAAGCCTGTCATTACCTCTCCTGAACACACTTTCCAAACATTGACATGCTGTACTGCAATTCATACTGCAATGTCAGTGAAAATGGTTGTACCTTTTAAAGTGATGATTGTATTTTAATGACTTCTTTCTTTATTGTTTCCACTTAGTACTTGATAGATTTACCAAGCCATTAAGGAACCCTTAATAAATGTTCTCATTTTATTTATATGTATGTATGAAATTTATTAAGAATGCAATATTTGCAGCAGGATGCCTAATTAGTTTATAAAAATTTTTCATTGTGGCTTAGTACAGGAAATGATCATGAATTCACTTTGGTCATTACATTGTACTTCATCACCTAATCATATTAATAAGATTTTGTATTAGGAAATGCATTATTATTTGAAGCAACACATGGAATATTGTTATTCTGATGTGACAGTCAATTTAGCATTAATAATAGAACTTAAGTTCTTCAGCTTTTTATGCCCTTCTGCCTGAACCCAGTGATTGGCATATTTAATGTAATCTTGCACTGTGGCATGGTTGACCATTGGGAATATTTTTAGCCTCAGACATCCAATTAAGTATAGGAGAGCTGGGATCAAAATCCACCACAGCCCTCATTTGGAATTAACTACAGCACTATTAAAAAAATTATCTGAAGAAAATTTTTTTCTACCATATAAAATGACTGTCTAACTTTGGAAAAGATTGCTAAATTTAGCTTTTCTTTTGTATCAGCTTTCCTTGCAAGTGTAGCAAAGAACAGGAATCCTGTAAGTAAGCGGCTGCTGGAACTGTGTGTATATACAGAGCAATATTTACCCACAGAAAATGGTTCTCTTGCTCAGGCTTCTGCTGTTGCCTGAACAAGGCTGTCATAACCTCAGCAGAGCAGAGCTGCTAAGGTGTCCTATTGAACCAAGCAGATAGAGTGAGCAGCCTCCTGGGGACTTGAAACCATTGTTCAGTGTCAGAGACATAGTACAGACTCTGAGCTGTTAGTAAATGAAATGCTTTTATAAAGATAGCTAATTTATAAAAGACTTGTGTTAATTTGCTGCTTATCTTGAGTTATTATGATTTTATGCACCATTATCCTTTTTTACATTTGTTTAAATATCTAGTATCTGCTAACACATGGTGTTTCAGTCCTTAGGGGAATGCTTGCAACTGGAGCTATTTTGTTCTCTGCTCTGTAAATCCTTTGATGTATCCACTGAGAAAAGTTTAATGCTCTGATTTACAAATGAATGATGTGGCACGGTCACTTCTGGTTCTGCTAGGTTGTGGGAAAGTATGGTATTGCTTGGGGTGCCCCTGGGGAGTTGTGTGAAAGGAAATTATCCTCAGATTGAAAGAAGATGGGAAGCTCTTGATTGAGATCCATGAAACAAAACTCCTAAAAATGAGTTTGGTATGCACAAAGATGGCATGCAAAGCTTTAAATTTAGTGTAAATACAGTGTTTTAATTTAAATTTGTCTAGATACACTGCCTCTATGTTCTCTTATATGTAGGCTCTATGGAATGGAGAAACTAAGGAGTGGAGTATGATAACTGCAGCATAAGGTTTGCTTTGGACTACAGGTTACTTGTGCTCCAGGCATTTAATCTGGTTCACATGAAGGATCATTAAAGCAATACTCTCCCAGCTGCTGGCAGCACTGAAAATCATTTCATACAACTATGCTTGCAGCAAAGTTCATATATGGTCTGATAAGAGGGGAAAGCGAGACTGAAAGGAATATGAAGAGTGAAAGTGGAAAACATGTAACAGGAAGAAAAACCATAGGGTTGGAAGGGAGGGAAAGGTGAAAAACATTCAGCCTTGAATGCTGGTGAAGGAGTATGAGAGCGTGTGGGAGGAGGAAGAAAAATAGAAGGGCAGAATGAGAAATGCTAATATTTAACATGAGACTAAAGAGACTGACAGAATTTTGGGTATAGGAAGGAACATAATTCATTTTTATATGGGCACATAAGAAGAGGACAATTTGGTTTTTTTGAGTCTGCATGGGATATGACTGTAATTTTGTCTAGAGAAACGTATGTTTTTAATGGATCCTATTTTTTTCAGTCTATGAGTATTGCTGGTTGATGTTATTCCACTTAGAATTTCTTTAAAGGTTATCTGGTGCCAGCCTTAGCTTAATTTGAGTAATCTCTGTGAACAGCAGAATAGTAGACTCAGGTGAAACATTTACATTTTCAGCAGGAATGGTGATTTCTATTTTTCATCTTACAATACTTTAGTATGGACAGTTATACACATCTCACTTTAGTGAGCTAAATTTTATTGTCATTCTTTCTGTATCCTCTCCCTTAATCTTTTGTGTATTCTTGTAAAACAATCAAATGTTGTTAAAATGAGTGGACCCTTTACTAAAACAAGTCATACTGAACTAGAGAGCCATGCTCTTAAATAAAAAGGAAAAAAAATGCAGAATGTATTAAGGAAAATATTTGGTTACCATTCATATTCCTTTCCATGGAGTTATCTGGAAAAATGTTCTCTCCCATCCTGAGATAAAATAATTTATTTTAGAAAGCTGAAAAAACTCTAAAGAACAGTGTGCCAAGGAACAGCTCTACTAAGTTATCAGTTATTGGCATGCAGTAGTCAGTAAACATAAAGGAGAGTATTCAGACCAATCCATGTTTGAAAAGTGAAATTGAGAGTAAAGGTCCATCTTCAATGATTGTTCTGTAACTCAGTAATTACTCTTACAGTGTTTCTCTTCCTGTAGATAAATGACAGATGTAGAATGAAATGCCTGAGCTTATTTTCCTATATGTTGGAGAGATGAAGAAAAGGGCAAAATAGTGAAAAAGCTGCAAATTTAGTGAAACTTGGTTTCATGTGCAAAGTTATGTGATTTAACAGACAAAGGGTGGCTCTGCTTCTGCTCATTTTTCTTTCCAGTCCGAAGAAGCCCAGGGTAGGACAAGATGTTGCAGCACCTGTGCCAGGTTGTGTGGTCAATCCAAGGATGACTGACAGCACCACTGTGCCATTTCTTCCCCAGGAACCAAGGTGCTCAGGCAGTGATGAAGTGAAGTGGTGTAGGCAAGGTGCAACATCGGTATGGCTGTGCGTGCTTCTGGGTGAGAGTGTGGTTAGTGATCTTGCTGCCTTGTGATCAAATGAATAGAAGCAAAGTGCATCCTTGTTTTCTGTGGAGCTCATTATATCTTGATGTCAGGAACAGGCTTTTCTAACAGTAGGGATATTGACAGTATTTTTTGTTGGGGGTGGGGAGGGGAAGTGTATAAAATTCCCTGGAATTGTCCAGCTGCTTCACAACAGATAAATTGAAAAGATTAAATACAGACTTTTATATTTAACACAATGCATATATTAAGTTAGTAAACCATGATGTTTTATGCAAGCTTTATTTCTAAAGTCAAGTGTCTCAACAGAGCAGTAAGATGATTTCCACAGAGCAGTATCTCTGTTTAATTACTATTTAATTGCAATCATAACTGGCTGGGAGGTGTTTTTAAATAATTTCTGAGTGAGTCATTTGCATTTTGAAGACCATTTCATCAACTAGTAAACTAACTTCATGCATCCAAACTGAAACCACCAGAATCTTTTACTGCATACAGTGGAATATACTAATTATTAAACTGGCGGCATGTGAGGGAAAGGTGGCTGAAATTACTGGGTAGTTCGGGTTGCCATCACTAAAGACTGAGCTACAGCTCTACTCATATATGTTAGGCTTGACTAGTTTAATATTTAAACCTTATGCAAGTTACAGTATCAAATTACCTTGCAGTGAATGAACATTGAAATACCTTCTATTATATTTTCATGGATTTTTAGTAGGACATAATGCCAGTTCATTTCTTCATGATGTTAAAAATAATAAAAAAGCTGCAATACCTTAATGCACTGCTGTGTATGAATTATTCATCAGCAAACCAATTTCTCTTAAAAACTTGTGATTTGGCAAGAAATATATAGGTCAGAAAAAATGACTAGGCTATGCGGCTAATGTCAACAGTGCATGCTGCAATACATGAATTTTATGTACTATATTATCTTTTTCCTGCCTAATGCCTGTCATTCCCATTAACTTGATCATAATCCAGAAAATGCTCTCCTGAGTTTCCCCTGATGCTTTGGGATTTTTAAAAGTACGTACAATGCAGAAGTTTCAGTTGCCACAGCTTTCTTTTAAAAAGCGTGTCGAAAAGGTGTTGATGATTCTCCACTTTCCTTTAATTCATCTGACTTTAGTTGAACTGTCTAAAAACTCAATATTTAGTAAAGCTACCTCTCTGCAATCTTTGTATGGCTGAACATAGAAGGAAATAATCAGGTCAAATTTGATATATTTAAAACAGTAATAAATAATAAAGCAACACCACAAGAGGTAAAAAAGGCTTTTCCCTTAACTGCTGGTAATTTTAAACACTGAGCAATATTTGATACCACGAGTATAGTTTGAAATGATAAATCATGGAATTCTTTTTGTCTCTGACATGTTATGAAATTGTGAGTTGACATCTTCCCTTCCTTAATGTAATTAAAAATATTCACTGATTGTAATAAAGTTCTGACAAATGGCAATTAGATGAAATTGCTGTGTGATTCCCTGAAGTAATTTAGCAAGCTCTTCTTTAACAATACTTATTCAGGCATGAACTGCATGTAAACACAGCAACTGCTGTACTGCTTGTGAGGATAGAAAGTTGGTAATTGCCAGTAGCCTTCTCTTTGTAGCATAAATCAATGGTCATTATATAAAGACCTGACTGATACAAACAAAATGGATGTGAGTGAATCTCATATTTTTCCTGCATGGTGATACATTTTCAACATAAGAAGCAGAAACTGCCAACAGCTCATTTAAGAAGTCAGTGTTGAGTACTATGGAAATTGTTTGAATTCTGTCATGCAGAGGGTAGAATAAAGTGTTTTCCATATCCTGTGGAGTGCACACATCATTAGTTCCTGAATATCAAAAGGGAGAGCACAACAGCCACTTCTATTCTATCATTTGGTTCAGGCTTCTTGGTGGTTGAATATAGCGCAGTTTATGGATACACAGCTGAGTTGTGCAACCATATCAAGGCTTGAGCTCCTGAGCTTCCTGCAGGGTTAGATGCTGTGTTTTAAGCAGCATCTGCATAAAACGTTTTCAGGGTCAAAATTGGTTATCTACCTAGATTCCATGTGCTCCTCTGCGAGACATGGAGTTTTATGTCTGTTGCTTTTCTGCAGATAATTAAATAGCATTTTCAGAACTGATGTTGACACTTAAATTTCCACATCCATTTACTTTTCTGGGGACAACAGAAATAATAAAAAGATATGGGGCTGTTGTGACAGCTATAAATGGCTATAAAACCACATAAAGACATATATAGTGTTCTTGCAATTTTGACTTCAGTGGCTGAAGTCCAAATTTTGTTTAGTTTCTTTCACATTTCACCTTTCCAGGTTAAAATTCACTTTTTTTTTTTTACCAAAAACATTGATATATCATACTCAAGCAATTTTTCAGTAAATTTACAAAATCTACATGGTTTCTAAATATGTATCAGTAGTCTGAGTTAATTTCCAAAAAAAAGGAGTATGTCAGGAAATAATTTGCTGGACTGAACAAACATTGATTTATTGATGAAAATAATGCTAAAATATAATTATAGTTCATGGACTGAATTGTTTCTTTTTGTTTGTATGTTTAAATTTGGTAGTACAGTGAATGTCAATGACTGAGATCTGTGAGACTTGCTAATGTGATTTTTCAGCCACCGGTTCCAGGAGTTTTGTGATAGGGAGAAACATGAAATTCATATATGGAAAACCATGAAAGTCATCCCAGAAGAATTAAAGTACTTGAACTTCTAGACTGAATGATTCATTTAACTGTCATATCTGCTGCAGTAACACTTTCTTCTTTTCCAAAAGCTTATTTTATGACTTTTCTCATGGGGGAACAAGTCTAGAACCCGCTGGAGCCTTTTGCAGAATTCTTCTTTTGCTGGTCTCTTGCAGAAGTGTCAGCCCAGTGACATTTCTGTGCTGCAGAGGAAACACTGAACAGCGGGATAGGGTTTCTGGACGGTTCCCAGCACTCTTGTAAATCACCCAAGAAATTTCTGCTTTGCAAAGAGAATAAAGAGCAAGAAAGTTGTTGGTCCTGATCTTGTGCAGTTTACAGATTCAAGAGAGGGAGTTGGTTAAGGAATAAAGGAATAAAAAGGAATAAAAGAACAAAAAAAGAAACAAAAAAACCCCGAGGAGTATAAGAGAACAGACAAGAGGCTTTCAATGGAAATGTGCTTCAGAAAAATGTTAACTCTGGTCTCAGGCAGAAGCTATGTTTATAACATGAGAATAATAAGCAATTGGGAGGAAATGGAATAACAGAGACACTAAATAGGATCACACAGTAGACAATCACATTTTTAGTGTAAACAAATGATATCCTAAATGGATTTTAGTGCTTTGCATATTATTCTGGAATTGCAGTTCAAGACATCTGGCCGGAATACTCTAATGTACATTCAAATACGTGCTTTTAAGAAACACCAGTATTGAGGGGATTGGCAAATCGTTAATGATAGGAGAAGGAGAAGAGATGAGATATTCCTCTAAAGAACTTTTCCCTACATTTCCTATACTAAGACAGGTAATTTTGTCTTGTCTTTGCTCACATATCCAAGTTCGTTCTACTCAGACCTCTTCTCAGAGATTTTCTTAGTACCTTAGGTTTACAGTCAGTTTCATTTGCTCCTGTTAATTCCTGAGTTAAAGTACTGTCTGGCCTGGAGTATAGCCTGCAACTTGAAATTACTTTTGTTTTAATCAGTACTCTGAAAAGTAATTTAACTGCTTCCTCCACTGACATTCTAAATGAAGGGTTGCTGATCACTTCCAACAAATTTTGTCCAATTTTCACTGCAACATTCTGTAGGGCTGAAAACCATAGCACTGTACAAGACAGTCTCTTTTCATAAAACATACTTCCAATCTAATTTGCTCAACTTCAGGCATTAAAATACATTTTTTATAATCAGAAAGTGAAATGTTGTGGAATTTCAAAACATCACATGAAATTGGGATTGTTTGACTGTATTTGATGGAATTTTAAGATTATGTTAATATCTAAATGTTTTTCCATGTTTACAATATATATTGCAGTTTGCCCTGAAAATAGAGCTAAATCAGTAACATGCAGAGAAACAGTCTTTGAACAGAAGTGTAACACAATTCACTTAAATTGGGATGCACATGAATAGACAATTCTTTTAAGAGAAAATTTTGCTGGGAACCAGCTTTTGTGTAATAAATTTCAATTGACTGATCTCACAGCTTATTGATATGTTGCTTTGTTCATTTACAGACAGGGTTAACATTTCAGGGTTATAGATACAGTGTGATCTCTGAAATTAAGGGTTTTTTTGGTTTTTTTAATCCAAAGATATTGGATTAATTATGGGCACTTTTATATCTTTCTATAGGTGAAAAAGCTCCTTCAGAAGGACTTATGTGCGAATGAGGTATTCACAGTGGCTTCTTTGTTAGCACTTTGATAGTGAAAATCACTGTCATATAATGGCTCCTTTTTATTTTATGTAGAAACTGAAGTGATGATTTACAAACAACTTGCTTAAAGGGCTTGTTTTACTACCTATCATACCATATAAACATTCCTAATTTATTGTTTGTTTCACTTCCATTTTCTTGTCTTCAGAGTAATTTCATTTGGAGAACAAATATGAAGATGGATTTGGATATATTTTTTGGTATGATTAGATTTAGTCAGAGATCCACGTATCAAGAAGTATTTACATCACTAATAATAGGAATGTACAATATGAAAGTACAACAACCTCTGTTCACACACAGCAGACATAAGCTTTTCACCTATCACATTGTGGTTTCTCGTGGCACTAAGAAGTACAGATATTCATGATCCCTAATTTGGAATCCAGGAACCAGCGTCAGGTCCTCTTTCCACCAGTGAGCTTTACAGTGAGTCTACAGTGCTGGTTTAGGGCAGAAATAATAACCATGGAATAATTTAGGTAGGAAGTGATCTCTGAAGAATGTACGCCTCACTCTCCACGCAGAGTAGGGGTGGCTTTTGGAAGAATTTGCTTCATACATAACTTCCTTATGTACTGAGGTGAAACTGACTGGACACTATTGTTGTTTATAGCAGGAACCTACAGCAATGTTCTCCCTGTTAAGTCTGATCCAAGGCAATTTTCAACTTATTTCAGCCACTCCTCAACACAGCACAACTGTTCCTCCTCATCTTTTTAGGAATATAATTATTTTACACTATACAGATGTATAATTACATTAAGACAGTAAGAAGTTTGGGAGAAAAAAAAAGAAGAAAAAAAGACAAAAAAATTTTGAGCTTATTCATTGACATGCAATCATCCTTAAACTTGTTAAACTTAATTCCACATTTGTTTTAATCTGGGAAAAAGTACAAATTACTTAGTAGTTACTATGCAAGCACACTAGATTATTTCTTTTCTAAGTAACCTTCAGTTTTCCAGGCTTTTCTGGATCAAAGTGTAAGAGCATAAAATTGTAATTGAACAATATCAAATCTGATAGACAACGTTTTAATCTCAGTATAAACCAGGAAGGTGGTGATGTCATTCTTGTACCATGAGGAAACCAGTGAGGGGTTTGGTAACATTTATGATTTATTAAGCATCCTGCAGTCACCTGTGCAGTGTTAAGCAGAGCCAAAAGCAGACTATAAAGCAAAAGAAGATACAACAGGTGTGGGCAAGCATAATCCAGTGTTTTTTCAAGTGAAATTCATTGAGCAGAATCATTAATTTCAGTGTAAATTACATGCTTTATTAATTTCTTCTATTTCTCTTTGTTTGGGTTATTAGCATTCAGTACTGATGTGTTTATCCACATACTGAAGTTTATAGATCCCCTTTGAGCTCTCTATGCCAAAAGGCACCTGCAAGTTTAGGTGGAAGGAATACTCATTAAGAGCTGGGCTTAATTTGTCTATAATTTTGATTTTTTAAAATCCACATAAGAGCTGTACTTTCCTAATAGCAGGATCTGGAAATTTTGTTTCTTTTATCATTTTATGAATGTTCAAGATTTTCTCCCTCTAGTTTCTTCAGCTGTGTATTCATGATTCTTTAATAAGCAATGCTTTTCATTGACTAAATAATTAAAATATTCCATAAATATGGGTAAAAAAAGATAATCTAGGATCACAAGAGAATGACATAATTTTCAATTTTGGACACATTGGAAACAGGAAAAATAATAAATTTAAAATTATTATTATTATTTAATCCCATTAATCTGTGAGGACAAATATGAACCCACTGAGATGTAAAAGAAGCCATTTTACTCACAGGGAAAGTGGAAAATGCATGGAAATTATTCATATTTCCTTTTGCAGTACATCACATTTTTTCTATCACATGTATTAGTCAGCTGGAGAAATTAGTCAGTTAGTCAAAAGAAACTGAACTGGTGAACCAGTCTGTCTGAAACCAAATATCCAGAAAAAAAAAGAGTAATACCTTTCCAACTAAAAGTTAAATTGGACATCCTCATTTGGCCAAAGTGCCACTGCCCAAATTCCTGTCTCTGTATATTGCAAAAAGTGAATAGGGCGCAGTCATGAAGTTCTGTGTCTGCTTTTCAAAGTTAAATGCAGAGCAGACTGCAGCACAAATCTTGTTTACAGAGGTAAAAGACCATATTAGGTAGTTTAGGAACCTAATTACACATTAAGTCTAATACAGATCAGAGCACAATTAAAAAACAAACAAACAAAAAAACCCCCCCAGCAACAACAAAAAACCACTTCACCTTGCCTCAACAGTGGGGTTTAATAGTACCTTTACTCGTGATTTCTTACAGTTCATTAAATTGTTTTCTATTGATAACAGAGGCTTTTGTTTGGTGTTGGTAGAGAGAATTTCTTGGTCTTGATTGACACAGTTAATTCAGCATTCTTCTTTGTAACTGTGATTTTTTTCAAAGGAGTGTAAACACCATATATGTGGTGTTTATTGTATTACATTTTGTAATTTCTGAGTGAGACCTGAAACGTAGATAAAAGCAAACCAGAGGTGCAACCTAGCAAAACTAATGTGCTCTCAGGAAAAGCCAGGGAATACTTTGTAAGTATTTTAGGAATCTCCGAAGTGCTATATATGTAAGAACAAAGATGAAAATCAAAATAAGTATATTTTATTATTACATTGTTGTGGTTAATATAAGATTAATATTTCAATGTTGAGGGAAAAGTCAAAAAGACCATAAGTTAAAATATTTCTTTTCAGGGGAAATAGAGGGAAATAAAGAACAAAAGACAATTATCCTAAAGAAAATGCAGGCCCCACCAACTTAAGCAGACACTTGCCCATATGTTTCTTTCAAACACAGTAGAATTTGTAAATAAAACCTGCTTCGATTCTAATCTGTTACTCATACAAAAAGAAATGAAACTTCTAAAACTTCGGATTAACAGTGTAAATAGAAAAACATTTCAAGCATAACAATTTCCAAAGAACAATCCAATAGAACAAAGAAGTTTATTGCTTCCAGGGAAAGATTTTTTGATTTCTAAATTATTGCAATTTAAAATTCAAAATTTTGTGTATTTAAGATGATAATAAAAAAAAGTTTGATCTTCTGCCACTTTTGAAGGTAATGCCAGGACATCAGATACTGCCAAAATGACAAGTTGCTCTTAGCTGCCAGGACAATAAATCACTTAAATATCTGGAGCTTGATCAAAAAATGAAGTGGCATTAGCTACATGTTTTCAGTAGGAAACTCTGAGGATAACAGTATGTCTCTAATTCTTGTCACTTACTCAGACTTCAGGGAATGATCCTTGATGCTTGAAAAACTAAAAAAGTAAAACTTTTGGATGAAGGAATAGTTAGCTTTGGGTTCCATTCCAGTTTAGGCTTGAGCTGTCAGCTGGTTTCTTAAACCACCTCAAGCATTTATAAGCAAACTAGAAGTGAAACTTAATGCATATGAATAGGGAGTTAATAACAAAAAGACGATTTAAATTTTGTATATGTATACATAATGTATACATAATATATGCATATAATTTCATAGAAATTATGCTATGGAAATGGAAGCAGTTTTGAATATGATGGTATATGTGGCAGAAGAGTTTCCTTTTAAATTCTAAATACAGAATTTTTTTCTAAACTTGGATACTGCTTAGCTTGGTGGTGCAGGACAATGTGTAAAAAAGAAGCTTAGTGCTGGTAGTGTCTCATGAGGATAACTACAACCATGGTTCAGTGTCTTTTGTGTTGTCTGCAACTGTAGACACAAATGTCTTAATCAGAGGCTACTCTGGTACACTTGTGAAAACCAAACTAAGAAGGGTGCAGGATTAAACAGTGTTTTCCAAAAATATATTGAGCAACTGATGTGACTTGAAAATATTACCTACAGGTTGCAGTTATGGCTAGTATCCCAAAATTACTTGATATAATGCATAGGTTCAAAAGTAACTATTCTTACTTTTGGAAAGGCCATTAACAAGAGTGAAGGGATTAATATGCTTTAAAAAAATCCCAGAATATTTTAATTTTTTATATAAATTACTTTCTAAGGGGAAAACTATTTCTCCTTTCACAGAGAATGTTTGAAAGACTTGATGGAGAAGATAAAAAATACTGTTTTGTGTCTGTAATTTCAATGGCCAGCAGGAAAAGTCTTCCACTAACTGGAGTTACTGTTTCTGGTGACTGGCTGCTTTTTTTGGGTTTGGTTATTTTGGGGAGCAGGGGTGGGCGGGATGTTTTTCGGTTTTGTTGTGGTTTTTTTTTAACTTGGTTTTTGTTGCTGTTTGTTTTTTGGTTTTGGGGTTTTAGGTTTTGTTGGGTTTTTTTGTTCAATGCTAAACTTTTAGAAAACCTTTCATTCATGACAAAACTCATTCCCACAGCTATTTCTGTTATCTTTCAAAGTTCAGCAGCAAACACAATTTTATCTTTTTTTCTCTGTTACCACATGTGCATAAGCCATATCTATAAAGTACCATCATTTTAACATTCTTCCTTAAGTTTATCAGCATCATTTTTTTCTTATATACAGAGGATAAATCAGCTATAGTAAGACAGCTCTCAAAAGAAGGTTAGCACATGGCAACAGAGAATTTCAGAGTAGTTTTAAAAGAAACTACAGAGTATGAACGAGTTCAAAGTTAAGACAAGACACACTGAATCAAACAAATGAACAAATAATAAGATGGGAATGCATTTTCAAGGTTTTGTAGATATATTAATTTTTTTTTTATAAAAATCACTGAAAAAGGAAATACTTTTATTCCTTGAAACCATGTAATTGAAATAGACATGTAAAAACAAGTTGTGGACAACTCGGAAGCTTTCCTCAAACAAAGGTGTAGAAGATGGCTGAAGTACTGTGGCTTTTCAGTCTCCTTAATTATTTCACGCAATTGCCTGACTGAAAATATTGTGGTTCACCGCAGGTAAGACTGTTTCTGCTTGGCACAACTGAAATATGTGGCCAGTCTAACTACTCTCATTACCCCAAAACACAAATAAGGAACCTGTCTCCTAACCTACTGGAAAATTCAGTATCACAAAAATTTAGAATAAAATTACCGAGTTGCAACAATAGCCTTGTAATGTTGGGAAGATAAAATAAAGGCGTTAGATGTGAAGATTACTGTGCAGAATTTATATTAATTGAGTGTGCCAATACATCATTTTATTAAGCCAACAATATTAGTGCAAGAGATTTGCAATACATCATGGATAAGGCAATAGTAAGCAGTGTAAGCGTAAAGCCTGCAGATGATCCATTTTCCAGGACTGCCTTATTAGCAGTCAGGTGCTGGAGCTGAGACTTCCAGACGGTTGATGCAAAAGCTGAAATTAGTTCTCTAATCCCCACCATCGCATTCCTCTGCTCTCCCTTTTTCTGGTGCTGTCATTGAAGGTGCAGGTATATAACCTGGCAATATATTCCATATTCATGTGAGGGAAGCAAGTGCTCAGTGTTTTATAGCTCAGTGGTGAGGTTTGATGTCAGGAGGTGTAGAGGCAAGGAAACAATCCGTTGCAGGTTGCGTTTTGGTGGCCATTTTATAAGAAGATTAAACAAGCATACACTTCCACTAACGCTAGTCCAAAGAGATTGCTCCTGATTTAAGTCAGAGATAGCCTTCTTACTTCCATATTTTAGATGGTGGCAATGTGCTAACTTTTTAGTTTTGTTTTGATTGAGGGCTTTTCACCAGCCAACCCTTTTCCTGCTCCTTTGTGTTATAACTGCATCCATGACTGGGCTCCTGTTTCCAGGAGATGGTCAGTGTAGCCCCTTGGCAATACAATTAATGACTGAAAGGGATTCAGAAGAAAAATTCAGATACTGGCATTGGAAATAGTAAATGCAGGGTAAGGAATCTTTTGGATCATCTGATTGTGACTACAGGCTCATCTTTAGGGTGTACATTTGGGCTTGAATTCACTGATTACTTTTTTCAGGTTTGTATGTGATTTTAGTGCATGTGACTATGCATATTGCATTTTAATGTGTCTATATTACAGTTACATCGATTGTGTGAATTTATGTCCAGCTAACTTCTGTGTGGTGACCCTCTCAAAGTCCCGTTTTAGCTGCATATTTTGTTCATGCCACCTATTCCCCACAGCTATTTCTGGTTGCCTTCTTAGTTCAAGGGAGAATTGTTTATTTCTGCTCTATATCAGCACAGCATATCAAATGCTTTCCATAAAACACACCAGTTCACACAGCTCCATCACACAGAGGAATAAACTCATCATCTAGGATGTGTCCACTCTTGCCTCTCACTGATCTGTACAGGAAGTGAAATAGGACCAGGTGCTTTCCAACCTGGTTTAAAGCAATCAGGTCAGCAAGAAGATGCCTCTTACTACCTCTTACTGTGAGATTTTGTTGCACAACTAGGGCAGATACGCATTTTCATACCTGAGTTGGCCTGAACATTGTAATACTGCTTATACACCCCTTTTGAGAACCCAATAATTACTAAAATAAATGCGTGATCATCACACACATTTTCTATATCTAATTATGCAAAGAAACACTCTGAAAATAAAATAATTTTTATTCATTTTTCTGGTGCTATGCCTCACTTCATAGTTATAACTATAGCCAATAACATGAAAAAAATCATTGCAGAAAACAATAGATTTAGAAACATTTTAAATTGCATAGCTTTAGAAAGAAAATGCTGATTGTCTCTCCCTCTCAGCAGAACCAAAACCTCTGTGTGCATTAATGGATGATGACATCAGAGTGTTACAAGGAATGTATAATCAAAAGACAGGCTTCATGACTCCCTGAAACTCACTTTAATGTCCTGTAAGAGTTAAAAAGCTGACTGGAGAAAGCTTTTAAGATGAGTTAAGCTTATTTTCAGAGAGCAGCTGTGGTCCTCTAACCTCTGTTGCCACAGTGCCAAGGGTAGAGGAGGTTTTCTATAAGGAAGCACTAGTGCCATGCATGGTGTGGCACCGCATAATTGCCTTTTCTAGCAACAGAGATTCCAATAATGTTTAATGACCACATACAGTGTTTTACCTCTCAGAATTCTTGCTCGCCATCTATTCTCAGGACTCAAATTGTTCACAATTCACAACTGAAGTGACCAGAAGTGACTGCTGATGTAAGATGTTTTGGGGTTTGGTTTTTTTTTCAGTAAGGGTTTAGATCTTTGGATAACATAATTCTGCAGCTATAAAGTATAAAATTATTCTAGTCTATTGTAAAAATAACCTCTTATGAAGACTTCTATGAGTTGTTACCATCAGTGAGTATTATAAAGAGTTGCCATGAGAGTCATTCAGGTGAAAATGATTTATACTGTGCCAAGTTCATAATTTATTAAAACAATCATAATACATTACAGTATATTGCTCCTGTTTCAATTTATTTTCTTGTAGGTAAAGACAGAGCCAAAAGAAAACCTTTCTCCTTTTATATTTACTTTTAAAAAAGTTTTTGTGGGAGATGAAGGTGTATAAGAAAGGATTTAGAATGAACAGTTTTGAAAGAAACAGAAATTCTCTATGTTGAAAGGTCTAAAAAAGGGCAAAGAAACTTTGAGAACAGTAGAAATGTTCCTCATGATGCTCCTTGAGTCTTCATCAGTTTTACCATGTATGTTCATTGTCATATACCAGGACCCCGTTATTTAAGGCCTGTACCAGGACTTGAATATATACACCTCTCTCTCTGTACCTATCTGTTCCAAAGACCTTAAACTGGAATTTAAATCCAGGAAATCAGGGTATTTCTTGACTGGTAGAATTAACTAATCTGATATGTGGGAGTAAGGGATTTTTTTTTTTTTTTTTTAATTCTTTTGTGATCTTGGATAGCATTTGTTAAGGTTTCTCTCTAGCTGAATATAGAGAGAAAACACCAGGTGGATTTTCTGGATGCCCATTGGAGAATTTTGAAAGCCTGCTATGTGTGACTTCTCACTTTTGGGTACGTAAAGAACTATCCTGGTGCATAAACAACGTCTGTGTGTTCAGTCTCCTAATCTGTAGGTTTAGCAACCAGCATTCCCACCAGCTGCAGAAGACTACAAAAGAAATGCTCTGATCTGTGAATCCTGAGCCAGGGAAGAAGTCTAAGGGTCTAAGTTGATTTAAGACCCAACATATAAATAAATTAGGTAGTTATTGATACAGGATAGAGGGATGTTTGGTAATGCACAGTTCAGAAACAGTCTTCTCATTAATTCTAAAGGAAAAGTCTGAAGGAATTTCTTTTCTGAAAAGGAAAAATGATACATGATAAGTTTTTTTCTTTTGAGAGCAGCTGCTACCACTGCTGTTGACTGCTATCGTTGACCCTTCTGTGTCAATACTCCAGATCTGGCCTCAGTACCATAGGAAAAAGACTTACTCTTCTCAGAAAATTATGCAATAATCAATGGGACTACTCATTGCACAGACCACATTTATTAACTGGGTTATTTTAACCACGGTAAATCTGTGAATGCATATGAAGGATAAAAAACCCTGCATTAGTTTGCCAAGGAATAAAAACTTAGTGATGAAGAGCAGAAAGGAAAGGGAAAGATTCAGTAATATGCACAGATATACTATTGGAAAGAGGCAATAGTATGACAAACTGAAAAGCCAAGATCATACTTAGTTATGGACAGAGATCCTACAAGAGGATGAGCAGTTAAGGGCACAGATACTATCTGGATTGGATGATTAGTTGTAAACCCGGTTTGTTCCACTGTGTGACAAGGATAAGATTGACATTAACTTGACATTTGTGATACATTGGTGCTTGATCAGGAGGCATTTTCCAAAAGGGATATAAAATTTGTTGATTCTGGGGTTTTGGTACCATATTATCACTGATTCCCATGCTTTAGTGCCTGTGCTCCTCACCTGCTGACACCAGAACATTTAGTTTCTGTGACTTAATCTTTTTCCTGAGCTTTTTCATTTGGCTGGTTGGTTTGGTTTGATATTGTTTTCCTCTTATTTTTCTCTGCTTGAAGCCCTGGAGATTATTGACAGGTGAAAATGGGATGTGTAATGCTTCTAGTGTCGTTGCAAAGCATATCAAGTGCTCAGCTATCTTCTGTTCTCAGGAAAGGAGAGCTAACACTGAATGGGATGAACAGAAACTGGGAATACTGAAATTGTTTGCCTTTTCCTGCAACATGTCATCATTTTGTTCTATCATGAGGAAATACTAGCTAAAGACATTTCTTTAGGACTTTAGCCCTCAAATGGACATGCGTGAACTTTTCTTCTTTCACTCTATGGCCTACTACTTTTTCTGTCACTACTGATGTTGGATGAGACTTCAGCTTGACCACAGGAAGTGCTCTGTGGACTGTTCCAGGTTAAAGGCATTGCACTGATACTCGCAACTGCAGACACTTAAAAACTTTCCTGGAGACCCTCCTGATTCTTTTTGCTGCTCCAATACATGTTGACCAAGGGATTTTTTTGGGTCACAGATGCTGTGACTCTCCTAATGGGGCATGCTGGACCTTTTATAGCACTCTGGAAAGACAAACAGTGTCTGAGCTGTTCCTTGAGAGACTTTTAAGAAGTTCTTGATTCAAGTAGTCCACAGTGCAGTACTCTGGGATTGAATTTATCACCACCAGGCAGTTTCAGTTCTTAGTGATGAACTGAAATTGAATCATTGTCACCAATCATTTCTGTGGTATGTCTAAGATATGGCAATTTGATTATATTGAGTGGTTCACATAGGAATTAAATTTCAGCATAAAGTTGCTGGCTTAAGCCAGAAATATTTTATTTATTTGCTAGGTCACTACTTCTATATGTGCTACTATTATGCAAGAAGATTTCTCCAATGAAAATTCCTCAGACTGAAAACTACATTTTCTGCCTAATGGGTTCTAAATTATACATAAACTGTGCAATTTTCAGATGTGATGCAAATTCTTCTGTCACAATGTCTTGTAATATGGAGGCTGTTTCCATTAAAGTGACAATTCTGTACAGATGGACTACAATACCTTCACTTTCAAAACCATCCACTTGTAGTGCTATCACATATCAGCTAAGATTTTTTAAATATTTCAGCTTGTCTTTATCTTGACTCAGTGAAAAACACTATTAGAAAAGAGTGGACTTTTCTATTAAAAGCAACAGTTGATTCTGGGTTTATGTAAAAAAATGAAATACCAAATATATGAAGATCTTACCATTCAATTTCATGAATTTATGCATTGTCTGCTTTCTGTTTTTATTTTATAACCCAGTAATTTGTTTACATAACTGTGCCAGCATATGGTACAATGAGCAGGTATCTCCCTCTTCCACACTGGCACAAATGCAAAACTGCTGCTGGAAGCTATTGGCATTATCTTCCATTAATGGATAAGGGAGATGGGCATTTCAGCTCAGATTTCAATTAAGTCTTGAAAAACGAAAAACAACAGCAAAAAAACCCTACCCTATTGAACTTTAGAGAGATTATCTCTGAAAATTATACTTTTTTTTTCCAGAGGTAATTATGACAGGCTTAGTAATCTGCTCCATTGGCAGATCAGTGAACAGGTTCCACTGTGACAAGTGAGGACTAGGGGACTGTTTTTTTATTAGTACAGGTATATGTGGGAAGAGATACCTGGCCATGGAGCAATGTAAATTACTTCTGTGAGCACCAGTATCAGAAATAATAGCTTTGTCCAGGGGGAAAAAGAGAAAAAAAAAAATTTTGATTTGGCCTCGGAATTGTATGTCTGTAACCCTGTCATGGCAAGCAGCACCCACACACTGTGTTACAGTGACATCCATAAGCAACATCAAATAGTTGTGCTCTTTCTTCCCCTACTGTAGGCTCTGTAAGTGAATTGGGACTTGGCAAACAAACAGTTTTCCCAGGGACTTCTTAGATGCTCTTTTATCTCTGCTATACTGTTCTTAAATACAAAACTAAATGGAGTTGTCATGAAAGCTGATACTACTCCTGGTATTCAATTCAAGAAGTAATTCAGTATAGTTACAGCAGAAAGTATAATCTAGAGGGTGCCTTGCTCTCTTTGTGTAGGATAGAACTGCTTATTGATGTCTGCTGTGAGAATCAGCTGTGCAAAGACTTAGGAAGGCAGCAATCTATTCTCTTTTTGCACATCACCCAAAAAAGACTCTTAAAGGGCTAAGAAGAGAAAATGTAGTTAAAAGTCTCTTTCCCTCCAGCCATACACTGTGTTTTGGAAACTGATGCCAATTTCAGCATACTTTTTTCTCTGTGCTGATTCAGAGCACTATGTACTCTGTTTTACCTATCACTGTGCAAGTTGAATGCACGGGAACCTGGTGAATTTTTAAAAGCATCTTGGCACTGAAACCCCTGTGGATATGTGTTCTTTGGTGGATATCAGTCTTTAAATCGTATTTTATCAAGCAAATAAGTATGATTTTAAAATGGCATTCTATTATGCTGTTATTCTAATGAAATCTGAACTATATGCAGCAGTTCAAAGCTGGAGTGAAGTGATGAAAAAGGAGTACACAGTGTAACCTTCAACAAAACATTATTAATGTGGCTTTTTTTCTGATAATATGGTTCATTTCACATTACAGCCTTAACAGGTTTTTTATTGTTGTTTTTTATTTTTATTTTTATCTTCCTTTGATGCTGATTTAATGCTGACACTTGACTTTTATGTGCTTACCTATCTATTTTTGTTTGTATTTACTGCAATTCTTCACTACTTTTATTCTTAGGCATTTGCATCTGTTATTAATAGCAGATGGGATAGAGAGGAACATAATCGTGTGATTCAGCAGTAGTCATGTCTGTTTAATCAGTAGCATCTGACACAGCATGCATTTACTGCATGATTGCACTGTCATGTTTGACACAAATGATGGATCACTGCTTCAAATTTCAGTTCTTGTTTATTGTAAACACTACTAAATTGTACTTTTCTTACATCCATCCACTCATCAAAAATTTCTGACCATGGTTAAAATTCAGCCAGTGCCACCTTGGTTCTAAAACAGTCTAAATATTGATTACTTTATAGTCCATTCCTCCTAGGATTGCTGATGTATCAGTTTTAGTTTGTAATGACTATCTCATATGAATCTATTATTGTGGACTCTCACTTAAAAATAATTGAAACCTACGGAAGGTGTTGTTGCTGACTGATACATTTCTATGTTATTTTTCCTTATAGTAGATATGCTCATTTCATGATCAATGGTTACTAGAAATGGCTCTACTTGAATAAATATGTATTTTCTGTTCCCCTGATTTAGCAGATGTACCAGATTGTATTTATCTGAGTTGTTTGTTTGAATTTCAGAAATGTTTATCACTTTTCTATTTTTCCTGGCTGCCATGGTGTACAGTTAAACAGTAATGCCCCCAGCAGGGAGGATTTGCACATGAGCACCTGCTGGGCAGATTCTGTCACCAGCCACTCAGCTATGTCCAAGAAGAGTCTGTCTATACCAGTAAGTTAAAAGGTGGTACTGCTGGAGCAGGGGAGCTTGGTCACTTGGGATGTTAAGTGACTACATTGGTCCCTGGCAGAGTTTTGTCATAGCACTCCCAGACAATACTAAAGGACAGTCTTGAAAATCCCCCACAGTGGAGGAAAATCCTCCACTGGGATCTGCTCCTGTCCTGGAGTCAAAGGAAATGTGCAGCCTCGTTACATATGGACTGCAGAGAGCAGGCTCCAGGGCCAGGTTGCTTCAGTTCCGGGGCCAATCCCAGTGCCCAAACCCTAGCAAAGAGCATGTTAACAGCTTACCAGTGTGGGTGTCTGTATGTTAGCGTCTGAGCCTGTGCACAAAAAGTGCAGAAGCAATTAACAGATATTCCTGCTATATATGATTGTAAAGGAAATGCAACAGAAAATTAATGTGCTATTTAAGATGCTGCAAAGATGATTAATTTAGTTCTTTCAGATGTAAACCCAAGAAACTCAGATACAGTCTCTTAAGACCTGCATATACTTGAAATTTTAATTACTTCATCACTGTTCATTTGAAGTTTTATCTTAAGATTATTATTTATAGGAGGGAAATGTGTGATGGAACAGTTGGTTAGAGCATGGTACTAATGACACCAAGGTTGTGGGCTCAATGCCAGCGTGGGCCATTTCCTTAAGAGATGGATTTGATGATCCTTTTGGGTCTCTCCCAGCTCCAAATATTCAGTGACTCTGTGAATCATGTCAGATATGCTGGACAGTCTGGAGACAGGAACAAACACCTCAGTTTTTCTTAAGAGTGGTGACTGAAAAAAGATATTTAGCTTTATAATTCTGAAGTTCTGTTTATCACAAAGAAATTAGAATATAATAACCAGACGTGAGTGAAGCAAATGGAAAGAGGTGAAATCAACTTCTCTCTTCCACCCTGTTTCCCTCTTTTCTCAGGATTTTCTTAGTTCCCACTTGTCCTGCAGATAACTTCTGCTCGTTACCTCCCAGTTTTTTTCCTGCTCCATAGAACCTCCTTCCAGTAGAAGCTGGTATTTTCCTGAGAACACTTCAGAGGTTTCCTCATGCAGCAGCCTGCTGAATAGCCACAGACTTCTAAAACCATGAGCAAACAAATGAAACGTGTTGTCTGTCACAAGTAATTTACCAGGGATGATGACTTAATTTTGCAGAGGAGCACACACAAAACAAAACAAAACAAAACAAAGCAAGCCAACCAACCAACCAACCAAGAACAACAACACAAACCACCAAAAAAAGAAGACAATTTTAAAGGAAGAGAAACAACAGTGTCTCAGAGTTTTGCCATACATTAAAATATGATAGATGTGCATGAGCAGAAATAGCTGCTCCAAAGCTGTGAATCCCTGCCTTCCCTCCCCCCATGCCCTCTTCCTCCTCAGACACAGGTGAGCCAGCAGGTAAAAAAAGGTATTTTAAATCTGCATAAGGAAGGACATGATAAATAGGAAGGAAGGAAGTCTAATTTAAAGTTACATTTCATACATGAGGACTTGGATCAGGACAAGCCTGAGCACTTTCCCTCCTTTTGTTTATTCAAGGTGAACTGGGGGTCTTGTCAGGAACCAGGAAAGAAGTAGTGATGGTGTTGGACTGATTCTGTTAAGGCTTTTCGGCTTTGATAGCAAAAAAAGATTAAAAGTGACAATGGAGTTATTGTGCCATAATTGATAATGATATATGCAATAGGTAGTGGCAGAGACCTTTTGAAAACAGTTTATTATTTCAATAATGCTTACTTTTCTTACTGCAGTTTGTGCATTTTTTAAGTGTGTGATTTATTGAAGTCTCCATTAGAGCTGAAGAGCTTTGTGCAGCTGATGGAAGCAATAGTCAGATATTTCAATAACTTCTAGCAAGCAAAATGTGTGATTCCTCGAAATTCTTTTCTGTGAAGGGACATTTTGTACTGTACTTCTTTCCTACTCTTGGCTCAAGTGTTTTATATAATTTTGCCTTGAGTGAATATATTATTAATTTAACTATGGCAGGTGCACCAATATAATATCATCTTATAGAAGGACATGACATACCCCAAGCGTGAGGAAAGAAATGAGCTCCCTTGCACCTTGTGCAAAATAAAGGAATTCTGCAGCTATACAAATTTTAGAGCTCCTTCAGGTCATAGAAATTACTAACAGAACATAGCAAATAATTATTAGCAAAGTTTGCTGTGTATTTTTCCCTATCTTTGGCTGTGATTAAGCATAGTAATAAGATATACTTCAAAAAGGAAAATAACTTATGTGCTAGTTAATTTATTTTTATATTTAAATTATATACAGGAGGATTAAGTATGTATAGTAGGATGACTGTCCAGAGACTGTGTTTGTAGAAGAGATAGTTTCTGGCTGAAGATGGACACCCAGGGCTTATCTCCGTACCGGTGAATTAAATGGTGTAGAGACCTCGGTACTGAGTCTTGATTGTACAGTTAGAGTGATACAATGGTCCCATGTGTGATTTCTGTCTCCAGTCAAATAATTCTTGGCACAGTTCAAAAGAGCACTTCAGAGGCAATTTGGAGGTTATCATCCTCTTTTGTATTGTTCTACTTAGCTTTAGGGCCATAAAAAAATAAGCTCTGGCATGCTTACTTTACTTGTGCATATAGCCGTTGTAGTATTGGAAAGCACTTAGCTAATTATTAATATTCTCCCATGCTTTCTGATTAGTATTACAGTAAAACTTCCATAAAATGAAGAATTAAAATAATGTCTAAACTATATGAGGGAGCTAATAAATCTAAAAGACAGTTCTTGGGTGAGCAGCCATTAGAAGTGTAACATACGTTGTCTAAGAAATGGATGCTGCTCTCTATAGCAATTTATGCATTAAAGTGTTTTCAGTGCTTCACAAAAGAAACTCATGGTCTAGGTCTTGCATTCTAGGTCTTACATTCATAAATAGATACCAAAAATTTATGTCCGGTATGTCAGGGCATGTGGAAGATGAGTATCTGCTTCACTGAGCTTATATGATCAAGGACTGTTTTGGTGTTGAAGGGGGAAGTGGTAAACAGGAGCAAAGAGCTCACACATGGGAGACAATGGAATCAGTGCCAAGGACCAAAAGTCTTGAGCTACTAATTGAAGTGCCATCAAAAAATATGCAGACAGAGCTTTGGAGAGGGCCACCTGGATTTTGTGACTGATAAGATGTGGAGAACTAGGAATGTCAGGATTTGGAATATTCACGGGAGGCTTAAGTGACTATGTAATGTTTACAAGGAGTGTTTAGGGGAAGGGAATTGGGGAGATGCAAAGCTGGGGCAGGTGCAGGAGGGTATGAAGAAGCTGAACTTTTATGTAAACTGGGGCTGGACAGTGCACTTGTGTGACTGAGCCCTCTACTAGATCACCACAGGCTGTCTTGCCTTATTTAAAGACTCTCGTAACTCTCTCTCTGCATGATCTCATTGTCCATCCTCTGTGTGTGATTACCAGATACTGGGTGGACTGGCATGAGTGCACTGAGTGCCAGCTATCCCAGTCAGACTGGGTGTAGGTGCCCTGTACTACACTGTGAGAAACTGGGGGGCTGGGGGTGTTCTAGCTGCTGGGGGGAGCAGTGTGTGTCCTGAAAACCATCTACCAAAGGGACTAGAACAGGGAAGGGGCTCAGCACCTATGGCTTGAGCGGGACCATGGATCACAGTCTCAGTACCTGCTGCTGGCTGCAGGGACAGTGAGTGTCTGTATCAACCCCAAATCAGGTGCTCGTGGATACTTGCCAGAAAACTCCCAGCTGAACTCACCAGAAACTAGGAGGAGGCCCCAGATTTGGGAAGGGGATGGAAGGTCTGTGCAGGTATTTGAGGGTAGCTGCAGATGTAGAATGCCTGTGGGACAGGTATGATTCGGTTGGCAATGACTGCTAGGATGGCCAGCTGGTGAGTTGGCAGCCTGTGAGATGGGAGAGTGTCATGTGTACAACCACGAATGACTTCCTGTCTCTGCCAGCCCAAGAGCAGGAGGGGATGGGGCTCTCTGTTTCTCTGAGTCCTGGTAGCATTAGGTTGGGCTGTGGGTGCCTTACTTCTCTGTGGCAGGCCCTGATTGTGGTTTTTTGCTTATGCCTGGAGAATATGCACTTGGCTTTGCTCCTGGTTGAACCTGCAAATGGGAAAGCAGCAGCTATGTCCAGTGGTCCAGTCAAGAGGAACCCCCCAGCTCATGGAGCTGTTGGAGGCAGCAGCAAATTACAGCATCCCTTAACACCATGTGTTTCATGTACTATAAAAGAGGAAGGGGAAAAAAAGTTCAGTCATTCTGGTTAAAACAGCTCTTTGAAAATGGGAAGGTTAGAAAGTATCTTTTTCTGTTCATTACTTTGATGAAAGCCACAGAGACCAATCTGTAACCTGGAAGTAGATTTCATTTTTTGGAGAAGACCTTGATTGTTTGTAAAAATCATGAAATTAGGCTATGCTGAGTTCTAAAAGGTCTATCTAATGCTCTGAAGATCATTCAGAGATAGTGTAAGCTTTTACAAGCTTGGTTTTGTTTGGTTTGTTTGTTTGTTTGTGTTAAAGGTCCAAACACATAATTGCTTTGGTGTTATTCTGTAATAAAATGAGTTAAATATTTAAAATGTAAACATTAAGACAATCTGTATGCTGGCAAAGATTTTGTTGTGGCCTCCTGGAGAGTTGACACTTGGAGCAGTTGAACTTCTTGATGTCAGTCATCTGTTCAGCAGAGAATGCCACTGCATGACTGACAGTTCTCATATCAGCACGGGATTGACCGTGGAGCTCTTTAAACATGTTGTGACAGAAGCAATCTGAGCCAGCTTCAGTGGGGTTAGCACATTAAATTACCAATGTCAAGCCTCAACAGTGCCTACTGAAGAAAGTATAATGCTCTTGTATGACCCTCACATTGAGGGAGAAAATAAAGAAATATGCCTTTACTCCTGCTACTCTCTTGGAGATAAGCAATTAGAAATTTGTGAATATACAATCAAGAGAAGGATCTTTTTATCTCAGAAGCATAAGCTGCAATATTAAAATATACCAATGCTTCACTCAGTGAAACACTTAAATTTTATCAATATTAAATGCTATTGATCTAAAACTTTTTAAAGAGGAGCTGTGTGCTAATTTAGACCTCTTGCTATGAGCAAATGTTCTGGCTCTGTGATTGGATTTGTAGAGAGCCAGTCTCCTGGCAGTAAAGAACAGGCTACAGTAATGAAACTGAAGGTTAAACCGGTTTCAAGAGAGACTCAGGAGAGACTCATACACATGTGAGACAAGATCTGAGCATACAGGTGTAAAATTAGTTAAACTTCTGAATTTCACTAAGTGTTATTGATGTCTTACCTGAATCAGTTTCCTTAGGGGGGGAAAGCCAAACAATCAGAGAAAAATTCCTAATGAGAGGAAACGCAGAAGTTTCATTAATTTGCAGTCCAGAGAAAGCCACTGGTTTTGGGCTCTAGGGGTTGCAGTAGCCAAAGAAAATGCCCTGAGATAAAGGTGCAGCATCTGTCTGTGGAGATGTTGTCAAACTCCTGAAAACAGTTGCCTGAGATGGGCTTCCTTTTGATTAGAGCTAGATCCTCTGGAGGAGTCATTTTGGGTTGTGTTGTAGAAGAATTTTTGGATCCTAAACTCCAGAGTATGAGAAAAAGGGAACACCTCTGTATGAAAATTAAGCCATCTGCTATTGGATAAAGAACTACAATAGCCCCCTGAGAAAGCACAGCATATATTTAACACTTTTAAAGAGGGCTGAGACACATGAGCTCAGCTGGGATACAGAATCTTCTCCCGAAAGATGAAAAATTTTCTTTCTAAAATGTGATCAAGAATTATTCTTTTATTTCAAATGGAAGTCACTTCACCTGTGTTGTTCTACTACCCTAAAGAATATAATATTTAGTGCAATTCACTCTTTGCAATGTGTGTCTGAACCTGTTCACACTGTTCTCAATTAGCTGTTAGCCATCTCTGCTGTGTCTGAAGCTGAGTTGATCCTGCCTTAAAATTTAATTTTAAACCAACCAAAAAGCGTAGAGGAGACTGGAAAAATAGGTATTCTTTAGAGCCATACTTCTGGTGCTCTCTCTTTTCTTCCTGTACTACTTCTGTATTCACTTCTGCCATGTGACAGTGATTTGGCAGGAAGAGCTGCAATTATCTTTATCCCAATAAAGGATAAATTACTAAGGCAGTAAAACTGAATCAACTCCAGCTCAAGAGGATCTTGAAATTAGGGGATTTGACTTCCTGGAAGAGTCTTTCTCTGGATAAGTGAAATTCTATAGTTTTGGAATTTCTTTTTCTAATATTCGTAGGGAAATCTTTTATTAAAGAAATAAAGTAAAATGCACATTTTGTTTAGGACCCAGTTGCACTATGACATTGTTAGAGCATTTTTGTCACCTCATCCAAAGGCATAAATATAGAATGCCTGGTTTCTGCATTAGGTGGGGCAAGTGAAGGAGAAAGATGCCAGGCTGCTTATATGGAGCAGTTGTGTAAGTATATGGAAATACGACTTTAATAGCTTTAGGAGGACATTAAAATCAATCACAGAGGTAACTAGTGAATTTTATCTTTAGAAAAGAAAATTTTTTACAAGGTATTATTACTGATGGTTGGCAGTACTGTCTTAATCCTGTTCCAAAGCAGCTGGGAAACTACAGTGCTCAATCCAAGCAATGTTCTTTCTCATGACAGAGTAGAATAGTAACAACACCTGTGTCTGATGTAAAACTGAGCTGTCAAACAAGCAGTATTCCTTTGCAGAGCAGTCCTGGCTTTGTTAACAGTTTGTGCTAAGAACTGGTGCAGGAGAACCTCCAGTCTATAGCTATATTTCTGTTTTCAGCTAGGTTCAGTGTAAACAACAGGAGTGTGAACTTAGCCTTCTCTGCTTGAGAATGTTATAAACTGCAGGTGTAGTTGCAGGGAAGAAAAGGGAGTTGTAGCTGCCAGCTGGTGCTTCTAAGAAAAGATGCTTTCATTTCAAGCACAATTCACATTGCACAAATAGCAGGGTTATACTGTGAACTTAAGAAACTGCAAAACAATTTTTTTATCATTAATATATATTGCATTTGTTATTTTAGGGTTTGATTTAATGAATAAATAGTAAGTTTTACACTGCTTGCATGTTCATAAAATTTATATTTGAACCTCTTATAATACCAGAATTTTCAATATTTCCCTGTAGAAATATACTGTGATGTAAAGGAAGTTGTCATGTAGCAGATTTTGCATAAATGAAATCAGGTAGATAAAAGTATTTAATAAAATCAAGCCAAGGCAATGGTCATTCATTCGTTATGCATCGCCTGCTGCTAGTGTTGGGGGAATAAGGTGAATATATGGGTATAAAAGATTTTTCTCAAAACTTCTGTAAGATTTCAGCAGTGAAAGGCTCTTATTTATTAAAAATTCTTTAATTGTACATATGACTGTTGTTGCAGCTAGCCCTCTAGTAACCCCAGAAGGATGTAATTAGGTAGACACCTTGTATAATCTGATTGCCTTTTCCAAAAGCATGTGTAATTACACACAGACTTCTCTTTTTGATCATAGCTTGTTCCTTCCATATAATTATCCAGGGCCTAGCTTCAGTTTTGTTAATTCTTCCTTAGTGAGAGAAATCATTTAGTATTTGTTTGTTCCTGGGTTTATGGCAATTGAGTTAGGGAGGATTAAGGTGATTATCTGAGAGGCCAAAAGCAGAGTAATACCATATGCTGATCTGAAATGGCATGACAAGAAATCTGTTTTGTTATATTGTGTCATGGGGAAATGTATTGGCAAAAAAAGAAGAAAAAAAAAGTATCTATGCTCTGGCCAGCTCCATTTTTCTCGTTGAGAGAATGAGTCAGAGCTAACTTCATACAAAACAACTTGCTGTGGTTTAGCCCCAGCCAGAAGCTGAGCCCACACAGCCACTTGCTTGCTTGCTCACCCCAGTGGGATGGGGAGAGAGAAGAGAAAAAGTGAAAACGTTCATGGCTTGAGATAGTGACAGTTTAACAGGCAAAGCAAAAGCTGCACACATAAGCAAAGCAAAATAAAAAATTCATTCACCACTTCCCATGATCAGGCTGATGTTCAGCCATCTCCAGGAAAGCAGGGCTCATGTGTACAGTGGTGACTTGGGAAGACAAAAGCCATCACTCTGAACATCCCTTGCATCTTTCTTCTTCTCCCATCTTTATATGATGAACATGATGCCATGTGGTGTGGAATATTCCTGGGGTCAGTTAGGACCAGCTGTCCTGGCTGTGTCCCCTCCCAACAACTTGTGTGCCCACAGCCTGTTTGCTGTAGTGTGAGGAGCAGAAAAGGCCTTGACTCTGTGCAAGCCCTGCTCAGCAGTAGCTAAAACATCCCTGAGATATCGACACCGTTTTCAGCACAAATCCAAACCACACCATGTTTTTTTTTCATAGAGCTATGAAAAAAGCTCTATGCGAGTCAAAAGCTCAAGCACACACCTAAAGTTCCCATTCATTTCAGTGCTATCAATGTCCTCAGTAAAAAATAATGCACAAACGTATGTATTTTCTCATAGTATCTTTATTTAATTTATTTTGAAATTATTGAAAGTATTATTTTGAGGTGAATGTATGTCTGTGAGGATGCTCCTTAGAGACTTACTTTTCTCTACAGTAGGTTCTTATTTTCCTGTAAATCTTACAACACATCAGCTTTTAAAATTGGAAGTGTGTACAGCTTTTTAACTATAATTATAATCTGCTGAACAGTTAGATCAAATCCTAGATAGATAATGTGGTTTGTGCTCTCTCTGTATAATGTTGGCCTTGTTAACATCCTTTTCTTTTGCTAATTTATACCTCTGCGTGCCTCAGAAGTTCCTTAATCATCTCCTTTAGATTGCAAGAACTACAGTGAAACTTTTTGTTTTTCATAGCTTAATTGGATTCTGTGTTAGTATGCCAAGGGAACTTCTCTGTAGATGGTAAAGCTGTCAAGTAATGCTGTGGCAGAATGAAATACTCTGAATTAAATCTTTCTCCCCACTGAAGGCAGTGGGATATTTGCCTTTGGGTTAACATCAAAATATTTAAGAAATTATAGCATAAATACTTGGAGGGAACAAGCAACCTTTAATACAAAAAAATAAGTGTAGGGGAAGGAGTCCTCACTGGGACTTATTTCCTGCTCCAAACTATCTCTTGTAAAGTTTTGATTTTGTGTAGGTCTCTATTTTCATTCTATCTGATTTTGATACCACTTATAAAGGAAAATGGTTTTCTAATACAGTATGGAAATTACAACATATAAAATAATTTGAATCATGCATTTATTTATAATATGGAGTACTTACAATAAAGAATTGTACAAAGCAAGCTTACTCTATCTAGTTAAATTTTGAATCACAATTACACTTTCTAGCATAGAAATATATATTTTTTCTTTTCTATCAATTTGACTTGAATTTATGTATTCTAGAAAACTATTCTCAAGAGTTTTTAGCTTGAAAAAAATACTAATAATAGTCATAGTAGTAACAGCATTAAAAATGATCTCTAAATAATAAAGACACCAAGGAGTTGTATCAGTAGCAGCCTGAAGAAATGTCCTCCCTGAGGTGGATAAATTACCTCCTTTCCAAATTCTCAGAGACATGGGAAACAAGGAATTGAATTATTTTCAGATGCATATCCTAAGAGTATTTTGTTGCATTTAGGATTGAGAAACATGTGAACCAATGCCTTGCACTTATTTCCCGCATTTTAGGAGGAGTACAAAATAATTGCTGATAAATTTTATTTATCCAGACTTTTTGTCAAGAAAGAAAATAGGCATAAATTATGTCTTTCAGTCTGCAGTAAGTATCCATCTCTAAAATGATGCTATTCTGCTGTGTCAGAATCCCTATCTGACTTTTCTTTTTTTTTTTTTTTTTTTTTTTTTTTTTTACTTTAAACACCTTCAGCATCTTTCCTTGAGAATAACAATGAGCTTACACTTCATTTACACTTACTGGTACTAGCTTTCTTGAGAATTGCATTTTGCATCCATAGACAGCTATTTCAAATCCTTTGCTAGCAGTAATACACTGCAGGCTGTGTTGCTCTTCCTTTTACATTCCAGGAAAACCAATGACCAGCTCCTTTTTAGAGCATTGAAAGATCTTTGTCTAGAAACTCAGCAGCTGTAGTCCGTATTTCCCATGAGCTGCAGGGGTCATTGCTCAGAATGGCAGTTGCAGGTGTTTAACTTTCATGTGTATAGAAAAAAACACAGAATCATAAAAAAATTCTCACGTAAAAAGAGATGTCTATTTACTTGAGTATGAATTTGCAATTATAAGAATTCTCTGATCATTTTCTCCCAGTCTTCCTTTACCTTTGATGCTTACATCTATCTGTGCTATAACATATGTTTAAATGAGCATATTTGATGCACAGAATGTGAATTCCCAATCAAAGAAAAAAAATGCTGAAGCTTTCTCTTGCTTTTCTTGCTCTCTTGGGTTTTTTAGGGGTGTTTTTGTTGTTTTTCTTTTTTTCCCCATTTTTGAAGAAGTCAGCACCTAGGAATGGGAAAGAGGAAGTAAAATTACACCAGAAATTGAAAGGGAGAAATGGTATTTTATTGCTGAATTGAGCTTGGGTAAAATAATTTTTCAATCCCTTCCCATTCACTGCAGATGCAGCTGATGGCAAGATTTGATTAGAAGGTACATGTACCTTCACAGAGGAGAAAAACAGAAGAATTGTAATGATAGCAGAACCTCAGCAAGAAAGAGCTGCTGCAGAATATAACTAAAATTGCAAGTACAAAATTAGATAATAATTTTGACTAAAAGTAATGGAATAAAATGGTAAAAGAATGTCTCTCCATTTCTGGGAGTTACATTTTACTATACAAGTCATTGGGTTCAAATAGAGTAACTACATAACACTTGGTACTTTATTACAGGAAATTTTAAGTTCACCTGAGATATTTGGTCTGAAACATCTACAAGTCTCCTAGTTTCCTATTGTAATCCTATTTTTCTTATTTTTTTAAGAGTTAAAAAATCCTGTAGGTGGTGTGTAAATTGACCCTATATTTTCCTGATAAAAACTCCTGATAAGATTTAAAAGTTCTCAAAAGAGTTAGAAATTTTCAAAGCTAAAGTATTGGAACTGAGTAAAAGTGTTTTATTTTGGGATTTTTTGCTTGTTTCGTGGTATCCCCTGTGCCCTATCCAGTATGTTGCTCCCATTCCTCCCTTTGTGAATCTGGGCTCCAGATTGCAAATATCACAAAGGAACATTTAGAGTTCCTTCTAAGCCCATCTGAAAATTTCATCAGTGACTATGTATATGCCAGAGTAGTATGGACATATGAACAGATGGATAGATGCCTAATGGACAGATGATGGTAGTTTATAGACACAAGACTGCATTGAAATAATGTATAATGTTCACAATCAGCTACAACTCACTGAAATGCTAGAACTTAGTTTTCAGGTTTATTACATTGTGTTAATGTTGGCCATGATGCAAATAATCTTGCACTGAGCCCCCTTTCTTTCCATCATGTTGGGCTCAAGTAGATTGCAGTGCAATGTTGGATCATCTCTTGCTGTTGTCCTTTACTGGTGTTGAGTTTTCTTCCCTCTTGTTGATCATTAAAACATGATAGTACTATTTCCAGCCCAAACCCACTTTCCACACATGGCACATCACAATACTTTCTTAGCACAGTGTAATGAACAGGAGTAAGAAGTAATTTTCTTTGTGCTGAGGAATTTAGACAATTAGTAGCCAAAAAGAAGACAAAGGTAAAGGAAATACAGGGAAAATCTAAAGTACCTCATAAGCAGTGTAGCACTGCTTGGAGGCATGAAACCAGGAGGTGATTGGGATTTGAAACTTGTAGCTATCCTGTTTTAATGACTGGCTGCCACTCACTGCTCCTTCTGCATCCCCAGCATTGTGAGTAAGGGGTTTGCTGACTCCACAGTGTTCTGCCTCGACCAGTGTCCTGATTTCAGCCAAGGGCTAAGTTTTTGCAGTAGCTGCAAGGGGGAAGATCCTGGAGCCATGAGGGTATGGCCAAGACCCTAATGTTATTTAATACCATCGGGTGTTGTTACCGGGGGCAGGGGAAAGGGACACTGACTCGCTTCTGAAAACAGTGGTCCTTCTGATGGAATAAGGGTTGCAGATGGGGAGTGGTTGGAATGGGGTGCCACCAGTTTCGAGTCTGGTCAGGTCAGGCTAGGTGAGCATGTTGCGTGTAAATCACCCTTTTTTGTACACTTTTGTTATTAGTATTGTTGCTGTTACTGTTCATTTTCTCTCTCATTGCTGTTTCCAGTAAATTATTCTCATCTCAACCTGTCATCTTCACCTTTTGGGCCTCCAGTTCTCCTCTCTGGACTTACTTTGGAGTCTCAGTCAGGGATAGGGAAGAGAGGGGCACTAAACTGGGGAGCAACATTTCTAAACCACGACAACCAGGCAGACAGATGAGGGGAAAAAAGGAGTACTATGAAAGCTGTAACTCCCAGCTCTCAGACTTTATGAACGGGTGAGACCTCTTATGCCTTAGACTCTTATTCTATCCTAATTCTAATGCAATACAGTGAATAATAAAAATTTTTCACAGTTAATAAATTTCAGCGCAAATCTTTAAAATCGACCTACAAAAAACCTACAGATCTGTGTAAAGTTAAATAGTTATCTTTATGGGGAATATCGTGAGTCTTTTGAGGTTTTCTCTTCACTTCTATTTTTTGTATTTCTTGTTTACTTAAATGAAAAGGTACCAGGTCTTGGAGGAAATAAGTTACGAAAGTAACATTCTGCAATTAAAACCTGTAAATATTGTTCAGTAGGGCAGGATAGTGTCCATGTTTTCCATCCATGTAATATTGTCTCTGGCCTTGTACACTGCGAAAGCTCATATGTCTTTGTCCCCCAACAGCAGGGGAATCAGCCTGGTATGAAGGGCAAGGAATGACAAAGTATCTTTTATGCAGCACTGCCCGGCTTGGAGCTATAAAACTGATGGGTAAATGAGCTTTCCTCCTGTGAACACTTAAACCATCAAATGCATTTTAAACTTTACGGTATATATTAAAACTGTAAGGTTACTTTATGTAGCGCTAGAAGGAATCCTGAGTTTCCCATGTTAATACCACATAAAACACATGAAGAGGTAAGATAACAATTCTACATTTTATAAAGAGTAAACAGGATCTACCAAGTTGCTGTTTTGAGAAAAGTCAGCCCCAGAAGTTCCTATGCAGTTTATATTCAAAAGGAGATCGCAAAAAAAAAAAAATTATCACTGTAGTATACATACATGCCCAGCTTATAATGGGACCTGCAAACAATCAATCTGTGCATTGGTTATTTGGTATTAAAAAGAAAAAGAGGATCCTGATTTATCTGCAAAAGTCATCTGAGTTTTACTGAGCTCTCCCATACAACCATTCAGGTGACTCTTGCTTTCTTTACTGTTCATTCAGTGCTGTGCTGTGCTTAAAAGGAACACTCTTTCTGTTTGACAGCTGAGATTTGATTTTTACAGAATTAATCTTGTCCCCTGAAATATACAAGTTGGTTCCATTTGCTGCAGCAGATAAGTCAGATCATCTGTTTGGCCACATCCTCTGCAACTGTTAGTTAAACTGTTTGACAACTACTCAAAGACATCTCATTTGTCTCATCTTTGACAAATACTCAAAGACTCAAAACCATGGTGGAATTAGAGGGAAAAATAACCAATTATTTTTTATGTTAAAAAAAAAAAAATATTGCTTACATGCTAGTCATTTTATTTAACATTAATGTACTTTTTCACTGTTCCTGTAGTTTGATAAACAGCCATTATCACACTTCATGCTATTCTCATTGATATTTGGTTTCTGATTGACACAAGGTATATGTGTTTTTCTGAAATGGTCTAATAACATCTCCCTAAATATTTTCATTTATAATCATTGTTTTTTTAAATTGTCATCATTGAGTTATGAATAGTTTTTATTTTCTCATTCATTTTACTTTCTCATATTGACTTGATTATCTCTTGAGTGTCATGCTCCCAAAAGAAATGTGTATAGTGCTTATGGGGAAGTAAATTCATCTTTCCATGTTGTCTACCAAATATGTCAATGTTGTTGTACTTGTGATGGTCAATGGATACCAGTCAGACAAAACTTGTGGGCAGGTGTTTAACCGAGTAGTTAAACTATGTCAGAATTGAGAAGATTCATAACTTTTGGATGTAAAGCCCTTTTTCAGGTCAGGATCTTGCTGAGCAAGCTTTATGCCTTTTGTTTATACCAGCTGATCAAATGAATGGTACTGCTTGTTTCTATATGCCTTGCCCTCTTCATTCTAAAATGGTGTTTTTCTCACTTTGGTATGTGAAAAAATGCTAAATACTTTCTGTTATGACCTAATGGAGTACATGGGAAATGATGGAAGCCACAAACAGTGCCTGGCAGTGTTGATTTTTTAGTTTTTGGGGTTTTCCTTCTCCACATGCAGACTCATAGTCGATGTGAACTTCATACAGCAATATTTTAAGATCTGTAAACCAAAGCTTTTCTTTGGAATTGGATTTTTCTTTGGCTGTCATAACTTGTATCTTCAGAGTTTTTCAGGTGTGAAAGCTACAGATTGAATTCCTGACAATGTCCTGGTATTACATGAAAACCACTGCCCTGGGTGTAAGAAGCAACCTACCTTCTCTTGAAATAGAACGAGTGTTCTCAAGTTCTAGAAATGAAATTTTATATGTTCCTAAGACTTTTACTGTTGATATGAGGGAGCTGCAAGGACAATCTGTGCTGTGTGGCTGGCTGGGTCGGGGACCTCACTAGCCAAAGCCTGGGGGAGCAGGATAGGGCTGAGGGTGGTGTCCTGGGACAGGCCCAGCACTGATATGGGTTTACAGAGCTGTGGGGATGGGCACAGACCCATGTCAAGGCTGGGACATCAGCAGTGCTGGTGGGAACTCTCTGGAAAAGCCCTGAGCCCCTGCAGCCAGACCTTGTGGTGAGGATGCTCTTGGGGCCTGAGGCTGACACCTGAAACCCATCGCTAGTTGGGCAGCAAGCTCGCCGGAAGGGTTGCAGACTGTGCCCGTGACTAAATGTAGATGCTCTGAAGGGTTTTAAATAATATTCTCTTTGTAAATGCACAAACTCTGCTACAAGAGAAACTTTAAATCTCAGTAGTATTAAATCACCTTTATCTGGGGATGTGTGGGATCAGTCAGTAGAAAATACTTTGACTACACAACTCTATCCTGAAGTACATTGATTCTAGGGCAACCTTTATGACCAGCTTCTCTGTGCATTTGTATTTCATTTACACATGAGAATGTCAGAAGTACTGTGCCCAAAAGGAGTCTGTAACTTTCACAAGGAGACCTTTTTTTTCACAGATCATCAGTGATAGTAGTGACTTGATAAACCAAATTACTGAAAGAAAAACGTCCCCTTGATTCTTAACAATTACTTTTTCAACAATTTTATTTTTTTACAAATTGTATTTGCTGGATTTAGATATCTAGTCTCTATATAATTTGGGTTTTTGATTGTGAATTCTTTGACTAAACACTTAGGAATAAAGATAAGCATGAGTACAAGTATGACACCGCATTGGGACCTACTTGCTTCAAATAAAGGACAAACAGTTTGGTAATTTTGAGATGTAAAAACTCAAAATGCTTTATTTTGAAATAAGGTCTTCCATGCTGTTTAATTTTGCCGATAAGATAATGACACATTTGGAATTGAAATTCTGGAATTTTCCTTCATATTTTGGTGTGTCCTGTAAGACCAAGAAAAATGTCTGTGCTGTTACCTACTCATGTCAGACACAATTTTTTTACTGTTACCATGTTACTTATGTTCCATAAGAACAGGTTTTCCAAAATACATTTAGTAAACTATTTTTTTAGCTGTTAGTATATTTTGAGGAGCAATTTAATGTGTAGTAATTCTTACAGCATTATTAGTATACCTGTATCTGTATTGCTTCAGTATTTGGCATCTAAAATAAGTTCCAATAAAGTCTAAACATGATTTTCCAAGTGTCAGAAACCATAAAGATTTTTAATACTCATAAATGCCACATATTTGAGATACTGAAGTAGCACTTAATAATTTGAAATATTTTGTTGGTTTCCTAAAGACTTCTTATATTGTTGGGAGGTATTTCACAGCCAGCCTTGGAACCACATTAAAAATGTAGGTGAATGATGAAGGCACAGTGTGTGTGTCTCTTGAGATGTTACCTATCACCTTGACAAGCTCCTTGTAAATTGAAAACTGGTTTAGCAAAAAGAGCTGCTGTGATTACTGAATGAATATAAAGCTTTCACTTCTCTGCCATTTAACAGCTGGCAGATTACAGAACTGCTTTTTGGGGAGGAAAAATTAATAGGTTACTATTAGCAGAGAGATACATAAAATCATCTTCTCTCCCAGGGTTTATGTGAAGCAAATGGATGTGGCAGTCTACACCTTAGAGGGGCAGTGCAGCAAGAACTGGTGCTTTTCAGACTTCAGAAACTCATAAAAGGCCGTAGGTAGCTATTCAACAGGTTAAAATCTCCAGGCAACAGAGTTTTATGGAAGCCTTAGGGGAGAAAAAAAGTCTATTTGATCTATTTAAGTCTTTTGAATTTGCGTAGGTATGATCCTTGCTATGAGTACAGTGCAAATTTTATCCTTGCTTCATTCTTTCATAACCTGTGGGAGTATGCTTTTAGCTGTTTTTTCATTTTCTTTTGTTTGGATATATAAACATGTAGGGATAGCTGTATGTTGAAAACAAACCCCAAAAGCTTCTTGGTTTTCTGTGAGAAGGTTGTCCTATTCCATCAGAGATGGCAGCAGAGATAATTTTATGATTTACCCCCTGAAATAATAATTTTAAAGGGAAAGATGGTTTTAAGGCTTCTTGCTGTTCACAGTGGGATGTATCATAGAATTACTAATAAACTAAACAGGAGAAAAGTGTTCTCTGACAGATAGCAAAGGGATAAAACAGTGATCATACAGCCATCTAAAAGTTTAGTTCCATCTACCACAATAGCTGCTGACACTCTTTCTCTTCCTAGTTTGGGATGAGTGAGCAGTCAATACAGTCCCAGTGTCTTTGTCTACACCAGAATATACCCCCTGTCAGGATGTGGGCAGAGGCACTGACAGCCATCTATACTGTTGTTGGATAGATCACAGCATGAATTTTGTTTGGGCCAAATAGCACTTTTCTGAGCAATTCTTGGGAATGATTCAGAAGTTGGTACAGCCTGGTGACTGTTCTGAACAGGCAATCTGGACACAGGCATCCTGTTTTGCAGGCTCAGAAAGTTTAATAATAATGTGCCAGCTGGCCTCAATTCCATTCACTTTCAGTGTGCAGTGTAGTCATCATGTCTCCCTATGCTGATCTAGTGACTCACATGTATGTGAAGTCTCTGGAAGTGCAACACGATCTCCAGTGAAACAGTCTTCTGGGGTTTTGAGTGGAAGAGGATTGGCTGGTTTGTTTTTTTTTTAAGATTTAGAGAACAGCCTTACCCTCCTGCATACTTGTAGTACAGAAACAAACATTAAATTAATGAGTTCTGGGACAATTTCAGTATTAAACACTCTTCCATTGCTTCCAGTAAATAATCTTATAGACAGATAATAGCAGACAATCTTCTTTAGCTGCACATTGAACAAGTATTGCAGTAAACTTCCTTTGATATGGCATCAGCCTCACAGATGGCATCATTGTTTAAATAGCCACAATACTAATTTTGCTGCCAAGATTGTGACAAAACTGAGTTGTATGCAAATATCTTCTGGTGTTCTATGTGCTGTTTTGAGCTTATGGTTAAAATACACAATGACAACCAAAGTGGACAGAATGTGCAAGTACATGAAAACATTGCAAAGAATTGGTGAGTTTGTTCTGTTGTGTTTTGGGGTTTTTTACCACATTGGTGGTGTTGGAGTCCCAAAAGAATGGCAGAGTTAGAGAATGCATGGAGGTTTTTTAATAGTGTCTGTCTGCAAGTGTCAGTTACAGCCACAATCTCATAAGAAGAGGTAGATGAGACTCCAGTGTCATCTCCAGATCCAGATGGTGTTGGGAGTTAGTCCTCTACAGAGTTGATCAGACCATTGTTGTGGTTTAAGGGATATTACAGCAGACTTTACCCTAGAGCTTCTCTACCCAGCCCGGTTCAGCACCTCAGTGCAGCAAACCCTACGTCCCAGGGTTGGACACTGCGCTCTCACCGGCCGGGGAGCCATAAGGCTAGCTCTGGTTCATCTGCTTCCACAACCGGCGGTGATAAAGGAGGTGAGGAGGGTCTGTGCGTTGTGTCCATGGAAGATGTTTATTCGCATGGTGCAGCAGAGGCCAACGACCTCCCCGAGGCAGAGATGCCTTGTGGGTGAAGGCCTCACATGCACAGACACATGTGGTGCATAGACACACGTGGAGCACAGACAGCAAGATGGTAGAGGGTCAGGGGTTTTATAGGGAAACAGAGAGGGGCAGGGACAGCACACTGGCCCAGTGACCTCTGGGCACAGGGGAGGTACAAGGGTGGAGTTAGGAGTACAGGAACCAATAGGGGAAACCTGAGGGAGTAGCCAGGACCACGTGGGGTGGGGAAGGCAGGACAATAGGTGACAAGTACAGTCATTAAGAAAGGGGTGTGGGGGAACTTGCAGCTATTATCACAATAGACCATTATTGAACAAATAAATTACAAATTAGACCAATACAGACTTTAGTGGGGTGCATAATGTTATTTGTGTGGACTCCAAAAGGCCAGTTGTGCAAAATGAGTTTGAGGGTAAGATAAAAAAAAAAAAGGGAAGTTGTGATTTGTAACTGCAGATTAGGAAATCTTCGCTCAATAAGAATCACTGAGATCTAATGCAAATCAAATTCAAGCCTTAGGATCCAAGTGCTTTAGAAATTTCAAGGGCATTTTACACCAGATAGTTCAGAGGAAATTTCTAGAGAAGTCTGTCCATTCACTGCCACTTGCCAGCTCCTTGCAATGTTATTACTTAGTAAACAATGTTTATAGGTTTCACTCTTGGCAATCTCATTCTTCTGGAAACAAGCACAGGTCATCATAAGAAGACTAAATCTGTGACATTTGTGGTTCAATGGTTTTATTTCATTTTTCTGAATTATGTATGTTAAAGTAATATCATTCAACTCTGCCACTCATTGCCATTTAATAGATAATGCAAACAAAATGAAGCATTTTTAACACCACAGTACTTAATTTAGATTTGCAGTGGATTTAAGTAACTTTTTCCTCTAGACCCCTGCTTCCTAGTCCCATTGGTGCAGCAGGATTTTTAGCAGAGTGCTCACACATAATGGATATACAGGCACATCAGCCTGGCATGAGTCAAGCTTGAGGACTTTTGAAGGAGCTTTGAGGATTTCTCATGTCAAAACTGACGACTAATAAAAAAACTCCAAACAAACTCAAACCCAAAACCACTTTAGGATGGATTTGCCTGGTGGGCCACAGATAATTTCTGGAAATATCGCATATTGCCAACTAATAAAAATGTGCTAAAATACGTTCTTACATGCAGAGATTTCAGAAGTTCTAAAGATACTGCTTCATTTTACTGAAGAAAAAAATTATGAAAAAGAGCAAACCAAACCAAAACCAAGATCAATTTAAGGTCCTGTTTATTCAGTCCCTAAAATACTTTTCTTTTTTTTTCTTTTTTTTTTTTTTTTATATTGTGGGTTTTCTTTTGTGATTAATTAAGGTACCAAGAACAACATAATGTGAAATTGCATATTTGGGGTTTTGACCATCTTTCTATGCTTGTTTCCCCTTCTCCTCCCATTTGTGTATGACCCCTTTTACCAGGTATTTTTTCTACCTACCATGCAAGGGGGTTACTTTATAAAAAGCAGATATCATTAGGAATTTGGATTATGGTTTCATAATATGGTTCATTTTCCTCTCTGAACTTTTTTTCTTCTTGATGCTCTTCATTCTTGTTCCCACACTGCAGCTAACAAGCATGTCAGCGGTGTCACCCACAGCTTAGTCAACCTGCCAAACATGCAAATTACATGTGTTGGAGGGATTTTCTTTCTTCCTTTCAAAGCCAGATCAGTTCTTTGCACTTATTTATAGATTGGTTGTAAGAAACAGGAGGACAGTGCAAGGCAGCACTGAAAATAAGCAGTGGAAAATCATGGTTTTGTGTTAGAACAGAGGTTTGGTGACAGAATTTGCTGTTCTAAAGAGCACTCTCTGCCTCACCGTGGCTGGTTAAATAGAAAACAAGTTTTGTATGTTGTGAGACATGCATAAAACCAGTTAACTGGGGAATGCTTTCTTCCCTCTGAAGTCATCTGAGTCATGAAAGTTTATAAACTCTCACCTTTCTAAACTCTCATTAAAATTGGTATTTTCATCAAAAGTATGTTAACTTTTCACAGACTGTAGCTGTGGAGTGCAAATTACTTGCTGTTCCATTTAGGTCCACAAAGTGCTGCACATTGAAAGGTAAGTTACTTGAGGACTTCCCAGGCAGCAAGCTATTTATAACTATTCTATAGGTGAAGCTTTTGAGATGGCAGATTCTTCTTCTGCCCTTATATTGCTATTCTTCCATATCGCCAAAGGACTGAGCAAGTTACTTGACGCCCTTGTTGAAGTGTGAGCTTGCAAATGCTAACCAGACACAAATCTGCATAACTCCCAAAGCTTTCTGATGTTATTTCTAAGAACAAATGGGGACAAAGTTGAAAAAGGCACTGCAGAATTTCTGTTATCACAAGAATTTCTAACATAGGCAACAGATAGATGTATTGAACTAGGAGAGGAGAAAAAATCCATCAACATTCCTGAAGGAAACTGGAAGGATGTGGAATGCAGCATGGGGCTTGAGAATTGCAATGCTGTCATCCATACAGACGCCTGGTCTGGTTTTAACCCGTGTCCACGACAACTCTTAGCATTGTCCATGGAATATGACAGGACAGAGCCTTTTGTTCCAGACACCATATCAGTAAGGGATGTGAAGAAAAAGTTAGAAGCTATGACATTTGCTGTCCTCCATTTTCAGGACCTAACTACAAGTCTTAATACCTTTCATTTGCAAATACAGGCAAAGGCCAGAGGCTTGTATATCATATTGAATTCCTGTTAAAAATTTGCCTTATGATTGTCTTTTAACAAGATAAACTTTCAAGTCTCTGAGTGCAATAGAGTGCCACTTATGAAAGTGTTAAGCACAAGAGAATGGCTCTGGAAAGTTTGCAAGACCCCACAGTCCAGCTTTGCTAAAAGCTACCACAGTGCTTTGGCCAGAGCAGGGAGCACTCCTGGAGCTGGGGCAAATTGTTCATGGGGCTTTTGTTTAATCTCAATAAAGAGCAAACCAAGGTGAAAGAAAGAAAGGAAAAAATGAAAGAAAGAGAGAAAAGGAAACAAGTGGGTTTTGAAAGACTATTGTCTTACTTTAAGTAGTAATAAGGGTCTGCAGATACGATGGCAAGCTGGTGTTAGCTGAAGATAAGCCTCTATTAAATCATCAGCAGTGTATCTATTACTGAAATTCATCTTTTCCAAACTTAATCTGCCATTACTTCCCTTCTCATCTCTCAGTCCTAAGAGGTTTGAAGATTTTTTTCTTCTTGAATGTATTTTGCTGAAACATAAAGCATTTTGATTATATTTAATAAGCATTATTAGGAGTGCATCTACAAGATTTGTATACAATGTTATTGCAACTTCAAAAATTAAAGAGTAAGCTCATGCCTTATTCTCTTAAAATTACTGTTCTTTCCTTGTATGGCAGGTCTTAATAATTCAAAATCCAATTTTATTTAGAAGCAACAATCATTGCAGAGAGTGTTGTAAGCTATAGGGAGGATATCTGTTTGTGAAATGTTTTTCTTCACAATTCATCTATACAGTTGTAGCATGTATCTTGTTGTCTTGCCCTCTATAAGTGTAAGCTTGTTCTTTCATCTTAGTACCCTAATTCTCAGTCTGGGTCAAACAGAGTTATGTGTCAACAGATTCCAGGAAAAACAAATAATAGGAAAAAATAGTCTTCATATTTCTAGATGTGTAAAATTTATGTATATTTGCGTAAGATGTATGTAAATCTTTTCAAGCTCCACTGCATTTTTAATAGTAACAAGGACATAAAAATCTTGATTGTGCAATATATTTTCTTCCATCATATTAGTATACCAAGATAATCTTGGTACATTCCTGTCTTCCATCTTTAAATAAGTGTGCATTTCCATGTAAAGTCAGAAGTCAATTAACTTCTTGATCTCTGTCAAATTCAATTTTAAGTGTCTCAGTTGTCAGACCCAAACAGCTGTGGGTTGGCAGTCTGACAGGATTGGAGATCTGCAAGTGGGTCTTTTAGACCTTTTGTCTCCAGTTATGTCAGTCAGATGAGGAAACTTCTTTATTTATTGATAAACCTCCTTAATATATAGGGATATATAGACTATTATTTAAAATTGTTTTATAAATTTAGGTGAGCTTCAAACTAGTCATACTACCCCCAGTCTCTTCTCTCTATATGACTGTATAGAAACTACCCTACAGTTTATTGTTCCACTGACAATGCTTCTCATTTTCAACCTGCTTGTAATTGTGATTTGTTCTCCATTTTTTCCCAGCCTTGCCTTCAGCTGGTACAATATTTCTTATGACCTGGTGTTTGACTTCCAGTGACTGATTTTTAGTCTTCATTTCTCAGATTGTGGCTGAAAAAATCTTCCAGTGTCCTCCTAAAAGCTCTTGAGCTCTTGATCACTTAAGGAGTCGTGCTCTGCATTTACTTCATATTCAATTACTCTAATTTGAACATGGGTAATCAGATTTGTATGCAGGTCTCCAGATAAAGTCATAACAGTTTCTTGTACTTATCTTTTTGCTTGGTAAGTGCCTCATTTAACACACAGAGATATTGTTGGTTTTACCCTCACGTCCCCTGGTCTTTCAAGGACAGGATGGACTCGTTTTTATGAATGTAGATCTTTTGTCAAATGGGATCCTCAAAAATGGTCAGGTTCAAAATGGTATTTTCTTGGGTTTGTTTGTTTTCATACATGAGATGATGAACTAGAGGTAGTCTTCCAGTTACATTTTTGGTTTTGACAATTTGGAAGTAATGCTGTGGAAGGATAATTGAGAAAGCAGGGGTTCCTTCATTGCCAGAAGGTCTTTCTCAGAATGCAAAGGGCAAATACTCTACACACTTCCAGTTTGTCAGTACGATCATCAGAAGACGGACCATAGAATACACTGAACATTTTCGAGGAGATGTAAGGGAATTATTTTGATATTTTTAAGATGACTAATTACTTTCGATTTCTGATAGATGCCAAAGTTTCTGACTGTAAATTTTGCACAGCCTCAAATGCTTTTTATACCCTTGGTTTGGACTGTCATGCTCCACTTGTTCTACTCTTTCAAGAAGAGAGATCTAAGAACTTGAAAAATTGCTTGCTGCTCTCAGTTCACCTAGGAAAGTGTGTAGTACAGCTGAGGCAAAATAAGTATGAGGAAATAGAAAGTTTTAGCTCTAACTTCAGATTGCCTTTGCACTTGAGAGTTTTCTGGAATTGTTTGTGCAATATTGACTTTCATGGTTTTATAACCAACAGCAAGACATTTATTACATAATAAAAGTAAACACACTAAAAATAAAATCCATCAATCTTTGGTTATTACCTGCAAAAGAAAATTAAAATATCAATCTTAATGTGAAAGATGTATTAAAGTTTTAAAGTTGCTGTGTACTCCTAAATGATTTTCATAGCTTTCAATCCAATACAATTTTGCATGTCCTCAGAGATGGACTGACATAGTTGGGTAAATGCTTGTAAAACAAGAAAGAGGTATCTTTCAAAAGTGATACAATCTAAGCATTTTATCTAGAAAATACTGCAATAATTTATGTGTGCACAATATGGAAATTAGCATGTAACATAAAAGAGCTTTGTTCTGATCCTGGGATTGTATGAAAATATGACTAAAAAGTAAATTTAACAGCTTTATTTCTGTAGCCAATAAGGCTGAGTGTTTTCGTTTTGTTTGTTTGGATTATTTTAAGATAAAATTTGCAAGTAGGCCAAATAAAGACAATCTGAACAAAAACGTTGCCAGCAGATATATAGAGGGCCATGTTGGATGCTGCAATATGTACATATCTGTGCCACGTAGACCCTTAAACATTGCATTTGACACCTTGTGGTGTAAATATGGCTTAATTATCAAGTATTCCATGAACTTGCACTTTGTATATTTTTGTTTCTGTGAGTGAACTTTTCCCTCCCCTAGAGTAAACCTAATGAAATCCATTAATTTTTGACGAAATAATTTTTAAGAAAGATGTACATTTGATGTTAGGTAACTTGCAGACTCAAGCTTTCAAAGGTTAGTTGTGTCTGCATGGGTGTGTGTATGTGCTCATGTGCCAATGACAAACAATTTGGTGCTTACCTTCTAGTAGTAGATTCTGATCATGATTATTGATAACTCTAGAATTGAGAAAAATTTCCTCATTTCATTTTGGGGTGAATAAAGGTGAGAACTCTGTGCATGATTTACCCTTAGTGACTCCGCATTAGCTCTTCCAGTCCACTGTTGAACTTTCTGAAAGTTAAAATCTGGAAAAGATACTCAGCTCGCTGGAAGTCCATCACTGCTGAAGTACAAAACAGGTCGTTACTTGGCCTGGGGGTGTTTAATATCTTCATTAATGAGCTGGATAACAGAGTGCATGATCAGCAAGCTTTCAGGGGATAGAAAGCTTGGAAGAATGGCTCATATACTAGATGGTTGGACTGCCCTTCATAGGGATCTTCAAAGGATCTAGAAATAAGCAAGCAGAAATCTCATAAAGCTCAATGAAGAGAAATCCAAAGTCTTGTATCTGGGAATTAAAAGCCCAAGGCACCAGTAATGGAGAGACCAGCTCAGCACAAAAGAACTTGGTCTTCTATTTGTGCATGAAATGGCAAAATACAACTCTTACTGTAGCCATGTGGGCAGGGTGTCATGGGCTGTGCCTCACACCTATTGAACATCTTGACATACACCTTGAGATTTTCTGAAACTCTGATCTTCTCCACAGAGCTTCTGAAGTTCCTTCCAATACTGTAATTCCAAAGGTGTCACTGGTATCAAGGGACTATCTGACTTCCTCCTAACTTGTGCTTCTTCCTTTGTGTGTGGTTTTGCTTGTGGCCACTAATTCAAGGTATTGTTAGGAAATATTTAGGGGACTATAGTAGAGGGACTATGGAACAGCAAAAAGTCAGCAAGTTTACATTTGGCTAAACTTAAGTGCAACATGGAAAACTTTTCTAGCTGTTTCAGTTACAACAAGAAGAATAACAAATAGAATATATCATTCTAAAGTCATGTAAAGATACTGAAATAAAAGGAGGAAAAACGTTTACTTAGTTCCTTCTCTTTCTTGTTTTCCCTTCCTATTTTTCTTGGTATTAAGCTGCTTTCTGAATTGTTGCTGTCAAGTTCCAACTACTGTGTGTGGCCTATATAAGCTAAGCAAATGGTTCACAGAAGGGTGAAACTGACATTATTTTAACTGACATAAGCAGTTTGAGCTTTTTGCTGCTAAGGCCTCTAGGTGATCTTTGCAATCTAGTTGATGATTGTGACATCTGAAAAAAAAAAAGAAATCTGTTATTTCTCCTGAAAATTATTGTTAAATTGAGCCTCTGAATACTAACTTCAGTATAGGTTGGGAAATTAATTTTCAGAGTTTTATAGCTGGTTTCAAATCCAAATGTCTTACTCCTGGAACAATTAATAGGAGTTGGGCTGCCAGAGACCTTAAATCCTTCAGGATTTTTCAGAAAGTATCTTTGTCTAATTTAACCTCTTAAACCAAAATAGAAAAAGAAAAAGTTTTGCCAAATCAGGACATTATGTTGTCAGTAGCTGGCATGATGCCATGAAGTGGCAGTGTCACTGTTTGAAGTGAACACATGAAAAACATATAGGCATCGCTTACTGCATATTTACAGATTTTTGCATTCTAGTACGGACACCATAGTAAAACAACTTGGGTGGAATAGACCTTCAAAAGTTTATTCAGTCCAGTGACAGCTACCATTTGTATTTTGGTTTGTTGTTGGTTTTTTTCATTATCAACCACTGCTGTTTAATTTTAGGTGATTTCTCTGTTGCAATAAATCAGAAAGAGGTAGATGATGAAGTCTAATATATAAAAAGAAAAAAATGAAGGAAACCCTTCAAAAGTGAAAGTGAAGGATTACTGTGCTTAAGGTGCTGACAGTATTCTTTCAATTGGCCTGTGTTGCAAATATAAATGGATCTTAGCCTTAGGAAGGGTCTTGAGGAGGCTAGGTAAATAAATAATCTGATACATGCCATCTATGAATGGGTAATTTGTTAAATATGAGTTTATTTGATAACCTTTAATTGAAAATTCATATATCACCAAGCTGCCATTTTTTACAGTCCTGCTGTATTGTAGCCTTTTGCTTCTGTCTGATAATTAATATTATTACATTACAGCATTATAACATTACATTATTGCATAGATTATAATGTTTTGAATGCTTTTCTGAAAAATATAAAAATGTAGCATGCATAGTTAGTTTAAATAGAAAGTTAAATCTTCGTTAGTTTAGATCATTAATTTTTTGCATTATGGATTTTGATCATGTGCATTTGTTAAACATTTCTTCTGTCTGGGAAGATAGAGGTAATGTGTGAGGAAGGCCTATCTTTTAGCTTAATTTCACTAATAAATCTTAATTAATAAACAGTGCTACAAATCGATCTGTGCTAGGAAGTGAAGTCTACACATGTTTTTATGTCTGTTACAATGGTGAAGATATACACTTGGGGAGGAAATCATCAGAAAAAGACACCCTTGGCTATCCCACTATGTATATTTTTGCCAAGACTAAATACTAAGACTAAACAGATTCTTTTTCAAACACTGTAATTACTTTTTTTCCCAAACTTGGAAATTACTTGGGTGAAAAAAAATTACATGAAGCATGGTGAGAACACTCTAATGTTAGCTCTGTATAAAAAAATCTATTACCTTAGGTGCTTCAGTGTAATATAGTTTATAATAATTTTCAATACACAGTGAACATCAAATTATTTAATGAATCAAGGGCCTGTGACTGCAATCTTATTGACAGCAGACCTCAGTAACTCTACAGACAAATATGGGTCTTTTATGGAAAATTTGGCAATTAATTTAAAGTTTGATGGATGCCTAATGATAGCTTTGGTCAGCTAGAATTCTCATAATCCGAAGATTAAACTACTTTGTTTACTGTTAGGAACCTTCAATAGCTAATTCATCTTAGGTCTGGACTAGAAGCAGTAAAGTCTGTGCAGATAGAAGTCTATATCTATCTCAATATACTTCAGTCAAAGTTTTAGAAAAGCACATAAATAATGTAGTTGAATGCATGATCTTGAAAAGTGGTGAAATCTTGTGAACTGTTACATGTATTATTGAATATGGCTGTCATTCTTAAATCACTTATCTTTTACTGAGTTTTAGGAGGCTATGGAAAAGTGTGTGCCAGTTTCAGGATGCTGAGTACCATTTTCTCTGGAGTTCTTGGCAGAGGTAGTGGTAAGAAGATGCCAGTAAACATCATAATGTAGGAGACTTTACACAGATACAAGACTGACTTGCTGCAATACAATTTCAACAATTAGCCAGTGACAGTTGTCACTTATATGGCAGATGTAGATTTTCTGTGATGTGTTTTCCTTGGGAATGCAGTTTACCCAAAATCATTGAATCATAGTAGCTTTGAATAATGGGGTTTTTTTTTGTTGTTTTTGGGTTTTGGTTTTTTTTGTTTGTTTGGGTTGTTTTTTTTTTTGATAGCGCACTCACTCATGAAAATAAAAGCTGGCTTTTGGATTGCAGAAATTTTTGCACCATGCATCAAATCCTTTGAGAAAACTACTTCATTTTACAGGTCTTTGTAAAAATGTTTTGATTAGAAAATAATATAAAAAAAGCTCTTGTTTCATATTCAAGTATTCTCTTGTATCAAAAGGAGAATTATTTTCACTTGTATTGCACAAATGCCTGTGTTAACCTATCATGACTAAGCCAGCAAAAAGGGGAAAGATTAAAAAGAGAGAGGTAGCATTTTTCATAGTGCTAAAAACCATGTAATAGCATATAGCAATATATGCTGTAGCTTAGATCACTGTTTTCAATTTTTTGGAATAAAAATCAGTATCTTTATTTTATTCCAATTATTCCAATGTCTTAAAATCACTTTTTTTAATGTGCAGTCTTTCTCATATACGTGGTTCAAACACTGACTTTCTGAACAACATGAGTGAGCACATCCAAAGAAATACCCTATTCTGTTAAGCCTGCTGAAACAGTATGCAATAAACCATGTATCATATTGTTTGCTACTACCTTTGATGGCTATTTACAGAACAACCTTAAGTAGTTTCCATAATTTAGAGAGATCTTTAATCTGCAACATTAGTAGAACAGATGTCTTAATTTGTCATTCATTAGAGTGTTTGGTGATTTTTGTTTCCTTGCTAATATTTATAGAATATTTTGGTATTTTTTAAATAAAATGATGCTGTAAGTGAAAGTCTTTTCTCTTTTAGTTTTTTTATCTTTATGTTTCTTGACCTTTTCAAAATTTTGTTATGTAATTTGGGTTGTAAATTAAGTGTAATTACTATTATTTAAATGCTACTGTGACTAACTGAGTAATGAATTAAGGGTGTGCATTCAGTAATTGAACTTACGTGGTATACTGGGGCATAATTAGTATTGATATATTGACATAACGCTTTACAGCATTCGGAGGGTATGCTTGTATTGAGTAATTAATCCTCCCAACATGCAGGTTAGAGGTTGGCATGGTTATATTTATTCTGCAAATTGGTAGAGTAAGGAAAGAGAGAAGTATGGGATGAAAGAATTTGTTCATCAAACATGTGGAATCTGAAATTATAGGTGAATTGCATGTGAGCTTTTCAGACCACCATTTCTTTGATGCACATGTTTATCTTCTGCGCTGTGTTTGTGATGTATTTCAGCTTCCTGAACTTATTTGTTCTTCTCTAAGGGAAGTTAAAGAATTTTAATTTTTAATTCCTTCAATGCAAGGAGTGGTGTGCCATTAATAACTTTCAAATAAGTTCGAGAACAAAACCAATTCCATTTTCCTCCTCCCATACATATATTTTTGGGGTTTTTTAGGTGGGAGTACCATCTTTAAAATGATAACTCATTCAGACACTTTCAAATAACTGATATTGACAAATGACAGTAAGTTTCTGCAATAAAAAAAAAAGTCCATTCATATCTTCCCAATATCAGTGCTTAATTACTTTCATACTTTTTGTTTCTTTTACCAAATAATGACTTATTTTATTTTCTAGAACCTGAATTAATCTTTAAAAAAAGCAGAAAATCAATATTTTTTTGTATATTTGAGGCTTTAATTTACTGTCAGAGTACAGTTAATTATTTATTTCTTTTAAATTGCTATTTCACCACATAAATTGAAACTGTACGTAAAGGGCTTTAGACTGCCTGCATCCGTAATTATGTTGCATGAATATTTTTGCAATATTTACAAGAGAGAATTAAATAAAAAGTTCCTCTACTTCATTCAGAGAAAACCAGCAAGATATGTTCGATACTTTTCTTGAGAATGGATCTTTAAGGAATTTCTTTGAAGGACTGTTAAACCAAGAACTGAGTTTGAAATTCGCTTCGAAAATGATGACATCTGTTATAAATGAATGTATTTTCTGCAAGTAGATTCCATAACCTAATTTCACCTTATTTGTATAAGGAATACTGTTTAAGTAAAAAAATAGAAAAAAAAAAAGAACGAAACCACCAAAACTAAAGCCAAATAGTTAATTATAATTTTGGACAAGTATTTATTATTTTATACTGCAAAATTTAACTGTAATGTATTTAATTCTTTCTTTTGACAGTATTACCGAGTCATACATGTGGCAACCCAGGAGAAATACCTAAAGGAGTACTTCATGGAACGAGGTTCAACATTGGAGATAAAATCCGATATAGCTGTATCTCTGGTTACATCCTAGAAGGCCATGCCATGTTAACATGTATTGTGAGTCCTGGGAATGGTGCATCATGGGATTTTCCAGTTCCTTTCTGCAGAGGTAAAAAATGAATACATGAAGTATCTTTTAAATACAAAGAGCAGATTAAATAAATTTATTTTGACATGGTATTTTTTTCCCCATAAGTGTACTAATGTACTGTCTAAAAATCTGCACCATTTAAATACATAATAACTACAGCAGCGACACTCTAGAGCTGGCATTCTGAGATAGATGTTGTCTACTTATCTTGTTTCCTTTCTCTTTACATGGGCAAAACTAAATCAATTCTATGACAGGACCTGGCCAGGAAAAAAGCTTCAGTGGTGTAAGCTTTCAAGGGTGGTCCAGTCCCTTTGAGTCCCACTCCTGCTTGGAGCATAGCTAACTTTAAAGTTGTATCAGTTTGCTCAGGCTTTGCCCAGTAGAAAATTTAATATCTCCATGGATGGAGATTCTAAAGTCTCTCTGGAAACCTGTTATGGTTCCCAGCTGCCCTCATTCTTGTGTCCAATTTAAATTAGAATTTTACAAATTATGTCTATTTCCTCATCTCCTTTTGTGGGTCTATGAAAAGATTATGGCTCCATTCTGGCTCTTTCCTAAACTAAACAGTGCTTTTAGGTTTTCACAGAAAATCAATTGTCCAAGCTGAAAAATCCTTTTCCTTCATCCTCTTGTCTCAGACATTGTGGTCTCCACCATCTTGAAGTTTTAGTGGGCTCTGGTCTTGTTCTAGTCTGTCACTGTCATTGTCTCTTTTGTACTGAAGGACCCTAGGCTGCACACAGCATTCTAGATGGGGCCTCCTAGGTGTCAAGCAGATGAACTCTTAACTCTCTCTCTTTAGCTGATGGTTGTGCTCTTCCTCATGTACCCAATACAAGGTAAGCTTTCCATACTGCCCACGTGCACCACACACTCAGCTTGTGTTTCACCAGGACTTCAGGTCCTTTTGTCAGGGCTGCCACCTGGCAAATAATTTTTGCATGGGATGATCCTGTTCCAGGAATAGGGCTTTGCATTTCTGTTTGGGAATTTCCTGAGATTTTTGTTGTTCTTCCAGCTTGTCAAATCCTGTCATAAAAGTCTGTCTGAATGGCAGTCCTGCCCTTCAAGACATCAGCCCATGAGATCCTGTTTATCACTTCACAAATAAGTTCAAATCTACTATGCTGAAGTCAAAGGAGTTGATTCTGTAACTTGTCTTTCTCACTTCCCACAAGATATTCAGCCAGTCGTTACTGTGACCACAGCTGCTGCTGTTGAATATCACTTACCTGAATGTTCCTTGCTCCTACAGCAGGTTGGCCTGTCCAGTACCTGCATTAAAAAAAAAATTTCCCACTGACATCCATTTTCTGGGGCATTGCTTGCCCTCTGCTATGCTACCATCCCCAGAGATATTGGGGTGGTTATCATCTCCAATGATGACTAGACCCTGTGTCTGGGACACTTCTAGTACTTTAACAGTTTTGATCACTACTTAATCAAATGGCCTGTAGCAGATATTCACCAATTATGGCCTCCCTCTTGACTTTCCCTTCTCATTCTAGCCCACTGGAGCTGAAGAGCTCATTGCCTGTAGTGCAGCAGATGTTAATTTGAGATCCTACTTGGTGTAGGGTACAACCTCTCCATTTTTCCCTGCATTTCCTAAGAGTCTGTGTCCATCAGTTGCAGCCCTCCACTTAGGTGAACTGTCTCACTAAGTCTCTGATCTCAATAACGCCACACTTCTGTGACTGTATATACACTTCCACTTTGTCCAGTGTGCTTCCCATGGAGCACATTGTTGCATACAGGCATTTCAAATGGCTTCAGGTTGCTTTGTGAGAGGGAGGGAGAGAAACATCCATTGCCCTGTCCCTCTGTGCTCTTCTCTGGACCTGTTCTCCCATTTACCTTTAGGTTTTGGCCTGTGTCCATGACAAACTTAGTTCAGAGCTCTCCACTAGGGTGACAAAACTCTTGCCCTGTTCAGCCAGGCAGATCCTATGTCTCCCCTCCTGTTGTCATTCCTTGAAGAGAACCCTGTGGTCAAAGAAGTCAAAGCCCTGTTGCCCAGCACCAGCTCCTTAGTAAAGTGCTGTTCTGCTGGAATCTGATACTCCCACCCAAAGTTTTCTTCTTGAATTAAGGAAAAACTTCTCTTGTCTCCTGTGCTCTTCAGCCTATTCTCATGCCCTGTGGACACCCTTTAATGCTACTACTACGCCCTTGGCAGTATTATTGGTACCCATGTGGATGAGCAACAAAGGACAGGTTTTTTATCCAGTAATGGTTACTTGTGACTGAGGGCTCTTGAAATGTGATTCCTCACAGCAAAAAAATATTTTAGAATTTTCTGTGCTCAAAAAAACAAAAAAAAAAAAAAAAGCAAGGGTTAATTAGAAAACAAAACAACCAAACAACAAATATCTTGACCATGTCTGGTTTTTGTATTTGATTTCAACCAGTTCTCAATGGAGTTTTCTTTTAATCGTGCTTCAAAACAGAAAGAAACAAAAGTATTCTAACCATTCAGTATTTGATCTTAGATGTTTGGGTTTGTTTGGGCTTTTTTTTTTGGTCCTTTTAGTAAGAGGTAGGAAACAGGTTTCCAAAAAATATATGTCAGAAGTTAATGATGGCATCAGTGTCTACTAAATATTTGTTATATCTCTGTAGATACTGCCTGTTTGGGCAGTGTTTGCCTGCATAAAAATACCTTAACAGGATTGAAATTCTGTCCATAATTTGTAACTCTGTGAATTTAACCTAATAATAAAAAATTCAAGTGTGGTCCTAAACCTCCTGCAGAACTTGCATGAAATCCAAAGAATTCTCTATACATTCTGACAAAAATGAGGACTGTAACAGAAAAGTTATTTAACAGTAAATGATTTATGAGGGCTGAGCCATTGCCTCAGTGAATTTTTAGAATTCATGTGGAATGTGGATTTGATGAGCGATTTTAGACATTCCTGATTTTATTTCATTTTATCAGTCTGGAACATATGCCACGAGGTAGCCCTTTCCATTCACGATGTCTGAGCAAGACATGTGCCCCTATTGTTTCTCTGAGAACCTTGATCTTTTCCGTGAAAGCATCTTTTGTTACCGTTTTGTTTCCAGATGGTATTCTTTCTTGTCATCATAAACTAATTTCATGGCATGCATGCAAGATAATATGACAGAGTTAAATAAAGCTCTGAGGCTTATATACTAAAAAAACATAACAGCCTTATTGCCTGTGGTGTTTCCCTGGTTGTGCTGATGCTGAAAAATTACTATTTTCTGCAGTTTTGTTTCATAATAACTTCAGAAACATTAAGAAGCTGGTGTCCCATAATTTATACGTTATCTAACGGTATAACTGCTGGTTTTACTAGAAGAATTCCTAGTGAGATACTAAGTCTCCAGGAAGATGTGGACAGCATTGACTCTTGTATTTTCTGTTTTGTTTCTGTGGCTGCTGCTCAGTTTCAAAGGTTCTTCTTTTAAAGTATAGCCACAATGAGAATGGTGGGGCTGAACTGTGCTGAAGGCTTATTGATGGCTGAGAATGAACTCTGAACAGAAATCAAATCAGTGAATGCAATTTTTAGAAAGTTTAGAGAATTTTACTGTCAAGATATTTTCTTTTTTTTTTCTGTTTTCTTTCAATAAAAAAACCAGATTCCTCAAAATAGATAACAATCACCAAAGAAAAGTTCAAAGTTAAATCCTGAAAGATGAGGTAATTATTAAAACTTAGTCCTGTTTTTCCATAAGGTAAATAAGTGCAACTGTGGACTTTTCAATTATTATAAGAAAGCCAGGAGGTTTACCAGGAGGTTCCTGAAAAAAAAAACCCAAAAAAAACTGTATAGGTGACTTACAAAAATATTTAGAGAGAATAAATGGCCCACCTATGTTCTGTTATTTTGTTGGGTTTTTTTCCTGAGAATTTAAAAGGTCTTTTTCTCTCAACCTCAGCTACCATAACAGTGTCACCCAAAAAAGTTGCCTTCTTCATCTTGGGGTTGAAATACTGTGCAGTAAAAGTCTGAAGCATTTTGAAAGTTAATTTCATTCTCTTCAGTAGTTCCACTAATAGCTGATTTATGATATGTGACTACTTCTAAATGAACTTTGTATAATTAGGTTCTCAATTCTCAGTAATTTTGAGAATCCCTAGTTGATTATAGTTGCATGAGTTGAGATTTTTATGAAGCAAACATTAGGAATACAAATTGGATTAGTGATATTACAATAGTAAGCTTTTTCTCACAATAAAAATAGCTGTGAAGGGAAGAACATGTAATATATTATCATTAAAAACACATCCATCTGTTGGAGGGAAAATAAAGAAGACAATAAAGTAAAAAGGATCATATGTCAGAAAAGTCCAAAAGGAACAAGTAATAATTAATCAGGTTTCAGATTTAAGAACTATTATTGGAGAACAATTGTGATTAAATATATATTTTTACATACACACACACACACACACACTCACACACACTCACACACACACGTATTTATGTACATCTAAAATCAAAAAAGGTATTCCTAAATAAAGTAATAAACACTTACCATAAAATAAACTGAATGAAAAGATGCAGAGCTGGTATTTTTTGAAAAAAAACCAGCAAAGATAAATTGATGGTTTTGCTGTTACCCATACCTTCTGAGGTAGCAAGTAATTCTCTGATATAATTTCTTTTCAGTCTCTGATGTTTAGACAAACATTGTTTTATAAATTTATAAAAAAGAAACAGATATCCTGATCCCATGTTTATCCATGTTTACAATAAAAAAAATTTTAAAAGGGAAATAAAAAAACATTTTTTAATAATTCTGGTTATTGGTGTTACATTACATGATAAAATGAGAATATTTTCCCTGTCTCCACCCTATATTCTCTAATTTTTTGAGTGACATAGTAGGCTCCTGTCTGAGCAATTTTGTTCACTTCCAGAATAATCTGATTTGGTGTAATGTTTACATTGAGATGAAATTTGGAAAAAACCCTCATTGTAACTAGTTAAATGAGAACTCAGAGAAGTTCAGGAAAAACAGATTGACTATATTGTATAATTTCTTACACATTAGTGCAGGACTAGTAGATCATACCCAACAAGGTATGGACATAACTATGTGTATTCATTTATATATCTGTGTGTATGTGTGTGTATATGTATATGTATTTACACATACATATGTTTAGATGTTCTTGTTCTAACATGTGTCAGGAGGTATGGAGGGACCTGATAAAAAACTGAAAAGACGCCAGGTCAAAGCTTGATCAGTGAAATAAGGTTCCCGGAAGCTGGGAACAAGTGAAAAAATGGGATAGCCAGCACAATGAAAACCTAGCAGAGGTATCCAGAATGATACAGTAAAGTCAAAGAATGACCATTAGTAATATGAGTAAAGTTAAGTCCGGAGAAAGATTCATTTATTAAAAATGAAAAACAAACCTCAGAGGCAGTCATAAAAAGATGAAGTGTTTGATAACTGCACATAGAGTCCTGGGAATAACTGGATTAACTTTCCTAATTATTTAAAAAAAAAAAAAAAAGTGAACTTTTCAACAATCATTATTTTGTTCTCATAGAATTCAGCCTTTTCTCTTTTTGCTTGAAAATTAGGGCTTTACTGTTTATTTGTTGTAGACAGTTACTTTAAGAGACCATTATCAGTGTCAAAAATATATTCTCAAGTGAAGGATAATCATATCACTGGAAATCAGTTTCGGATACTTAATTGAAGAAGAAGATAATATTTACAAGATATCCTGAAGACTGATCTTTTATTTCTGGGGGAGAGAGAGTATGAGATTACTTCTGATTAATTTTTGAACTTCTTAATCTTGCTCTCTCTCTTAATACCAAGTTTTTGTATAAAAAATGTGTTAGAGTTCGGGTTTTGATTTTAAGTTTGCTCAAGTACAAACTATCAATTAAAAAATTAGCTTTTCTGCCTGGGTAGCAAATAATGAGTCCATTGCTATTTCTGTATTATTTAAAGTGTGTAACTTTTTGACTGATAGATCAAATATTGTGTCGAGTGGATGGAGAAGAAATAGGTCTTTGCAATATAACAAACTAATATGATATATTAAATAATTAAAGGTTGCTAAATTAAGCAAAATACTTACAAAATAAAAAGAACCTGTGCAAGACTACCCATCTGAGTCCAGTTATTCTCAGGGCCCATAACTATGGAATTACCCCACTGGGGTCTACTTAGATCAAGGTCACTGGAATCTCAAAGCTAAAATGTTCAAAGTAATACTACAGCTGGAATGGTTGCCCACAGGTCCCTAAACAAATTGCAACAATTTGTGTGTTTCTATTTTGTACATACTATTGACTTCATGTGAGAAATATGATTATTTAATATATGTAAAATAGATTCTGTTTTCCAAAACCACAGTAATTTCTGAAATTTTAAGGGAACAAAAAAACCCTCCAAATATTCCACTTAGAGAGCAATCCAAATTATTTTGAAGTGCCCTTTGACAACCATGGAAAGAGAAATAAAATTAATCTTAGATGCATGGTCTAATGAATATTTAATTTATGTGAAGTTGATCAACAGCAAGAGAAGAAATTGAGAAGGGGAGACAAACTGATTAGAGCACTTAGCTGGATTGCAGTACATCTGGATTCAAGTAATGATAGAGAAAACCCAAGCAACTTCTAGCAAATTTCTATTTTTTATAACACAGAAAAGAAGCAGAGGTGTTGGCTTTTACTTATTCAGAATAAATCTGTAAAAACCTAAAATAGTAAAGAACATAAGGAAATAGAGGTGTATATTCGATGGTTAAATACATGTCTGCCTGTTGGAACTAAATTAGATAAATGAGCTATCAGACAAATGCATAATGCTACACCATTGTAACACTTTGTGATGTGTTTGGTCATTCCAAATCTACAGTTTAGCAGCTTGACAGTTGGCACTGACATGCTAAAATTTATTTTTAAACTTTTCATTGATATGCTAGGGCTTGTTTTTAGGTTTTTGTCAGTAAGACATTTTAAAATGGTAATTTTTAAGTCCTATTTAAAAGAAGTTATTTAACAAACTCCATGTATTAACCCTTTTGAAAATATACAGGGCATGTGTTTGTGAAAGTAATTATTCAACATTATGTGATAGATGTGGACACTCTGTACTAAAGCAATTTTTAAAATGAGGTACAATTCTGTATTTTTTCAGAAACAATCTACAGAAAAATGCCATTTAATAAAGAATTGAATAAATCCTAGAATCATAGAATATCTCAAGTTGGAAGGGAGCTATAAGGATCCTTGACTACCAGTCCCTGAAGGGCTACCTAAAATTAAACCACATGACTAAGAAAGAGCATCAATAACATGCTCCTTGAAATCCAACAGGCCTGTGCCAGTACCATTTCCCTGGGGAGCCTGATCCATGACTGACCATTCTCCCAGTGAAGAGCCTTGTCCTAATGTCCAGTCTAAGCTCCCTCTGACATAGCTTCCTTCTGTTCCCTTGTGTCCTGTCAGTGGTCACCAGACAGCGATTGGCATCTCCTTCTGTGCTGCCAGCCTGGAGTGAGTTGCAGATTGTCTTGAGGCTGAACAGGCCAAGCGAGCCCAGCCACCACTCCTAAGCCCTGCCCTCAAGACCTCCTTTGCACACACTCAGAATAGTTTGATGTCCTTCATGTACTGAGACATCCAGAACTGCACACAGTACCCAACGTGGGGCTATACCAGAGCTGTGCAGAGTGGGATAATCACCCTCGAGATGCTGGTGATGCTGTGCCTGATGCCCCCCAGGATACAGCTGGCCCTCCTGGCTGCCAGGGCACTGCTGACTCAGGTGCAACTTGCCTTCAACCCAAACCCCCAGACCTTTCTACATGGAGCTGCTCTCCAGCCTTGATAAAGAAAGAACTATTTCAGTGATGCTTTTAATAAGGCTTGATAAACAATTTATGCCTGTGGTTCATTTAGAACCTTCTAAAGCTGCAATTTTCTTTAATTGATAAGACATAAAATGTGACTCAAAATGACAATATGTCATTTGATGATGATTCATAAAATATCACTCAAGTTTTTAATTGCACCTATGCTATTGCTAGTGAAAGATAAGGAAATGACTACTAATGACATAAGAAGAATAAACTTTATTACTATGAAATTTGTACTTTAAATTGCCGCTATGTTTTTATCACTTATGCTACAGGAGTAATGTAGAAATGTAATCTTTCACATTAAGACCTTTTAATGTAAACTCAAGTGGAATAGCCAATTCCAATATTTAAATTCAGGTTCTAAGTTAGTTTTGAAAGATTCTAAATTAATTTTGAAGGGTTAGTTTGATTTTGAGGGTTTTTGTTTTGCTGTTATAATGCAATAAACATTATTTTACTTCCTAAACATTTTATTATCTTTTATATAAAAAAAGGCATGTAGAATACTGAACATTGCACTCTGCAAAGCATTTGTGTGGTGAGGAAAATCCTGCAAAAATGATTGAATGTTCAAAAGATACCTAAACCAATTCAAAGGAAATTTTCTAAGACACTGGTTTTGTTCTTACCTCATCCTTGTCTATCTGCCCATCAAGGCTTGCATCTCACTTGTAGCAAGATCTGATTTATGCAAAACACAGCTTACTAAATTTGTCAGATTATTATTTTTGGTGAAATTATTCTTTCTAGCTTGAAGAAAAATGAAAGGTTTTTCACTGACTTCCATGCTGGTACTTTTGATTTTTTGCATGCATAAATTTGATGGATATGTTTATCTGTTTTATATAAGCTACACATCTATACAGTATACATATTTTTTGTCAAGTGGTGCCAGCCGTATGTTTTTGCATGTGTGCTTTATATGAGATGCATATTCTCTAAATTCAGAGCACTTAATTCCTGACTACTGAGAGATCCAAATGTTTGTAGCTTTATACTTCAAGTAGTCATTTATGCTGATACAAACAACACTTTGTGCAGTTGCTTACAACTTGAAAATAACCATAAGTGTTTGGAATTAATTACTTGCACATTTTAAAATGCAATTTGTAAATCACATAGAGTTTGAATTCATGAAGCCTCAGGCACTATCTGCTATCAAATTACTGCAAGCACTGTGATGCATTAAGATTCCTGAGCACTGTTCTAGCTCCCTCCAAGGCATGTCATAGAGAAGGCCATGGCCAAAAACGATGATCCGTCCTAGGAGGCCAGCTAGCTCTGGGACCAGCTGTAGAAGACCAGACAGTTTATTTCCTACCCTCTAAGCAGTGTGGCCACATCCTGCCTGCCTGCACTCAAGCAATGTATTATGCTTTACTGGCAACAATCTCGTTGCCTTAAGCCTGTGTGCTACTTGTGATAAAGGAAATTCCCAAAGCATATCCACATCTGTCAGAGAGAAAATACTCTCTGGTTCAAGCTGGTTTCTGTGGTCTTACCTAGATGACTAATGTTCTCTTTCCATTTCTTTGTTAGCTTGGTTTCTTGCAAATCTCTTCAAAATGGTGTTGTGAATAGAATAAAGAGCCATGCATCCCTGTGGGAAGATAGCTGTAGTAGTCCAAGTTCCTTTGGCTCTTGTGGGTAATGCACAGTGTATAAATCTAGATTTTTGCATGCGGTTGCCAGAAATAATAAACTACATTTCAGCTGTAAAATTCTGAGCTTTAGAGCTCAAAGATTATTCAAGGGCTCTGTACCAGGAACAGTGAGGAGTATTGTGTTTACCACTACTATGTGACTTAATGTCAGTATAAACACAGTGGGAGATGGTATGATTGAGAATGCTGTCATAACAAAATTTAACAGCAGCAGCTATTACCAAAGAGCTATGGCTGATTTAGGATTTTGCTCATCTTGCTGGTTACCCTGCATGGCAAAAGTCTGCTTGCTGTCTTTCAAGAATACAGGTAGAACTGTTACGCATTAGAAACTGAAACTTAAAAGTGCAGGCACAGGATGTGTGAAGTTAATTTGGTTTTCTTTGCTGGGTTGGATGATGATTTGAAATTAAGTGCTAGAAAGTTATTTAATTAAAAAAACCCAAAAATAGCGAAACTGAAACAAGAACAAAAAATACCCCAAAACACACACACACACACACACACACACACACACAAAAAAGAGCACTGGGGAAAAAGGGTAATTTGAGATATCATTCTATAACAAACCTCAATTCTCCTTTCTGATTTATTACAGATTTACAGTAGTTTTCAAATTATTTTAATCTTTGCACATATTATTCACCAGGAAATTTGACTCTGATTCTCAGCTTCATCCATGGTTCTTTAATTTTCACTTCCTTTCTGCTTTCATTCCTCAGAGGCACAATGGCCCTTTCAATATGCACTGTATAAAAAGCCAGAAATTGAGGAAGGAATCACAGAAATGGCCTGATTTCACCAACAAAAAGAAATCTTTTAGGAGAGTAGATATATTCTAGCCCTATTCCTTAATTTTAAAAAAGAACACGTAATCTATTCTAGCCCTCTTCCATAGTTTTAAAAAAGAACACATTAATACCAGGGTCTAGAAAGTAAGATATGAAATTTATTGAAAAGACCTGACCTCCTCTGAAAAATTTGTATGCCAAGAAATTAAATCAATAAGGCTTTGGTAGCCAAGGTTATGTTACATTTCTGTATATCAAAATGTACTTTGCATGTAGAAGAGTAAAGATAGATGCACTCTATCTTTAAAACTTCAAAATACCCATTTGAACCCTTCAGCAGCTTTCTCTCTTCTTTTTAGTCAAATTAATGTTCTATACATTAAATTAAGCATTAAAGAAATTATTCTGTTTCTGCCTTTCTTCCAATTCTTCCTTTTATTTCGGTCACTCATTGGCTATTTATCCCCTTTTTATTGTCTCCTTTTTTTGATGTCCAGCCACAGTATTTTTCTTTCTTTGATTCACAGGAGTCCTTTTTCCTTCAAATCTTTTTTTAAAACACACTTTCACTGACAGGCTTTCAATTATGATTGAGAAAAGCAGCTCTGTTCCTACCCTTTTCTGTTGTCTTAATTAGCTATTCAGTTATTATCCTAATTAGACTATAAGTTCCTCGTGTTATGCACCTTGCCAAACTATGTGTTTTTAAATCTCCACGTGCACTTATAGTATGCAAATAATACCTAATGATAATAGCAGTGACTAAAGATGATAAAACAGATAAAATGCTTCTTTTCTGATCCTTTACTTATGCAGAAATATTTTTAATTTCTATTGCTTTAGCTTTCATAGCCACATTATCAAACACCAAAAGTGACCTGAAGAATTTTTAATTTATGTCAATGAATTGTATGGAAGACATATTTTCTTGGGGGTTTTTAATTATATGTTTTATATACCAAATACTACTGATAATCAAGTTTTTAAAGCTTTCAGTGAAATCTTACTGAGCAAGGAAGATAAAAGAAGTTTGCAAAATCCTTTTGCAAAATATTAAATAACATTCAAGATTTAGGAGGAAATTCCTATGCATTGCATTTTTTAAAAATTTTGTTATAACCATTAAAAATATGTATTATTAACTGATGATGTATGAACTTTGGAAGGTCTATCTGGCAACAAAACCTTCTGAATTCATCATCTCTAAACATCCTGATTCAGAACAAAAAAAAAAGAGGATGGGTAGTATGATTTTATTAATGCTTCCTAGTTTAGGACAGTGTTTAAATCAATAAGAATATTTTTATGCAGTTTTTTCATTATAAGATATAAGTGAGAGAAATGTTCAATATTTTTAGAGTTGTATCACAGAGAGTCTAACTTTGTTTCTGTGATTTTTTGTCCAGTTCTTTTTTAGGCTTCTTCTGTGCTCACTTTTGCGAAGCCAGGTTGTCCAAATCAGCTCATAATAGGTGTCCCTGCTAACCTTCATTCTTGTTTGGCCTGGTGCTGAAGTGACACCAGCAAGAAAAAAAAAGTCAAAAGGCCCAAGCCAAAAACCTCTGCCACTTAAAGGCCGGAAAATGTTCTGTTCCACTAACCTGTATAATATTTTGTTTCTGTGAGTGCATATATTTATGGGTCCTCAGTGGGTAGAGAAGAGCTGGGTTTGCTATGGCAGTAACAAGGATGATGCTTCACTTGTTTGAAGTGCAGCTTCATTAGTAATTGATATTCTGTTCATCAGCTGAAGGAGCTTGTGGAGGGACACTGCGTGGGACAAGTGGAACTATTTCCAGTCCACACTTCCCTTCTGAGTATGAAAATAATGCTGATTGCACCTGGACCATATTGGCTGAACCAGGGGACACCATTGCTTTGGTCTTTACTGACTTCCAGTTAGAGGAAGGATATGACTTCTTAGAGATCAGTGGAACAGAAGCACCATCAATCTGGTAAGTCAGAGATCATGTAAAGGTCTCACTTCCTATTTTTTCTTTTTTTGGTGCCTATCTTGAGAAGCTATTAGAGGATATTTAAGATATTTTCTACCTGTTAGTAATGACCATTTTTTATGTATTTTCTTTGGTCCCTTTCACCTTTCAGAACTGAAAAAAAAATTGCTTCTGTTTCTTTCCACATCTTCATCCTTCCTCTTATTTCCTCCATCTTTCAGAGTTATATTTGTAAGGTATCTTATCAGTGAGCATTTAATTCATGTTACATATTTGAACTTGTTATAAGAACATTCCCTGATGTTGCATCTTGAATGACTTACTTTGGTATTATACTTCAGCAATGAAAGTAGTGAGCAAAAGTCAACCTCAGTAAAATAGGTCTATGTAGACAGCTAATAGATGCCATCTTATTCTAAACAGGCTGTGATTCAGTCTTACTGAATTACATGTACTCATGTATGCAAGCATTGCTATCTCATGTTAGCTGATGTTAAAACTGTTTGCTTAGCAATATTAGGGCTTAGTAATTGTAATACTAAATCTACATTCTCTGAACTAAGTAAGAGATGATAGTTCTGCCTGTGGGAACTGATTAAATTGCAGAACAGTTTGTAATACGATTTCTTTGCAACCTACATATGCAGGTTTTTCATCCTTTTCATCTCTGAGAATGTCTTGTGCTTGACATATGCTCCATTGCTATAAAATTTAACCTAGAAATAATGCAGATCTGCTCACAGATGACTGATGGTTATTATTGTCAGAATGCCTTTCTAGAGATAGTTAGGAATCCCACTATTATTTTGATGTCATAGCAGGCTAGACAGTGCAATATATTAATAATTGTGACGTTTTAGGTAGCATCTGATCTTCTGAAAATCTGTCACTAAAAATGTGTGGTAACTATTCTTGTCAACTATGTAAAAACTTTGGTTTAAAGATACCTGTAGATCTATGTCACAATATCGCTCTCTAACATTTCTATGTGACCAAAAGTTGTGTAATGGCAGTCAGTGAAGCAGCTTGGTGCTCAAATTAGGTGGTCATGTCTGTCTGAAATACAATGTGTGAGTACCCCCTTTCCTCTCACTCATGCACAGACATGCACAACAATCATCAATGACAAGGTTTTCTTCTTAAGGATTCTAAGGATCAGAAGCTGAAATATTAAAGGGGAAGAACTAATGCAATTTTGCTGCAGAACATAACTGTCCATTTGATTTTGTGTAAGACACTGTACTAGACACTTAACAACATATTTGTGCTTTTGATTTCTGGTAAAAGATGAAGTAGAAGAATGTGAGCAGAAAGCAGTGGAAACATATTCTGCATTGATCTCATGTAATACTGATCAGCTTTACATTGGAAATCAGAGCTATAATAAGAATTTTATTTCTTCTAGAATTCAATCTCAACATTTTTCTTCTTTTCTGTGGTATGTTGGAGATTATTATTTAGCACTGATCACTAAAACCTGTGGATTTATTGTGTGTTCTTAAGATCATAGAATCATAATATAATTTGGATTGGAAGGAACCTTAAAATATCATCCAGTAATACCCCTCTGCTGTAAGCAAGGACATCTTTAACTGGATCAGGTTGCTCAGTCCTGTCCAATCAGACCTTGAATGTTTCTGGGGATGGCCATCCACCACCTCTCAGGGCAGCCTTTTCCAGTGTTTCACCACCCTCGTTGTCAAAAAATGTCTTCTTTATATGTAGTCTAAATCTACCCTCTTTAAAATCATTACCCCTTGTCCTATCAAAACAGGTTCTGCCAAAAAAAATCTGTTATTTTCTTTCTAATGAATGTCTTTTAAGTACTGAAAGGCTAAAATGAGATCTCCCCAGACCCTTCTCTTTCCAGGCTAAACAGCCTTCTCAGCCTTTTCTCATATGAGAGGTGTTCAAGCCTTCTGATAATTTTTGTGGCCCTCCTCTGGAGTCGACTGAACAGATGTCTTTCCTGTGCTGAGACAGAAATGGATGCAGCACTCCAGGTGGGATCTCACCAGAGCAGAGTAGAGGGGCTGAATCCCCTCCCTTGCCCTGCTGGCCATGGTGCTCTTGGTGCAGCCCAGGATTCAGTTAGCTTCCTGGGCCACATGATGCCAGCTCATGTCCAACTTCTCATCCTCCAGCACCCCCAAGTCCTTCCCATCAGAGCTGCTCTTGATCTCTTCATCCCCCAGCCTGCATTGATAGTGGGTTTGTCCAGACCCTGGTAAAGCACCTTGCACTTGCCATTGTTGACCCTCATGAATTTTCCATGGGCCCACTTTTTGAGCTTTTCCTGGTACCTCTGGATGGCATTCTATCCCTCAGGAGTGTCAATGTCACCACACATTTTGGTGTCATCAGCAAACTTGCTGAGGGTGCACTTTATCCCGTTCTCCATGTCATTGATGAATATACTAAACAGTACTGGTATTAGTGATACCAGTGCAGGATTAGTACAGGATTACTGATGAAAGTCTGGAGAAGCTATGGGGAGTTTTGTAAGAAATGTTTAAAGGATTATTGGAAAATTTGGAATGAAGCTACACATTCAGCTATATTTAAGCCAGAACAGTTACCATAGCGACATTAGAGCCATGCTAAATGTAGTGCATTCTGTAATGTGCTAAAATCAGCTGTGTGTTTAAATGGGAAGTCGTTCCATACTTAAAACTAATGGTCTAGATGTGTATTATCTTAAAATGTGACTTTTTTTTTTTTTTTAATTGCTCCCTTTTATTGTATCTGGAATCGTGTCAACAGCTTTATACATTAATTCTGTATTAGGAGACACATGTTCCATTAGCATGGTCTGGTAATTAGGATTGTTTTTTCACTTTGAGGAATATTTGCTGTAAAATAAGCACAGTATTAGCCTACTGAAGAACACAGACACATATATGAGCACTAAAAAACTAGAAAGAGAGCATGCATGAAGAAAGTAATTTCAGGCTGATGATTCTTTAATGTTTTTAGTGTATGATGCAATATATCTGGATTGCCCTCTCCAAAAGTATCAACAAGGTTAGAAGCAGTTCCAGCATGATTCCAGCAGTAAAAACAGGATGGACTTTTTTTTTCCATGTAAAGTAATGGGATATAATAAGAAGTGGAATCTAAATGATGAAGGAAAGTAATCTCATGTATCTATAAAATATGTATATAAGAGATTTTATGTTATAGTAATTATATAGATTATACATCTTATTTCTATGTAATAGCAATATTAATTATATTATATTACTTATATGCCACACATGTTTCTAAACCTTCTATAAGATGTTCAGTTGATTTCCATGGTATATAGTTGATTGTTGGTTTGCTTTTGAATGCATTGATAAGATAGAAGAGATTTGTTTACCTTTTCTTATTTTAAAACCCATTCATATGGTCCATCCTAATGGAACTAGTTTATAAAAGAATTAAGAGACGTTATTAATTTTATGTACATGATACAGTTAGAAAGTCTAAAGCTATTCAGGGTTCGTTTGTTGGGGGTTTTGGTTTCTTTTGAGTGGTTTTTTGTGGGTTTTTTTCCTAATTAAAGAGCAGTTATAAAGCTCTGGATCTTGACTGAATATAGGTGATCACATTTTTAATTCTGCTTTAAATCAATAGAAGTGTCAACAGGCTTAAAAAGAGGAACATCAGTGTTTGCCAAATGAACATGAAGGGTGTAGAACCGGCTTTTTAACCTGTAAAAGACATTAAAGTATTATCAGTTAGACTAGATTAAAGAAATATTTTTGAATTTGAATAATTTGCTTAGTTTGCTATTACATAAGGAGTTTTAGGTGTAAAATAAGTTTAAGTTTGTAAGCTATTGCTTGCAATGCCACAAACAGTGCTTGTGATACTGTAACAGGACTGCCTCTGCCACGTGTGGAGCTCATCTCCAAGTCCACCAAATGGTTGATCTTTTGGGTCTGAAGGGCTCCTCTGTTGTTAATTGTTAGGGAAAAAAAATCTGAACATCAAATATAACATTTAAAATACTTCCAAACATGTCCCTTTAGACCTCTGCATAAGTTATATCGTACTTAAAATTAAATAAATGTTGGATCTAAAGATAGTATTAAGAAGTATCTTAAGTATCTCAGAAATCCAGACTTTAACTGAACACAGTTTTGAAATAAAATCAGAAATCTATCACTTAGAGAAAGGATCCTATTAAAATCTCTTAGTCTTTCCCAAGACTTCTCCTTAAGATGGAAGTTTAGGGGTTTTTATTATTATTTGCAGATTAGGTAAAGCTGGGCAACTCACATGGGCATATATAGGTCCAACTCAGGCTTTTTCATGTAAGTGTGGTTTGGCCATACATTAATACATTACAAGATCATCAAATTGTCTTAGACCATTAGACTGTGCATGAAAGGTGATTATAATACTAAGAATGATTCTGTAATTATTAATTTTTTAACTTAAAATCTTAGTTTTGAACAAATTTTGTTCAAAAAATATTTTTTTCTCTTTGACCTTACAATACTGATTTTATCTTACTGTGCTTCAATTTAAACCCAAAATTATTATCCTTCACATTTTTGTCAGTATTTGCCAATGCAGGAGAAGGAACTACACTCAATACTTTTTAGTCTAAATTAATTTCCTAATACTATTTAAAATTACCTTTATGGTTATTCTGACTTCCTTATAAATCATCTCAATATCACAGTGAAAGGCCATAAAAATGTTCATGGATGTGACAGTGATTTGGAAGCAGCAATAATGAATTACTATCATCTTGGCATACAGTTTGACATAAGTACCTGAAGTCATCTGAAACGCACTTCTTATTTCTGTGTTAATGAATAAATCCTATTACAGTTGGATACTATTTTGTGTTTCTTAGATAAATACACCAGACCAAACCCTCAGATATATTTCAAAATAGTAGGATTTCAATTTCCATGCTTTCTGTCCTGTTTATAGATCTTAATTACCACCCTCCTTGTGAGAGGCCTATAGCAAAGGTAGAGCATGAGGTAATGGAGTTGTCTAGATCACCTTCTTGATAGTCACCCATGGCAGTGGATCCAGACATCTGAGCTGAGTGTTTAGCTTAGAATTACATAATTAGACAGCTAAAGAGCACCATCTATTGGTTTGCTGTTAAAAGATGTATTGCTTCTGGATCACCCTCAGTAAAGTTGTTCTACACCAGGAAAAGGCTTGGGACCTACCTGTGACAATACAAGGCACTATTTTTGTTTCCTTCTCCATCAGGTGAGAAAAGATGTGCCATGGCTGTACAACAAAGGGAAGGCAGTTAGAGTCCAGCTTTTTTTTTTTTTGAGAAAACTATTAATTTTTCATTAATTTATGTGTAATTGTTAACTTCTTTTATCCTATTTAGAGACATCATAACCATCATCCCTTTTTTCTGTCACTAGTGAAATATGTGAAGTCATATGCTTGTCTTGGAGTTCCTGGTAAAGGGTTCTCTCGCTGTCTGCTAGTTTTTGGAAGCTCTTCCTTTTCTCTAGCTTTTAACTGGATTTCACCTATTGCCTGTTTTGGTTAGGACACCAGTATGTTTAAGCTTCTCCACTGCATAACCTGTCCATCTGACCTGCCATGAATGTCTGGAGTTTTTTTCAGGAAAGCAGGTTGCAGTTACCCTGAAATTCTTTCTATTGACTTTCATGTTGCAAAGTTTTTAGTTACCATGTAAAAATTATGTAACAGATCACATTTGAAAATTAAGAACGTTATCCAGCACTTGAACCCAACCTATCAAATATATACAGCAACACAAAAACTTTTAAAACTGAATTACCATAGAGCAGTATTCAGTTCCAAACCCCATAGATACATTGGAAGGACAAAAAGAGTTTTAAGGTAAGTGACAAATGTAAATTGTGAGTGAAAAATGTAAATCTGTATGAAGAGCTATTTAAGACTGAAAAATGTAGTCATCCTGACAGAATGTTATATATTTTTAATTTATAATATGTTTATTTACCTGATTAGAATTAAAATTCTGTTACTTAAAGGCATTTTTGCTAACAGGTTTCTTCCATATATCATCCATTCAGACTCTTGCTACAGCAGACATCATCAGAAGAAATTTACCGCCTGAAAACCAAATAAATGACAGAAAAATCCCCAAAATAAGTAATATGGCAAACACCATGTCTCTTTGATAGGATCAGTGGAATACATCTTTTTCCCATCTTCTAGTCCTGTCAGTTGCTGCCTTTGGTATTGATGCTTGTCTCTCCTGGTTTCTCCTAGCTCTTTCCTGTTGGCAATGCCTATGCTCCCACTGCTCCCTTCCCTCCCACAAATGTGTCCTGTTTCTGCATCCTCCTGCAGAATTTCCTGCTGGGTTCAATGGTTTAAGCTTAAAAGCTGTTAAAACCTATCCCAAAAAAGAATGGATAAATCATAGCTGATCTTGGTTTCTGCAAAATATGTACCCCCAAGCTGCTTTTTTTTTTTTTTTTTTTAAAGTCAACCATGTGGTTTCGTCATAGTCAAAATGGCGTATCAAAAGTTGGCAAACAAAGTGCTGAACTTGAGTTCCTGTGTGATCTTGGAGAGAATGTCTCACTGGTCTCAGAGCTGTTAAGCACAGTCTCAGAAAGGATTATCCCCACTCACATATTAGGGAATTTGGAAAGGAAATTGGCAGAGTGTTTTGCATAGGACACAAGCTATGTATGCTAAACATGTCACACAGGCAACTGATGTACTCTAGTTCTAAAAGTACTGCTTTTCAGAGTATTTTAAAATTCCCTGAGTGGGAAATAGCAAGTTTTAATTCAGTATCTATAGCCAGTTCTTCGTTTTTAATAGCAGTTGCTAAACCCAAACATATGCAGATAAACAGCTTCTTCACTCCTACAGTTTTCCCGTAATAAGGATTAATAAGCTGATATCATCAGTGATATATCTTTTACTTGGCTATATTTATCAAAATCATCATGTTCCAAAATGATTTTCTGCAGGCATTCAAATGCCTACTTGGGGAAAAAAAAAAAATATCCACAGTTGTAAGTAAATTGTTAGCAGGCTTGGGGAAATCCAGTGAGCACTGCTCAGTAACTTTTTTTAAAATTGTTTAGATACAGATGAACATGTGTGGTTGTTGGGTTTTTTATTATTTAAGTGTATATTAAATAATGCAATATATATTATATAAGGAGATGAGTTCTGCTATTTGCAAGGAGGAACCTTCAGATTCTAACTGCTGAAATGGCCATAAGTAAGAGAAGGAAGAGGAGTGCAATTAGCGGTTTACAAAATAAAGTGAAATGTAGCATCCACATTTGTATGTGATGTCTGATTTGGTGCCATTGCACTGGATAAAGGAATTGTTGAAGAGAATAAGGGCTTTGTACTGGGTAGTTAGGAGACAAGAATGAATGTAACACGAGAAGAATTTTGATTGAGCATGTTGAGGATAGTATGACAGATTTTAAAGTCTTGGTAACATTTTTGAAACAGCTTTGTGCTGCTTTGGACTGGCAGAGGAATATGGTGCCCTCTGTTAGAAGAACCTTTGCAGAGTACCATCCCAGATGCTCCTGGGAAGTGTACTTGGCTCAGACCTTCCACTGCCACAGGGTGAACAGAACCAGCCTAAGCCCACGGGAGTAACACTGTCACTAATGTCACTTTGGTACAGCAGGCACGTGCCCTCTCCTTTTCCCCCCAAACAGAACTGTTTTGGTGTATGGGCCTTTGCTGTGTAGGATTGCAGTGATGCCTGGCCTGCCCTTTGCTTTCCTGGTAAATACACCGTGGCTCTCTCCATATCCTGTGCTCTTTACCCAGATACTGGTTATATAGCTGTGGCAAGCACTGAAATGGGTATGTGTTTCTGCAGAGCTTCGAGTAGAAATGGAACAAAACACCTTCCCATTGTTTCTTTTGGACAACAGTTTTCCTTTCTATTATATTTTGTTTAATCTGATTAAAAAAAAAATAAAGAAGACTCTACAGAATCCTGATGCAAAGACAAATCTATTTAAGGCTCATTTAAGAAATATGTTTCGTTTCTGATACTATCTCACATAGGAATCTTGCAAAAGGTCTTGGACTTGTATTTAGAGAAAGCATGTCTGGAATGAATCACATGGCTCTTGTAGTTTTTCATGCTAAAAAATGTATATATAAATACATATTAGTATCCATATGCATAAAAGTATGTTGAAGGTTTTGCAAGGATTTTGACCTTACAATAAATAGGAGGATAAATATACTTCATGCTAGTAGTAGTGACTAAACTAATATAATCTCTTGCCTGTGTTAGCTGTAAGGACACAGAGACCACTTAGCTGTTAACACCAGCATGTGAGTTGTGTATGAAGTGAGAAGTACAGAGGCACTAAATTGACACTTAATTCACAGAACACTATTGCTTTCTTTGCACCTATTAATTTAGAGCCTACTGTGCTGAAGAGGCATAAAGGCTTAATTCATAGCACATCACAAACTGACAGGAACATAAGAGTGAGACAACTCACTTAAGGAAGCACTGTGACCCACAGTATAATTTTCTACCACATTTAAAAGAACATAAAAAGCACTAGCTTTTTAAAATTAAGTATGTGAGCAAGGTTTAAATACATTAACAGAGAGCTCAGATTGCTTAAAATACCACCACTTTAAAATTTTTCTAAATAGGTTTTATAACCCTGGGGATTCAGTGTGCTCCTAAAATACCCTTCTACTAGGTCTGTTGCATTATTATAGAACTTCTATACCATTAGCTTCATTTGCTCACAAAATTCTTGACGTTGGATTCAGGAAAATATGTTTTAATGGTGAAACAGTTCATACCAGTGTGGTCAGATTAGAAACATTTCTTAGAAATATTTATGATTTCTTGCTTTTACACAGTATCTATCCATTGTAGTCAACCTGAAGTGTAGCTTCCTAGTGAGAAAAAATATACAGATATTTTGACTCATGGAATGTTAGATTAAATTCTTCCTCTCCCTCCCCTTTTGCCATACAGCCCTACCATGGATTCTAGATTTGCATGCAACAATCGCAGTAGTTCTGAAAAAACACACCTACTCACTGATTAAAAAAAACCAACACAAAACAACCAAACAAACCAAAGAACCCAAAACCAACAAACAAAAAAAAACCCCAAACCCCAAAAAGCTCCCCAAAATCCCAACAAACCCAAGCAAACAAAAACCCAAACCCACTGGAATTCAAACTGCAGATGTCCAGTCTATGTCTTATGAAGTTTGTGTTACCGTGTGAGAAGGAAAAAAATTAACGGAGAAAATCGTGCTGTTCATATGTGTCTGCATGTAAATATGAAGTCTCTGACTTGATGAAGTACTACAGTTCAGTTCATCTGGTCAAATCACAATTAACAGAAATGAATATTGGGACTACTAGATCAGTCTGGAAACCAAAAAGACAGTTATTCCCTGGACTTTAGGGCACATTCTAGTTTTGACACTGGTACCTAGTTTAGGAATAATATCAGAAAGGAAATAAATCATGGTGTAAAGCTACACTGGCATAGATGGTGGCCTTTTTTCCCATTAGGGTCAGTGAGGGTGAAGGAGGGTAATTTACCAAACTGCTCTTTTAAAATATTGTAGTGTTCTATCTTATATTTTAAATATATTAGAACTTTAGTATTAACTATTGCCATTTTCTAAAAGATATAGGGGGGTTTAATACATCCTGTTTTCAAACATCCAATTATATGAAAAATTGTTTGGTAGGAGCTAGCATAGTCGAATGTGTTCTTACTTTCCAGCATATAAGAAGATCTCAGCAATTATTAATGACATTTTAAGAGAATAATACAATTTTAGAATGTAGAAATCAAGTGTGAATATAGGTCTGTTTTATTTTTTCCCTGGTTGTACTGAAAGCTGCTAAAACAAGGTACATGACAACTAAAACATTTGTTAGTAGTTTGGCTTGTTTTCTTTCCAGCAGTATATACCAAAGTAGACATATTCCTCCAGAAAACTCTTCCTGAATTTCCACTGCAAGTTTTTTAGGCCAACTACCCATTAGTTTGTTGCATGTTTTTTCTGCTGAGACCAGTGCCGTGATCTACAGCAGCTCACAGTAAACCTGCCAATGAACTGTTCTTACAGTTAATAAATACCTTGGCCCCTGGTATCTCTGTTTAGTTAGCACACAGAATACATCGATTATTTCTTTGACTCTAAAAGAATGTTAAATTGAATTTAAATAACATGTTTATTGATGGCTACTCTTTTTTTAATGCCCACACAGTAGGCTAGCGATTGGACTTAATGGGTTTTCTGCAGAGGTCTGCACTTAGAAAATACTGTGCTGTTCTGTGTCTCTGATGTTTTAAAGCAGTATTTACGGCACAGAAAGTTTCGATACGATGTGTAATGTTGACTGAGATATTGTTTCTGTTTATCCAATCTCTGAGATGGGCAAGGGAGAAGATAATCAGTGGGGAAGGCAATTTGCTTGAATAAAAAGAAAACACAAGGATTTTACTTGTTTAGCCAAGCTTGCAGCAGCAGCACAAGGAACAGTGAGAATTTCAGATGTGAACCATCTAAACAAAAATGGAAGTACTAACGATTACTTTTTTATACTTTGGATGCTGATGGGCATAATATCTGAAAAGCTATTCAGTATTATGATGAGACTGGCAAATTATTCCATCCCACTTTTAATGAAGCAAGTAGAAGGGACAATAAAAAATGCAAGTTTTCCTCACCAGAACTCATATTAGAAAAATTTTATTTCTTTGGAATTGTATGACCCTAATACAAAAATATTTTGATTAGAAACAAAATTGTTTAATTTTAAATTTATACAAAATCCCATATAGAGATACGTGATTTTCTGCATTTGGAGGAGACTGATTATATGGTTGTTTTCTATTCAGAGCTTTTGTAAATAAGATACTGAAAGAAAGGCTCAATTTCAGATATTGTTCTATATCAAGGCAAAAGCCACATTTTTTTTTAGAACATACCCATTTTTGCACTATTGTTTTGAAATTAGACTGACAGGATCAAATCCCTGAAAAAGCCATGTAGGAAGTAGCATGTAAATTATTTCAAATAACTTCAAGTGACTAAACTGCATATTTAGTTACATCACCACAATAATGAACAGTTGTCTTTTTGAGCTGACTGAAGTGAGAGCAGGGCAGTTTACAATGCATGCCAGAACAGAGGTAGGATATATTCTAGAGGAGCATGTATGCAGATTTATTGGACTGTCATTTGTCATCTTTCTGTGTACATAAAACTATCATTAATATTGCAAAGTTAAGCACTCAAGAATAAAGAATGCCATCTTTAGTTTGAGCCACTAGTACATAAAAGTTGACATAACTTTTTAATTATGCCATCAAATGCTCTTATTTCTAACTGTGCTCTGAGACTGAATTACTACTGTTTATTTAAAGAAACTCAGGTCAGTAGAATTGCTGCTACATACATTGAGATGAGTTGTGTGCATTAGATGGGATATTAAAGGAAAAGAAAGGAATATCTCATGATTAAACCAAATTGAGTTTCCTTTTAAAACCTGGGTCTTATACATACTTTATTCATGGTGTTGCTATGTCTTGGGAACTGTTACCTTCAGACAAGATTTGTGCAAGGTTTTGCCGATATTGTGGTCCTCATTTCTCATATAATTGGGTTCAGCTCTTTCAGCTCTTTTGTCAGCTGCAACTACTTTGGTTAAGCCATGATGATGAAAGAAGGTCTTACAAAATTATACCAGAAAGGAAAAGGAAGGAAGAGAAAAGAACTTTTATTTGTTGTTCGTGTGCAGTCCACTTATGAAGGGGAGAGAAGAGGCTGCCTCCCAAAAAAAAGGGCTTTATTGATTCTGATGTTCATATGCAGTGAATTTCATTTCAAATCAATTTTGTGTTTATATAATGATTTAGTCTAATTATAGACTGAAAAATTGAAAACTGATGCTAAGAACCAACTGATACGAAAAATGCTTGTCCTCACAACCTCAGCAGTGATCGCAGATGCAGAGGATTCTTGAGCCCTTCATGGGAACCCCTATTACCTGGTTCTCAGCACAGTATTGCAAAGAATAGGCCTTTTTTGAAACTAATTGAAGAGATGCACATAAACCAATAGTAGACCACAATTAGAACACTGGAGACAGACTGTTCACAGGTGTAAAAGGATGTTTGAAAAGGAGATATGTAATTAAAAAAGAATTAAAGATGATTCAGTGGTGGATGCTTGTCTCATCTGAAAGCAGTTTCACAGATAAAGGTTTAGAGTATCAAATTGCACCCATGCAGAGAAAACACCATATCATACTTAGCTAAATAACCAAGGAAACTATGGCTAAGAGAAAGAACCAGAATGTGCTTCCACAGTTGAAAGAAGCAATGGCTTTGTTGTTTTAGCAAATTTCAAAGTTGACATTGAATTTTCCATCTCCTTGTTTCTTCAAATTGAGATTGGATGTGTGTCCTAAATTTGTGCTGTAATGAGGTGTAAATTATTATGTGCAACCCAGGGGTAACAATAGGATTTTTAGTTTTAAGATACAGAAACTGATCTGAAGACTGACTATAGAAGAAGACATTCTAGCACTTCTTTTTCTATCTTCATTGTTGTGAAAAAAATCCTTGGAGATAGCAAATCTTGTATTTAGCATTGAAGGTACGGGATTCCAGAATTTTGTGCTATTTACGAGGAGAGTTTCTAAAAATGAGGGTTGCAACTCTTCTGCAGAGGACAACTATCAAGAGAAATCTTGGTTTCTTAGAAACTGATGTACAGGTTTTCATAATAAATATTTAGAATTAGCACGCTGCCCCCTGGGTAGAAACATGGTAATACAAAAAAAAAAAAAAAAAAGCTAGCGTGTTTGCTTCAGCTGCTGTGCTTGAAATCAATCCACTGCAGTCCCATTGGGCTGGATAAAGCTCTTAAAAATGTTAATTTTTCTGTGTACAGTAAGTAGTAGTAAAGCCCTGCAAATCCACATAGACTTGAGAGCTGAATTAATAAGTTTTATTTATATTTAGGATTTATCCACACTTTTAATGGTTCTGTACTGGAGGATCTCAAGTCATTGTCAAATTTTAGACAATAATGATTGGTTTACAACAAAAGAGAATCTATCCTTTAAAAAAAAAAAGTTTCTCAAAAGACTGAAAAAAAAGAGTACATGTTCAGGATGTATGAAAATTTTAAAGAGTTTGCAGATCCTGTTTTCTCCAAATGTGGATATTCTTTCAGAAACTTCTGCTTCTCAGAAATGTTAGTTTCCTGTTTGCTCAAAGTATATAGAACAAAAGTATTTTTTCATTATCATAATCTGATAAATTCAAGCAACATATATGAAGTTCATATTGTGGAAAAAGACGTGTCCATTCTAATAATAAACTATGACCTGTGTGAATGAAACCATAAAAATTCTCCACCTGAAGAAGAGCATATTTTTTTCAGAAAAATACTACATAACCCCTGATTCAGTGTTTTCCAGTCCTTCAGAGTGTTTTATAATCTGTTAATTATCCTAATTGTTAAAAGAAAGCATCTTATTTCCAAGCTTGCCTGTGGCTAGCTTCAGGTTCCAGCCATAAAGTTCTGTCTCTGTCTACAAGACAGTAAAACTGTTACTAGACTCCAGTTCCCAGTAAGTGCTTTCAAACTCTAAATCTCGCAACTTCCTCTTTGATAATGTAAGGGAGTAATTTTTTTTTATTTCATTTTTTTTCCCAGAAAATTATATCTGATTTTTTAATTAGTCTTGATTTCTTTTCAAAACCTCTGCAAATATTCTTGGCTGCAGACCGAAATTGTGAAATGAAAAAGAGCATTACAGTAGCAGACATTTGTTTGTTATTTCCCTGCCACCCTCAGTGTTAAGCAGGTTACCTATTGGTCTCCTATATATGTCAGTGGTTTTGTTTGACTTTTTTGTGAGGTCCTGTGGGATAGCTCAAGAATTTTGCTTGGATGGAAACCATGATGTAAAACAGAAGAAGCGCAGAGATGATGATGTGTTTTCTGTGAGTTTTACCAAGTTGCAACTGGTTAATCTTGCCTCCTGCCAACCCATAGAACCACAACATTTCTAGTGATCAGACTTTGTCAGGAATTCTAGCAAAAACAGTAGAGGAGCTGTGCCCAATGAATCAAAAGAAAACTTGTCCTCTTCAAGCTGGCTCCAAACAAATGAAGTGAAGGAACTCCCTCCCTGCCTTGGGGTGCATTTGTGTAGACCTTTTTGAGAGGTTCCTTCATGAGGCTCAAGAACAAATGTCTCTTTTCCATTTCTGAGATGGATTTTTATACTTTTGTTCTTGGACTCTCATGCCATGCATGTTAGCATTTGCCAGTATAAAGCAAGTCCAGCTACCTGTTAGGATATTTAAAGGTAGGACAAAGAAATGAGGGTAAATATATTGAGAGCAGATCCTTGCAGAATATTCTCAGAAAACAAAAGATCCTTTTCCAGAACGTGGATTTGTATCAAACAGAGAGGTAGAAACATACACAACAGCATGGAGTTGCTTGTTCTCAGTGTTGAACAAAGGCAGTCTGTCCTTAACGAGCATTTCCTGAGACACTAGAAATCTAGTGGAAGTTTGTCTAATTTTGTGTCTGAGAGGCTGTCAGAGGGTTAGAGGGCAGTTTTGGGGAATGCAGCTAAAGAGCAGCACCATTCCACTCACTGCATGTACTCTCAAATTTGTTTACAGAGCAAACTTACCAGGTTGGGTACATATTGGGAGGAGCTGTCGACTTCCTCGAGGGCAGAGAGGCCCTGCAGAGAGACCTGGCTTGGCTTCCCTCTCTTCCACCTCATGCTTAGTTTTCTGTACCTTGTATTTAATGTCTGTGTATATTCCTCCTGAGTGTCTGTTGGTTTAACATTATACAGTTTTCTGCATTAAATCACTGCTGATGACCTCAGCCCCTGACCGATTTGCGACCAACCAAACCTGCCTGACCTCCTGCGTGTGGCTTGAATAGAGCCAGCAGTGTTAGCTTCTGTCAGTGCTTGCTGTGGAAACACTCAGCTGTGGAAGCGCAGCAATAACACAGCCATTCCTTGCTTGTGACAAGTGCTTGACAGCCTTGTGTGTAGCAGGGAGTTGTTTCCTCATTAAGGGCAAGTGCTCACGGAGATAGTCACGTTCAAAGCATTTTGGTTTCATGCTGACATTCAGATCAATACAGACACGAATGGCTCTTCAGCAAAGAGCACGTGTCCTCCTTTACACTGAACAGACTGCAAGATGCCAGGAACTGCACTTATGTTCTTATGGGACTCCGTTTCAGAATGCTTAACCTGACAAAAACCACTCATGTTAAACATACAATACTGCATTTTATACCCACAGCTGGGAAATTATTGTAAAAATTATAGTCGGTGATTTCAGTGCTTAATATGGTGTAAGCTGGGTTGGTTTGTATTTCATAGATACTGTCAATGTGGATTTACCTAGTCTATGTTGTGGAGAAGAATAAACATTGAAAATATGGTATGACTACTATTATATTTTTGCAATACAGTAAAAATTTCTGTATTTTATTTAAAAGAATCAAAACTCCAATTTGATGTAGCTTCATGTAAAGAATGAAGCCAATAGTTTTATCAGTTGGAGAGCAATCCTTTTGTGAAGTTTGTGTGAGGTACTAAGCCTGGTTTATTGGATGAGTTGTACAAGATCCAAAACCTTCAAAAGGTGTGGAGAAAGTAAATCTTGAAAAATAGGGCATGAAACGCTAATGAACAAATAATCATTTTTATTCTCAGCATGTTAGTAGAAATAGAGTACATCTGTCCCACCCAGCAGCTGCATCATTTTGAAGCTCTTGAGAGGGCTTGGGGAGGTGAGGAGAATATAAATCAGAAATTGAACAGTAAGAAAGTAAGCAAAGAAACAGAAATACAGTCAGTAAATATTTAAAATACATCAGTAAGGAAAGAATATGGGAGCTTTTTATTTCAATATTTAAGATATTATAGAATCTGAAAATCTGAACAGGTTTAAAAATAACTTGTTTTATTTTTAATGTAATACTATGATAAAAGATTAATACATGTATTGTTTTCAGAGCCAAACCAAAAATTTTAGTATTTTATCTTAGAGGTATTTCCAGCAAAACTAGGGAGAAATTAAACATTTCTTTGCTCAAAGAAGTCAAAGATAATTTTTGTAAACCAAATGTAACATCTGTATTTATTTATTTTTAGTATTCCTAATTATTATTTTCCTAATTAACTATTTGCATTTAAAAGAATTGCCACCATGAAGCTATCATGCTGGAAAACATCCCATTTCAACTTTAATTTAGAATTACATGTTCTCATTCACTGATACCAACTAGTATTTATTTTCTTAAAAGTATTCCCTTAGCAGTACTCTTTCAAATGACCTTTTACAAACAACAGAGATTCCCATTCAGTATCTAATCATTATATCTAATAATTAGCCTTAGCTCCACTACAATAAAATAGTGCTTGCTGTGCTTGTCTTATTTTACATGTTGATGACTCCTTTGAAGATCTCACCTAAACTCACTTGTTTAGTTGTGGTTTTTTAATTACATTTAGTTAGGATATGCTTTAGCTGAAATATGGAACTTCAGTAATTTTATATTCAAATCCTACATGTTTTATAAAAGAATTATTTTAAATGTATTCTAGCATTTAGAGGACTTCAATTGCAGACTCATTTAATTTCAATTTTTTTGTAAAATTGATTTCTTATTTACTTTATAGCTTGAAACAAGTAACAAATGAACTCTGTTTTCTGACTAATAAGCTTAAACCATGAGTCAAAGGACTTGATTATGAAAACATTGTAAAGCATTCAGTTCCCATAAATCTCAAAGAGATCAGCATTCTTTTATTGTCACTGTTTTCAGGTTTTGCAGGTTGATACAATTTACAGAAAAGATATCCAACTGGCACAATCATATTTTTTTTTCCACTGCATCACATCTTTATGGGTAGTAGTTCACATTATGACAGTAGCATACCTCAGATGAGTACTGACCGCCACAGCTCTCTGACTTATTTTTTTCTTTTTTTTTTTTCTTTTTTTTTTAATTTTTTTTTTTATTGTTAGTAGACAAATCTATGCCATTTAGTAGATCTGCCTTTGCAGGTTCCTAGTGTGAGTATGATGAAAATGAATCAACCATTGAAACATTAATCAAATAACAGAAAATAATGTCTTCAATAATTCTGATTTTTTTTCTATTTTTTTTTCTGGTTTTGTTTGTCTTTTAATAATGCACAATAAATGTGGATGTAGATAATGAGATTACAACACTACCATTTCTAAATCCAAATTTTATCGTTCTGTTACTCTGGATCTGTCATTTGAACCTTGGCTTAGGGAAGCCAAAGAGGAAGTCAGCAGCAGTGGTTATTGCAGCTCATGTTGACAAAGTGAAGTTCCCAGCAAATGGTAATCTGGGTGACAAAGTGAAGTTCCCAGCAAATGGTAATCTGGGTGCTTTCCACTGTCTAAAATATGGAGAAAAAATCCTTTGACATTTAGATTTTAAGTGCAGCTATGCCTTGATTTCATATCTTCCTAATGAGATTTTATGTTTGTGTAAAAATGCAAAACTTTGCACTGCATCACAGAGAAAAAGGTAGAGACAATAAAAATGCTTCTGCAAGACTCCTCCTGTTTACATATTGCCAGCAAAGAAATACCAAATACAGGGAGATTATTAGTAAACTTTGTATGTTTCCAAATTCTTGGAGTCACCAGCAGTTTTTGGTGATAAAATTTAACTTAAAAAGAAAGCAGTGGCATTACACATTTGCCACATTTTAGTCATCTTTCATTAGGAAAAAAATATTATAAATATTATATTGGGTTATCAACAAACAAAATACACACTCCCTAATTTTGAAATACAAGATTTATTTAAACATATAAAACACAGAACCATTTCTAGAAGAAATTTTAATGTACTTGTATCTTCTCTCTGAATTCTTGAAATGAAAGCAGCTTGATATGGAATATTTTTTGGGGCCTTAACATAAGTACTAGTATGGGGAGATTTTATATAATGTCTTATATATTGAATAGAAAAGAAAAAAAAAAGTCTAGTATTATTTTTTTTCTAAATTATAGTCTTTTTTATTATTATTATTTGAATATACAGAATGTTCAGCAGAACACATCTTTATGCCTTTGAAAATGTCAGAAATTGTCATAGATAAACAGTAAAGATGCTTGTCTGAAACATAAGTATATCAAGTCCTCATCATTTTATCTGTCTTTATGGGTACCTCATTTTTTGGAGCTGTAGAATGACAGCTATTCAATTGTTTTGTCAAGTGGTCAACTTAACTCTCCACTACTTTTCAAACTGCTATTTCCATTTAAGTGTGATCTGTCAATAAACCTGGTAGCTAAAGGAATTAGAAATGCGTGTTTCTACTCAGGGTTATGTTCAAATGTAATTACTGACAGATTTTTACTGAACTGCTGGGAACAAAAAAAATACCAAAGCCAAACCCAAGAAACAAGATAAACCCAAAAAACCCAACCCACCAAAATTCATCTAAATCAGTTTTAATTCCTTTTGAGCAGTTATAAATATTGGTAATTGGAGAATAATCTAGTCAAACAAAGGCATAATCTGGCCAAAGAGGGGCTTTACAGTGTCATGAAAACCCAGAGATGTATTTCATCCTTTTCTTTTCAGGGATAACAGATAGTGATTGCTGAGCTGTACTGATAGTCAGTTGCATACATCTAATTTGATGTCTACTTACAAGCAATTTAGTGTGGCTAAGGCTGGCAATGGATAAGGCCCAGAGCACTGTCAAACATCCTACAGATGATTTCATAGAGTTACAGAATCACAGAATTAGTTTGGAAAAGACCTTTGAGATCATTGAGTCCAACCTATGACCTAACCACCTTATCAACTAGATCATGGCACTAAGTGCCACGTCCAGTCTTTCCTTAAACACCTCTAGGGACTGTGACTCCACCACATCCCTGGGGTGCCCATTCCAATGCCCAATCTCTCTTTCTGTGAAGAACTTCTTCCTAATGTCAACCTAAACCCCCCTGGCACAGCTTATGACTGTGTCCTCTCCTTCTGTCAGTTGTTGCCTGGGAGAAGAGACCTGATTGTAACCTCCTTTCAGGCAGTTGCAACACTTGCAATTACATTCTACAACATGAGATGTGATCCGTGTGACATTTCCACCTTTTATCCTCTGATGTCTGTAGTATGCTCAAATGAATGAAAAAGAAGGAGGTAATATCTTTTATTAAGCTAACTGCTAGTATTAGATAAAATATGCAAATTCATGGGTAATAATTCAGATTGACCACTAAACATCATAGATTCACCTTCACAAGAAAGCACATGGGAAACAGTGAGTGAATTCCTTGTTTTGCTTTGCTTGTCTGTAAGGCTTTTGCATTCACCATTAAACTGTCTTTATCTCAACCCATGAGTTCTCTGTGTTTTACCCTTCCCATTCTCTCCCTCATCCTGCTGGTGTGAGTGAGTGAGTGACTGCGTGGGGCTTGGCTGCTGGATGGGGTTAAACCACGACATTACTGAATCTGTGATGCTTACTGTTCAATCTGAATTATTAATTTAAAGTTCCAGACTTGGCTTTAAAGAGTGTCTTATGGGTCTTCCATGAGATCCTTGACAGTAGAGTATTTTTATTGGTTAAAAAGGAAAATACTCTGCCATTGCTGACTGGGGTTTTCTTTGTTCATCAGTTATATGCATGTTGACTCCTTCCAACCTGGTATTCTATGATGCTGTACTTCATATGACTGAACAGCATGTGAGTACAGCTATTCCAGTTCTTATGGACTACTTTATTCTTAAGGGTAGTGGAAGGAGATAGGATGTCTGGGAAGTAGAATCTAAAAGAAAAACATTAGTGTCCGTTATCAATAATATTATTACTGAAATGGCCATAACTGCACATTCTGTAAGGCCAGCAAACCCTAATTAAATGCTTATTTTATTACTAGCTGGTTAAAAACCAAAGGAAAACTAAAACCCATCCACTACAGCTCCCAGTACATTATGATATGCGGTGTCTTGGAGGAATTCCGAGGAAGGAATTCTTGCATACTTCTAGTCAGGGAATGAAATACAAACACTCGTCACATAAAGCAAGAGGGATGGGAAGGAGTGGTTTTTGCCTTGAAGTTTCATGGTGTCTGCTGTAGGACTAGGGTATTTCCATTAGTAATGGATGTACAGTCAAGCAACTTCAAGACTTGTCCTTAGGGCAGAAAAAATCACTGTACAGATCAGTCTTGTCCACTGACTTCCCCTTGACTGTGTACAGACCAGTTAAACAAGGGTTGTCCAAAATGGAAGTTGGATGCGTGTTTAGGACTCTCACACATACTTTTCAAATAATACTTTCAAAAAACCCTCAAAATAAGAACTTTGCAAAATTGGTAAAAAATCAAGTGTTTAGTGAAGGCATATCTGGTACTTAAGTTCACTGACTCATACATCTTGGTTATATAGTGCATAATCTGCAATAAATATAGCAGTGTTTATGAGAAAAATAACCAAAATAAGCAAGTAGAAGTTAGTCATATGTTAGGTTGTGCTTGTTACTAAGAATATATAGAATGGTTTCTTATAAGTCTTCTCACAAAAATAATTGAAGGAACTAATTCTGTTAGGCTTTTCTTGGGCTTTCATGTACAATTTAATTTGGAAGATTCTTTCTCCCTGTTTTATTTGGAAAAAAAAATTATCCAAGTGTCTCATACTGTGCTATCAATGAAAATAAGTTATGTAAATCATGAATTCTTTTGGTCATTTTGTCAGTACTTCGAGTCCTTCAATGTGAGTTGATGTTTCTTAAATCCCACTTGCTTCTCTTCCAAATGAGGGGGAAAAAAATAAAAAATCGAATAGAAATTCAAATATGAAATAAAAATGCAAAGCTGCTCCTCGAAGTAAACTTTCTACTTTTATTCTGTGATGAAAGAAAACATAGGTTTCTGCATATTTTGTTTTGATTTTGTGAAATAATGATATGAAGTGAAGTCTTCTTGGTATGATTTTGTCTTTTAACTAACTGTAGCTATAAATGCAGACACCAGGAGTATTTGTCTTTGAAGCCTCACTATTAAAACCACAAAGATATTTCTAGTACAAAGAGCTGTACATGTGCACCCACCTGACTGTCTGTCCATATTGTTTTAATGTGTAGTATTCATAAGTAAAATGATAAATAATTTATCTCCATCTGCGCAGACGAATTTACCGCCGTATTACTCTGTTACTGTCAACTCTGTCAGTTATGTGCATGCTGTAGAAGCTACTCCAGCGAAATTTAACACAACTTTCTAGGCCTTTAAAGGTAAAATTCCTAGTGAGACAATATTTTAAACAAGTACTCAATAATGCTTAATTGCATTATCTGTCCAGAAAGATACTTGAAGACAGTATTACAGAATGTGGCTTCACTAAAGCTTTCACCTATATGTGTCTTTAACTGATGAAAGAGCATGAGAGTAACTGACTTTGATTTCCTCACAAATTACACATTTTGCATCCACCTGCCTCTTCTGGTACTGCTAACTGAATTTTTCTATAGGTTGAGAGTATTTTACATATTTTCTTAATATTTGAGTTGAAATAGGTACATACCATAGGAGAAACAAATTGTTTTAACCTTAATTGCTGCAAATAAGCACATTTGTTTGTTTATATTAAATTGGACAGTTTTAAAACACAAGAAAAGTCAGCTAACAAGCCTCAAAACTTTCTCATTTTCTTTCAGAAAAATAAAAAGCTTATTGAATGAATCTCCATACTCAGTACAAGCACACTGTGAATGATAATACAAATGGCCTCATTTCATCCAAGAATTTTATATACACCTAAATAAGATTCTGTGTCATCCTATTTGATTTACATGGAGTTTTTATATACCCTGGCATATACCTAAATGTCAGAGTGAATACTAGTGCGAAGTAAAAATGTGTAGCTGCACAATAACTGATTCTGTTTTTCCTGTCCCTGAAAAACTAGAGGAGATGCTTCAGATGTTCAGAGGAGACACAACGCTCTTTACCTTTTCTAAATACTTTCTTGTAGAATCTTGCAGCAAGCAGGAAGCAATCTACTAATCCACTCCAGAAACTACACAAGTCAAGTCAAGGAGTGTGGTTTTGCTAAGTGCATACATGTACTTACAACACTCACATGCCTCTTTGGGAGATACTTTATGGGCACTGTTCCATCTAAACAAGTATTGTGTTTTTAACACAAGAAACATGGCAGTATAAGAAGTTAACACTGAATGTAATTGCAGTAGCTTATAGGTTTTCAGTAAACTTGCTTTCTGCAGTCTTTTGTTTGTATAATTCATATACATGACATTTGAAATCCGTGGTTTTTAACACTTATACTAGCATCATACTGATTTTGTTCTGCAGAATTTTTTTTCCTGTGCCTCAAAGTACTGCAATAATGAAAAGAGTATAATGTTCATTATACTTCACTCAAGGCACTGTGAAGGAAACTCAGGAGTAAGAGCAATTTTACAAAAATTAGAAGGGAAGAAAAGGAAAAATTGACTACTATTGGTTTCACTAATGAAACAAACTCCAAAATTTATTCCTGTTTTCTTTCTACTTCTACATCATTAGAATTGTTTTTGTCTTTATTTTGCTTCCACAGGAAAGTCATAGGTTATGGGTGAGATTTTCTTTGCTGATGTTTTCACATGGGCTTTGTATCAACCATCAATATGTCTGTTTTGGATACACATGATAGATCAATTGATTTTTACTGCTGTTTTTGACCTTGCAGTATTCTAACAATAAGCTCTGAGGAAAAAGCTGTTACTAGGGAGCTTTTGAATCTGTATGATAACTGAACAGGGACTTTAAGAATGACACATCAGACAAGGGCATTAATTTTTAATCAGTTCCTCTGATGTTTGAAATTTTACCTGGTGCTTCCATCAGACTCTCTTGTGAGCATCTCCAATGGAGCCCCACCATGATTATTAGGGATCTGGAGCACACAATAAATGAGGTGATGGTCAAAGAATTAGGTTTCTTCAAGCTGGAAAAGAAGGTTTGAGGAGTTGGGAAAGTCACTTTTTAGGCCTTCAGCCTAATGTGAATGTAGTGGATGGGACAAGACACACTCTTTGAGACTCTTTGAGAAGAGCAGTGATGTGATGAGAAAGGAAATTCCAATTACATATAAGGGAAAATATTTGGGTGGAAACAAGTTACCCAGAAAGGCTCAGGAGCTTCCATCCTCTGCTGAACAAGACCCATGGCATCACCACACAATTGGATGTACTTTGAGTTTGGGGTTGGACTAAATAGTTTCCAGATCTTCCTTCAATATAAACTGTCCTACGTTGCTAGATTTTCTTCTAATTAAAATGATAAATAGCATTTTAATTTTGATTTCATATTCCATTTAACTGCAAAGTCCACCAGTATTTGCATTTTCTAAGCACATTCTTTTACCAAGAGCCCATAATCATCCTATGAGCTTCTGTGAAGTTCACAAAGTCTGGGCCTTTCCTATTCCTTCACTTGCCGTTGCTCCTAGGATAAGGGAGCAGGAAGCAGCAGTGCTTCTTACAGATGTGGTTGTATAAAGTCCTATCTAAAACAGATAAAGTGCCAGAAAAATCACATGGTCTTTAGGAAGGAAAAAAGAGACTTGTAGAGTATAAGTGTGTATGAAATGTAGTGCCATTGGGGACCGTGTGACTTGCAGTGAGGTTGAAGTGATACAATGAACCTGCTTGTTTTCAAATTTACTTTTCCTGCATTCTATTATTACATAAAAATCACTGAGACGTTTGCTTTTTCTTCTCTCTTATCAATTCTGTTTCTGTAAGATTTTATAAGAACATTTTAAAATCGTAAGTATGCAATTGATCTCTCTCTTAGTATTAATATAATGTATCAAGATTGGCCTTTTTAAAACACAAGGAAGTGTCTTTTAACGCTATAGAGAATAATCAGTGACTTGTTTGTGCTTGTAATTTGCACATGTGACTGAATATAAATGTAAGTACTATAAATTAATCCATTTTGTATTCCTGGTAGCTTATGAATTTTATTTCTGTTGCCTCATTTACAGACATCAGCTGCATAATTGACAGTGGTAATTGTAGTGGAATTTACGTGAGACATAAGATTTTCTCTGGAGCTTTGGAGTCAATGTTTATAGTTTTTACACAACCTTTGAAATGTGTGATTTTATATTTTTGTCTTATCAAGTGCTAGAGGAGCACTGAGTTGTAGTACTACAGCCAGCAGATTATTCTGAGATGTTTTGAACAGCTGCTATCAAAAAAACCTGGCAATCATAGAGTAGTCCTTCATCTTCTTGACTGTATAAGTTAGAAGTGAAAATGGAAATGTGTCCTTGGATTACAGCTGTCAAAAATGTGTGCTTTGCTTTTACTAAAGTGTCCAGAAATAGAACTTTTGGCAGCTGTGTATGTTTCCAGATACAAATTCAGTGCAACATTTACTATAATGTTTGTTCTTCTTTTCTGGTATTTCCCATGCCATGTTCTGGTCCTTGAGTGTTTGGATTTATTTGTGCTGCTTGTTTCTCTAAACTGTACCTACTTGGAAGAAAACATTTGTGTGTTATCAGAGAAGACCGTTTTCTTGAATGCCTCTCTATTGTTAGAAAGTATTTGCACTATTTTTACTTAAAGAGCTCCCACATGTGGCACAATAAAAAGTTGAGCAAAGTGAGGGCTGACAGGTTTTGCTAGGACTAAATGCTGCAGTTTGGTGCTGTGTGAGGCTGTCTCAATGCACTGCCTCTGGAGTTTGCAAGAGTTGCAAGGGATGGTGTTCAGGAAACACTTTATCAAGTTTTTGTGCATCCTAACTTAAACCGTAGTTTAAGGGTTTTGGTAAATCAAACCCACTGTCTTCTACCTCCTGGGGTTTATCAGCCTCAAGCTTTGTTCAAACATATGCAGTTTTTTTTCTTTTTTATTCCTTTTTTTTTTTTTCTGTTAAGTGCAAGTAACTTCAACAGTACAGTAAATGCATCAAGTAAAACAAAACAAAATAAAATAAAATAAATAAACAAAATAAAAGCCCCATAGCCTTTTTTTTTTACATACTTGTAGTACTGCAAAAGAACATTTATGACATTGAGATCAGTTTCTTGCAGGCTCACTAGATTACTTCAACCCCATTTGAAGGTAGAACAGCTTAGAAATTGAAGGACTAATATTAAATGTGTATTTTTTTTTATTTCAAGCAATTTTCTGAAATTCTCTCTGTTTTCAATGATTTTGTGTCAATTTCTATAAATAGATTTCTGTTTGATTTAAGATGAAGATGTTCTCAAGTGGATTCATCACTACAAATATGAAAGCTGTGTGTTGTAGTGCACAACCACCCCCCAAACCTTATATTGTCATGTTTTCATATGCATGCTTGAACTCTAGTGCAGCAATATTCAGGTTGTCACAATCTCACCTCTTCTTAATATGTGTCTTGGTGGGGATTTTTTCTGTGGGTAAGTTATCATTTACACTGTTATGGTATCTGATTCCCAAGTAAACATTAGCATGCACATCTTCACAAAACTGTCCAAAAGGAGAAAAATATAACCATCCTGTTTTCTAAAGACATATAGGTTGAAAAAAGGAAATAGTGAAGAACACACAGAAGTCTGTGTCAAATCAAGAGCAAATTTTATAAGTTCTAATAGACATCCTACTTTATCCTTAAGTTATGTCTGTAATGTAATAATTATAGAAGAAATGCAACAAACCTTCCAAGAAATCTTCCACTGCCTGGCATACTAGCCTGTATGACCAGGATTCCATGTGGCTCGGTGTAGAAACATGGATATCTCAGGGGTGAGTATGAATGCATAGGGGTTGCCACGGGAATGGATTTTGTGTGGCTTATCAGCCTACCTCATATTATTTTTAATGTCAGAAGTGTGTTAAAGTATAACTAGAAAAATAATTTTTTTTTCTGCAACTCAAATATTCTTCAAAAATGATTCTGAGTTTAAGACACAAAAATAGAGTGAAAAAGGAAGCACATGTTTAAAGAGACTTCCCTTGATGTTCAAAATTGTTTCAAGAAGTTAGTAAACTTTCAGTAATTTACTTGGTTTATATGCTGGCTTCATTTCTAGGGCGTTTAGCTTATCCTAGTGTACGATTTTCATTCTAGAGGATCTTGATTTGAAGTCAAGTTTTTCTCTGTGTACCAATTTTGTCCTTGGGTGTACCATTCAGATTTAAATTTTAATTGAGAAACTCACTGTTTACTTTTAATATTGAACTGTTATCTCCAAAGAATTAATGACTGTCATAACATTTCTTTAGAAATCCTAATATTCTTCTGGCACGGATATATAGCATTTTCTTTGGTTATCTAGGACAAAAAGTAGAATAAATCACTTGATTTTAATTTATATAAAGTATTTTTTCTGTTGAATATGAAATATCTGGCAGGATTGCATGGCAGATTTGAAGCCTTAGTAAATAAATTCTTTAGAAATGTAAAATTCTCTTTCAAGTCAATATGTACTGACAGTTTTAGACAGAACTTCAGAAGAGCTATGGTGATATAAGTGGTATAATGGTTTGTTACTAACTCTTAGTAGAAGCTAGATGGAAGAATAAGCAATTTTGTAGTGAGTAGGTTGTTTGAAAGATCTTTAAGACTATTTTTGAGAGAATGATGAATCCTGAATCTGAGTGTATCCCTATGTGTAGTGTGCATGCCTATCCTTGACTAGAAATTTAAGACGAGGCTCTTGCATTCCATGACAACAGTTTTCAGTAAGTAGCAGGTAACATTCTAATTCTTCATTTGAGCAAAAAAAGTTTATAACTTTTGAGACAGTCATGGAAATACAGGAAAAACACACATATTTTGTGTTAATTCATATTTTATATTGCTCGGCAGGCGAGACAGGTTTGAAAATCTTTGAAATTTGGATCTTTGAATCTTTATCTCTTTTATCCTTTTTCCAATTTGGGTGATCTTTAAATGGCATGGATAATTTTAGCACTGATCTTTTAAAATAAAAATGTATGATAATTTCTATAACTGTTTGGAGAGTTTTACAGTGCAAATGACTCTTCAGAATAAAGTGTGGCTTGGCTTTCCATTTCACTGGAGCACATCTATTGATAGCCCAGCAGGCTGATGGTCATTTGAAATTGCTGTCTGAGCCAGCATTTGCAGAGTTAAAGCCCTTCACAATATCATGGAGAATTTCGTCTGATGTTTATGGCTACTTCCCACTGGACCACCTTTTCTGCTGAATTTATTCACCATCTAGTCCATCTATTACTCTTTATTACCAGTCTGTGCAGGCACCAAAGCACTCTGCCCAGGAGAGCTACTATTTTCTTCCCTTTTCTAAAAATGTATTTGAAAATTGCCAGGTTACTTATGTGTCCTCTTGATCTGTGCCACGGAGGAAGCTGTTGAACTGTGGGGAAGTGAGCAGGAGCAGCAACCAATTACTGCTCTCTGAGGCAGCTCTGGCTTTCAAAGTGATCTAGCAGCCTGATTCCATAAGCACTTTCCAGCCCAGCTTAAGGTGGAGTGAGGAGGGAAGTCCATTAGATACAGTCCATTAAATATAATTAAGCAATGTATTTGTTTTCTGAATTTTTCTGCCTTCTTTCTTACTTTATGCTTCTTCTTACTGTGGTGTGGAAGTGATCATTGTTAAGATAAACATTTACTCAATAGTTCTTTTCCTCCTTAGTATTTCTTCATTATTTTACTCATTCTAAAAATCAGATTTTCTGGTTTACAGAAATAAAATTGGCCAAATCCCACTGCTTAAGAGCATGTGGATAATTGCAATCTGATTTTTTAAATTTTCGTAGAACTATCTTAATGCTTTCAGAGTTCTCATATGGAACTTTGTTTAAAGAAAATGTTGTAGAAATAATAGAAAAGCTGGAGATATACCATGCAAATTAGGAAGGAGAAATTAATATTTTAATTATCTCATAGTTGGAAATTTAGTTTGTAAGTAAATTACTTCAGAATGTTTTGTTTGTTGCTTTTAATAACTTTTAGCAAAATACGCAGGAACTGCCACCCACATTTTAATATTTATTAAAGAAGTAATTAATCCAATTTCTCATTAAGTTTAAAGAACTTTCTGCGTACTCATGATTTGTAAAAATTCTCTCTATAATTTATTATTATGTATGAGCACAATTAATTTTCTTAGATAAGCATTTAGCTTTTGCTTATAGGATTTGGAAACAATTATTGCCCTTTCACTCAGCATCCCAGTTTGATACACATTCTGGTCAGAAACAGAAAACCAGATTTTTTCATTAAATATATTTATGAAAAAAAAAAGGTCTTTTAAATTCATGAGTTTATTCAGGAGAGCCTGTTTTCAGCTTTTCTAATGTAGTTGAAACTTGAAATATTTTAATTAAATTTTTAATCTTATCCAACAGTTAGCTATCAGAGTTCGCTTTAGGCTGTTTTACCATACTTGTTTGGAACATTTTTTGTTGGGGTTTGTTTATTTCTGGAATTTTGAAAAAATTTTCTTAAGTCAGATTGTAATCATACAGTCAAAGTTCAGGCACAACCTTCTGCTGTACTGGGCTCTCCAACATCTCTTGGAGATCAGTGACTTTGAGTTGTTCATTTGTGTGTGCTTAACATTGAAACTTGTCTGCAAAAGTTGTTCATTAGGTCAGACAGCTTAGAAAATTGAACACAGGAACAAAAAAGAAAGCAAAGAAGAATTATACAAATGAAGTTTTCACAGTGATTTCTAGAAACAGAAATTTATAATGCCTTAATGAGATAGCTGACATAAAAAGTTGTAAAAATCAAAATATATTGAGAGAAATAAAATCTCTCCATGAACTATTTATTATAGAGTGAAAAAATCACCCAGAGGAATAGAGGTAACCCTTCTGAAGTAGTCTCATTGTGAAATAAATAGATCGTCAGTATAATGCTTGTCAAAGAAATAGCTTCTGAATACTTCATTTTTAGAAGAGCTTAACTTTTGCCTGTATCATAACACTGGCTAAGTCCAGCTACCTGTTTGGAATAATTTTATTTTCCTTTATTTTTCCCTGCCAAAACTCACAAGTCAATTTCTGACTTTGTTCTAATAGGACACAGGGTCTTTATAAACAACTAGAGTATGATATACATTGTTAGCTTTAAGTTTTGAGGGTTTTTAAACTTTTTTAATCTCAGTTGCAGGCGACTTGGTGGGCTACTTTTGTGTATTGTTAAACTGTGCTCAACAAAATTGGTATTATTTTCCTTATATTTGTTCATTATTATGCTGGTCCCCTCAGTAGAGTTAGTATGTTTCAATTTAGTAAGATGTAAAAAAAAAATTTCGTTAAAAGAAATCTAAGTGGGTGGAAGAGGAACTCCAGTTTGGCAGCACTTGCCAGTAAGTGGCAGTCATTCAGCAACAGTAGTTACCAGTGAGCTGATGTGTGATATTCTAATAGAGACAAATCAAGACATTGTGACAATAAATTTTTTTATGTCCTAATTAAAAATACTAGCAATTATGTTCTAAAATATGCAAAAGTGATTCTATTTTGGTTTCACCAGTGTGTCCATATATTTTTTTTATTAGTAGAACAAGAAAATACAGGAACGTAGATATTTTAAAATGTATTCAACTTCAGTCTTTAAGGTTCATCTGAAAAAGTTAATATTCCTGTCAGTAAGTCTGGAGTAAAACTTCTTTCTCCAATGCAAGACTATGGAAAACAGAAGTCATGTGTGAGCTGGAGATCATGCATTGACACAGGCTGAACTTTTAATAAGCATGTCAGCAGGGAAGTCTAAACTAAAACTAAATGTTGGATGATAATTACTTGTGTAGAAAACACTGGGAAATGAAACAGGAAGGAAAACACAAGCAGCACCTGTATGTTTACCTGATCATTAATTTCATAGGATGCAGAATGTTTAATTTTCCCTGTGTTTAAAACTTCAGTGAAAGGGTCTATTAGAGCATACCACCTGAACAGAACTTACTAGAGCATAGGTTGTTACTGGAGAGCTTCCTTTTTAAAGTGACTTAAGAAAATTAAGGTTGATGTTTAACGTAAAACTCCATAGCATGTAGGACTGGTTTCAACTTCTGGAAGTTATGTGAAACCAAACACTAAAATGTGTCCATATTATCTTCAGATTGGTGGCTGTCTTAATTTTTCATCTGTAGGTTTCATCTAATTGAATTGGAAATTCTTACATTTAGTTGGAATCTTAAACAGTCTTACATTTCTTTTCTGAATTTCATCAGCCTGATATTTAGATACTTCTTTGAGTATCTGGAGAGAAATGTAAAGATTCTATGTACACTTGCTTCAGAACAATACAAAAGATTTGTTTCCCTTTTCTGTCCCATTAACCACATGGTATTTTTAATTGTTTTAGAGCTGTAGTGGCAGTAAGACATCCACTGAAAAACCTCTGCATGGATAACATATATGTTAAAATTTAATGCTTATTTATCAAAGTACCACAAACATATATTTTAAAAGAAAAATTCAGGATGCAGTGAGAGATTTTGTGAACAGGCTTCCATCACAATGTTTCTGTCAGTTTACCAAGTACTATGTAAATCTTGTCTTGAATCAGAACTCATTGCCCTGTTTTAAACTAATTGCCTTGTTTAAGATTTGATGGGGATGGGATTTTTTTAAATTGCACTGTTATCATTAAAGATTATTAATATGCAGCATATTGTTTGGTCTTAGTGTGTTTTCAACACTGGAACTCCTGACAATATTAGTATTCTTGAAAATAACCTGGATACTGTTTAGTTCACATGACCGGTGCAACATATGAGCAGAATATTGTTACACTATTTTCACTTTTATGCTTTTTCTGTGGATCTCATCCATTAGCCTCTTTGGCTTCCATGCAATCTCGGTTCATTCTGTCCCAAATGAAATATTGGTATGTTTTGTTCCTTTCTGGTCCATTCATTATCAATAGTAATCACAACCTTATGACACCATCTTGCTATTCGAGTTTAACATTATCTCAGTGTTAATGGTACTGATGAGAAATTGAGAAACTCAAATAATTTATTTCACCTGTATTCTACTAGTCATACTTTGATATAATGTTTTGCTTCCCCACTGACTTCAAAAACAATTCTAGAATGTAGAGATCAAGTGGAATCCCTTTTTTCTTCTCTGTATAGATTACCTTTCTCATTCAGGCTGTGCAGATGCTAATGGTGTATCAGTGCATAATTTCTAACACACTGTTTTTTTCACAATAATTTCATGCTTCTGGCTCCCTCAACATCTATGGCACTACTCAACATCTCATAACTTACTCATGAGATGTCTCATCTTGACACATGAGATAGCCCTCAACACACACACACAGATATTTTCTTGTCCCTGTGGAAATTAATGTTAGGCAAAATTACTCTTTTTATTTAAATTTGTTTGTTTGTTTTTTCCATAACACAATGAGTCGATAACTAATAATTTCTTCTATAATTTTTATAGCTAGTTATCCCCTTAGTAATTAGCACACTGCAATTTCACATAATGTCTGCCTGCTTGGTTTGTCCTGTCCTGTTATTCAGGACTTAGGACACTGCTGAAATATGAGAAAATTTTGAAAGCTAAATTAAACTAAGTAAACAAATATTTTCAAAAGAAAATAGATATTCAACCTATTAGGTGTAATAAATATTAAACACCATACTGTTTAAGACACTGTGGTGCTAGTTCTTTCTTATGTTCTTCAAGAAAAAGAAAACTAAAAACGTACTTTAGAAATTATCACGACCTATGAAACTGGTTTACATATTTGCACAGAAGCAATGGAGTATCACAACAGCATCTTAGTGTATGTTACTTCCTATTTATTGCATCCTTTCTATTTTTAAGAACTTACAATAATGTCAGCTACAAATTGTAACTTCATTGCTCATTCTATCAGTTGCTTTCTTAATTTACAAAATGTCAGTTTTCAGTGAAAGTTGATATTGTATCTAGATTCAAACCAGACAGAATAATAATGAAGCCAAAATGAGCAGAACTGTAACTGTGTGAATGAGTTGATTTAATAAGGTTAACATCTGTCACTTCTAACAAGCTTAGCATTAAGACCCTACATATCAAGATCTCTTTGCCAGACTCAAGATTAGCTGTTAGTGAGAAATACCAACAGAAAATGTCAATGTCTTTGGCATCTGTTTCAAGTGGAAAAAAGTTCCCAAATGGTGTTATTTGTCTTTACTGGTGACATAATGGATATTACAGGAAGGAGCAATATTTCTAAGGTACTTCAGCGATCGGTGTCCTAAGAATCGGAGAACTGCCAACATCACAAGTTTAGGCCAAGCTGGCTTGCAGTGCCTTTAGCAGAGGCTGTGAATACCTTTTCCTTCAGGCCACTGTGTAGCCACAAGATCTCATATGTTTTAAAACAAGTATTTTATTTTTTCTTTCCTGTTCTCTTTACCCGTGTTCAAACTTGTTTTATGTGAACAAAGGAGATATGATGATCCTGTGTTGGCTTGATCCCTCCTGGCCCTACTTAATTTCTCCCTTGAAATAATAAAGGTAGAAGACTGGAAAGGAGTCATGCAAGACAGGATCTACAGCAAGCATTACATCTTCACTATCTATTTTGGTTTTGGGTGTTTTTGTCAGATGTTGGTAATGCTTTCTGTTGTGTCTTCACTCACAAAATCCCAGTGACTGTACCTCAGATGACACTTACTGTATAAAAGGTACAACAACGCATCCTCAGACACTGCTTTTATTATAATACTATTCACAATGTAATGAAAGTTTTAGCAAAAAGGCATTACATTTCCTGCAGCCTAACTACAAAAATCCTCTAACAATTGCATCATTCATTCCTTTTAAAGTCTAATCTAAGTTGACTTAGATTTCAATTTATATAACTTAGGCAGTTTACCTCTTATCTTGCCCAACCATGGATGCTGTAGCTCAAACTCTTCATTTTGAGGTTTTTTTTCCCCCCCCATTTTTGCAAATCTGTTTTTGAGACTGTGAACAGACAACTCTCCACATGGAGGCTTAGTTCTAGTTTTTGCAATGTCTCACATCTTCCTTTTGACTGGCTTTGAGATCTGCTGCTTTATATATTCAGTAATATGTGTTAGTTGGCTGAGCTGAAGGGATAATGACATGATAATCTAATGAGAATCTCTTTCCTGTTGCTAAGCAATATGATAAGAACTTCCATTGCTAAATATAATCTATGCTAGTAATTAGGGAGAGATTAATGGCTGAGGCAGTTCAATAGACTGTTTTCCTAGACATTCCTGTGACCCACAAGTGCTAATTGCAAGTCCTGTAAGTGTGCTGACTAACTTTTTATGCCTTCGTACCTGACATTGCTGTGAAGGATACACAAAGAGGAAAAAACCCAAAAGACAATCACACCCACAGAAATCTTCAGCCCAAAGTGATCCATTTGTAGTGCAGATTAATTTCCCAGATAAATTAGTCCATTATTTATTTTTACAGCTGCATTTTTATGTAAGACAAGGTATCTACCCTCTAAAAACTTGATTAAGCTAACTCTGGACATATTTCTCTCCCCTGCAAATTCAGTGGCATATAAAACTAACAAAAAGAAATTTCTTTCCTTTCCAAAAATCTGTTTCATTTCAGTCGATAATCAGTTCATCATAGAAACAGTTCAGAGAGCATGTGAACAAAATGTTCTGAGTTAAAAAAAAAAAAATTAAAAGCCCAGAAGATTAAAAAAAAAAAAAAACCTAAAAAGTGTATTGATTTAAGGACTGAGTCTCCTGGACATAAAGGCAAATTGTATTTCATTATCTCAGAATTTTATACATAAATATCCTTTGCGATTCTTAGGACAGAAAACATTTTCCAATATATCCTGCTATAACATCTAGGTTCTCACTGGGCATTATAAACATAGTGAGGACTAAACAGGAATAAATATTATTGGTTAAACTCTAAGCTATGTATGCCTCATGATATTAAAATTAACTTAGAGTTTTATTTTATTGAAAAGCATGCCTTTGAAAGGCATATGCTTTTGGATTATTGTAGTATGATTTTTTACAGTTTTTGGATATTGCATAAATTATATTTATGCTTAAAAATAAATTTTTATTATTCTATATTCTATCCAATATATTCATTTGTCATGTTAGATGAATGTTCTTTAGTTGAACCTATCCAAGTCTGGAGTTCCTAGGATTATCATTTTATAAACTGAGTATTGGAATGGCATCTTGACTGACTGGATTCACTTGCTTCTCCATAATACATGAAATATTCTTAATTGGTCTTTTCAAAGGCTTTTTATAGAGGTATTGCATGGCTCACCTGATATACTCGAAGTAGATTGTTTTACAGCACTTTTTACATCATTTTCTATACATCACAGGAGAGCAGGGATGTGTGAATCTGTCTAAAAATATATAGCTCTATTTAAATTTTTATGGGGTAGTGATGGTATTCATTTTCAAGCTGAGATAATTTTGAGTTGTTTGGTTAATTTTCCTCCACTTTTCCAGGTTTTTCTCCACTTTTTTTTTTTTTTTTCAGAAATGAGTTAAAACCAATACAATCCTTTGTATTTCACATACTTAAAAAATATTTGTTAAAGGAAGCTGCATCTTGGAAGAACAAACAGTCTATTTCCAAACCAAAGACCCTGTACACTCCTTGTTTTGAGGACTGATTAGAATTTTATCACACAGAGCTGCAATGAAAATCTAACTAAAATTAACCTGTAGCACTGAAGTTGTGTGTTACCATCTAACACTTTAATGATATGAGTCTTAATGGTACTGTTGCTTGGTTGACTTTGAGTGAGTTTAAATTGGAATTGATTAAGAACAGAAGATAAATTCTTATTGCAATATGCCACAAGACATTGTGGCTTTTCCTTCCCACCCTCCCACCCCCTGCTTTTCTGGCGAACACTGCATTTTATGGCCAGTAAAATGCATTGCAAGATTTCACTGCATGAAAAATGATTTATCAGAAACTCAGACAGAGAGAACATTGCCTGTTGCTATGATCAAAAGAGAAATTACTAGAATTAGACTTATTTGGTGCCTTAGACTACTGCTGTTTTTGTGTTAAATGCAGAGAAACTACCTTGGTCTTAGGAAGTCCCTGACCCTCACTTTGCTGCCTGTATGACATCTGCTTTTTACAGCTGACAGACAGAATACTTGCCTAGGTGGGTTGCTCATTTTATTGGAAGTAGTGGAACTGTTCAGGCATAAGTACTTTCTGCTGTAGTGCCAATATTTATGGAACATAGTCAAACAAATAGCATTTAAAATTAAGTGATAATATTTTATGCAAATTGAAGATTTTAATTTTCTGAATTTCAGAATGGAAGTTAAACAAAGTTACATACTGCTTAATTGATAATTTGGTATCAATCCTCACACAAGTACTGCTTTCAATGGATATTTCATTATAGTTAAACTGGTACCAAAATTAGGTGATTAAACATACTAAAAACTAATCCATGTTCAAATCATTGAAGATGAGTAAGAACAAAGGTAGATTATAATAGATAAATAACAAGAGGGGTCAGTAAAGAGCTGAAAGATGATTAAAAATAAATTAGTAAGATTCCAGTGGGTGGTGAATAAATTGTTGGGATTAACCGTTGAAAATCACTTTGAACAAACAGATTGGAAAAAAGCACCAAAAGTAGAGTGCATATAGAAGGAATGGTGTTGTATATAATTTTGCATCATATGACAATACAAAAAACAGTGTTTAAAGGTGAAGCAATCGTTACATCATACCGAGTTACTGTAGCTGACCATGTAAACTGCCTCCTATCTAAGTTGAGAGATTTAAATGAAGGTTGCAAATGTTATATTGGTGTTTGTTAATAGCTTTCAATGATTTTTATTTTTCCTGGTAATGGTGGCCATTAAAAATCTTTTCTGCTGGTTTTCATGTATTACATGACATATAGGAAATGCTAAGATAGCAACAGTGGTACTAGAATAAGTTAAGCAAATTTATTTGAACTCTGATATTCCTGCTCACTTTCTGTCTTGCAAGAGAAGGCAGAAACATCTGCTTCTGTACTTCTTACTGCTTTCCTATATAGCCTAGGTCAATGGAATGTGTGAATAAATACATAAATAAATCAAACCTGAAGTCCTAAATGCAGTCTGTTCACTGTCACTAAGCTTATCTTCACCAGCTGGGCACATTCCCTCAGTGGTGCCCTGGCAGTGCAAGGTGAGACACTTTGGTTCTTCAGCATATGGGACGTGCTAGAATGCAAAAAGGTGCAAAAGAATGAGATATAGCTAAAGAGCTCTCATTGACAGAACAGCAGTATGGACTCTTGGGAATACATTTTACATCATGGGGTTTTTTCCATCCTTAGGGCTGTTGTAAATTTCAAGGGGTCTCTTAGGTGAGTTTGGCATTTTGGCACCCAGCTAAAAGGGCAGATGGTGAAGTGAATTCTTCCACTGTATGACGATTTTACTATTGACAAGTGTTGAATCTAGGTATAATGTCTGTATTTATAAGAGAAAAAAAGAGTATTTGAAACGATATTGATTAAATAGAAAAGTTATGCTGACTTTTCCTATGTAACCATTTTTCTTAAATTGTGATAGTTTTAGTACGCACAAAAGCATGCTAATTATTTTATCATATACCACCAATCACTGCATTTTCATAGGAGTTCTGTGTTCTGTGACAATAAACAGCCTGACATTGATATTCATGGAAAAAATTGTCAGATATAGATAGATAGATTCTGTACTATGCCAGTCTGTGATATAAAAACTAACATTCTTGGGGATTTTCTTATGTATCACCTAGCAAAAATGGCCAATGAAAAATAAAAAGTAATACATGCTGCATGAACAGCATCACCTCCTGTAGTACTTCTATGAGGTAACATCAAATAATATTCATGACTCCTGACCATACACCTTCAGGGTGAAATCTTGTACCTTCTTTAATAATTCAGATGACAAAAAGGTCAAGTACCTGTTATTAACACATGATATAATAGGGAAACTTAATTTTTTTAGTTCATTGGAAAATATTTTATTCTCTTACAGCTATGTGTACTCATAAGCTCCTCAACAATTAAAATCCTTAATATAAGTTTTCAAAAAATCTGCAGCTTGCTCATTGTTAATATTAGCCCATTGTTGGCATCCTTTCTAACTGACTTTTTGCTTTATACTATAATTTCTTGTAGGCTGCTGTCCTATGAATGGCAACTTCGCAGTGAAAAAACATGATTTAAATTATTCTTGGGTTTAAAGAGTTTACTTCTTTGCAATATATTTTTATCTATAGAAAAAGAGGACCCAACATTGCTATTTAATTTTTTTTCTCCTAGAGTCCTTCTCCTTTTTTTTTCTCCTAGAGTCCTTCTCCTTTTTTTTTTCTCCTAGAGTCCTTCTCCTTTATTAAAAAAAACCCAAATTCCACATCCCTGTCTTTAAGATACTACAGTTATTACTACAATTCTTAAAACAAATGTTATTGTATTGTTTCCCCATATATATATGATAATCTAAATTAGTAGACATTTTCTTTGTATTTAATATACTTGGAACCACACTCTGCTGCAGTGGCATGCTTGAACAAAACCTACACTTGTGAAGATATTTCGATTAAATTAAATTTTTAAGATATTTTAAGATATCCTTTCATAGCCTGTACACAGCTAACTGCATACATAATACTGTGCTCTGGGGGCAAGTAGTGTACTAGCAGAACATTACCTGATTTGTTTTTATATTCCTAGTGGTTTAGGGAAAAAAGACAAAATTACTATGTATACGGTGAAACTGAAACAGAGGCTCTGACAAATAGCTTAATTAGCAATATTGAGTTGTTTTCCTACTAACCATAATAGCAGTATATTAAAATAATTTGTCTTTCTCCATATCAAAAACAGAACACTAATATATTTGGAATAATTCCTACAAAGCTTAGTTGCAGACTACCGTGATAATACAAAAAACCTGCTATATTTGGATGACTCAGTATAGAACAAGCCACAGCTTATTTAAGTCATGCTGCTATTTATGGAGAGAGTTTTGAGGCTATTCATGGAAGTCCTACCAGGGTAAAATCAGAATCATAGCAGGGGTAGGTGTTCTGTGACTTCTAGGGAATAAGATATTTCAGAGATTTGGGAAATTAATACCTTAAAGGAACCAAATATAAAGGTTGACAAAAATCCAAGTCTTACCTGGTGCTGCAAAAGTTTACGTATATAACTATATAAAAATGACAAACTGTGAGGAGCTAGGGGTGGTGATGAACAGATATCAACAGAGAAAAGTTTCACACTAGGTATTTGGATTTTGCATCCCTACATACAGATGTATTCAGCATACAGGAAAAACTCAGTTTAGAAAAAATAGGCGAGAGAATACTTAACAAGTTCAAAACATATTTACTTTTTCTTTCCTATTTGGTAATCACTTGCACCATCCACTTTTGGGAAGCTGTACAAGCTACACCAATACCCCTCTCACATATCTGGTGAGAGCAAACATGAATCAGAATACACAAAGAACAAGTGCTAATGGGTAGTGTTAGCATTATATATTATTATTAACGTACACCTTCATCTCAGAAATTTGTTTCAAGATGTGCATTTGTATTTATGTAAACACACTTTTTAAAAAAAGAAAAAACCTATTTATTTTGGTGGAGTGGTTATTTGCTTACTAAATATGCTATTTCTTTACCATACAATGTGGGTGATTCGGTGCTTTGGTGTTTATGCAATTCTTTCCATCATTGCTTATCAGAGTAGCTGTATAGATGTGTGACCAAATATTTTATGGACCAAATATTTTATTAACATCAAATATAGTATAAAGCATGTATATGGGAGAGAAATGCTTGGAACAATTGTATTTTAGTTTCCTGTGTGTTTAGCTGTTTGTTTTTTTCTTTTCTGGAATCTTAATTATACCAGTTTCCAGTGCAATGTTGCCTCTTGTTTGGCACTGACATACTGATACTGCTATGAGTGGGCTGTACAATAAATCCATGAAAAGCCCTGTTTAATTGAACATTCTTATATTGGCTTTTGTTTGTAAATTTTTTTCTTGCATTTATAATTATTAGCCTATAATTGCAATCTGTTAGGGTGGGATGTTTGTACACCTGTTTTATTTTCAGTCAATAGAGACTGTTGTATAGAATAAGACAGTAATTCCCAAGAAAGGACTTACAAAACAGAACTGAAAAGCATCGCTAAGATTCAGCATTTTCTTACAATGCAGTCTGGGGACTTTACAGAGAGATGCTAAAGACCAGAAAATTTAGCAGGCTGTGAGACAGAAGAAGGAAGAAAGGAGAAAAGGAGAAGGCTTGCTCTGCTTTAAGAAGAGGCATGATGAAAGATACTTGTAGATCTTAGATGAAGATGGTAAAAAAACATACTGTGTGAAATTAATAAAGTGTAAATTACTTAGCTATTATTTTTAGAGGGAACTGAATGTCAAATGTCAAATGAAACTGGAACTATTTGTATGACACACTTAGTATTTGAGAACAGTAGCCTGAATCCTTTCTATAAGTGATTACATTTAATAATTTGAACTTGAGAAAAAATACTCTTTGGGAAACTAAGTAAGAAATATATAGAAACTTAATGGAACGAGAAAAATTCAGACATAATTAAAGCTCAGTTTTAGATGTTGATGGCAATATGGAGGGCTTTTTTCACTGTGAGTTTTACTCTTCCTTCTGATGGCAGGCGCTATGAAACTGAAACAAGATAGAAGCAACCTTTCCTCATCCCATGCACCACACAGCCTACCACAGAAGCTAGGTTTTACAGGGTAGTGATAAAATCATTACAATGTATTTTATACAGCCATAATGTTGCTACTAGGATGCCTGATTTCCTTTTCTTGATGAAATTGCACAGTTGAATGTAGTCACAGATTGAAACTGCAAGGGTTCCAGAGAGGTTGAAATCCTTCATGGCATTCTCCACATGATCCTGTGGTGGTACCCAACTGTTCGCTTGAGTCATAACTGTCTCATTGTTCTAGAACAACAATGTAGTTTGATTTGTGATGGGAAAATTGTGGGGGTTTTGTTTTGTTTGCTTTGGTTGGTTGGTTTTGTTTGGTTTTGGGTTTTTTTGTGGGTTTGTTTTGAGGTTTTTTTGGTGCGGGATTTTTTTTTTGGGTTTTGGGGTTTTTGGTTATTTTTTACTTTGATGTCTGTTAGCTCTGAGTGTTCATTTTTCTTTTTCTCTATTTGGTCTCGGCATCTTCACACACTTCAAGACTGATCACCAATTTTCTGGCATTCTGGGTCATGTGTGTGCAACAAAATGCATGTGGTTTTCCAGAGGGATCTTTCTGTGCCATAACGGCTGTAACATGTCATAGTGAGATGACAAAGGTGTTACAGTTGGATTGTTTTCCTATATGAAGACTGCCTTCGGGGACTTAATTTATTTCAGACATGGTTATATTTCTTGTGAGACAAGTAGAACTGCCTTTGATGATTTTTCAGTATTGATTAAAGATTGTTTTTTCAAGTGCTTCTATTTTCTTCAGCCTCTGATCAGAAGCTGATGTGCAAGTAGGCCAGAACAGGTTTTGTAAGCCTGTCTCTTGAAAGGCTTACTTTTTTCTTTTGTTTTCATATTTTCATGTTGAAGGCCACTTCTCGTTAGCTTAACTCTTTCATATATTCTTTTTCTCTAGCAACAGAAATAGTATTTGTTAGCTAAGCATGTACTTCTGTGTGTCCATTTGGTAGCAGAAAGCAGCCTGATATACAGCCATGCTTACTCTCATCCTTATACTTTTAGATTCCTTGTTTCATAAATGGTGGATTTACTTCACATTCAGAGTTTAAGAGTAAAGAGTCAAAATTCTCCAATATCCAGCCATTATATCTTTCTTCACATACGCTAACTCTTGAAACATGTTTTGAAAATAGAATTTGCTCATGACTACACTGGAACTATTGCGGTACCAAATATTGGAAAGCTGTTTTGTGTAACAAAGAGGATTTTACTAGAGTATGGATTGTAAAATAAGGGATTTACTATCTTCTATCTTTGCATATTTAAATCTGAAGTGTATCCAAAATTCAAGTGGTTAATAATATAGACTGTAGATGGTAAGACTGTTTGAAATGCTTTCTGTATCAGTTTATAAAATTGTAAATTTAATTTTCTCTGCTAAAATATATCATATATATATCTGTCAGTATAAACATATAATTACTATGTTTTTCATATCATCAGGCAAACTTGGCAGGGAGTAATATCAGGAAAGTCATCAAGTCTTTGTTTAAGTTTATAAAATGTGTACCCTTGTTTGTGAGATTTATGTGCACACCCTGACCGACAGATTGCATCCTTATTTCACATTAGTTCACATTAATTCCAACTCTCACTGAGTTGGAGGAAGTACAAATCCCTCAAGCACTTTGTCTCCCAGGAGGTGTACTGATTCCTGCAGCTGGTCAGCTCTGGCAGTCTGGAGAGGCAGAAGGTAGGCTGAGTCCCCAAGGAAGTCATTCTGTCTCTCAAGGAATTTGCAAGTGGACTCACAATGTAGAAAAAAGCATTACTGCCAAGTCTTGATTCAGTTATCACAGGCTTCCTGTGCAGCCTTGGGCAAGTCATTCAGTTTCTGTCTTCTTCAATACATGATCTGTAATACATGGAGTGTCTAAGCCTTTCTCATGTATTTTTGGTTGTTACTGGTATACTTTGATATGGGAGTCTGCTGTATATCATGGTGACTTTCCCTTTGGAGAGGTGGATGAGTAGGCAGATAATCCATCTGAAAGTAACCTTTAAAATATTACTTCATAATTTTTCATTAACAAGATACTGGTTATAGCAGAATACTGACCCTCTGGTACATATTGACTTTTAATACATTCTGATTGACTACTGCATGTTAAGAATTGGTTTGAAGAAGGTCGAAGAAAGTTCAGTATTGCAGGGAAGTTGACAGCTTTTGCCTAATCAGGCTAAAAGTCTTGATGAAATCCTTTGTTTAAAGTATCAGAATTGTAATTTGTAGAAATGTGATTTTTAAAGCTTGTTAACAAAAAAACTTGCTGATAATTTATCACACATTAATAATATCACAGTAATCAGTGTAATAATATATTATTATAAAATTTATTCATTCTTGATAGGTTAGACATCCTGCCATCTGACTTACCCACCTCCAGCCTTTCTTTGGTCCTCACCCTTCCAGTTTCTGTATGACTCTACCCCTCAGTGCCTACCTGTCATCCCTGTCCACGGCATAAGGTTTGTCAGTCAGAGCTTTGGTTCAGTGAAGGTAGGGAGGTTCCTCATTTAAGAACTCTGCCCTTACACCTTAGGAAGCACATCAGGTAGAAAGAAATTTTCACTTTTTAATATCAGTCATTCCTTTTGCTAACTGCAGTGTTATGGTTTCCACTTACAGTCACTGACACTATGTATAAAGTCAGATGAAAAATTTGTCACTTCAGTTCCTGATTTCCAAAAATTTATGTTAGATAGATACCAGTTCTCTTGTATACAAAGGTGCTAACAGAATGAAATATCTAGCCAAAATCAATAAGAATATCTAAGATATAGTGACCTGCAAGTCTGCAGATTTTCTGTCTTGGCACTCACTCACAAGTCTGCAGATTTTCTGTCTTGACACTCATCTCTTTTACCTCAGAATCCTCTGTTGATATTGGATTGTTACTTATTCTCCAAAGAGTGAAGGTAGTTTTGTTTTCTCCATCCTATATGCAGCCAGCTGTCTGAGCTTTACTCTATAAATGAGTGTAGCAGCATTGGCTGGGATGGAGTTAATTTTTTCCATAGCAGCTCATATGGTGCTAGTTTAGATGTGCAGCTGAAACAGCATTGGTAATGTGGGTGTTTTAGCTCTTGCTGAACACTGTGCATGATGTCAAGGCCATCTCTGTTTTTCTGTCCCTTGGTGAACAACTGCTGAGTGCATAGGAGTTTGGGAGGGAACAAAACTAGGCAGATGACCTGAACTAACCAAAGAGATATTCCACACCATAAAATGTCATGCTCAGTAATAGCACGCAGCATAGTGGAATTTAGTGTCATTAGCCATTGTTTGCTCAGAGACTGTCTTCATATCAGTCTGCCTGTGGGAGGTGGTGAGTGATTGCCTTTGTATCACTTGTTTTATTTCCTTCTTCTCCTTCTACCAATCCTTCATTTATTAAACAATGGCTGTCTTTATCCCCAAGTTTTCTTGCTTTTATACTTCCTCTTCCCCAATCCTAATGGGCCTGAGCAAGCAGCTGAGTTTCAAGCTTTGCTGCCTGTTGGTGGCAAACCCACTTTAATGGGAAATCCAGATTCTGTTTCTTCATCTTAAGTTTGTCAAAACTTACACTTCTTACTTCCCAGCAACTTGATTTTGTCGCCTCTTTCTGGCCATTTGAAGTAGAGACACATGCTGCTCCTGCTGAAATTTTGCCACAGCACAGTGTTCCAATTTCAGTGAGCAATAAAGGATGGAAGAAGGAAGAACACAACTCTAGTGTATATTTGATAGCACTGACATGAGAACCTTGAAACTGAGGTTTCCAGTCTCTGCTCATAGGACTGATTAATTTTATATTAAACCTCTAGTGGGTGAAACAAAAAATTTTTGAGATAGGAACTAGAACCTAAACCTGGACGTCCTAATTATTAGATCCATGTACTTCCCAGCATACCCTTTGGTCCTTTATATATCCTTAGTCCTTGGCTCACTATCCATTAGACAGTAGACTCTAGACTGTTGCAGCTGCTGGTGTTTACTGCAGTCTTTTACAAAATGTAGATTTGACCAACATGGCAATTAATAGAAATGATAAATGGTGGCAACCCAATCCCTAGTGCGGCATGTTCTTGGAATAACTATTAAATCAGACCTGTCAAGGGACTTAGGAGGAAGAATACTTAATTTCTGTTTCCTAATTAGATTTAGCTTTTCAGTTTAGGCCAGTCTTGTGCCTAACAAGAATGTAAACTCTGAGTATATAAACAATGTGTGTTTCTAGGAATGCATGTGTATAAGGCAGTGGAGTATAGAAAAATAGAGAGAGCAGTATCTTACAGAAAATGAACTGTGTGGGTTATTCATTTTCCAGGTGATGCTAAGAAAGCTATTGAGCACTATGCATCAGAAAATGGGAAAAAAACCCAAACAAACAAACAGCTATTATCTATAGAACACTATCCTTTTCTCCAGTGTGTTATTTTTGGGGCATATCTTGAGTTGCCACAGGTCCATTTCTCTGACTTTGGGTACAGCTGGGGGAAATCATCATTTAGGGATACCACACATTGCAAAATACTTTGTTTCCACCTGTTGCAGTGCTGCGCCTTGTCCTAACATAACCACTTTCAATGCTTAATACAAGAGTAAAACAAGAAAATACAGTCAGGAAAAGACTAGAAATTTATGAAGTTCTGGGAGGACATACCTCAGTAATCCAACTTTTTCCACACCATAAAAGTGGTTCTAGTGGTAACTTCTGTAACTCCTGTGAAACAATCACAAGGTACACTTAGTTATTTACTGCACAGGGGACAGGGTCAGACAAAACCGCTAGGGAGACCTTCCCATTGAGTCATGAGATTCAGATAAGACCCCCTTGTGTTCTCAGCTCCTCAGAGGAGAGTTTAGATGCAGCTGGATCCAGGCTTAGTCACTCGTATGTGTCTAAAGCATTATATATGCACAATCAGTCCTTTATGCCATGTAGCTAAGATTTCAAAGGTTCGGCACACTTAGTCCCAATTCACTTACCAAGTATTCTGACACAATAAGGATTCTCTCAGCCTCGAGGAGTAACCTTGAGAGGTGTTTCTACTCAAGGGGAGATCCTGGCGTGCAGCCTGCTTCTGTGCAGGAAAGCTCAGCAGGCCCTATGCTACCTACTATTTATGGAGTATGATGATTGACTTACCATCTTATTTGCATACTGGCTACAGATGTTAGTTGCTTTCAAACTTGGCTTGAGTTGGACATTAACCAGCACTGTGGTTAGGTGGACACGTTGCTCAAGTTAGCCCTTGGCTGTTTATTGGGTTGTTACCCAAATACTCCCACTTTGAGCTGGGTGCAGCTGTCAAACCAGACACATCTATTACAACCACAATTCTAGTTAACACTTGAGCAGAGTTATGGGACATAAAGGTCAGGTTAAAGACAGTGAGGAGACTACATGGAAAGAATTTAGTACAAAGGTATTCCATAATTCTCAATTTATCCTTTTCAGAAAGGCTTATGAAGGCTCTGCTTCAACACAGGATGGTGTATTATTTCCACCACAGTCCAGGGGATGCAATTCCAGTATGGGGATAACTCTCATGATCCAAAGTCATACAGTTTGGCAGCATTGAATTAAGGTCATGCTCTCATGACTACCTTAGTAACAAAAGTCACAAAAAGGTGGAAACATTTGCTGTGTATGTTACTTAGTGATAGCAATTCAAATGACATTTTTCCCCCTTTCAATTAATTCAGTTTTTTATTTATTGTGTAGAATAAAAAAAGAACACACCACAGAGGTAGTTAATGTTCTGAATCCATATGCTATTGGCTTCCCCCGCCTTCTCCTGCTGCAATTTCCTAATTAAGTGCTTAAACATTTGGAAGAATGTTGCAAAGATGCAGTCTGAGCACTTGCATAGTTTACAGTATTTCTTAAATTTATTTTACCTAAATGAGAGATTTTAATGAAAAAAATCATTATTGATTGCATGACTGGCATGCTGCTATGAATGGATGGAAACTCCACTAGGAAGGCAAGACCAGGAAGGAATGTGGGAGTTGCTGTTAATGTGAGAAAGCAGCTGGAGATGGATAATGGGCCACATGAGAGCTTATGGGTCAGGATGGTGGGTGACTGGTATGGACAACACTATTGTACATGTCTGCTACAGACTGCCTTATCAGGAAGAAGTAGATGAGGCCCTCTTCAGGTAATTTGAAAAAGCTGTGTGTTTTCCGGCCCTGGTCATCACTGGTGGCTTCAATCATCCTGATAATTGCCAGGAAAGAGAGAAAAAATTTGCAGAGCTCAAGCAATCCAAGCTTCTGCAGTGCTCTGATGAGAACTTCCTAATACAAATACCCAAGGAGCTGGTGAAGGGAGATACTCTAATAAACTTCATGCTTTACAAGAGCTAATCAGGATTGTGAGGGACTTTGCTGCAACAAACACAAGATGGTGGAGTTCAGAATATTCAGAAGAGAAAGACAAATAACAGGATCCCAAAGCTGAACATGGGATGAGCAGTCTTGGCTTGCTCAGCTTAGGTGAATGGCATAGAATTTGATCATGGAGAAGATAAGGCTCCAGGAAAGCTGGTCATTTTCAAGGAATATCTGTTCCAGGCTCAACAGTTGTCTACCCTCATAAGCAGGAGGTCAAACAAAAGGTGGCAGGAGATCTGCATGGATGAACAAAGAGCTCTGAACAAAACTCTATAAAGAGAAAGAAAGCATGCAAGAGGTGGGAGTGAGGTTAGGTGAGCTGGGATGACTTTAGAGGTGCCATCTGAGCACGCAGGGCTGGGCTTAGGAGAGTCAAGGCCAACTTGGATTTGAGTCTGGAGAGTGTTAATTAAAACAAGAAGACAGGTTTATAGATATACAGTGGAAGGCAGACTAGGGAAAAAGGTGGACATGCTGATGAATGAGGAAGGGAGCCTGTTCACAGAGGATATAGAAAGGACTGAGGTATCAGATGCCTTCCTCGCCTAGCTACATAGAGCTGATGGGAGGAAAGCTCATGTTCATTTTTTAACATGCTTGGTTTTTGTGTACTTTTTGTCATTAAATTGCTTTTGCTTCTCTTTAATATTTATGTTAGATTTTAAGTTGTCTATTGGAGCTGACATTATGCTTTGTTGTGTCAGACTGGGTCAATAAAATCTGTTGTTCTTGTTGCAGGTGTTTTTGTTTAGTAACCCTACAGAGAAAGCAAGTGTAAACAGCCTTGCCTGTGGTTTCTTTCTGATTTATCTAGAAATCTGAGCAATTTGTTAAACATGGGATATTATTTAATCAGCAGGGCAAATACTGTGTGGGCGTTACATTTTTCTTGAACTGCATATAATTGATATGGGAAAAGCAAAGTGAAACAGCATTGGCACTGCTGGATGAAACATTATTGGTTAGTGAATGGATGTGCCTTTTTTAAAGAACAAAAAGGATTGAGCTAACCCAGTTATGTGAAAACCCTGTTATGTGAAAAAGTTTTAACCTATCATTAATACACAAGATTAGCATTATTAACATATTTTTCATTATCACTGATAATGAATTTTGTATCTTCTTTATTTTCCATATTATTCCTTGATGAGAGCACTTTGCTGGTAGCAAATATGTGCGTAAGTATTCATTGTTAATTCTTATTGCCTGCTCATCAGCTGTATTTCTTTTCATCCTCTGGTACAGAGGAAAAACATAAATAATTTTTCTTTTTCCAATTCTAGCATGGCAAGTACTGTATTTCATCTTAATGTGTTGGCATTTGGGGAAAAAAATTAAAAACTCACTCCCCAGATGTTGTGGGTGGAACACTGCTTTTCTTCTGGTGGAAATGAATTGATTGATTAAGGGCTTATCCAGTAATTTAGACAGTATAGCTTCTATTGCTGAAACCATAGCATCAGCTCAGCACTTTCTGTTTTATTTTTCTTATAAGAGAATAAGAATTTTTATTAGACTAGTTTTTAAATTGGGAGGAAATGGAAGAATTTTCTGGTGATGATTTTTATTGAGTCTGATTGCCAGTGCCTGGCTAAAATTCTGCTTTTGTTTAATTATGAAATTGTATTACTGTGACCTATGAAATTTCTAATCTAAACAACTATGGGGTTTGAAATTCCATGCAGCAGATACTCACTTGAGAAGTCTGGTTCTTCCTGTAAATAGTACAAGGACAGGCATACTTCCATTACTGTGGAATTTCCCTTTAGAGACCTCAGGAAAATGAAGAAACACAGAAAATGAAAGTGAGAAATATCATTTATTAAGAATATCTTTTAGCTGATGTAAAATTGCTTTAGTTTACATTTTGTTTACAGTAATTCAGAAAAATGTAAGGAGAACATACCTGATTCTCATGGTAGTGAATTTTTTTTTTCATTAAAAAATACGTGAAAGAAATAATGTTAGCTAATCAGTGTATGTGTGTGAATAATGAATTTGTTTTATATGTGGATTGCATTTCCACTATTCAAATATTTTCTCTGTTTGACTGTTATTTCAAACCCTAAATTCTAGTCCCAATGCAAAAGCAGTCACTTTATTTTCTTGAGCTATAGTTAAGTAAAAATACATCCTTAGGGGAAAAAAAGCTTCTTAATGTGTAATGATGCAGAATTTGATAGAAATCAATGCTGCTAGGCTTTCTTCATGATGGACAAATTAGACAAGACATTGAAGTTGTCTGTATTGCTGTTGTGAAAATTTAATAAAAGGTTTTCATTCCTGACATTTTCAGAATGTGAAACATAGCTTAGTTTACCTCATTTTAATAACATTTATTAAGAATTGTTTTCTTTTTAAAGGTAGTGACATCAAGCTAGTAATCTTTCAAGTATAATTCTTTTAAAAAATTCCTGTCTTGTAGAGGAGAGCTTTGGAGTTCCCTCTGTTATCTCCTGGTGTGTAGCAGTCTGAATCTGTCCCCTGCCAGCTGATGTCAAGCCAAGAGCATGCTGAAAGTGATCTTTCACTAACATAGACCTACATAAGATGTGCAGTCAGGAGCCTTGAGAACTTGTGCATTATAGCCTTAAAAAACTATAGTCTTAGATTGTTAATTTAATATTAAGAGTTGTAAATACAATAATTATTTTTAATTTGCAAAGCCTAATATATTATATAAAATAAATGCATCAAGTGTATTAATTGAACTTGCTAAAATTTTAAAATGTAGATAAACACAATTTATGACTGAAAATGAAATTATTGAGGTTACAAAACATTAACATCCTATAGATTTGAGATGAGAGATCTAAAGACTAATGGTTGGAGTTTATTTCATTGGTAATTTTCTCATTACAGCTTTGCAGAAGAATCATCATTGTGGACTAAATAATATTTAACTAAATACTAAATTAGTTTTCTATTTAGTTGGACAAAAGCATTTTAAGGGAAGAGTTTCTATGAATTTACTATAGAGACTATGAATTTACACACATTTTTAGTGTGATCATCAAGAGATCCTGAATTTTACAATGTAGCTGTGGTAAAGTAATTTATAGTATTCTGTGATCAGGTGTTGTCCTCATAACTACTCCATTGTCAGCTTCAGGTGTTTAGCTTATCAGTTAACAATATAAATGTCATTTGGAGTGCCCATAAATACTGGAAAATCTCTGAAAAGGTCAGGCTGTTTCTATAACTCAAATACCCCTCTAATGCTAATGGCTTCTCAAGGTTTTGTGTGAGTGCTTTAAAATCAACAGCCTTCTGTCAGGCTTCTGCAATGTTTTGTTTAATATAAGCCTCTCACATATATGTAAGTGTTTGTGTATTGCTATTGCTTTATGAATGTTGCAATTTTTATTACAGTTTCACTATGTTAAAAAAAACAGCACCATTAAAAGGTGGGAAGATGGAGTAAAAAGGGGCTGAGCTAACAAACAAGAAACTGAATGTCCCTTGACCATACAACACCCTCTGTACTGCTGCAGAAATTGTTTCTGACATAGAGAGATCCATCCTCACCTCCTGGTTTCCTGTTAGTTCATCCACAATTTTTATTGGTATATGCTCTATGATGGAGTTGGAAATAGCATTGTAAGACTGCATCTTTAAATCCTCTTGTTTTCTTATTCTGAATTACCTACTTTTTTTGTTGTTGTTGCTGTTCTTTACACCAGAAGATAATAAATAGGCATCCAAACACATTAAATACATGTTAAATTATATAAATACATACATATTTAAAGACAATAGGTAGTTGCATAATGTAAAACCAGCAGAGGCATAATCTTCCATGCTGTTCTTGCCCATTCAAACTGCATTTCTAAAGCAATATATGGACACAGCTTTTAGTTAGCCTATAATTATTTTGGAAGTAAATTTAAATTAGAAAAAAACCCACCATCCTTAACACATTTCAAAAATTAGCCAGTAGTTGCAGTTCATGTTTTTTTAAAAGATTTTTTTTAAGCTATTAATAACTAAATCATTTCTTCGCTTGGTAGCTTTTATTTAATCAATGATTACATAGTTAGTGAAGATGCATCAATTCAGGAAAATAAGTAGCTAATCAAAAGGATATTTGTTTCCACATTTTGTTCATTATGAATTTTATATCAGGGACTTAGCAGACCAGAAAAGACAGATGAAGTACCTGCAAGCTTTCCCTTAATGTGTCAACAAAGCTTCGTCTACCCTGGGGAGGATAAAAATCGCTCAAACCTTGAGCTGATTCATTCATCATACTATTTTCAGTAAGAAATAACAATTATGTGGCATCCTTCATGTTCTCAAGTCTAACATTTCAGTTATACAAGTTACAAAAACAGACTACCTATTCTCTTACAGAGATTTAAATCTAGTGTGATTTTATTCCGTCTCTAGTGCCTATATAACGTCTACTAGAATTTTTAGAAATTGTTTGAATAGTGAGTACTGTTAGATGATTTGGAGGCTTGTCTTCCTATCTCTATTGAGCTGAAATTAAGGGTATTAAATGCACATGTATTGGAGTTTTGTTTCAATGCTAGTTTCTTACCACTTGCACGTGGCTTTGCCACTTTGTCACGTTGCTAAACTTGTATTTAAAATAACATTGCCAGAGCTAATTTTTTTTTTTTAATTGGAGCTAAATTAAGAATTATTTTTCAGACTATCTCTCTGTGGTGTGAGTAGCATTTCATGAGGTGAGTGCTTACTTTTGCCTAGTTGCTTACATGGCCCTACCTAAAACCAATTCTTACACTTGCAGAGATTTAAATCAGGGTGCTCTAGTATTTACAGATGCAGAGGGTGAATCATCTTCTCTTTCCATCTTGGCAGAAGTCATGACCCAAGTACAGCCTCTTGTACTGGTCACAGGCACACCAGAGAGGAATTATGGCTGAGAATTGGTATTTAAAAAAGATTTTTATTGGGAAAAGCAGTTTGATTTCAAAATTTGACACTTTTTCCTAGAAATGACACAATAATTATTCTTCAAAATTATGTTTCTTTAAAAACCTGCACATTTGAATACTATATATTTTACAGCATTAATATGTGAAGTTGCTACTAATGTAACTTAATACCACTGTATTAATTGCACAGTGAAATTATTATTTTCCTAGTTAAAAGCAATATCTATTTAATATTAGTTGAAAAACTGTGGTAACAGCCTGTAACCTATTTGGAGAAGGTGCATTTCCTAAAAATCAGTGTTTTGAAATTTTTATATGACATTCAATTGTGGTATTCCTGAACTGAATTTATTACAAGATAGTTCTGAAACCCAAATGAGTAATTTTTACCTATTTAATTCAGAAAAATACATCAATGTATGGCTCATAAATAAGTAGTAATCATTTTAGGCATACATAAGAAGTGAAAAATTATCTCATAGAATAATTCAGGCAGGAATAAACTTCGAAGGTCTCCAGCTGAACCTACTGCTCAAAGCAGGAGTAACTCTGGGGTCAGACAAAATTTCTGAGGGTCTAGGTGCATCTTGAAAATCCCCCAGGATGAATCCTACAATCTCTCTGTTCAGCCAGTTTCAACATGAAGCCTGTTGGGTTCCTTGCTTTAAGGCAAAGATTTATTTGGTTTTTGTTTTGTGTTGTTTTGTTTTACTGCTGCTAATAGCATAACAAAATAAATTTCAGAAAAACATCTCCTCATTGACAGTACTCAGGTAAAAAGTTTCTGGCAAAATACAATCAAGTGTGTTGAAATATGAGGAAACTACCAAACATTTTCATATTTAAGCAGGTTATTTTGAAATCTTATTTTCCAAAGCAGTTGCAATTAAATTAAACATTTTAGGGGTGCATGTACATAACATCAAAGAACTGATTAGGTTTCTTATTTATTCTTTCATGCCTTTGAGATATTTCTGTAAATGCTTAGTGAAAGAAAGACTTGTTTTAAAAATACAATTGAATTGCAATGTCTTCAGCAGAAAGTTTTTAAAAGCTTGTAGACCTCTTAATACTTTGGTTCTCTTTTGTATTTTTTGTATAATTAAACAATCACTGTGACATGTGATTTCTTATTCACAAGATTGCAAATGTGAATTGCGTTGTTTTAAAATATTTTAAACATGTATGACATTTCAATAGTCTAAAATTGGCAATTTTAGTCCAGCTGACAGAAACTACACAGCTTTACAGAACCTCTTATCCAGCTTTTGCTACTGTTAGCAAGTATAAATGTGTTGCCAGCTGGTATAGGTGAGAGAGTCCCCTAGCCAGGGAGGATAAAATCTATCTGTGAATTATATTATCCCATGACAACTTAATTGTTTCAGTTTTATTTAATTTTGTAAATTTTTTAGTATAGGAGTTGTCAGTTGATTATGTTTTTCTTGCATTTTTAGTAATTTTTAAAATAGAACCTTTAAAAGGCCAAATTTATGGTTTCAGGGTTTTTTCACACTAGATATTTTGTATATGCCAAACTGCTGTAGCAGAAAATGCTGAACTAAAGTACATGTCATATCCTGTATGTCTTATTATTACTTTGCATAAGAATTAGAGAAATCAGACCTGGAAAGGCAAAATAATTTAAAAAATTCTTGATAATAATGTATTATCATAATAATATTAAAATAAGTAAATTGATACAGAGGTGACTTACATAAAAAATTTAGTTTTCATTTAACTCCCACATTTTTCCTTGTTGTTGGTAAGTTTCCATTGCTGTTTGTTTTGATATTTCCTGTTGATTACAAAGAGTAAATCAAGAGCCTGCAAAAGCTCTTGCCTTCTTTTCAGTTACTCTTGCTGTACTTTGGTGTTCCTGAGAGCAATGAGATTTTCTCATATAGTTCCTAGATACTTCTAAAAATACTTGAAAGCTTTTTAGTAATTCTTGTTGAAAAAAGGTATTTTTTCAGTTTTTTGTAGATGGGGAAGGAAAAATTATGTGGAAGGAACATTACTTTCTTTTTATTTCTCTTTATTCCTCCTTGCTTTTCCTTACTGTTTGTTTTCTAGTGTACTTGAATGAATACAAAGAGGGATGAGATGGAGGCATTTTTTAAAATTTATTTTTCATTACTTTGTTTATTCCCAGATAATAAATTTTCAATGCATAAACTGCCCATTTGAGAAGGTGAAGGGAGTAAACTAATAAATTGACATAGATTTGATGAAGACCTGTATAGCCTCCAGAAATCAACTCTGTGAATTTGGAAGAGCTGCCCTCAGCCCAGTGTGGAACAGTGTCTGCAGGCTGTAATGGTACAGGAGGTTGGAGGTCACTGTCTCATGCCCATGCTCTGTTTAAGGTCCTTAACTTACTGTTTGATTTTAGTTGAGGTGGAGCCTTAGTAGAGAATTTTTTATCTCCAGTCTCCGTTTCACCAAGGTTCAGTAAGCATCCTTCTGTTTGATTAAACATATAAATTAAAATTGAGTCTAGAATTGTCCAGGTGTCAAGAACAGAAAGGACATTATTAATCCTGTTTTTCAGTAAAATTAGCCTGGGGTGTTCTTTTCTAAAGATAAATAAATTTAGATTAAAACCAAAACAAATACTATTACTTCTGTATATAACAGCAAAAAGATTGGATTTTGTTCTTTTAAGACATGGAGAAGGACTAAAATGGTTCCGTTTAGGCTTAAAGATCAAGTCCATTGAGGTGGTAGAAAAGTGTGATCTTGCTGTATCTGTAATAATCTGCTTAATATATGTCCTAGTTCAAAGTATCAGATTTCACCAGTTTCACTTTTCGGGTATTTCAGTGTGTATTGGGTTTTCGGTAATTCAGTGTGTACATTTGAAATAACAGTGTGGCTTAGATATGCAGTGTAATTATGGATTTAATATTAATTTTATCTTTGTGTTACTGGTTCCCAGGGTTGAAAGCTTTCATAGGTGCCAGGGTTCAATGCAATCAATTATTTCTGCATTTGCAGCCTAACAACACTTTGTGAAAAAATACAAGAAAAATACTGCAAAAGCAAATGATCAAGGTCTTTTTAGAAGATGGTACTATAATAGCGGGAAGTCTTGGTCTTGTACTGATTACTATGTGAGAGACACCATTTAATAATGAAAAAGTACTAAAACCTGGTGGAAAAAGAAAGAAGGAAAACGCAAGTGAAAACTTGTCCTTTTCAGCATTGAGTGCAGCCAGTAGTCAGAGAAAACTAAAGAATTAAGATGATCTTTTTGCCTAGTTCACAGTAACGTGATGCTTGTTACTGCCCTGACAATGTGCTCTGTTCAAAATGTCTGAATGATGATCTGCTCAGTGGCAAAGCTGTTTTTTAATCCTAATCACTCAGACTACAGCAGCCTGTGGACAACTTGTGCTTCTGTTTTCCTTTAGGCAGTTTGGGGATTTGCTGGGTGAAAGCCCCTTCCTGAGAACTGGGATGTTGTGCACAGGTCAGGGCAGTAGTGATTGCCTTTCATGAAATTAAGGATTTCTCCTCAGTGTCCAAGAGTAACACAGATCCACCATCCTAAACTTCTGTATGAGTAGTGCCTTTGAATGACTCTCTGTGGGAAATCTATTGATGTTGACATTGCATTAAAAAGTCCTCTAGGTTAGGAATTTACTTGCTCCACAGAAAACAGGAAAAATAGTATCTTTTTCAACAAACCCCCAATTTTTGTATGGTTAGTCACGGTTCATCAACTATTTGATTTAGCCCGCATTGTTTGTAGCAAAATAGAAAAGCAACAAGATGTTTCTTGATGTTCTTGAATTCTCTTAAAACTGTGACTTTTTATCAGTGATTATAAATCTACTTGAAAGAAGAAATTATCTAGGAAAACCCAGTTTAGTCCCACAATATTGTAGCAGCTATGTAAAAATTTATATTGACAAAGACAGCTATTGCCTTTGTTCAGTAGAAATTAAATGAATTTAATTTCCTAGTTTCCATGAAGATTCCTTTACTTAAACATACGCATGCCTATCAATAACACTGTTGTCCTCCAAAACACTTTTGCTAAAAGACAGCCTGCATATTTTGAATAGCTAGCTGTGTGAAAGAAATGGGTTTTTTTGCCTGATTTTATTTATTTATATCAGAAGACATTAATGGATGTGAAAGAGAAATGATAGCATCATGCAATGTCCTACTTTCATTCTTTATTTGAATTTTATTTGAAATAACTTCAGAGAATAACCCTATAAAATAGGTGGTGTTTTTATGATTGTTCAACAGTCAAATATTTATCGGAGGTAGATATAGAATTTAATTATTGCCATTTGTTGTGTATGTTGAAGGAGAGATGAAAGCTGAAACTGTTCTTAAAAAAACCATTACTAATAATTTGAAGAATACAAGTGTTGGAAAATTACATTTTAAAAGCAAGTGAAATATATTTTCATATGTGTCCCAAGTCTTAGGTTTACTAAATTGAAAATATTGACATTTTCAATTAAAATTCTAATTGCAATATTACTTTTTAATGGGAAACAATACATTGCCATTATATTGATTTTAATGGACAATTTTGCTTTATAAAAAACCCTTAGGGATGAAAAATAGATTTTTGAAAAAGAGTAATTTCCTGGTAGTAATTTAATTTCTGATGCATAGAAATGAATACTTAAAAAAATAAATAAATTTTCTGAACTGTTTCTTATTAGCACTGTTCTTGGCAGTTCCCACCACAGAATTTTAATGCAGTTCTAAGGGTTCAATATCCTGGGTTGGAAGGAATCCACAAGGATCCTTGAAGTTCAGCTTTAAAATGTAAGAGAAATTGATATTGACCACTTTTAGAATCCTTTAATTTAGTTGTTGAACATTTCAGGATGAGAGTGTGTTTTTTATAGTACAGTCTTAGAATTAGAAGTCATGTGCTGAGCAGAGAGCTGCACTTATTTACAAAACCACACATTTATTTATTTATTTATTTGCTTATAAGTGTAAATCAAATGTAAACATTCTAAATATGTTGTAACAAGCCATGTTTCCTCCTGTGGTTTATTCATTCATACCTAATGATTGATTTAGTGGTCCATGATTTGGGAATTATTAACAAGGTATAATAGAGGACGTATCAGATAATTTTCCATTCATGTAGCAGAGAACATATGATTAAATATTCTCTAAATACTGTAACACAATGACTGAAATAGTATTGAGTTGCTACTGATGTAAAGCATGTGATTCTAGGTAACTGTGAGCTATTTGTGGAGGGTTTCACACCACAAAGAGCCTTGAAGTTAGCTGGGGGCTGTATTCAACCCTTTCTTTTCTGAATAAGCATATTGAATTACACTGAAGGCTAAGAATCTCTTAATTTCTTTGGAATACAAAGTAGTGAAATAGAATAAGATCAGACTGTAAACAGGGAAAACATGGATGATGAAGTTTAAGTCTTGAGAAAAAATCCACTCCTTTTTTTCTTAGTGAGGTGTTCTTTACCATAACTTTTAGTCCAGCATCTTTTCAGTGATTTCTTAGACTTAACAAAGTTATTGAAAATTACTTCTTGAAAAATAAAATCTTTTCCATCACCTTCGAAGTCTGGCCATGGCTCTTCATCCTGTGACAAGCAGGCATAGTGCTTTTCCTAAGACAGCTGGAGCTCTGCTCAGGGTGCCTGCATTATCTGGGATTCCCAGCCCTGGCCAGCCTGAGCTCCCTCAGCCTTTGAGCATTCTTGTGCTGTGACTGTGCATTCATACATTATAAATGTGTAGACTTCTGCTGTACTTTGATTACCCAGCAAGCTGCTTGTAGAACATTCTATGCACGATATCGGTGCTGCAATTTAAGCAAATATTTCACTTGTAATGTTTGTCATTCAACTGTTTTCCTCTTACTCCTGCCTGCTTTTATAACTCCAGAGAAGCAAGTTTGTAAAAGGCTAAAGAGAATGGACCTGTGACCTGTCATGCATTTTGTCAGCTTACTCCTCATCTCCTTGAGCTGATTCTATGACATCTGACAAATTCTATTGCCATAGTAGAAAGTTGGTCCGTCTTTATTTCATTAGTGTGCATTGAGGATTTGAGTACAAAAACCATGGTTGCAAAACAAAGAGTCAAATTCATTTCAAGCTCTATTAAGCACATTGATCCCTTTTCCATCTTCATATTTGATGGAATGAAAAAAGTGAAAGAGATGTCAGTTTTAAGTTTGATGGAATTAGACAAATTGCTCAAACACCATCTTCAGCAAGTATATTGATAATGATAAAAAATAGTGATAAAAAATGTCACTAAATATTGCTTTTCATTATACGGATCTCAGTATTCCCCAGATTTGGCAGAGTGAGCACAAACACCCAGGTGTGGACTTAAAGGCCAAGAATTCTATAACCTGAAGATTTTTAGTGTTAAAAGACATTGTTTGGAGAGGTATCTCTGAAATGGTAATTATGTGATTATTGTTTGAATCTGTGACAACACTTCTGATCAGATAGATTTATATTATTTTAAAGGATATTCTATATGATTTCTCTGCAAATGCATTAATCATGCTTTAAGGTTATCCCATTTGGAAATCAGTGATTTCAGCAAGTGTGTTTAAGGACTGGTAAATATGAAATATATGAGTATCTGTAATACAGGAGAATATTTAAAATTAGACGAAAGTCAGAAAACTGCTGCAGTTTTGAGTCCCAGAGGATGCGAGACGACTCTTGCTTTCACCTTCATATTTGCAGTGTTTGGAGACTGGAATCTGACTATTACAGAGATGTTTTGGTTCTTCACAGAAAACAAAGTTCAAGTTAACAACACTCTGGATTGATTTAGAAGCCGAAGACATAGTTTGAATCTATCACTGTGGGACATGCTTTCGTGAGAGAGAGATTAATCCAATTTTGCCAACCTGCAAGGCACAAATAAAAGAACACTTGTTAAAAAGTAGATCTCTGCTTATAGAGAAAGACCTGATCTTGTTACCTAGCTTAGAGTCTGAAATACAAGCCCTGCAGCAAAGCTGAAACCTGTTTAAGGACATTTTCACTGAAGAGTTTTCATTGCCATAACTAGATTTGTTTCAAAATTAAACTATTCTTCAGGCATGGTTGTAAGAGACTCCATGAAAGCAGCCGCACAGGAACTTAAAATCAGTGATTCCTATTAAACGAGCGTTAAACGAGGATGCTAATTTCTCTTTGTCTTAATGTTTTGCCATGCTATTTGAAATCAATTAAGGCAGCTATTTTGCAATTTAAAGTATACTAATTAAAATACCATCCTCTATTGCATCCGTTTCTTTCCCAGAAGTGTCAGTTGCCGCAGAAAACCTCTTTTTAAATTTTTTTTCAGCAGAACTAGAAGTGAAATGATAAAGGAGAAACCATGTTGATAGAGAATTTATTTGGGCAGATGAAATAATTTATTACTGTAAGATCTGTGTGATGTCTTGTAAAGTTTTTACACAACATAGTTTTCAGGGGAATGTTTCTAATTAAACATAAAATTCTAAAATACTGAGAAAAAGGAACGGGACTTTTCTCAGTGGAATAAGCTAGGTTTTTTGGTTTTTTTTACTGAAAAAGCTTATGTTGGTATCAGTGAACCACTAGGATAGATTTGGTTTTGACATGTCAATGCATAATGTTTTCAGAAACAAAACAATCTAATGATGGAGTTAGTGAACAGAACAGTAATGGTAGGTTGGATACTCTAAAACAGTTCTGGGACTAATCATATATGTGTAATCAACTGTGCAACCAAAGTGATTGCAAAGTTCCATTGTATTTTAGAAGACATATTACCTTTGTGATAAGTTGGGGAAAAAACCAACAACTTGGGGAAAAACAAGAAAATATGCAAATTGGTTTTTATTTTTTATTTCCTTTACATTTGAAATATTAATTCAGATTTAGATTCTAACTCAAGGAAGGAGGGGGGGAGTCTTACTTTACTGGGGCTAAACACAAAGGATAATCTCTGTGGATCTCTATTGTTCCAGTGTGGGTCCCATATTGTTTCATTTTTCAGTAAACTGAGGGTATAAATTTTCCATGTAAGCCCTGTTAAGGAGAAGGATCTATAACAACTTTCTTATATACCTTAAAACGTGCTATTAATTATTTTGAAGCTATCTGTGAAAGTAAGTGTCCAGAATAATGCTGCAGAGAAAATATTGGCTATGCTCGTATTATGACCTGCCCCTGAGACATGGTAACTGAGGTTCTTGTTAATAGATCACTTGAGGTGCGTTAGAGTGAAATGACACTAAATGACTAGTGTTTATGTATGTGTGTGTGTGTGCCTGTATATATATATATATATATATATATATATATATATATATATATGGCAAGTTAATTTTGGAACAATTTAATTGCAATAGAAAGGAGGTATGTAGCCTTTTTGGTTAGTATCTATAGATATGTGTGAATATAAAAGTATAAAGATATCACCTAAGAAAATGCAAAAGGAAAAGAATGAAAGATAAAGAAAGGATAAGAATAGGTAGTGGAGAGGAAATCCACTTTGGAAACAAGTGGATCTGGCAATGCAACTTGATTGTTGTAATTTCAATGTCAGTTGCTCCAAATGATGGTTGTGGTTTTGATCTCTCAAGGGTGGGGGAAGCCTCAACAACACAAATTTTAATGGATTAGTACACGTTCAGGTTCCCATGGGAACACCCAAGCACCTCTGCTGCGGGAGGAATTTTAAACTGATGCAACACTGTGGGTCACATGCAGTCCCCTGGTGGAAAGGACCCAGAAATGAGTCCCAGGGGTCTTTGCTGGCTTAAGGCTCCTTCTGAGAGCTGTTTGACCCTGCTTAGCTGAGCCAGTTATGCCTTCTCAGAAGAGATTAACAGCTTCAGGCTTATATGATATCTCCTCGAGGAGGAGGGAGGACTGTGTGGGGAGAAAATTTGCCCTATGAAACGCATTATCCCACCTCACAGGATCTGCTTATCAGCCTTTTCCCTTGTCTGGCTCAAAACCCAACCTGCTGTGAAACAAACATCAGTTTGTCATGGTCATTCTTGGGTGGTGGGTGTGCACCCCCTCTGTCTTATGCAGATCAGAGGTTTTGCCAGCACAGAGCCAAAAACTCTCCTCTCCTTCATTTGGGGAGTGCAAACCTGGCCTCAGCAAAGGACCCACTCCTTTAGGCCAGTTGTTTGAGTTATTAACCTTTAACATTTCAGTTTCTAACTGCTCATTATACTTTAAGAAGAGGGAAGAGGCAGGAAAAAAAATAAACAAAAACCAAAGATTAAAAAAAAGACAAAAACAACAACAACAAAAAAAACCATTTAAAAATCCACAGTAGAATAATTTAGGAAAACCACTGAATGAACCACTAAAACCTTAGCCTAGTTGTTACAAAACCTTTATCTTCAGTGAGTAGTACTAATTGAAGGAAAACAAAACACCTTAAAAGAAATATCTATAAACTTTGGCTTCAAAGATGGTGGAGCTTGATCAGTTATTTTTGTGGTACATATTCTTATACTACAATAAAATCTTTGAGTTATCCTGAAAATATTACAGGAACAGAGGAAGATAAAATTGTCTTTGCATTTCCGTGAACTTTAATTACTCTGCTATATGTTTCAACAAAAATTAAAATAGTTTTGTTTGCTTGTGGTTCCAAATGGTACTGAGGTTGGGAAGCACAGAGACAAAATGAAAATTATCAGAATAAGCAGAAGATTTTTTTGAGGTATGTAACTGAATTTATTAAAATTAAAATAAGAAACAAACAGAAAAAAAGAAGTCCTAATTAAGTAAGAATCTTACTGAGAATTTAAGTACAACCAAGGAGATTAAACTACATGTTTCTGTTTCATGTACTAGAGAGTATGGGGACAAATACAGGATGGTTAATGAGAATGTGTAAATGGAAATTACTTTGAATTTTGCTTACTCATACAGAGTCTAATGTTCCCAGAGTAGGACGGGACAAGATAATCTCTAACCTGCAATTAAGCAATGAAATCTCAGGTCAAGTAAAATGGATTTATAATTAATTTATTAACATGGGGATGGAAATAATTAATAGTAGGAAATGCAGTACCCATATTTAGGGGCAGGCAGAGAAGTGTTTTTAGTGATGATTGCTCCAGAGTCCTACTTAAATTGAATGAAAGCAAGTTGGAGGAAAACATAAATAAATAGAAAATAAAACCCAAAGCAATTTTACAGGAATATAAATAATAACACATTAAACAATACACTTTGAGGCAGAAATATTCTCAAACCAGCATTTTGACCTTGCTTGTCCTTAAGGCCAAAATTTTTTTCCATTTCTCTATACTTTATAGTGGCTTCTGGTTTTAACTGTGCAAGTGGACAGCACACACACACACGGTGTATGTACAGTAGACCCAGAAAACTTGGTACTTGTGTTGGGTTTGCAGGGCCAGGGTTTGGTATGGTGGCTACAGGAGTGGCTTGTGTGAGAAGAAGCTTCCTCATGTCCAGCAGAGCCAATGCCAGACAGCTCCAAGATGGACTCATGTTGGAGAAATTCATGGTGAATCCCCAGACTGGAGCAGGGGAAGGACTCTCCCTGAGCAGTGGAAGAAACAACCTGTGATGAAATAACCACAACTCCCATTCCCATCTCCCTGTGCTGCTGAGGGAGGAGGTAGAGCTGGGAAGGAGGGAGGGATGGGGTGAAGATGTTTTTAGGATTTACTTTACTTTTCATTATCCTGCTCTGATTTTGTTAGTAATAAATTCAGCTGATGTCCCCAAGCTGAGTCTGTTTTGCCCACGATGGTATTTGATGAGAGATGTCTCATGGATCTTTAATCATGAACCTTTGTTACATTTCCTCTCCCCTGTGCAGTTGTGTAGGGGAGTGATGGAGTGGCTTTGGTGGGTGTCTGGCATCCAGCCAGGGTCAGCCCACTAGAGTTCTCTAAGAGGAAACTGTCTTTATGAGGATGTCTGACTAGTAAAATATACAAAGAACTTAATAGTGCTCTTGTTTATGGGTTCCAGTAAGGACCTTAGCACAAAATGCATCAGTATGCTATTGAAATACATTCATGTTACAGAAATCAGGAGGCATATTAAAGCACAGGAATATTAAAGAGAATACAGAGGAAGAATTACATGACCTTGAAGACTGAACTAATGGAAATGGGATAGTTTTGATAATAAATGTTTAAAGTCACTTTCTTTATTAGCCATAAAGTGAAAATTGGAAACAACCATACAAAATAAAATGTTTAGATTATCAGTCACTAAGGGGTAGGATGTGCTGTACTGTCAGAAGTATGCAAGGACATCCTGGCTGGTCTCCAATTACCACTCCACCACATGCTGGGTCTCTGATAGGTTCTTTATAATATCTTGTTAGGCCCATGCATCTGAAGTGGTGCTGGATGTCTATGTTTCGGTGACTGAACTAATCTTTCAAAGGAAGAAGTTTTCCTATCCATCTTGTGGCAGATTTGACAGACTATTTGCCTATGTTGGCACACTGAGCATCCTAAATAAACTAGGCCAGTATGTTTCAGTAACTGGATCCTGCCTGTAATAACTGAAAAGATCTGTAGGCATCAGTGACTGAGACTGGTGTGCATAATGGGAATAAAGATCAAGCATGCAAGTAGACACCTACCTGAGGTATTTTATCCTCAGAGCAAATTTCACATGGATGATGATGATCACAATTGTGATGGCCAGTGAAAAAGCTGAATTGCTGGAAAATGCACACATAACAGATTACATTGTGTGTTGTGTTTCAGTTCTTGTGAAAAGTTACGGTCCTTAAGAAAAAGGAAGTCAAATTAGTGCAGGTTATTTCTTGATACTTATTTCCAGAAGTTCTAGAAAATTACTAAAGTGATCAAGGTTATAGATCTTACAAGATCTTACATCTTGTCTCATTCATCAGAAGTAAAAAGTGAAGGGAGAAATAATCTTTTTAACGAAAATTCTGGAAATTAGGAAAAATTGTACATAAGCATACTGTAATTAAGCTTTTGCTAGAAATCAGTGGAAATCAGGGAGCCACTAAATAAAGCAAATATTGGAATATTAAAATAATGAGAGAGGAAAAATATTACTACTTTTTGGATGCAGGCTGATTAACTTAAGAAAACCTGACTATAGTTACAGGAGCAGGAGTAGACACAAAATGTTTCTCACTATGTTCTGTATTGGTCTGAGACAATGTAACAACCACTGTGGGTTGGAAAACTACTTCTTTCCATGATAAAATAATTCTGTATCTGTGTCCTTGTATTAACTGTCCTTACAACTGCAGTGCCATTCATGTAGGGGTGTTAGTCAATCTTTATGGTTACTTCAGACACCCATGTTTAAGAATGTCCTTATACAGTTTTTTATTGGTTTTTTTCATGATGTAGTAATTCACTTTAAAATGCAAGCATTGCTTTCTAAAAAATATAACTATGCACTGCAGTGAAACCTCCTTTTTTGTAGCCCTCTGCTTCAACGACTTGTAGAGCAGGAAGAGATTTTGAATTTGAGGGGGTTTTTTTGTCACTAGATCTAGACAAAGCCTCTTCAGACTCTTTTTTACAGTGCGTTACACCTACCAGAGGAATTTGTGTATAAACATTATAAATGCTGTTTAAAAATTTGTCTTTGCACCATTTTTGTCTGAAAGCACAGAATATACTGTTGTGTTCAGTATTTACTGAAAATAAACTAATTCAGACTAACATTTTCATGATGCTTTTGGCATACAAAGCAGATGGATTCCTAAAATGAAGTGTTAAGTAATGCAATTAATATAAATTTATACATTTAATAATCTAAATAATAAAATATGTTAAAATAAGGAGAGGAATAAAGTCCTAATACAAGCAAAGTAATTTCACATATTAGCACATAGTGGGGTCAGTCTTTTCTCACAGTCCATATGGGCAAATAATTTAGTTTGATTTCTGCCCCTTAAATTACTAGAGAAAAATTATATTGTTGTTAAGTATTTTCATTTTGATTACAAAAGCCAAAAGCATTCTGAATTCTGCAGTAAAGTGACAGATTGGAATGATATGATGAACAGACAGCTGAAGGGCCATGTGGGACAATTAGGGAATTTGTACATCACTTACCCAAATTTACAGTTTAAATAATGAAACATAGTGCATGTATTTCATCTTTAAATGCATATCTTCATTAAGCATAAAAGCATAAATTTAACTTTTCTGTAAAAGGCTTAACAACTATAAAGACAATATTAAACTGAGTGTGTGCATGGAACTTTTAGAATAAGCCTAATCATTCGTATGACTAATAAGTATCTTTCAGATATATTTCCATTGGGAGATCACTCCTTCAAGTTTAAGAGCTAGCATTTATCTGTTCTTCTGTCCTGAAGAGGTTAAGGAGCAGTCACCTCACTCCTTCTTAGCCTACTGTTCTCTTTCACACCTATTAACCACCCCTTTCCCTCAAATCATTGAACCAATTTACTCAAAAAAGCTAAACTTAGGCCAGTTGTTTGTAACTTTTATGTAATACCAAATTCATAGTTTTTGAAGTAAAAAAAAAATACTTTGAATTGTAAATATTCTATGTCATAAAAGATAGTATTGTTCTTTGCATACTTTCTTGATTTATAACTTCTGTGTATCACAGTCATGACAACAAATCTGTTGTGTTTGCTGACAAATTATTCTGAGCTTCTGGACCAAATCCACTGAAATCTCTCTCATTCTAAAAATAATTCCCCATCACATCTTTATCATTTGATCAAGAGCTTCAGTGATTAGTACTACATAAAGAAATACCACTTCTTATACTGTAAATAGGCAGTTTAATCTTCTAATTTCTCATTACACACATGGGATAGATTGTTTTCGCATGACTACATATTCATATATTAAACAACTTTTCATATAAGAAACAAATAATGACTGACTTGTTTTCAAGACAGGATAAGGAGAGAAGGAAACTAATGTAAAAAGAATATGCTGCATTTTTATTTAAAGGAGTTAGAAATGGCTAGCATGCTATACTAGCTAAACAAATGGGCAAGTTGCCATTGCCTACTTGACGCTGTTGAGCCGCTAGCTGAGGACTGACCCAAGTTCTCAGACAAGGAAAGAGAGACGAGAGCTTTATTGTTTTGATTTCCATATATATAGAGTTTACAGAGGTCCCCAGATTGGTCAGCCCGAGACCTCCCCCTAGGCCCAATTGGCCAAGCCCAAACTGACCTAATGCGGAGACGTTGTTTGCAAAACATCCAAACTTTATCTTTGTTTATGAAATATAGCAAAATGTTCTCACGAGAAAGACCTGTGCTAGTCACACCTACTCTCTAATTAAATGCACATGGTACATGCTGTAGCATGATGTGCTGCAGCATCAGTGCACACTGTATACTTATATATACATATACATGAAAAAAAATCTGTTAAAAATTCAAGATATATTAGCCTTACTGAACTGACCTTACCCATTAGTACATTTATGTATTAGATATCTCAACTAAATGGTTTGTGCTGCATTTTCTTCCTATCATATTGAAAGGGTGGTAGTACAATCCCTTTAAAATTGTAATAGGACAGCCTGTAAGCTTTAATATGAAATAAAAGAGCCTGAAAGGCTTGAATTTCCATCAATTCTTCTGCTGATTTTTTGTCATATGCATAAATATTAGTTTGTCAGATACCCATGGTTGTGCTGTCTGAAAGACAAGCTAGCAGAAAATACTGCTCACATATTTGCCCTCCTACCAGTTTCAAAAGAAAAAATTACATATAAACAAAAATGCAAATGTTCTCATAAAATTATTTATAGCACAGTGTAATTCTGTTATATGATTTCATCTTTGTTAGCATTAAAACATTCTGACATTTCCTAATTAATGTTATTGTATATGCTAATTCTTGGTAAGAGGGGTCTAAAGAGCACAGCTGAGAACATTCTTTCTTGTTTGCATAATTGCTCTGAGCAGCTGTATACCTTGTTTTTTCAATATAAAACAGGAAATACAAGTAAAGCCAAACAAAGATTCACTAGCATCATTTCCAATGAGTATATGATTGGAATTACCATACATCAAAATATATTTGTTTTCTTAAGAAGTTTGTATTAATGAGTCTCTATCACATATAAAACTTCAAATGTTTGTCTTTATTTACAAAGAATCTGACAATCTGTTTAGTTTCCCTTTTGTTTTGTTATGTGGTGTCATCAAGATGAAACTTTAATGACATGCAGTGTAAAAAAACATTGCTGTCACTGATTTTGTTTTAGATAAATCTATGTATCCTGCAAGCTTTTTCTGCTGGTTTTTTGTTAAACCGCATTTAGCACATCAAGATGTGGTCCTCAGGGACATTTCAATTTAGTTTAGTGGTTTACCTGGCAGTGTTGGGTTAAGGGCTGCACCCAATAATCTCAGAGGTCTTTTCCAACCTTAATGATTCCATAACAGTGATATGAGACATAAATATGTGCTGTGCACAAGTAAATTAAATGTTGCACATTTTAACCATTTTTCCTGGAAAAGCTGCCATATGATGTGCAGAAATTAGTTTCTCTGTGCTAGGAAACAGCCTTGTACAGGATTCTTGGTTAGTTTTCAATGAGCAGCATTAATTAGGAAGCCCCTATACTAGCGCACCAGTTTCTGTTTCTGTGGCATGGATATGTTTGTAGGGGTGCTCTGCCATGAATGTCTCCTGCCTGCTGGAAGGGGACTGTCTGCTTCTGGTCACTGAGGTGGCTGAGAAGTCCACTGGAGGCAGCTCCAGGGGCTGCTGGAGTGACACAGAGGGGAATGTGCATTCCACCCTCTGCTTCCCCTGCAACCTCCTTCCCATTGCCAAGTCAGAGCCTTATGTTCCTATTACTGCCAAAATAATACTGATTTTGCAGAATTCCTGGTTTGAAATACTAATTATAAAAGAAAATTGCAGTTGTAATTTATGCTGATTACTTGGCAGTCTAAAAAAATGTCTTGCCCCAGAAGTTCTCCGAAGTATCTCACCAGTCTGAAGATGAATGCGTAAACACACAGTATCCTGAGCATTAACCTACACATTTCTGAATATTGTAGGATCTGTGATTTCCTTTTCCTTCATAAATGTGAAATTAACTTCCAGATCACACACAATGTATCATTTTTCTAGCTTAGATTTTTTTTCTCCCTCCATTACAGTCTTTGTTGCATTGCCTTACTATTCCATATGGCATGCCTTTGGCTAACTCTAGGAAGTGTCACAGCTTCACTCTCCATTAGTTCCATGATACCAGCTACAATAGCAGACTCTGGCTAAAATAATTTTGTATTCTTTTGTGAGGGAACATGCAAGCAAATTGATCTATTAATGTCTGACAGTAATGAAATGCCTGCACTTTAGGCATCCATATATTCTGTGTACATATTATACGTGATCTATTTAAGGCCAACTTCAGAATAACTGAAACAATACTGGGTTTATGTACATTCTGTAGTCAAACACTGAGCACAGTTTGTCACTCCTCTTTCTGACGTTATGTGTGTTCTAAGAAAAGCAGCCTCTGTCTCCAGACCTGCAAGATGCTGAGCATTTTCAATTCCCAGTGAAGTCTGCCACTGAGAACAAATTATGTCTTACGACTACTTACACACCGTGGTGTAAATCCCTTGTAAGCCTTACACAGAATGCCTATGTGAATGTGCACACAAATTGAAATGCACTTGCAAAGTGCTCATTCCCTTGTGACACCTCCCTTGTGCCTTCCCTTCTCCTGGCTTCTCCCTGGAGCCCTGTGGTGCTGTGGCTGCAGCAGGTCACAGCTGACCCATGCAGGTGATCTGGTGATTCCATTGCCATTCCACTGACTGCAGCCGTCTTGAGCATGAGCACTAATATGATCTCTGAAATGTTTTAAGAGTTTGTCAGGTGCAAATCTGAAGAACAAATAATGTTAATGAATTACTTCAATTAAATCTGCTTATATTTTAAAATATGTGGGATGTAATTCATGGCAGATGCTTTTAGGTAGCTTTTCTGTACAAATTTTGAGTGTCATAAGATTTATGTGATAACAGTTCTACAGAAATACTTTAATTAGAGAATATGTAGTTATAACCAACCTATATTTCAGTGTGATCTGCTTTAATCAGTAGTTACTATTTTCCTCAGTGTTTGTAGCCTTCACAACCCACTATTCAACAATAAGATTTAATATCTGTTAAAAATAAATTTAATGTATTCTATTTCATATTTTCCTAATGTTTCAAAATCATTCCTACTATGGTTGTTCATGGAGCTGGATTTTGAATAATATTCTTTATGAAAGCTGTTATTTTTCCCCTTTGTGTGAATTGCCTAGGGGATTAAACTTGCTCTCAGTTTAAATGTATATATTAATCGATTATAAATACACACTGAGCAGAATATGAAAAATTTTCAGGTGATGGATGGATGGTGAGAGGTTAATTTCAGCTTTGCATCACATGTGATGGGTCTCTGAAAGCAGATGTTCTGCCACTGCACCTTCCTCCCCATCGTCAAACATGTGAAGAATAACGAAGCAGGACAGATTGGTAAATTACTAATATTCGCTGGTGCAAACTCAGAGATTAATAAGCAAAAATAGTTAAAATTACATAAATTAAAAATGGGAAGGAGAGATGTCCGGAGGCTTTGGGAGTGGTTATGACAGAGGAGGGAAGGGATTGGCCAAGTGGCAAAAAAAGGGGCAGAAATAGACCTGAGAAATGTGGGAGGAGGAAAGATGAACCAAGGCTATATGACCATGACACTAGAGCAATAGGTTGGCCTATTTCCCATCAAGGGATTGTGTCTTACTTCAGATAACACAACTTAAATCTTTTTACAATTCCTGCCTCATATTTATGTGTTACTTTCTCAATCCATATGGCTTGTTTAGGGGTCAGTGCCTAAAAAGTCACTCATCTTGCAGTAATAGAGACCAGACTAGAGAAGTGGGTAGGTATTTTAACTAAACGGTGTTAGTTCCAAAAGCAATTAAATAGATGCAAGAGAATAGCTGAAATATTTTAGAAAAAAGTTAAATTAGGTGCATGTTTCTATTAGCTTAGTATTTTATATGTGGATACATGTGTGCCTGTGTAGGTATGGGAATGTGGATATCTGTAATGAATACTAGGATTTTTATCATTTACCTGCATTACTTTACCTTGGAAATGGTGAAGAATGGCTTAAAGACATTTTATTTTGTGTTGTGGTTTCATCTAAGAAAGGCAGCAGGGAATCCATTGAACTAATTTTTTGATTGAAGGAAGTAGTTGAGCTCTGTGTCATACCAGACTGTAGAATATTTTTACTTAGCACAGTTATCTCAATTTAAATAAATAAATAAATGAAATGCATATTTCTTGGAATTTCTTTTTCTGATCTTGTAAAAGTCAAGAATAAAGTATTGTCCATAAAGCAGTAGTTACTGCTGTTCAGTCTGAATTCAGTTTTTCTTTTTTCATTGTATAAAGATGAGTTTATACTGTCATGGAAGCAGTGCAAAATGCATAGCTTTTAAATTCATCCGATGTTTGGTCTTAACAGATTTCAACACTAGTAAACAAATTTTCCCATTCTTGGCACTTATTTTTGGCTTAGATGCTTCTTTTCTGTGTTATAGAATACTCTATGCAAATTCTAATATTCCACATATGTACTTTGATAGATTCGAAGTATCTATCTATTCGAAGTACCAGATAGTGCATTAAGGAATGGCAGCAAATAGTCAGTTCTTCCTCTCTTTCCAAAAGGGCATCCTATTTGGATTTGTATGTAGTTTTACAGCTGTACAGACTAAAGAATTTACATATCTACATTATATTGCAGAAGGAGAGGGTACAAAAACTGTTAGATAATGACAGTAAGCTATTGATGTCAATGGCATTTATTTGTATTTATGGTAATGTAATTAGAGTTAAGCTAGTGATTTTGAAAAATCCTGTCTTTCTGCTTTATTTTTTAATATGTATATTATTAAAAAAAAAAAAAATCTTTTTACCAGCAAGGACATATCCTTCCTAACTGCTTCTTTTTTTCCTGTTTGTTTTTTTCTTTTTTATGTGGTAAACCTCTCATGTTTTTCTCGCTTCTCAAAAAAAAAAAAAAAAAGGTGAATAGCAATACATTGCCTTTACCACAGTAGCAGAAGATACAAGTTTAAATGGTTTTCCTTTTCATAATTACTGAACTGTTTTTCACTAACTTTTATGATAAAATGTACTTTTGCTTAGTATGACTTGCACAGGTGGTTCTTTAGTTCTTGCTTTCATCTTCTGTGTATTATTTATGAGCAACAGTGATTCCTCTGTGTTTCCTTTACTACTGGCAGTGTTTCTACCAACAGTCTCAGCAAGTGGCAATGCTTCCTTAGATGTTTCAGTTTAGCATAGCTCTTTTGGAAATAAACAGTAGAGTTTTCGACGTGAAAATTCTTTTAATAATTGATGGTACTTATCAAAAACAGCTAGAATACCTCTAAGTGAGACTCTCTAGGGCTTCACCAAGGAAGAAAGGGAGTATTTCAAAAAGTAAGGTAGGTAATTGTATGGGTTGGATAAGGGGAAGTAGGAAGAAGACTTTTACCACAGCCACAAGGTATTTTCTTGATGTGGTTGCCTCTCCAGCCATTACTTCCAGTGCAGGAGTAGCAGGGTCCAGCAGCCTGGCTGCCCTACTGGGTATTAGCTGCATCCCCCACAACCAGTCACTGGGGACTCCTTGGAGCCGGAGCCCTGACAGGACTGAGCTGTTGGTCACAATCTGTGTCATGTGCCAGTTTGGGTCTATTTCTAGGGGTTTCATTTTTTTCTCAGTCTATTACTGAATGGAGTCTTTCTTATCTCAGTGTCCATTGTCCTCATACCTTCTTATGTCAGCTACCTTCTACAGCAATATTTTTAGGTCATAATTCTGTTTTTACTTATTTCAGGAAAGGATAGAACATCCCCTGGGATTGCACTTAATAGCTTCAAGAAAGAGCCATATAGACAAGGTCATACCCTATGAGAAACTTTACAGTAGTGACAAACGTATCAATCCTGCCAAGCTCAGAACTATTCACTAACTCTGGGAACTAATTATTTCCCATTAGCAGCAGTGCTGGACAGGCATTGAGCAAAATAGCTTGGGTGATATTCAGTATTACCAATGTCTGTATTTCAGCATTGAGCTTCTCAAGTGAGATTCACAAGGCTGACTCCAGATACTTGGTAGAAAATTTTGACTTTAGGCTGAATCTCAGACTGGTGCTGTACTCCAGATGTCAAATTCAGTGAAAAGAAAAGTCAAGGAATAGGAAAAACTGAAGCCTACACTTGTGGCTTCTGCATAATTCAGTTACTTTTTATGCCTGTAGCTGATCTCCTCTGGGAAACAGAAATGCATAATCAAAGACATTGATGTCCAGATCCAAGTAGGTTCAGCATGGTCTGAGAAGTTTGATCAAAGCAGTCTCTGTGGTAAGTATCACTTTCTTGAAAATGGGTTAGGCACAGCTTTGATACAGGTACCTAAACAGTCAAAAAGCTGAAAATAATACAAAGTGTGTGCAGTACAGTTCAACTATTCAGGGAAAGTTTTGTCTCAAACAATCAACACAGAGAGTATCTCATCTTAAAGGTTCTTGAATAATCCTCCTGAAAATAAGTAAATAAAATTCCATGCAGACAAGACTTACAGTAACTAAATGGTTCACTGAGTGCTTGGCTTTGGTATTTCTTATAGCAAATCACTAAATAAGATCTTGGGATACAATGCCATCTACTGGCATTTTATTTGTTATCTATGTATGTTGCTTAGACATATGGAAGACCTCTGAGCTCACTGGAGTGGCTACTGCAACCTCTCAGGGATTATTCAGTCTTCTGAAAATGACACTAACAGGTTGATTTATTTGCTGATATATAGCTGAGAGGAGGTTGATGCTCCAGAAGGTCACAGGGTTCCAAAGGTCTCCATGTCAATGAAAAATCCAGGTGGAAGTGTTGGATAGCCTAGAATATCTAAAATGTCCCTTAGTGCTTAAGGATATCTAGGAAATGGAAATGAGCCCTAGATCTTCTCTAGATGCAAATGGGATCTTAAGCACCTCATCAAAGACCACCTGCATGCAGAAAACTACATTTAGTTACCTAAGTCTCAAATTGAGCAAAGGACATTTCCTTCCAACAGCTGTGTGGGGACACTAGGGCAAATGCCTCCTCTCTGTCTCCTTTCACACAGAGGAAACTGAGTGAACTCATTTTGGCAAGCATCTAAGTTTAATGTGCCTGTGATCAGCAAAAAGTGAAACATCCTGCAGTTCAAATATTTCCAGCATACTAAATGTTAAGGTAGACAGAGAAAAAGATTGAATGGTATAATTACTATTAAAGTGCTCAATTACACAGAACAATTCAATGACAATTTACTAATACCCACTTTGGCTTCAGTATTATTAAATGTATTTTGCTATTAACTTTTATTATTTTTAAATATTGGTTTTATAAGGCATTTTTAGTTACTGGTGAAATTACAGTTGAAGAGACAGATGTGTTCTGAAAGCTTCAAGTACAGGATAAGTAGACTGCCTGTAGAAGATATTGCATATTTCTTAGTATGTACAAAGATATAGAGTAAATGATCTTTGGTTCATCTATTAGGAAGAAAATTACATTAAAGTAAGATATCTCTCAAAGACTGGGAGCATTAATTACAATTTTACAGATCTGTAAGAGAGTAATTACAAGTAAATTAAGGCTATGTCTAGAATTTCAAATAGGGTCTTCTGTGGTTTTACGTTCTAAAGTTAGACACATCCAATATCTAATTGATGTCTGATTTTTCTTGAACTTTGGATATTGTTCAAGATACAGCATCAGTTCCTTAGCACATTCATTACATTGATCAGATCCAGTTTGTAATGTTGGCATTTGTTTATGTGGTAAATCCCAGCTTTGCAAAAAAATTGCAAATTAGAAATGTTCTTAAAATCAATCTAGGCTGTCAAAATCCTTAATAAATTTAGATAACTATAATTTTTAATTTTTTTTTAGAAAACCCCAAACATATTTTCTTTACTGAAAAGAGCCTATTACATTTATACTGTGCTTTCCAGTGCCACTGCTCTCTAATCTGGACAAAAGATTTTTCCTGTGTCTTTCTCTTGCAATCATGTTCATGAAGTGGGATTTTCAGAACAGCCTCTGAGAAAACTTGCTTGGAGAAATATTCATTTTACCTACTCAACAGCTTCATACTGTTACCTGTCTCATATCTAAAAGTTTTGCTTTGTTTAGGTCTGTCCAGAGTTTTCAGAATTACTTACGTATTTCATTCTCTTGTAAAATGTCTAAAGAGGCTGTGGAGAAGGGACTCAAAAATGAATCCTATTTTTGTCTATACTAGGTTACAGTCTTGCTTTATGTCTATTTTTAACCAAATAAACTCAAGTTCTTCTTTATAAATTCATAAAAATTCATCAGGAAAGGTTGAAAGTGTCCTTACATCAAAACAGTTAAAATATTCTGGAGGAGATTGCAAATGTAGGTTTCCCTCTGGCACAAAAGAGAATATATTCAGATTTGCTTCGTCACAGTGTTGTTGCATAAAAGCAGCTATGTCTTCCTCTTTCCATGCTTTGAAGGAAAGCTGTGGTTCGAACTGCAGTTCCTACACAAATAAGACCTAAATGGTAGAACAACGAGCTTTTGGATCATCACTGAACAATCTGAGGGCCAAATCGTTAATTGGTTTTCAGGACTGAAGGCACATGCAGAAGAAGAATGTCATGTGAACACTCAAGTAAAATGAAACCATTAACTAATTAATATATAAATAAGAACCTTTTTAGCACTTCAATGGTCAGCATTGGTTTACACAGATTTTTAATATTAGAGTTTGGGCACTGGGTATTTAAATTCCACTGAACTCACACTTTGGGTGCTTCATTCTGTTTTCTTGTTTTTTAATCAGGCTTCAAATTTATGTAGCTGTCCTACTAATGCAATCTTTCAGAAAAGAAAGTTCACCTAGGGCTTTCTAAATCTTACATGAGTATCATTACTCCTTAAACATCCTTCCTTAGTTGTGAATATGCAATTTTGCTTGAAGTTTTATGTGTCAGGACAATCATTTATTTGAACTGATGTTTTCAGTCTGGCACATCCTTCTCTGTCTTTCTTTTTGGGAAAATTAGCATAATGCCTTTGAAGGATATGGAATAGAATCCTTAATTTATATCCCATCTCTTCATTTTCTGTTTGGTTTTAAAAGCTTGTTGAAGTGTTAGAAGCAGTATACAATAATATAAATCTTACTTAATCTCCAGTAGTGTGAAACCAGTAGGATTAAATAGAGATGCAATATTTTTATATGTTTCTATCTACTTGCTATTTTTTACATCCGTGCGTCATATATATATATATATATATATATATATATATGCAGTCTTTAGTCTGTCTTTAGTGCCTTTTTTACTTAGAATTTTCTTCTTGAAGTAGTTATATATTGAATGAATCTCAGTTGTAGATATAAATTATGTCTATAATACAAACAAGTAAGCTGGTATTTTTGCTTGGAAACATTTGTCTTTAAACCATGGTTTCAGTAATTCCTTTTAATTGTGATATTGCATAAAATTGGTTTTGAACAATTTCTTGAACTTATTCTAATGAATAAGCAGCACCAAATTAAAATCTTTGTTAAAAAAGGCAATCTTGATTCTGTGGCATCTTCTCTTCTAAAAGAAAAGATAGATTTCCTCCTCAAAATACCTGGAGTATGCAATATGTAGAGTTCTTAACCGAAAGAGCAAGGGAAAATGTAACACACCTTTCCATTGGCTCCAAAGAATACAGAAAATCATATATATGTATTTTTATTCAAGTAATTTGATGATAAAAGGAACGGAATGCTTTCACATAAGGAAGGAGTAAGCTTGGAGAGAGAAACTTGTTAATCTGGAAATTAGATGGCAGAGAACAGACATACCAGAAGTTGGTAAAACTGTGAACTAACAAAAAATTGGGGGAGCAGACACGGGAAAGAGGTAAAAGGTGGTAAAGAATTTAAACATTGAACATAGGAGTTATGGAAAAACAACCTACAATTTGTATTATCAAGGTGTAACCTACACTTGTGCTGATTCACCAGGATTGCCCTTGATTTCTCCTAAGAGGGGGCATCTCCTAAATTATAAATGTTAATATACAGATTTGGTTTTTTTTTTCTTTTTTAAAATTAAGTTTGATAGCCCTGTGTCACTGTCAGAACCTTAAATAATTGTTTTGTATCTCAAATGATCCCTCAGATTTGAGAAGCCTATTTTTATCTCTAGGTCTTACAGCTTTTCTTACGAAGAATTTGAATGAGCATTTTGGGAGTGGAGGTTGGGAAGTTTCTCTCCACACACTCACACAGATCTTCTCTTTGGATTTTGCCACAGAAGGTTATGCCTGTGCACGAGTAACCTTGGTGTCAGACCATAAATAACATCCCCTTTCATCTTTGTGATTAAATAAATTCCCAGAAGTACTGCCATACAAGGCACAGGTACAGGATACCAAAGAACAGATTTGGCCACTCTGAAATACTGGCCATAATGCCCTTTTTGTAATGAGCCTTTTCCTGGCTGAATGGAGAGAGCAGTACCACCTGTCCTATACATTTTATCACATCTGTTAGTCTTATGGTTTACGATTAAAAAATAACAGAATGGTAGAAAGACTGATGCAGTGCTTAGGGGAAGCAGTGTCCAGCTGACATGAAGACAGATTGCATTACAGCAGGCTTGTGAGAAATGCTGAGAGATAACTTGGAGTGACAATATATATATTTGCAACAGAGTTAGTCCTTCAGGCTATTCTGTATCAGCCAAAGGATAGCATGCAAAATAAACTCTGCCATGAAGATGGAGATCAAACAGAGTTGACCAAAACTGTAGAAAAACAAAAGCATCTAAAAGTGCATCCTATGCTGGCTTTATCCAGTTCAGTTCAAGCCATGTTATTCTTTTTTTTCCATTTCCCAAAGTAGTGGGTCATGTTATTCATAGCATATAATTCCCAAGTGCAGAATTCTAAAATATGACAAATGTAAGTCCTTCTATATACTGATACCTGCAATAAGTATAGTGCTGACTGAAAAGAAATTATCTCAGAAACCTTTACAAACACAAATGTATAACTCATTGAATATTTGTGTAAATAGAGGCATGCCTCAGACAAAGAAGCAGGGGTATTTGTTTTTACATGTCTGTTTACTGCTTTTTGCTATCACTGCATTGATATCACTGTGAATGGTACAGTCACTAAAAGATTTTACTCACACTGTTAATTTCTCTTGTGACTAATCATAGACCAGACTAAATAAGGTGAACAGAAATAGCCATAAAAGTGAGCGGAATATTCTCCATAAATGGTAAGTATATTCTGAGTAAATTGACTGTTCTTAATTCAGAGGAATATTAATAAATGGGAACTAAGATTAGGCATCTAATTTAAGTGTTTAAATGTATAGGTTATTTTTACTTCTGTTTCCCTCATTGTCAAAACAGGGAAATTCCCAGCTTCTGAGTCACTGTCAGTAGCAGAATTTAAGTTAGGTGCTAAGATAAGTAAGAAGAGTATCTCCTTTATTTTATAAATAACATTGAAACATTCTATTTTAATCTTTCCCCAAATTATCTAAATCCGTTTTATGCACAAAATGGGAGAGAAATGAAAATGTCAGCTTCTGAAAAAGAATAGTTACTGAAAAAAATCATTTGCACTCAAACCACTTTCATTAACAGGAATGAAAGCACCTTCTGCATCACACTGTTTTGAATTACTTGCTTCCTACTTTTCCTTTTTACTCACTTCTTATTTATCCATGAGAACTCAATATTTCCTAGTGTTCATCAATGAGTAGATGAATCATTAATCCCGTAGAGTTGAGTACCATAATCTTCCTTTGATTGACTACAGAAACATCTTGAACATACCAGCTAGTCTCCTTGATTTCCACTGAACACTACATATATGGATACTAAAAGAAAAGCCAGTAATTTATACAATTTTTTAAAAAGTGTAAATATTTAAAATTTAATGATTATATTGTTTAGCTACTGTATTAGTTGACAACAAAATAAAATAAATTTTAAATTTTTGTTCAATGTCATTAATCCAGGCCATGCACTTTGGAAAACAATAATTTAACCACATTATGAAAATTCCACCTATCATTAGCATGAAGTGAAATATGTAATAGAACTTTTCCTGTGTTACAGCTCTCTCATTAGATTAAATTTATCAAGGATTAGTATGAGAAACATCAGAAGCAAGTATCAGAAATAAAAATACACTAAAAAATTGCGAAAACAAAGTGGCTAAAGTTGCTTCCCTTTTAAAAGATATTATTTCTCATACAGAAAGGAATGCTGAAGCCTGTTTCCTTTGCACTACAGGTGAGTGATCACCATAGCAACCTCAAAATGTGGTCGAAGAGCCATTTTGAAAACATCTCAAGCATTAATCTCCCTAGTCTATATCTTTTAATTGGCATGTATTTGACTTCACTTGAAAGGAATGAAAATGGACTTGGCTTGTGTAATAATATGTTTCAGATGACAGTAGACAACAAGCTTGTGGAAAAACAGGTTTCAAGAAGGGCCTGATATTTAGTGTGAGTGGTATTAAAATAGAAGCAAAATGCATTTATTTTTAATCTAGTGTTTTATGCACTTCAGGAAAAGAGAGGACAGTGACAGCAGATTATATGTAGACAGCTGATTAGTGAGTTCTTAACCTATGTCAGCTTCTTCAGATTGTTTTCTGCTGATGGTCTGTAATTCAGAAGAATTTCTCCCAGCAATGTGTAAGAAGAGTATAGAAAAAGAGGTTCTCTAAAGTAAAAACAACAACAATAACAACAAAATAAAAAACAAAACTATGTCGGTGTTATGAAACTAAATGTCCCTTTACAGATAGGGTTTCTCCCAGAAGGTATTTGTTTTGCACTGCAATTCAATATGGAAAAAAGATTTATACAAAATTTTTGGAACAGTTGTAATAATCAAAGAAATGAGAGGCAGAATAACTGCAGGATGTTTTTTATATGTTCAATTTATTTAATGCATACCAGAGCTATTTCATTTATTTTTTGTTCTTAAAGCAATTTTATACATCAAAGTATGTAAGCAGTTGAAGTATCCAAAAAAACAGTGAAAAGCAGCCATCATAAAGGATGGCAAAGATTATTAATTTCTACGTCTTATGACTGGAGTGGCTGGCCCTGGCTCAGTCTGCCTGTTTGATCATGTCAAATCTCCAGGCTAGAATGGGCACTCCCAGGCAGGGAACCAGCATTAGCACTGAGTTGCCTGTGCTGCATTCTATGTTCCTGTGACTGCACAGAGTTTCTGTCACACTGCAGTTAGTCCCAAAGTGTCTGCTCTCTGGCTAGGATCTAAGGGAGAAGCAGAAGGTGGGGAATGCAGAGGTAGACAGAAACAGATAAAGAGCAGGGAACAGAGTGAAGATGAACATTAGAAAATCTGCTTATTCATGCAGTGAAATGCTCTCAGGAGTGGACTAAAGTCTAGATATTGCAGGTGAAACAACAGCACCAAGAGACCCAAGAGGGGTGTACCGTGTAGATATTTGTCTGCTGTTTCCAGGCTTTTATACACTCATGAGCTCTTCATCTAGGCTGCTAATAATCTCCACCAGTTTTACGAACTGAACACTTGCTGATGACTCATCAGCTGCTGACCCTTGGTGAGCAATTATCCTCAATGAAAATAGTTAGAGATGAAATTACAAATAAGCTGTGTAACTGACCTCATTTGAACCAGTTCAGATAGAATCCGGAGACCCTGGATTGTGTCTTTGTCATAACTCACTTAGGCTCTCCAATTTATAGCAAGAGTTGATGTATCAGCTCTTCGTAAATGTCTTTGATACCCCGTGGTACCTCAAATGGTGATACATGTCCCTGTTTAATCAGCTGAATCCTACCTAAAGTGTCTACTTCAAACTGAGTTGAATGTCTTTCTAGGCTGTTCTGGCTAAATCATCATTTACTAAAAAGGAAGTTTAGAAGCTGACTCACCTACATTAGGTTGCAGAAATTCAGATTTCATAATCTGAAATAAAAATCCATCCTTAGTGTCCTGTGGCATATACGGTAAACTTTGTCATTGGTTTAGGTAGCTATGATCTTCTCCTTTGACTAGAAATGAACAAAACCAATGCTTCATTATGGAGTGTTCTATGAGAAAAGCATATTTCTGAGACTGTAAAACAGGAGACAGATCCTCTGTGCATGTGAATTTATCAATAAAAGTTATGAAAATATGTTAACAAAATAGAAAGCTCAACAACTACAATCAGAAATCACAATTCAGCTGAAAATACTGAACACTGTCAATCTGTCTCACCATCATTGGAATTCATTTGGTGCACTAATGCTGTACTGAACTGAGTAAGCTAGAAAGTATGGGAGGGGTTGTGGTTTGTTTGTTTTTTTTTTTAAGTAAGCATCCAGTAAGTTTGTGTCACTGCTTACTAATAAAGTCAGAAATGTTGCAGCTTTTCAGGACTTGCTCTTACTCCATTTCTGAGCTTCAAGCAGTGAATGCCTTTCCATTTATTTTTGTATTCATTGCTATGGAGCAGTTTGGATGTGTCTTTGGTACTGACAGTTAGATGTTCCTGTGGATTGCCACATGGATCTGTTAACAGGCATATTAAATGAAATTAAAATGTCAGTGTTTCCCATTTACTGTAATGGAAAGGATCACAAGGAGTTTTAAAAATACCAAGGCTTGTTATGCCATGTTAAAAAAACCCATGAATAAAAATAATAGCACCTGGTCTGCACAATGAAGGCAAAAAATTGGTAGTTACCATAAGGAATTCTGTCAACATTGTGGGTTTTTTTCAGTGATACTTTTGACTTTATCTACTGAGCAGAAATATTTGATACCATTATTTGTACCAACTTCAAAGTCTTCTAAGCATATATTATGGACAAAAGTTTTATTTGCTCATATTTTAGACCATTTATTGTAAGTTTCAAGAGGAGACTAAATGTGTTCACACCATAAACCTTGGCAAATTTTAACAAAAAAATCAATACCTTTTTTTTAGAAGGCTTTTAAAGAGAGACTTTATTCGTGAAGATTTTACTGAGAAGATTAGTTCCATATGAATAGTTCATTTCATTGATGTAATTTCAGTTTTATCTTGTACTTTGATCTAGCAGAAAGCTTTCAAAAATATGACAGTCACTTTGGGAAATCTACTGGCATGAAGATATTACAAGTCAAGATAATTTCTTAAGAGAAACAAGTGTTATATGCTGATAAAGGAATAGTTTAACAGGTAGGGATTGAGTTTTCAATCCAAGAATGTATATGTATTAGTCAAATGGTTATTAAATTGCTTCATAATTCAGAAATTTTCAAACTAGTAAGAAAATATTACTACACAGAAAATGCATAAAGAACCTTTGCTGAGCAGCAACCTCCTAACGTAACTTTACTTATTATTGTAAAACTTTGATTCACTTCGGTAGACTAGAAAAGAACATCTTGTGTGAGATTCATAATGATAAAAATTGTTCAGAAACACTGTTGATGAAAATAGGCAAAGACATGCTGCGATGACATTCAAGAAAGAATGACAGGATCACTAATGAAAACATTAATGGTTTTTGCAGTTCTTTAAGCTACAAACTTGATTGAAAAGGCACATTTGATTTTTATTCCTGTTTGAATCATTCAGATTCTACTACTATAAATTTTGAGACCTAATTTAAAATATATGGCTGAAACCTGTCAGAACACCTGAACTTTTCATTTCCTAAATATAGGACTCATTAATTTCTGTGTATATCCTATCAACTTGTTTAAATGTCTATATGACCCTTATCACTCCTGGCATAGAGCTTCTGTCAGGTTCTTAAGCCTATAGCACTTCAACTCTGTGTTCTGACATAACTTTAATATTGTGAAATATATGTTATCTCTAGTCTGCTGAGAAGAATAATTTATAAGGGTGTTTTCTTAAAAACACAGAAAAAGATAGTATGAATATTTTTCAGCAAAAATCTAACAAATTTGAAATCTTGGTTTCATTGTTCAAGGAAACCTCTTATGGATTTCAGAGCTCAGTTCTGAATATTTTTTCCAATGGAACATATAAACTACCTCATAAAGGGGTAATAAATAATGAAGTTTGAAATAAATAATTAACTGTTACAAGCCTAATTTTACTCTATTGAAACTATTTTAAAATACTTTGTGACTGATTTGTCCTTTTACATCAATTCCTCTCAACCAATTCAGACTAAAAATAAAACTATACTTGTTTTGGTTTATTTATTTTTCACTCTCGATACCTTCACCTCTCTGAATTTTTGTGAAAACCATTTATTATTGTCCTTTTGAGAATCTCTGCTGAATATCTTGAAAGCTCTTAGTATTCATAGGACCTTGTTGTGCTTGTTTACTAAAATGTAATTAAGGAGAGAAGTCTGCAGGTTTGATAGAATTTGTTTTCAGATAAATCCTCAACTCTGTCTGAGTAAATTAGGCATCTCATCCTGAACTTCAGATATTTCAATTGGAACACTTATGCTGTTGGTGAATGAGACATTTCTGTCAGGAATGTTCTATGTGTATGGCTCTAATTGGTCCAGTTTCACATTAATTCATGAAAGAATCCTTTGTCACTCCGCTATTCACAAGCTGCACAGAGAAATATGGCAAAACTCGCATTTCTCCTGTTTGCATTCATCTCAAAACAAAAGGAAAGATAAACAATTGTGACCTTTTTTTTTTGACAGAACACAATTTAAATAAAACCAATGTCATATCCAAAATATATCAGAATTAAATGTTGTCTTCCTTTGATGTATTTGCAAAATAAATGTTAGAAGTGAGAGCACTTGAAGTAAATGAAAATGCGAAGGATCGATTTTTTTCTTAACAAAAGGAGATTAAATACAGCATAACTGAATCCATCACATGGCCCATTCAGTCCCATATCCTGTTTGCTATATTATGCGAGATTGTTCTAGGAAAAGCCACAAAACCCCAAGTAACATGAGTATGATGAGATTACATACAACTTTCCAATTTACAGAAAATAACGCCCAAGAACAACACTGACAATCTCTGCAAAAGCTCTAATTTGCTATAAATAAATGTTCTAAGCAAACACAAAATAAGGCTGATCTTGTTATGCATGTGAAATGAGAAAGACCATGAGAAGCATCCCGTCTGTTTGCAATCATGAGCTCTCTATGCTCTCTTGAAAGTTGTGTAGCTGCTTTTTGGTGTTTTTTTTGGTTTTTTTTTTTTTTTTTTTTTTTTTAGAGTCCTCCTACCTTTGTATCTGACCATCCATTACTCCATGCTCTGTCTAATCAAGGTAACAGGTGTAGTTTGTATATACTGATATGAAAACTATGTCAGCTGTGGTAAATTAAAAAAAAAAAAAATTATTCATAGAAATTTAAACCCTGCTGTACCCTACATCACATCAAGCTCATCATTAACCCAAACTTTTCAGAAGTATGATTTAGGGGGTTCTGTTATGAATCTGCTCTTTGGCTTGGCCTGATACATAATGAAAGCTGCATTTTTTTCATGGCCAAGATGATCCTTAAAACAGCACAGCTAAGTTCTGATATTGTTGTGCCTGATCCAGTAAATCTCCCAAAACACTGCATACTATGGCATTTAGGTTTGCCCAGAACTTCTGATTCATCCCCATAGATCAGGTCAGAAGAACAATGCAAGATATGAGGTAGCTCATAATTTTACCATATAAATGAGTGGCATCAAACAGGGAAAAATTACATAGTCATACCACGAATATACAAAAGTATCTGTTAGCAATGTGCTCAATGCATAACAAATACAAAAAAAAAATTAGCAGAAGCAACTGCAATAAATATAAATAGAACATCTAAGAGGATTCCACTAAACTTTTTTCTAAATCTGTTCTAAATGTAATTTTGCATATTAGCATTTCCAGAATTTGCCTATACAATGTAACATGCTAATTTTTATTTATTTAACATATGGAGAGAAAACACTTGAGTGCCAAAAAGTTTTAACAGTGAGAAAAAACATTGACTTTCAGTGCTTGATTTATGTAGACAAATTAATTTGAAATTGGAGCATAAGGCCTCCAAGCTTGTAAATTCAAAATATCACTAAGGTTGTGTCCTGTCTTTCATAGCTTATTTGGGGATACAAACCAAATTATTGCTAAATTTAGTATCTAATCCATCTGTCTTTTGTGCAAAGTGTTAAATATTTGTAGAACATATGGATATTTTGAAAGAAAACAAAAAGGCAGTTATTTAAATTTAACAATGTCCTTTGGTTCAATTGCACAATTTCCACTGCATTCGTGTCTGATTCAGGAAGGGTTCCAAGATCACCAAGTGGTTAAAACCATGAAAATCAAAGTGAAGCACATGTTTATGCTTTCATTGGATGGTGATGTTACTTAACACCTTCTAATAAATTTATTAAAGCTCTGGTAATGCTAAAATAGGTTAATGTTAAGTTAAAATAAATGAATGCTAAGTTCAATCCTTGCAGAAACATTCTAAGCAAACAGTTGACAAAATAGCTACAAAAACTAGTAGAACCTTCAGGTTATAAAAAAAAATGTTAAAAATTCATGTTTGCTTACAGAACCATTCTCATGTCTTTTTAATTTTCTTCTTCTACCCCCAAATACTTGTATATGACTCATAAAGTTGTTTCCTTACTTACTTAATAATAACAGCAAGCATGTCACCATATTCTTGGCATTGTGCAATTTTTAAACGTTTTCTCTGTGTTTAACATCCAGGTAGATTCAAGGTCCAAGAATTTTAGCTTCAAATATTGCTGGAGTTCAAATAATACAGCAATTCTAGGTTGGTTGTGACTTGAAACTGGAAGACTAGAAAGTGCTTTTAGAGCAAAAAGTGTTGACTTTGCTGCTGTTATTCTAGCTTTTCATCATATGAATCACAGACAAGTTCCTCATGTTCAACTAAAACATTTCTATATCTGTTTTTCTCTGACTAATTAAAATAAAGGGCTTATCTGCTTTCAGATGTGTACACATTATCTGAAAGTATTTCCAGCCTGGCATTAAAAGCCATTGGTTAGTATTCCTATCTGTAAATCTAGTTAACAAATAAATAATCTATGTAAAACAGTTTTCTTATGTAAGCTCCTACAAGGGAGCTTTTGCATCTTTTTTTTTTTACCTTGTTCTTCGTCCTTCCCAGTACAATCTGATATGTCTGTTTCCTTTCCATTGGTCCTTCTCCTAAGCATCTCAGAACAAATCTGACACATGGCCATCGTTTCTTTAAAACAATACTAGAATGTTCTTTCTCCTGCCTCACATAATGTCCTCTACCCTTGTAGCAAATAAACCCCTGTGTTTTGCATGGTTTTTACAGATAGGGAGAATTCCTTCTCTGTGTCTCTTTGCAAACTCTATGTTGGCAATATTTGACCTATTCTCCCTGATGGACCTAAGGGAAGCTGATTTATGGCTCTGGGCTTGCACTGGTCAGGTTCCTCAGGCTCTTCACAGGCTTTATTACTTGATAAAGGAAAATATTTTTTAATACCTGTGAGAAGTATACAAAGGGTAAAGCAAAGGGTATGATGAGTTTTGAGAAAAACATGACTTAAAATTAAAGGCAAAATTATTTTTTAGTTACCTTATGAGAAAGGTTCCTGAAAGGAATACGTTTTTATCTGTCATAATTTTTTACTCATCCAGAATGGGTATTTAAACATGGAATAGGCTTAAATTCAAAGAAGACTGCAGTTAAATATTATATAAACTTTCTAATTGTACAAATGGGGAAACAAACAGATATGTTTCCCATAGCAGTTGTAAAGTCTTTGAAATCAGAATCAAAATTGTCAGAAAAATGACACAAATCACATTATTTTCATGGAGTAAGAAGGTGGAATAGGTGACCTGCTGAGGTCAGTGCTCATGGTTTTCATTACTAAAATTTACTTAAGAGCATAATTGGAAGAAGACAGTGGTATATCATAATTGCTGCTTTTACAAAAATTATTTACAAACAGTGGAAAACAATGAGAAAAAAGCCCTGAAAGCTGGATCATCCACACTGCGCTGCTTGCTTTTCCAGACTGCTCCGCTCTGCTGGTTCATTCCATGCAGAACTGCTGCTTTGGACTGTTCTGGACACTCCACTCAGCTGGGCTCATGCTCAGCTTGGACTTGGCTCCTCTCACATCGGTTTGCCATTGCTTCCTCCCCTGTGGCTGCTTCTGGTTGGCAGAATGGGTTTGGGAATCAAATCTCAGAGCCACTCTCGGCTGTGTTTGCCGCATCTTGGAGGAATAGGAAGGGATGGTTGGTGGCAGGAGAGGGGCAGAGTCTGCAGTGTCGGTCCTGAGAGTCCACAGCATTATCACAGCTGGCACCTTTCCTGGGCAAGAGAGGGCACAGAATGGTGCAATTTCAGGGGTATGCTGATCTTTTCTTCCCCAAAACCATGCTGCCCAGCAGTGATGTGTGTGGCATAGAACAGCAACTCAGCCAGGCCCATGCAGCCCCAAAGCTCTGCCCCCTGCAAGTAGACTTAGGACATTTAGGAAGAGCTCTCTGAGGTCACTTGGTCCAACCTACAGCTCAGCAGAGTTGACTCTGGAGCTGTGTCAGGTTGTTCAGTCCTTTTCGCTTATTTTTAATACCTCTAGGAGTGGAAATTTCATAGAAACTAATTTCAGTGTTTAACCACCCTCACTGCAATATTTTTTTCTCATAGTTGGAATTTACCTTGTGGAGCAACCAGTTTCTTAATGCACACCTGAAAGCATATAACTCTATCTTGTCTGTAATTACCACATGGAATCTGAAAACAGAAATGAGATTTTCCCCAACATTGAAATAATGTTTGACTTTCTAGTACTGAATATCCCAAGTAAGTGAGGACTAATGATTATCCACCACATTAAACTGATTTTGATATGAAATTACATCTTACCCAGGTGGTTGTTGAATGAGTTCATACAATTCTGAAAGTGAAGCATTTTACTAGACTTAAAGATAACTTCTGAAACTTAACCCTTTAAGAGTGGTGAGAATTTTTGAGAGATCCAAAGGGAACAGATAGGCTTACAGGCCAACTTGAACAGATTTTCTAGATTATCAGTTGATAATCTATGAAAAAATCCCCAAACCCAAACTACAATTATTTATTGCAGAGACTCTTCCCATCTTTCTCCCTTGAGATCACAAAACATTCAAGTCATTCAAGAAATGGGGGTCATATGTCTCATATGTTAAAGCTGAACAGTTTCCAGGTGGGCTGTGTAGAGCAACCCTGAGAAGGTCTATTAGCAGCATTTTTTTGATAGAGAAGTTCTTCTCTAAATACAGTGATTGTAACAAGATTATTTTGTCCACAACTTTACCTTAACTTTAGCTTAAGTAACTGATGACTGTTATATGTAAAGACTCCTTGTTTAAAAGGGGATAAAAGTCTGACAGACTTCTGTTCATGTTCTGTTGCTGGCTTCTGACTTTTGTAACAGACACTGATAGATAGACTCCTCTTACTATTGTGACTTGGAATAAAAGACAAACCCTTTCCTTCAGAATAGCACAACACAGGAGATTGTCCATGAAGCAGGAGAAAAAAATAAGAATAAATTATTTGTAAGTCATTAGAAGGAAAAAAAACCCAAGAAAACTGTTAATTTGCATCCTACTTGTGTGTGAGACTATTACTGAAGAAAAAATAAACATTGCTGTAAATGACAAACATGACTACTAAAATTTCTGAAAACGGGACATTCAGAATACATTTTTCAAGTCATTAGGAATATTTAAGTATCAATTTATAAGAGCTGAGAAACTACTCTAACTTACTCTGTGTCTCGTAGATATCAGATCTCGTCTAGGAATAGGTGGATATCAGATCTCCTCTAGGATTCAGGCCTCCTTTTTGGTATTTTTCTCTCTCCCAGACATTTGTAGAGTGATTGTTCTGCTTTGTTGGTCTGTCTTAATTTTTTAAAAAATTATAATTAATTCTTTCTGAATAGTGCCATTTTCACTGTCAGAAATTTTGGAACTTCATTGCTTGTGATTGTATTACTTATGTCACTTATTTCAATAACATATTTCTGAAGTCATACAAAAATTATGCTTTGAAAGTTAATGTTTTATTAGCTACAGGTGTGAATACTCTTCTGACATGTTAGAAAAAACTCTTTAGCTGTTGACGCAATTAAAAGAATTAGAATGATTATTTATAATTGCAAAAGCTGTTCCTGTTCAAGAGTAAAATTGATGTAATTGTCAAAAGGACTTGAACATATTTATATGTTCTGGATGTAGTAAACAAAACATTTAATTAAACAGCTATTAGAAAAGCAAATACTAAAAACTGTAGAGTGACATATGTCCTCTAGAAATAGCGACTTACTGGAGTTTGCTGACTACTCTTTATTTTCTAATCATACCAATCCATACAGTGCACAATGTGGAAAAACAATAACTATTATTACAGGTCAGGAGGAAGAGCTTTCAGTACCTTTAAAGGAAAAAAATGCCTGTTCATAGGAGCTCTAAAAGAAGTCCCCTAATGCTCAACTTCTGATGCCCTGTTCTGAAAGAAAAATATCTAACCTGCTTTCTTCCCTCTACTCTGGAAACCTGTTGAATTCATCAGTTTGTTTAGATCTATGTTCTAATTCTCACTGCCTGGGTACTATATAATGATATAATAAAAACAGCTGTAGGTTTATAAAAGATGATACAAGAATGTCTTTCATAGGTATTCTTTCAAAGACAGAGAAAGAGAGAACATTTGTGTCAGGCTAAAATGTAACCATTAATAAGGTAGAAATGAAGATGGTGAACAGTTCTCAGACTTACGCAGCGTTTTTCATCTTCACTTCAGAAGATACGCTGTGAAGAGAGTATATTATTCCCACTGTAGTAATTGAGACAAAGGCTTTCAGGTCTTAGTAGTCAGGCTTACTGTGCCATGAACAGATGTAATTGGAAATTTGAAATATAATTTTAATGTAACTCAGGCTATTCCTTACAAATGCAGGTTTTCTATGTCCTATCCCAGTGTCCAACACTAGCCAGAAGATATGTAGGTGATAGGGTGGTTACACTCAAAGAGTTGCTGTCAGCAGCTCAATGTCCAAATGGAGACTAGTGACAAGTGACATTTCTTAGGGGTCGATGGTGGGACTGACACTCTTTAATGTCTTTGTTGGTGACATGGACAGTGGGATCAAGTGCAGCCTCAGCAAGTTTACTGATGACAGCAAGCTGTGTGTTGTATTTGACGCACTGGAGGGAAGGGATGCCATCCTGAGGGACCTTGACAGGCTTCAGAGGTGGACCTGTGCTACTGCTTTTGGAAAAATAACAATCATCCCTGTAGCTCCTGGGGCTAAGATGGAGGCGGCCCCATACTCAAGGTTTCAGCCATTTTTTTAATGAGGTCATCTTAATTGGTCATCCTATATAAATACATCAGTTTTCCCTGTTTCCATCAGTTTTGGAGCTACAAAATTGTGGTTTAAAGATGCAGTATTTGTCACTTCATTGTGGAAGTAGGTCCTACAGTATGCTAGTATTTGTATTTTGTATGTAAGAAGTGGATTATATGTCTGAGAAAAAAGAGGTACCCTCCTGAGATCAAATACCAGAGAATATCAATGAGATCCCATGTTTCATTTTTATATACTGCACAGTAGTCTTATCAAGCAAGTGTAGTGGAGAAATAAATGCAGTTTTTTAGTGAGTAAATTATTTCCTTTTCTTCTCATCTTTTTATTTATTACAATGATTTAATTTAATCAGAATGAAGCAGAATTTGCTTTAGTTTTTTTGCAGCATGCTGTGTTTCAAAGGCTAAAATTTATCCCACAAGATTGTTCCTGCTAACTAGCTGTCACAGATCACAGGAATGATGCTTTTCTGTGACCTCATCTAACTTCTGTGTAGGAATCTCTATGTCCAAAGAAAGAATAAAGAAAACTTTTAATCAAGAGTCACCATGAAGAACTAATGACTCATTATATGTTATCTAGATACCATGATTAGCAGAAGATGAAAATTGTCTTTATGTTACTACCGTTTTATCCTCAGTTCTCCCTAAGTTCTTTTCCTTCAAAAAGATGTTTGTGTTTTACAAATACTTTTTGATTTTTACTTCATAAATTATAGTATTTGGTTAAAAATGCATGACCTTTTATAAGACAACAGTCTCCAAAGACTGTAGGGGACTTGCAAACACAGAAGGGATAGCAATTTAATACAAAATTAGTCTGCTATTTAGAATATTGTTTCTTTTTAATAGCTTCATGAATCTTTTGTCTGACTCCAGAGTCAAAAGGGAGGTTTTCATATTTTCAGCAGGTTCTCATTTTATTTCCAAGCCTTTCCCTCCCTAAAAATTTCTATCAACCATTGTAATAAAACATTCCTGTTCAGGAATTCTACTAGTGGAATATCTAAAAAGAGTTTTATTTCTTTTTCATTACTAGATTTTCCCCCTTATTTCACACTGCTGTTTCCAAAGGTCTCCTGCAGGCTGTCTGTGGCCCTTTTACACTCCTAATAAAAAATGTATGGCATCTGAGTAGCTGATATAGAGAGACTTCAGAACCTTGATGTTATTAAAATTCACAAGTCCTGTTATGTCCTGAGTAAAACATTGATTTTTTTGTAATTTAGGTTTTGCTTAATAATACAAGCCCTACACAGAGCAGTGAAGGGTAAAATTTATGAGAAGATATTTTTCTGAAATGATTTCTTCAGCAACATGTACCATACATATGCACAAGTATGTGTTCAAATTTTGTTAATAGTGTCACAGATAAGAGTTTCAAATCTGTCATATTATTTCTGCTTTTTCTTCTATTTTCCAAAAAAATAATAATTGTTCACTGTAGGAGCTTGAGGATGGCAAGTACTTCAGTTCCTCCAATATTTCTATTATTTTATTATTTTGAAATTTCCTTCATATATTAAAATGTTCTGTTCAACAGAGCATTATGTAGCTGTCGTTTCTGTATCCTTGTATTGTCTAGCATGCTGATGCTCAAATTATAGACTGTCTACTGTGCTAGGACTATTAAATGCATATAATACAAAAACATCATTAACTATTTATTTATAACATCGTGAGAGACAAAATGGACATTGCAAAATACAGGTGAAAAAATGGAAGAACACAGGATATGGAAATAAAAACTACCAAGGTTTCTTGTACTTCTTATGTGTGAAGTAAATGTAGTTTCAAGTCAGGAGTTTTTCAGCTATGCCTTTTTACTTCATGAACTTTATGAGTTCCTGAGCAAGCTTTAAGGTTGAGAATATCAGGTTACATATCCTTAGCATGTTCGTGCCAATGGAACTTCTGATAGCACGAAATAAGTTATGGAAAAATAGTTCACAGCTTTCCTTTCTGTGTATTCCACCAATTTCTTTAAAAGAAATGTTTTAGGTAGGATTACACCCTATGATTGTCTTATGTTGAGGTTATTTTGTCTGTCATGTCTCTAACATTGTAGACATCCTTTACAAATGGGGTCTTCTGTTTCTACTTAACATTATCACCTTGTTGGCATGAAAACAGGGCAATAAGTAGAAGTGGGGTCAAAAGGACCTCTTATACACAAAGTAGGTAAGACAAATTATGATAGTTTTAAAAACTGAATCAGGGAAATTAATTATGCTTTCTCTTAAAATTCTGAAAAATGAGAGGTAAAAATCCACTTTTCTCAAGTTCTCTCACTAATTTCCTAGGACAGGATCCTTTCTGTATTGTCCCTTTCAAAGCCATAATTTTACTGAATATGTTCATCATTCTTTCTCTGTTATATGGCAAAATCATGTGGACTTTTAATCTTTTTGGTATTTCAAATATAGTGTCAGTGAAGTTGATGTTCTGGATTTTTACAGTCCTTACAATTTTATAAAGAAAGGTGATGCAGTATTCACACCATATAATGGTCAGGGTTGATTTTAGTTAAGTAAATATCAGTGGTTTTCTTCAGTAAGAGGTCTCATAATTGATCACCAGGCAGTATAAAAAAATTACAGACAAATAACTATTTACTCTGACACAAAGCAATAACTAAAACTCTTTTTATCCTAATCAGTTGTCAGCAAACTCAATTCAGCTTGCAAGTAAAATAAGGCTAGGGAAACATCTTTCTGTTTGCTAAGCGTTGTCTTCCCTTGATCCTTTCTAAACAGTTTTACAACTGTTATTTTTAGCATATTTCTTCTTACAAATTCTGCTTACTTATTTCCGTATGTCACAGTAATAAAGCTAGTAAACACTGTTCTCAAAAAATAAAGTTACGAAAAGTAAACAAGTACCTTCCTGTCATCTAGTTCTTTATTGTGATCAGTGAGCTATCAAATGTCTCTTACAAGAACTTTTACTTTAGATACCTTCTTGATGTTTCTGTGGTACAGAGACAATTTATCTGCTAATAAGGCTGTAAGATAAAGTACTAGAAGTAGTAGAATTTATGTAATTAAACTAAATAGAAATAAATCATAACTACTTCCTTTTTGATGATTTATTTAATAGGTAAAAAGTATTAATAGTGAATTGTGTTCTGTAGATTACTGAAAAAAAATATAATATAGGAATGGTAGGGTGGGAGGGTTATATATTGTGATAAATTTTTTTAACCATGAATCCTTTCAGGCAGTTACATCTTTGGTAAAACTTCATGACCCTCCAAGTCTTAATTAAAGAAATGGATTATCAGTGTACAATCAAAATCACGTATTATTTCAAGGTGGGGTCTGAATGCATTGAGATTGCTGATCAAATGTACCATTTCACCATAATAAATCCTTCTTAACTTTTTATCAAAATGTTTGATAATGTAGGTATGGAATAAACATCTGCCTTCATAACACATATATGAGAATAAATAACCCACACTTTTGATTTAAAATGCATATCTCAAATGATGGTATTGATCTGTGTTCTGTACATAAACATTTATGCACACAGTCTGAAATAAATTTAAAACCTGGTTTATTTAGCACCGTTGAACCAACCTGTTAAGTAACCCAAGAGTTAATCCTGTATTTTCACATGAAAAATTGTACTGCCTCTTTCCTTTATAATGATAGATATCTGAAGTTATTAAAAAGGACAAAACACATTATCATGGGCACAACAGAACTGGCATGTCATTAAACTGCTCCTCATCAGCTAATTTGGGAACTGATTGAATAAATACTGAAAAAATCTTTTCCACCTCAAAGGAAGGAACGTTAATTCTACAGCTACTGTTGATGGGCTTATGTCCAATTGGAATAGGCAATAATGATGAGGTGTACTGTTTTGTAGAGCTTACTGAGATAGTAAACAGCTTTTATATTGTCATTTTCAAGCCATGCCAATCTCTCTTTCTGCAGTAATTTCTCATCTGTATCAGTATGTAGATGTGTTGGCTGGTGAGGTCTTATACACCTGGGTGTAAGTTCTTTGTGTTTCCTGTCTTGTGTTATTATTTCCACAGTATGGTAGTACATTTTTATCAATGCCTGAGGCTATATTTTTCTTTCTTTCAGGGGCTTTCTTTCTTCAGATATTCACTGATACTGAAGCAGCACCTTGTAGATTGATTTTACACATTGAGAACTGTCACCAAAGTCAGTGTCAGTTCAGAGTATTTAAAGGCTGCATTATAAATATATAAAAATAAAAGAAATTAATATAAATTGGTAAATAGACAAACAAAGGTATTTTTTTAAAATCTGAGGGTAAAAATACAATTCCTGTGCTTTATTTTCAAAAAGGGAGAGAGACCACACCAACAAATCTTCCTCAAAACTTAAATGTAAACAATTATTTTAAGGGAGAATTATCAGTTTTCGGAATGAAAATGTAATAGTTTTGCTTAGAAAGGTCAGATTTTTTAAAGTTATTATTATTATTACACATTAATAATAACAAAATGTACAATTTTTATTTATTTCTAAAGGTCTGTGTGGCTACACTCTTTCTACATTTCATACTTAACAAATGATAAAAATTCTCATAAGAGAAAGATTTTTTTCTATAACATTTTTACCTCTTTGATGGCCCAAACCACTATGCAAAAAGGTGTGAAATTTTCTAAATAATGTGAAGTAGTTTTATTTAGAGTGGACTCCAACTGCACACTGAAAGCAACTCTTGTAGAGCATATTTCAAACAGTCCATCTTTCCAACCTACAAAAATTATTAATTTAGAGATATTTTTTTCTGAAATTATGATTGAGTTTCATATTTATCCCAGAAAACAGGTTTCTTATTAAGTAATTTGAGGTACGATGTAAAGAATGCCATTGTGGACTTGCAGGATATTTCCAGTGATGAGAGAGACCTAGGCTCCATGCTTTCTGTACTGCACCTGCACTGACTCAAAAAATATGTTAAAAGTAAAGGAGTCAGGAGTGGAACTTAATCTTCCATTATAGGCAATAGGTTTTTTCTAAATTTTTTATATGTTTTTTCCCATACTTGTCAGTGGAACTGTGTAAGACACCTGATTTCTAAAGTGGGGCACAAGGGGATTGCAGAGATTCCCTATGTTAGAAGTGGAGAATGGAGAACATACATTACCCTTTTATTGAAGAGAACATAGATTCCCTATGTTAGAAGTGCCTAAAGCATCAGAAAGTGAACAAGAGAACTGCATGAATTCATTGAGGTTTCTGCACCTGGGCTAATACAGAAAGGAATTGTCTTTTAACCACTTTTTTTTTTTTTTTTTGAGGGCTTGGAGAGAATGAGACACCTCAACATTTTATCATGAATTCAATAGCCTTCCAAAATGTCCAATAGTTAGCTTCCCCAAGGAGTATTGAGAAAAGAGCACCATGTTTCTGGACTCAGAAATCTCTGGAACTTTTAAGTCAGTTGCTGATGGACTTAGGTATAGTATAGTGGTAATTCCAAAGAAGGGTTTTCAGGATTACACCACAACTGGATGTCAGATGTACACATGTGACAGTTCAATGTGCCTTTCATGCATTTGCCATTTGAGTCTCAGATATGACTCATGACAGATGCTCTTTCTCCTGGGCTGCAAACGTAGAGAACTTCTTGCCCTCTGCAATTGTCTACCACAGGAAAGTGGTCTCTGTTTGTAACTCTGACTGGAAGACAGTAAGTTTTGGAGCAAGAAGCACAACCATATGAAACCACAGATTTCCATTTAAGAATATAATTTATTCCTTCTGAAACTGCTTCCTATATAGCTGCATCTGATTTGGGCACTGGTAGAACCATCAGTGTGATGGTACTTAAAGTGTCATTTTGATAAGAAAAGGGAATCAAATTGTCTTGCCTTAGGTTTTGAATTTCTTACGCTGCTAAATGCAAATTTCTCATATAGAAATAATTGTAGTTAAAGCTGAATCAAGTTTTATTATGTCACCCTTTTCTGCCCTTAATATTCAGAGATAATATTCGAAACCAACCATCTATCCATTGATAGAAACACCAATCAGTGTATTGGCATTCTAATGCTACTGGTATTGTTATTAATTTTTCTGAAATTAAATATTTAAGCCTGGAAAGGAAAACTGTATAGTGCAATATGGAAGAACTCAAGGCCAACCAAAACTACTGAGTAAGTGAAGATGGAAGGTCTTGGTTTACCCCAAAAGCTTTGTTAAAGAAGCTTTGGAAGTTTCATTTTCTCCAAGAATTAAGGTTCCTATCTAGTCTTTCTATTAAGGAAAGCAGGACCAGGTAGCAATACATGTATTGTTAGTAATATGTTAACAGTCTTTTTTATTTAAAAAACATATAAATTACAAATATTTACTCAGTTCAAATGCTCTTTGAGCAAAGTATTTAAAAAAAGTCATACAGTGACTTTAAAATGACTTACAGTCATACAAAATGCTGAGGATTATGTTACTGTGGGCTACAATTCATGTCTTAAATTATTTTCTTCTGAGGACAGCTGTAACTTCTGCAGGAAAGGAAATTTAAGAACACATCTTGAATTTTGGTTATTTCAGAATGTGTTCAAATCACAAGGGAACAAAATTGCTTGCTGTATTTGAAAACTTGTGGGAGCCTAACTGTTAAGAATTAATAGAACTTATTTTTTCTTTATGATGACTTGAAAAATCAGGGATTGCTTCTACTTCTCTTAGATGTAAAAAATAATAAAATAAAAATGAAGTTTGGGAAGGAAAAGTACCACTTACATCTGACCAGGAATGCTTAGGTTTTTACATTAAAAAGATATGAATTCTTTGTAGAGATTGTTACAGAAGTCTCTCAACTTTTTTGCATTACTTTTTTAATAAAGAAATTGTAATCAGTTCCACTTTATTAAAATTGAAAGTTTAAATCTAATTACTTTGACATATTAAAAAGTGAAATAAATAAGTAGCTATGTATAACCAGAGATACTCTGAGTAAGTTGATTTATAAATGTGTTTAAGCATCCTCTAATTATTTGAAAATAGAAACGAAAAATTTTCCTGTTGCTTCCCAGGGTATAAGGGTAATAGTTGATTAGTCTACAAGTTAGCTGCACCAATTCCTTAGGGTAGAATTTGGCAAGAGATTAAAGCACTTGAGCTCAAATGTCTGTATGTTAATGTCTACGTGTGGAAGATGTCTAAGCTTCCCTTAGGTCAATACAATGTCAGGCAATACTCTAAACTGAGCCTAGAAATCCATTTGGCTCATCAACCAGCCCAGTAGCAATGAAATTCACTTGCTTAAGCATATCCTGGGGTATCTGAGAATGGGGTTGTCAGATATGGCAAAAGATCTGTTGAAAGTCACTCACTTTTGCAGCATGAAGTGAATTAACTGAGTGAAGCAGCTGTGCTGCTTGCATACACATGTGATTCAGGTGCCTTGGTCTCCTCCTGAACTTTAACCCAGAGCTGAGGCTGAATTCAGCATTTCAGTTGCTTAAATATAAGTGCCCACAGTCATATGAGATGTCTTAGGGTTTTAAAAACAACTCCAACGAATGCTTGGCAGACCTGACTCATAAAGGACACAGAAAATTTTTCCCTTCTGCAATGAGAGGTAAACTGTTTTAAGATGTATAAATGGCACAATATTATTGTATTTAAATAATCAAATCAAGAATCGAGTCCTTGGGTTCAGTCTAGCTCCTTACTTGTAGGCTTCAAGTGTAGGCTTCAAGACATCACTGGATCAGCAGATAGATTGCCTGCTGGATGGGATAACTCAAATGTCCCTATGCATCCAACTGAATCATAACCTACAGGTCCTGAAAAGCTCCCAAATTAAATGTCTGGGTACATTGGTTCCTTGGTCAAAATTTGCTTGCTCAGGGACATAGAAAGACCAAAATTACTCTCAAAAGAGGGAGCAACAAAACCACTTGCTTTTCTTCTCTATAAATACATTTAAAGAAGGAAAAAGAAAAACAACCCAAACATTAGAGTATAATTTTTATTTAGAACAGATAGAACATAGGCTGTTGTAAGACCAAGGAAAGAGTCTTCCTATTGCAGAAGATTTTGCCATTGCAACTTTTAAGTGCTTTGTTACTTCATGGAACAGAAGTAGTAGGGATAACTGGGGTGATGTTGGTTTCTACAACTTTTCTATGACTTCTGTTTGTGTGAGTCTTGCCATAAAGGGACCTGTTCTCCAGAATTTTTCATATAAGCATGACAAGGTATTGCTCCAGGCTTAGATAATAATAAAATTGAATGAAAATTTATGATAAAGGAAGTATATCCTAGACTGTATTTCAAATGAAATACAATATTCTTAGAAGTAAAATGTAAAGGTTCATTTGACTATTGAAGGAAGGTGGAATTTATAAGAACAATATTGCTTGTTCTGTTAGAACTATCAGAAAAAATACAGAACATAAGTGTCAAATAATGAATTCTTCACAGAAAAGATCATTGATGCCTAGGGAAAACAGAAAGACAATAAATGAAGTTTTTTCCCCTTTTCAAATACTCTAAAGTAAAACTAAAATAAGTTGAAAATAGCAAAAATCTGTGTTTTGTTTGACTAAAAAATAATTTGATAAATTTCCATTATTTGGTTTCTTTCTGAAGTGTGAAGGTAGAATAGTTGCAGTTATTTGCTGACAGAAGCATTCCTCAGCTTCAAAACCAGGCAAATAGGTATTCTTTGATTTACTGAAATTTTTTCTTAAACAGATCTATCATGTTTGTCCTTGGTTTCTTTAAGCATTTCACCATTGTGAAATAAGAACCCCTAGGGAAATCAGAGACTGACAAACTGTTACTGTCTCTGTCCTCAATTTCTCCTCCTGGATTTAAATAAATACTGTGCAATCAAAATCAAAGAAGTGGTTCAACAAATGTGGGATGGCTTTTGCAATTTTTTTTAATGTTTCATATCTCAGTGGCTGCCAGAGCATCTGGATTAATTGCTTTTATTTTTACATATAAATAATGTTTGTCTGCAGCTTGAAATTGTCTGATGAGTAAGCTTGTGTCACTTTCCAAAGTCCAGCAAATCGATGGATTCAGCAATATATCTTGTGATAAAATCATTCTCTTTGGTTACATCTGTCCCACTATCTTTTTAGAGTGATTAGGATCTGTAGAAGCAATTCTAAGTATGACTTAGTTCCATTTAGTCATCCATGAATTAAAAAAGTGAATTTTAAAACTATACCATCATTAATATCTGATTTCAAAGCTTATATATTACAATAACCTTGGAAATTATAGTAGTTAACCACCACTGAGATTTTGAGCTAGACCATGGAAAGTTTTTAATAGAAAAGAGAAATACTAATTTCAGTGAATAACTTGTGAATTTTCAGATTGCTGTATGTTTTATAATTTATCTTCTCCTGTTCAACAATAGAAAAGGTACTCTATGAATTCAAATGGCTATATATTATCAGACTTGAGTTCCACCTGTGAGCATCCTTTTGTCAGATCTTGTACTTACCTGTGTGCAAAGCCTTTGTATATTCTACAAGTATTCTAGTTTACCTCAGGGCATCCCCCTCACAGTGGCACATAGGACATGGTCATCTGTATATCTGAGCTCCTGAAGAGCTGGATTACATTCTAAGTTCTTAAAGAGCTGCATGTTTTGTGCAGTGTGTTACCTGTGGTAATCTGCTCATCTGAGTACTACAGCTTTTCAGATACAGCCCTCCTGCCATGTGATTTAAGCAGATCACAAATCCCTGGATTTACCATTACGCTTTAGGAAGCACACTTCTTTTATCTGGCCAGATATTAAAGGTACAGAATTTCTAAACACTTTTTTTCAGCTGAAGGATGAAGCATTTGATAATATTAATGAAACATTTGATTTGATGAATTTTCTTGCAGTCAAGTAGCAAATTATTTCCAGAGCGCTTTATGTCAGATTTAGCTTTCCATCTGTTCTTTCTTTAGGTGGATGTTGTGGTTTAACCCCAGCCACAAAACAAGACCCACATAGCCACTTGCTCGCTCCCACCAGTGAGATCAGGGAGAGAATCAGAAGGGTAAAAGATAAAAATTCAAAAGTTGAGATACAGATAGTTTAATAGGAAAAGCAAAAGCTGAGCACACAAGCAAAATAAAGCAAGGAATGAATTCACTGCTTCTCCTGGGCTGACAGGTATTTATCCATCTCCAGGAGAGTGGGGTCCTATCTCATGTAATGGTTACTTGGGAAGACAAATGCCATCACTCCAAACATCTCCTACTTCCTTCTTTTTCCCTTCACTTTATATACTGGCCATGGTGTCATATGGACTGGAATATCCCTGAGGTCAGTTTGGGTCACCTGTCCTGGCTGTATCTCCTCCCAGCCTCCTGTGTACCCCCTGCCTCCTTGTCAGTGTGGCAGTATGAAAAGCAAAAAAAGCCTTGGCTCTGTGTAAGCCCTGCTCAGCAATAACAAAAACATAGTCACAGAATCACAAAATCAATTAGTTTGGAAAAGACCTTTGAGATCATCAAGTCCAACCTTTGAACTAACACCACCTTATCACTTAGACCATGGTACTAAGTGCCACATCCAGTCTTTCCAGTCTTAAATACCTCCAAGGACTGTGACTCCACCACTTCCTGGGGCAGCCCATTCCAATGCCTAAACTCTCTTTCATTGAAGAAATTCTTCCTAATGTCCAACCTAAACCTCCCCTGGCATAGCATAAGACTGTGTCCTCTTGTCCTGTCTCTGGTTGCCTGCAAGAGGCTGACCCTCACCTGGCTACAATCCCCTTTCAGGCAGTTGTAGGGAGTGATAAGGTGTCCCCTGAGCCTCTTCTTCCCCAGGCTAAATAACCCCAGCTCCCTCAGCCCCTCCTGATAGGGCTTGTGTTCCAGAACCTTCACCAGGATTGCTGCCCTTCTGTGGACACACTCCAGCATCTCAACATCCTTCCTAAATTGGGGGACCCAGAACTGGACACAGCACTCAAGATATGGCCTGACCAGTGCCGAGTACAGGGGACTTCTCTAGTCCTCCTGGCCACACAAAACTATGTGTATTCTCTGACATTCCAAAACTGACTTGGAACATTGAGAATGCGTGTTTTCATTCATTTCCATGAATGCTAGTGTGTGTTTCCTTCCAGTGAGATAAACTTGCTCTAAAGTGAGCTATTCCTCAGAATTTTTCATGTAGGCCTGACCAGGTATTTCTCCTGGGTTAGATGTTTAATACAAAGTAATGGCAAGGGAAATACACTTGCAATTAAAATAAAATGCATTAGTTGTAGTATAATTTGCAGGAGAAATATAGTATACTGTAATGCTGCATTTTTACCACAAATGGAAAAAACCCGCAAATTCTAGGCATAACTTATATTGCCAAAACAATTTAACCATTTTGTGACACATTGTAATTTCAGGTTCCATAAATACGTTATACATTGAATTTTATTCCTGTATGCAGAATAATTTTTATTATAACCTAATAAATAACAAATATAACACTGTTGTATTCCTTTCTATACAGGGACTACACAGATTTTCTTTGTACTAACCTAGTCATTTAGTTAAATTGTTCTGAAACTGCCACTACATTCTTTTGATTTTTTGACATGTTGTTTGTATTCACCATAAATGTACGCCTTTCAAAAATTGCCTTTCCTTTCCCTTTGTTTCTTTGCTTTTTAAATGAATAGGAGACAGATGGGAGAGAAATAAACAGTGAATTGCATGTACAGATCTACTCACTCTTTTCAAATTCTAAATTTTTAATACAGAAATGAAGCAAGCTTGAATTCTGATTATCGGATAGCTAAAGTGTTTCCTCTTAGTCCGTTTGGGAACCTGAATACTGCATAAAGCTTGCAATCAGGATAAGGGTATACAATTAAAACTATGAACACTAGATTTTTATTTCTGGAAATGTACAAAAAGAACAGGATTTCATCATTTACTATATCCTAATTTAGCAGATCTGAAGTTATTTTGTGATATATATATATGTAGGAGAACTGAGATTTCTGATGGAGCCTGGAATTATTTTCTAGCAGGTTATCATAGTTAAATTCCTAAAACAGATTTAGCAGAAGGGCAAAAATTCACCCTTTATTTTCCATTAAATTTTGATCAAACAAAGCACAACCAACATTATCTTTCATAGCTGTAGAGCTTGGAAGCTTTCTGAATCTGCTTATATGAGCAATTGTAGAGTGTGATTCAGTAACAAAATGTTCTCTGTTTATTCAGGAATGCTTCTGGACAGGAAAATGTTATATAAACATGTACATTGTATTTAAAATGTATTTTTAAATAAGTGAAGGAAAAAGGTTGTCTCTCTAAAAATATGGTTTTAAAAGGTCCTTCAGTAGTTTTAGATTTTCATAACTGGTCATGTTTTTGAATACTTGTAAGAGAAGAGGAAGGTAGTTGATCCTGAAAACAACAAAATATCATTCTTATGATAATTTGTGTTTGCTTGAATCATCAGATTCATATTACTTGAGGCTTTGCTTCACAATAGACATACCAAAATAGGAAACCTATTGTTTTTTCCTAAATAGCCATGAGTATAATGAAAATAAATAATTTTTTCAAGATAATACTATTTTAACTAGATGTGGAATTTTTAAAAATACTTTATCACATTATTATTTGCATAAGTTATTTAATGGAACTCTTAGCTCTACTAACAAGATAGTGTGAATTTGAGACAAATTGTTTTCCTGGCTATGTAAACCTTCTATACTATTTACTAGGTTTACAGAAGTGATTTGAAAATTTCATGTAGGAGAAAAAAAATGAAATTGCTGTTTGTACAAGTTCCCATCACAGTCATAAGGATTTTTACCTTTTGTCCAAAATGAAAACATATAAGCAAATGTAAAAATGGAAATAGTAAACAGTCGTGCACATCTGCTAAAATTAATAAGGTCACAACCACATATGTACATGCACACACACAACTGCAACAGAGTAGACTGCTTACAGCTAAAAAGGAGCATCAAATCAGCCTGAGATTAGAGTACTTTTCTTCATCAATTTTACCATCTACACATGTGCAAAGAGTCCCCCCAGTGTGGGCAATTGGAGGAAATGTGAAACCTAGTCCTGGTGATCATTTTCCATAATCAAATGCATTATTTTTGTTATTTCAATTCTTTTACTGAAAATAATAAGACTATAAAGGATCTGTGATAGCAACAGATTTTGTGAGGCCATACATCGAAGAACTAATTAGTGAGCGCTGCTCTTTTGAAGTAATCATAAATATTTTGAGAAAATATCAATCCTCCTGTTTTCAGGTGTAGGAACTGATATTCCAATGTTCCAGATTATTTGTAATGCAAGCAATTTTATAATCTTCACCACATTTTTAAGTTACTAGAGTCTCTTGCACAGTCTGGAAATATCCACTTCAAACACCATTTTTTGAGGAAATTTTTCTGTGGCAAAACACAAAGACCTACTTTGATAGAACTACTTTGTTTTAGATTGATCTGTCCTTAAGGACATCACCAGACAGAATTAAATCTGGTTTATGTGTAAAGCACCATGCACATACATCACCATTCTGCATTTCTCTGCTTGTCATCTGAAATGGTTGGTTGATAATAGGTAAGGTGCTTTATCATTATCCCTAGCACCTGGGAAATGGTCCAGTGTAAATTCAATCTCAGTGAATTACTAAAGGCATTTTAGGATTTGTGAACTTGATAATGGTATTTTGTGAGTGTTCATTACTGCTGCAATTTAATATTACTGCAGAAATTGAGTTAAGAGACTAGTAGTCTGGTAACAGCTTTGGGATGTAATTTAGAATCAAGAAAGATAACAAATCCACACTTTAGTACTATGTCAGCAGTGTTTTGTAAAGCATGCTTAAAGAAGCCAATTAAACTTCATAAGGCCTCTTGTAGCATTATAATCTGTCAGAAGCTTTAATCTAGTGAATGGCTTAAATGATATTCTACTGTAGAATAAAGTCTGAAGTGCTTGATCTTACTTAAAATTGGAATATAGCTGTTTCCTGGAAGAAATATCTGTAATAATCTGACTCAAGTAATGGTAAAATTGCGGTTCAGCATTATTTGTGAGTTTTAGCATTGCAGTGAGTTAGACAAAGTGCTAACTTGCATCATGTTTAATTGATCTATAGTTAATTTATTCAGAAAAGAGCTGCTCACACTGGAAAAAAATAAATAAAATCAGACAGCCATGTAACAGTAGAGAAGTAAATGTTCAGCGGTATGGAAGACAATAGCTCTTGTAGAAGGATAGCTTGTTGATACAGCAGTGTCAGATCACCGGACTTTCAGTGGACTGGTAGTTTTGTGTAGTACTGTCTTTGTTGAAGTTAAGATGCTTTCATCACCTTTAGCAGAAACTTGCAACTTTGCTGTGAAGAAAAATGATTAAAAAATAGAATGTTGTGTACTTGAGCAGTGCTTCTGCACTTCATTTGGTGCTTTGCAAATTTAAGTGACAAAAAAATAAATGCTTCACTAACCTTTAGATGTTACTTAGGACACACTGAAATTTGTTGAACCCCAACAGTCCACCCAGCACAGGCACAAGCAGTGTTTGACAAGGTGCTTTCCCTCAGTTGGCTGCTGGTTCTTCTTGCAATGTACTGACATATCTAATGAATAAATAATTTGGAGTCATCGTTAACTCAGGCTCATAGATATTTCAACCTTTTTTTCTAAAAAAAACTTCACAGATTAGGAGCTGTAGACTTCTCTGAATAAATAAATCTGTTTACAAATTAATTCCTTTCAACCTAGTATTTTCATGAAGCTTTTGCTGTCAAACTGTCCTGGCTCGTTATATTTCCAGCTTTCACCTACACATGTTAAGGCTATAATTATTATAGTTGAAGCCATAGTTGGTTTTTTAAATTGTATACTGTTCTTCATAACCAAATCTTTCTTAGGCAGTCAAATTCAGTAGCTGATGTCTTCTGTATTTGTGGTACTTCCCTTTAGTCTTGCTTACTGTCAAGATACACAAAGTCATTTCTCCTTGAATTATTTTGCCTACTGAGTATTTATTAAGGTCTGATTGGAATTCTGAGGATTTTTTTTTTTGAACTATTTATTTTTTCAAGCCAAGAACTCTTCAGTTTTCTTGTTGTTATATTGTGTTAGAAGAGTTGAAATTTTATCTATCTTTCTAAAGGATAAAACATAATAAAGAAAAGGCAAAAAGAGTTAAAATGTATCCGTGTGTGACAGTGATGATTACATTGAATGATTGAAACCTAGCAGCTTTTATTTTGGCTTGCTAAATTTCAGTGTCATCTCATTTTATTGCCATATCATAATATTTTGAAATATCCTGCACTGAATCGTGATAAAATCTGACAAATACTTTCATGAAAATCTATGGTGAATGGATGCTGCCATTCAGACTTCCTTCAAGAAAACTATTCTTGTAGCAAAAATCTTTTCAGTGAGTAATCTGTCAAGTCTAATCACAGTTCTTTGTTCTTTTAACTAGTGATGGTATTGCAGAAGGTAGCCCCACTTATAAAGAAGCATAACCTATCAATTTTTCCTAATGCATGAATCACCAGTCTTTGCTATTTTTCCACCATTCTGAAGGCATTTTGTGCTTCTGTATTTGTCAGAAAAAATATTCTGTCAACAGAAAATGTCTGTGGTTTTAAATGTGTTTTCAGCACAGAGCTCCAGTAGTTCAGCCTTGTAGTCTACAGATTCCTATACTTCTAAAACTGATCATTCGTTTCATTGTCGTATTTGTCTATTGGCATGTATATCTATAATTGCTGTTTGCAGGTGTTACAGCCTATCTTTAAGTGACTTTCAATGAAAAATATTTTTTGTTGCTGTTTCAAAAGTCATAATTAATGCTGACATCTCTGTGTGATGACTATCTTGTGTTCCTGAATATTTTTTACACATTTTTTTAAATTGCTTTTTAATCAGCTGCTGGATAGCAATGTTCACATACTTGGGGGATTTTGGGGTTTTATTTCTTGCATAATTTTATCACTTTTATAGCTTTTGTCATTGTTTTTCTATTGTAAAGTTATGGAAATGTATCTTTATGGGGGTCTGGGGGTGTTTTGGCAAGTTTTGATCCCTTCCCTACTTTCCAATCAATTCTTTCCACTTAAATTTTAAGAATCCCCCCAGCCTGGTTCCCAAAGTCAATCAGATCAAGTTGCATTCCTTCACACAAAGCAGAAAGAATTGCAAGAATTGCATGAGATTTATCTTTCTCACTTTGCCTCAGTGTTTTCAGACTGGAATGTCTTTATGGGATTTTTTGTTGTCTGGAGGTTTTTAATGCCTTCCTAACTTTGTTTTAGGCCTTTTAAAAGCCATATTGAAACACTAATTACTATTACTTCTCAACTGCTGCTTTCTATCTGTGATATACACTATAGATCACAAAAGGTACCATGTACATTTTGATCGCAATTTCTGCTGCAGCAGCAATACCAACTTTACTCCGCAGAAGACAGAAATTGGAATGCTGTTATTTGCAGTGAAATCTTTTCCATGAGACAAGCAGTTTTCTCTAGGCTAATGACCACATGGAATTGCTTTGTGTCAAAAGTGACTTAAATCTTTCAGGGAAAAGAAAATTTAAAATATCACATTTTGTCTCTGAAAGGAATAAAGGGTGCTTTTTTTTCTCCATGCTGGGGAGTGGTGAAAAAAAAGGAGAAAAAAAAATTCCCAGGGAAGGAACAAATGAAAAATAAATCAGAATAAATTCATGATAGCATTGTGCCCAATGTGTAAAGTAATTACTTTAACAAGCTAATTAACTTTAATAGACTGTCCCACTGTTCCCTTGTCTCCTTTGCTGACCTGTCTATTGAAGCTTTCTGTAAACCTAGCACTCTATTTGCATAGCTGCGGACAATTGGAGGCTGCTATTGTTGGTTAATCTAGAATCTGAACCTGATTTAATTGCAAGGAATTATAGTTAAATGTTCAGGGTGACAGGAAGGAGAGTGGAATACATAACTATATATATATGCTTTTCCTGCTGTGAAGAGGTAGCAAAATATGTGAACCTACACTGATGAAAATGAGGTATTTGGTGAAGAAGACAGACACTGAGGGGCAATAGAATATTTAACTTAAAATTTCAGCAGTGATAAGGAAGCAATGGCAGCAACATGTGTAATAATGTACTTTTGCATTATTACACATGCTGGTACTTTCAAAACAGTCTGTAGACGTTACTTAATCAAAATTAATTGACATTTTATAACAGTTAGGAAACTAAGGACTCCTTTGAAAAAAACTTGTTTTTAGGAGACATATTAGCAAAGCTTTTATACAGTTAAACTTTGGATTGGAAGTGAACTAATAATACACAAACTTAAAAATCTTGAGAGAGCAGTGGATGCAAACTGATTCAGAGTAAAGGATAACTCTACACAAAAGACCTTTTGTATCCAGATTCTTCAAAAAATATATCTGAAATTATTTCTATTGAGTCAAGAGGTAAAAGTGCAAAAAATAAAAAACTCTTCCATGTATAGTACAAAACACCATCTATACAAAGTGATTTTTTTTCATAATAATGTATGTCTGGCTCTTCTGCAATATAAGTATTATTCTCAGAATGCTGCATTCTGTCTTATAATTAGTTGTATTTACTTGTATTAGTAAAGTAAGTTCTCTGAGTGTAGTATGTCCAGTGTAGTCAATGAAACTTGTAAAGCAGTGTGTGGAGCTTCAAAATACATGAAAATTAGATAGCACAGTAAATTACTTATCATGTCAGCAATTGAGAATAGCTGGCTTGCTATCTAACTGAGCTATTCAGTGTCCTGGCTTTAAAGACTTTGCCACCTAGCCCCAGTTAAAATACCTATGTCATGATGTTCATTGTTGCTAGAACTCTTTTTCTTGCCAGAGGACATCTGGCTGTTAGAAAGAGATAAGTAAAGCATTGCTGCTTTCACTGGGAACCCTAAAATATCCCTAAAAGACCTTGGAAGCAGGCTTCATTCAGGCAACATTGCCTATAAAAATCCATGCTCATTTACCACACACCAAGACTGGTTGACTAAAGGAACAGGAATACATTTGGCTCAATTGAAAAAATAAACATTTGCTATTGAAAGAGAAGACAGAAGCAACTTACCTCCTGATGGAAGTAGCATAGCTGTGTAGTGTTACTGAGACAAGAATCTAGTTCACAACGGTTGTATCATTAAGCAATAAGGAAATTGAGTAAGTTTTGTACTTAAAAAAGAGTAGACATTCAACTGGCTCCAAGAACATACGTTATTTTAAACAGCTATTATGTAGCTGCACTCTGATTACAATTTGGTGAGATTTTCTCTCTCCCACCCCACTTTCACTCAAGAGAACCAACATTGAAAATAATTTTATATTGGGATGAGCAATAGATCACCTGAAAATAACACTGTTTTAATTATGTTTAGAATCAGAATTGCCATAGCATTTCTTTGGAAAACATCTCTTATAAACTGTTTTTGTTTTTTGTTGTTTGTTTGGAGTTTTTTTCCTAATTTTCTCTGGCATTTAAGCTTTTCTGTAGCCATGGGATTTTCTTTGTTTATTTGCTTTTGTTTGCAAATACAACTGCCATGGAATTCAGAAGGGCCATATCTACGAAACCAGAATGCATCTGATACTCTGTGAGGCCATGTGTTAACAAGGTATTGAGTTCATGTATTAAGAGGCCATGAACAAATAAGTTTTGTTTGGGAGGTGGGAGGGCATTTAATTTGGCAATAAATGTGTATTATTTGAGTAAAAACTTGTCCTATTGCTTATTTTGAATTCTGTGACATTTGAGAGATATTTTTCCAGTAAACCAACCCATATTACTCCTGCTTAACAAGCTATCAAGTAGTAAATCCTGAACCTCTGCAAAACATGTTGTTCCTTTCTTTACATAGTAACAATATTTTAAAGTAAAATATAGCAGCTTCATAGAATGGAAGAGTTTCACATCAGTTTGGGGACGTTCTGGGTTTTTTTCTGTTCTTCATCATTACGCTGAAATTTTGTCCAAACAAGGTGCATCCAACATTTTCTGTCAAACCTGTCATAGGTACTCTTTGTCACATTCTACTGCTGATCCAGCCTAGAAATTTTATTTCATTATAATTTCAAATAAGGGAGACAAGTTTTGTGAAGGTGGGTACCTGAATGTCAATTTCTATTAAATATAGAGGTTGCATGATCCTTCCTGTTTACGGTTATTTTCTGATAATTACCAAACAGTATTTGTGGGACAACAACAAGTTTTTCTGTTTGTTTTTAATCAGTATCTTAAATTTCTGTGTACAGACAATCAGGGAAAACAGAAAACAAAACAAAACAATAACAAAAACATACAGACACATAAAACCCACTACCAAAAAAACCACCAAAAAACCCAAAAATCCCAAAAACCCCAACAAAACAAAACAAAAAAGCCAGTTGCGAATATGTTACTAGAAAAATGTGTTGTTCTTCATTAGCTTTGTTATTGGGGCAAAGATGTGTGTTTCAAGTGGAAATAATTACTTTTTACCACTTAAGAATAGCTTAAGAAAACAAACAAACAAACAAAGATACAACTGTAATGATACAACTGTAAGTACAAAATAATATGGTCAATATAAGGAGAACATGTTAAAAATGCAGAAGTCAACTTGCTCAGCAAGGTACAGTGAGGATGTAAACATTTGGCCTAACTCTGTCTAATCCAAGTATCAACAAAACACCGCAAGGTTAATTTTTACCATTTGAGAATATGGATGAAACACATACCATCACTGAAATGAGTAAATGCAGTGTTTTTTTGAAACTCAGTGCTTAACATCCTCAGGGAAAAAAATGTGATAGACCTGCACAAAGCTTTCATCCCAAGAAAAAACCTATATTTTGGAAATGCTATTAATATCATTTGGACATGTATTTAGGGTTCCATCTACCTGGTGGGCTGGTTCACTTGTTTGTTTTTAATGTTAGCAATATTATTATTGCTTGGCTGCAGTCATGCCAGTGTTTCATCCAAGTAGTATATTTGCTGATCTCATGCAAATTTTCAAATATTTTATCCAAATTTTGAACGATGTCCACACGAAGGTACAAAACAATTTGACTTTTAAGGATGCTGAGTCAACATCTTTGCAAACACGTTGTGTTACATAGTGAACAAATAAAACATTAAAATTTGTAACACACAAAAAAATTTATTGTTAGTGTTCTCAGACAGAAATATTTTATAGTCCTTTTTATGGACACAAAGAAACTCCTAAGGCCAGATGTAGGCAATATTGCAAGCTCACTGCATGAGGACCTCTTACTGACTTCATAAGGAATTCAGTATAGATCAGGGATTTTCAGAACTGCATCCTAATTTGCTAATAATCAGTCCATAAAAACTGATCTGAGATTGTCTGGTCTTTTCAGTCAGATAAAGGCTGAGCTCTTTGTTAACCCTGACATATTAAACATAGAATGCACCTGGAAATAAAATATTATTTGTAGTAGCTCTATCAAGGAGGAGTCAATTTAGATATCACTTCTTTTCTAATGGTCTCTATTTTTCCTTAAATATAGACATAAGTCTTTAATACTAACATAGTATATAATGGTCAAAAAGTAGGTCAATTTTTCTGAAGTTGCATCTGTGAGTCATTTTTGATAGAGAATGCATTTCTACTAGCTCTATTGCTATCAAAGAAAGAAATATGAACATTCTTTCACCCAGCAAGTTTCAAAAATAAAAGATATAAAAGATAAATTACATGATTATCAGATAATGGAGAGTTAAAAATAGGAAAATACTGAACAGATACACCAAATAAATTCAGTTTCAATGTACAGAATTTAGGATTTGGTGGGTTTTTTTGGTTTTGGGGTTTTTCCTTTCTTTCTTTGTTGGGTATTTTTTTCAGATAATAGAGTAGTTTGAATTGGAAGGGACCTTCAAAGGACATCTAGTGCAACCCTTCCACAATGAGCAGGGACCTCCTCAACTAGATCAGGTTGCTCAAAGCGCCATCCAGTCTTACTTTGTTTCCAGCAATGGGGCATCCACCACTTCTCTGCACACCTGTGTCAGTGCTGCACCACCCTTACTGTAAAAAACTTCTTCCTTGTATGTAATCTAAATTGATCTCCTTCACCTTAAAACCATTATCCCTTGTCCAATTGCAACAGGCCCTGCTAAAAAGTTTGACCCCATCTTTCTGATAGGCTTTCCTCAAGCTGTTTTGAGCCTTCTCTTCTCCAGGCTGAGCAACCCCAGCTCTCTCAGCCTGTCGTCACAGGAGAGGTGCACCCTGTTCATGGCCACTCCAACAGGTCTAGGTCTTTCTTGTGCTGGGGGAGCCCAAATATAGCTGAAGTCTGATAAAGTTTTTAAGAGGAAATCTACGAAGAGGTTTGGTTTGTTTTTTTCTGGTTGGGGGGGGGTGGGGTGGGGGTGGTGTGTGGTTTTTTTTGTGGTGTTTTTTTCCACCCCCCCAAGAAACTAAAGTAAGCTGTGTACAGATTTATCCTTGGAAGACCTGCAGTTCTGTCAATTAGCAGCTCCTTCCCCCCATACTGCAACTGGGAACCAATAAATTATTCATTTCACCAGGTACAGTTTAAATCTATTGTAAGATAACAGGATTTCACTGATTTATGGTCTAAGAGAGTAATAATAGAGAAGCATAAATGAAGATAGAGAAACAATTATTTTCCTTTTTTATTGGTATCTAACATGTCAGATAGACTGTGCCTTTCTGCAGTGACTTGGGAATGAGTTCAGGATCAATCTAAAGGAGCTCTTAAAAATGTTCTCACATTCATCTTCTAGAGACTGTTGCTAAACATCCCCACATATGGACTGAGGTTTTAAATACAGAAATCTGTGGAGGTTTTTCTTAGAACAGACAATGTAATTTCTGCAAATGAAAATCTAAGAAAAAGAATCATAAAGTATTACTTCCAGTAACTTTTTAATCAGTTTTTTCCCCCCTGGAATTCTGTTTTTCATTAGTTATTTCATAATAAATCCAAGTTGGATATTGGCAATCTTTCATTAAAACAAAAAATAGAACAACTCATCCAATATAAAATACATAACAGAGAACAGTTACTAAAGTAATGAAATTAAATTAATTGTGCTGAATGGAAAAACATATTTCAATTTATTATATTTGTATATTAATTTTATTTTTTTAAAAATCTTACAGTTGCAAACACAAAGGAAATTCTATTGCAGAGTAGCACAGAACAGTCTTTCTCAGCACAGAAGTATAGCAGGTACTGATGTACTTAAAAAATCTTACATTGAATACATTGGTGCACCTGAAAATTTTGCCCTAGATATTGTTTTTATATCATTTAAGTGAGTTTTTCAGAACACTAATAATAAGATTGATGGCTACTAGCCACTGATTCATACATCTGGCTTTTGCATTGCATCTTTTTAGATCTTATTCCTCCACTAATAATTAACAATAACTGAAAGTTAAATAAAAAATTTAAAAATTGGCAATTCCTTTTTTAGATTATGAGTTTCTGAATTTCATTGAAGAATTTAAGGTTTCCTCTGTATGGGACACTAAAGAACTTGTTATGGGATTAATATGAACACAGTAAAAAATGTGGAGCTTTCAGAATGTTAACAGAAATGCCTGTCTGAATAATTGCAGTAAAAACACTACAACTGCAGTTCTCATAAACAGAATACTGTGTGTGCTGTAAGACCTATAATTTTTCATTGCAGCTATTAATAATTACACTCAGCTACGGAACAACTTTTAAAGCAGAATTTTATCTCTGACGGGCTCAATTACTATATATTTGCAGCAGTAAAATCCTTCAATTTAGTGTTATATTTGTTCAATTGTGAGCTTGTTTTAAATTTTTGTTTTCCTTCAGGATAGCTGCCATTTTAACTTCAGGACCCTACATATATCTTCTCTGGCTCTAGATGTAAGAACTCCTTGAACACTATAGAAGAGTGGCTTGCAGAACTCAGGGCCTGGGTGGAATACCACTGTATTAAACAATAAAATCTAATGGATTGGGGTGTCCTAGGACGTAATGTTCCAGTTTTACTGGACAATGAAAGCCATATATCAGAAAAAACCTAGCCATATAAGGAATTATTGCTCCTTTATTCATCAGCTTGAGAGCGATAATAATCTTCCAAAGGAAAAATATTCAGAGTGCCATGGAATATTGTCTTTATGATGTTTGTTAAGTATCACAAAGATAATCACAAAAAATATTTGCTGACACTGTTGAATCAACAAACCAGGATGTTCTTAACAGAACTCTTTTCCAAACACCAGTTACAAAACATGAAAAGCTCTTGCCTTTGGCTTTAACCTCTAGCCAAAAACAATGTGCAAGTATCACATGCAGTGTGAAGTACGACAAAATACACACAAAAGGCTGGGTACCTATGTGCACAAAATTAGAGTGAAAAGGTTTGGTTTTGGAGAATAAACTCCTGAGTTATGTCATGTCCTACAAGCTGAATTACAATAGCATTTATATGCCTTGGATGATGCTCAGGTGTTGATATATATGGAGCTTTACATTGCAGCTCTTGTATTCCGAAGTGAGATTCATTTCAAACTAATGTAGAAGTCTAAAATACCTCAGATGAGATGTACTCCCAAAATACTTATTCCTCTCCATTGTCTATATAAGGAACCTCTCACAGATGGAGACCACTCACTGCCAACAACTGAAATTAGATAAGATGAAGCCTTATCTCTCCTCATTTCACTGGGCCAGAGGGCCTTTAAACATAGATGTAGACTGCTCAGACAACATAAGAAACTTAAGCTGTATCTTGGGAGGGTATGATTTGAATTTTTTAAAAATATATAACATTTCTGCTTACATTTCCATTTTTACCTATCTGTCTGTGGCCTTATCACTTCACTTATTTAAAGAAAAAAAAACCCAAACCAAACATATGGCCTTAAAAAATTTTTTTTTTGTTATCCTAATTTAGTTTTAAATAGTTGTCAGCTTGTTCCAATGTAACTGTTAATAAGTGCCATGAGAAGGGAATAAAGTAAATGAGTAATATTTTGGCAGATTCAAAATGTTCTATAATGACTACACAAAATTTTCAGAATTCATTATCACAGCCAAAAAATCTGTCTTACGTTTCTCTTAAGAATCATTCCATATGAAATATATGTCTAAAATGTTTACTGGACAGTGTTTCTTTATAATACAATTAAGTTGCTAATGAGCTTAATGAGTGTAATAACTACACAGTAATACCACATAAAACAATTATGGAACATAGTCTTTTATTTAATGTTGGGTTATTTAATTTTGAAGAGGAACTTTCATTGCATGCTTTCATTTATTAATGATTAAACCTTCTACTCTCAATGTGAAGGATAACTGAGCAAATAAAAAATATTGCATTCTTAGACTACTTAAGTGAAAGTATCTTAATCATTGAAATTGTCACTGACATGGTAAAACCTTATTCTTGGGCGTATTCCTTTCCTCATCTGTTTTTTTCTTTCTTTCATCCTTTTTTTACTCATCAATTCTGTGTTTCATTCAAGCTATTTTCTTAAACCCAGACTGATGAAAGTATTGTGATATAAAATTCTCTGGCAAACTCCTTGTGGTCCATCAGGGCTTACTGAAGATGTTTGTCAAATTTTTCCTTTACAGCGAGAGCCTTCCAGGTTACTATTAGTCATAAGTTTTCCTGACTCACCTGAAAACAGCTCTGTCAGTCTCACTGAGTTTCCCAGGGATATATCCAGTTCTCCTGAAGAATTCTCAGGAGAGCATCTTAGGGGTGGTTAGCAAGCTAAGATTTGCTACAGTCCTCCTATGTCTAACTTAGGGTGAAAAAAATCCTCACCCAAAACCATATCCACTGATTTGAATTTATTCTTGTCCCAAGCAGTATTAAGGTACAATGCAAATGAAAGTATTTATTCACAGCATCCAGTATAACAACACATGGTTAAGGAAGAAGCTAGTGAAAAACCATGCTGGATCTAATCACTTTAAATAAGAAACACCTCACACTGTCCCTCTCTCTGTCTTCCCCCACTTCAGAACCCTTTCCTCATAGATTGTGTTAGCTGTTATAAATAGTCTCTTATTTAAAATACTACATAAAGAAGGGAAGACTTACACTTTTCCTGTTAAACTGACAGTTCTTATTTAGGAGATAACTTAGTTTTCACTTTTCAAGCATAGTAAGTATTGTTTCACTTCACTGGTATTATTAATAGTCCAGGTTTTAGGCTATTTATCCCCTCTTCTATTTTGTTGAGTTGTTCTCTAATTTATATTCATCTATGAATTCCTCCTTTCCCCAAGTTGTGACCTCCAGCTCCATTTCACTTTGCTTTTCCTGCACTCCTGACACTGAATTTGTGCCAGCTCTGACTTGCTTCTCTTTTCCATGAGCAATTTAATTTACTGAAATGGCACACAGATGTCTCACCTGGGGGAGTTGGGGAGGAGAGGATAATTTTCTTTCATTATAGTGTGTAAATAAGATCACAGAAATTCCAGCAAGAATCAAAGTTGTTACATATAAGGAGGAGCAGTACAGAAGCAAAGGATTAAGGAAGGAGTAGTAAACTCAGTAGGAGGAAGAACAGAAAAGAATACCACACTTATAGGCAGCAGCTGCTTGTCAGAGTATCTCATGTCTCTGTGAAGCTGCAGTGTGTGTGTTTGAGCGTCGAACCCTCTAACACGGTTTGTAAAGCTACTCATTTACTTACAGCTAATGCTGCTCATTCCTTGCTCCTGCTTAATACCAGATACAGTCTTGGCCATCCGGGTGTTACAATGAGTTTGAGATAATAAACCTCTAACATTCTTTTTTAATATACTTAATATATTTACATATAGACTATAGATAATACAGACAGAGACTATATATATGCACGTGCATACACATTGTCTTCTTTTATTTGCTGAAATCATACTTTATGCCTTTGGAAAACTACCTCCCGTTATTTTGTCAATTAGTGAATGATGATCCTTAAAAGTTCTTGTTTGGACATGCATCTGCAGAGGTACTCATATAAGTATTTTAGCTCAGCAGATTGCAAAATGTAAATCAGCTGAAAATTAGGGAACAGATTCCTTTCTTCATTTCCTAACTCAGAGACCTGTTACAGAAAGTCATTAAAATGTTTGTCCTTGTTTCAGCCAGGACAGAGTTAATTTTTGCAGTAGCTGAGGGGGTGTGTCTGTGGGTGTGTTTAGGAGGTAATTCTATACCACAGGACATTGCTGAGGGTAGGGATAAGGGACTCTGACTTCCAAAAAGAAGAGCATGGCTTCTGTCTGAAAAATGTGTTGGCTGGGGGACAATTGTTCATTGTCTTGGGGTCCCCATGAGCATTTTTGCGTACAAGTCACCCTGTTTTTTGTATACTTCTGTTATTAATATTGTTGCTGTTACTGTTTTCAGTAAATTGTTCTTATCTCAACATGTGATCTTTACATTTTTTGCCTCCAGTTCTTAACTCCATCCCACTGGGGTGGGAAGGGGAAGGGGGAACAACTGAGCAGTAGTGTGGTTTGGAGTCTTGATGGGAGAACTAAACTGGGGAATACCATTCCTAAACCACAACAATATTTTACACCATTTCCAAAATAAATAAATAAATAAACACATTCTAGAGAATAGAAATACTTCTGTGGTTAAGTGAATGTAGAAATAGCAGAAGTATTCAAAACTGATGCATAACAGGTTTTGTTGGAGGGCTTCTGTGAATTTTTTTAAATCTAAACTAGTCCTTATAGAGTGTGTATTTTTGAATTTTATTTTGTTTAAGCTGGATTCAATTGATTTTATTATATTTTATTGTATTTTTGAACAAATAATGGTACTTAAACTATACAGATATTTGGCTTAGTACAAAATGGGGAAAGTAGCTAAATTAGAAGGATAAGGGTAAATGAGTTGAAAAACCTACTCTAATTCTTTCCTGCATTTTCATGAAACTGAAGTGTCAGTAGATTTACATGATAAGATTATCTCTTTGTTATAGTCAAAACAATGTCAAAAACCTTGTAACTCAAACAGGATTTGATTTACTTCTTCAGACAAAAACATTAATTATTTTATTTATTAACAGATCCAAAATCAAAACCAAAATTACTCCTCTCTACCTTAGTTCTCTTAATTAAATGTAAAGTAGTTTTTCTATACCTGAATTTGTGTCAAACAATAACTATTTGAAAATCTTAACTAGAGAAAAAATATTTCTGTAACAATCCTGTTAGTAATAATTTTGATAAAATATATCACAGTCTCTTGATAATACAATATACTTCAAAGGATGTTTGGCTTCTATACCTGACATACTCTACATAACGAAAACGTTTCTCCTTCAAGACTGCATGGAAACAGAATGTCTTATTAGTTGTATAAACAGTAGATTAGTGTCTGTGTGAGGAAATGCTGGAATATGACCAAAAATTAAAACATCACTTAAAGTAGTATAGCATGAAAAGGTTTATTTGAACCACGCAATGATCAACAGAAGGAGAGCTTCCTCTGCTCTCTCTGATCCTGCCAGCAGCCTGTCTGCCTTCAGATTTAGAAGAATATCTGGGGTTGTTTAATTATTTCTCATTATTTCTTGTAAAATGCAGTGTTTGCCAGCAAAGGTGTAGTATGATACTAATATAACTATAAAGCTCTCAAAACCTGGTCATTTAGTTCTTTATGATGCTGGAACAGGCACAGGAATTCCCTGAAAGTCTGTCTTGTTCCGTAGAACACAGTGCAATATCTAGTATGCAGAAATTAGACATTTTAGGTTCCATGAGCAATCTTCATTCTAAGCCCTCAGGTAAATGCACTGTCTTACAATGTTATTTGAAAAAATTATTTTCTGTTTGTTTCTTTTCTTCCCACAGGACTGCTATTTAACAGGTCACTGAGTGTTTGATACTCAGTGAATAAACAGCTATTTAATGCTTCCTTCAATCACTTTCAGTGCATGACCTCAAATACTGTTTAGCCCAGAGCATTCAAATATGTTGCTTGTCCAAGTGACACTTAACAGTTTTAATCCCCTGATCCTAGAAAATAAGGGCCTGGCTGCCATCAGTACAGGAGATGAAAACTCCACACTCTGCAAGTCAGACCAACTATTTCCAGAAAATGCATGAATACCATTATTTATACATATGTATGTGTTTGCTCTTGAGCAACTTGATCAAGGTAATTTAGATTAGATATCACTTCTTCTCTCCAAGGCTGGGGCAGATTTTTAAGATTATCTATGCTAGGCCTTAAAATTAGTTTCAAAAATGCATTATGTTTTTCATAGCAAAGGCAGAATTCAAACATAACTGAGGAATTTAATTCCTTTTGTATTACTTCCCATACAATAAATGTCTTCAGCTAAAAGGAACTGAGAAACTTTCAATATTCTTTTTTGACAGCATTGGAGAAATCCTTAATAAAGATCAAAGCATGAAAGCTTTTAAGGAGAGCTTTGATATTAAGAAATATGGGGGGTTTTACCTTACCTGAATAATTTGTCTGATACAAAGAAGTTCCAAGCCTTCATCTGATTTTAGATTTAACCTTCTCTGAGCTAAAATTACCTATATTCATATGCAACAGGAATGAATACTATGTGTGCACTTGAAATACAGACAACTTTTCTTTAGTTGCACCTTTGCTGATAAGAGCTCAAGGGAGCACTCATCAGTCACGGGCAGAATAGTTTCAATGTGAGAGTGGTGAGGCACTGGAACAGGTTGCCTGGAGAAGCTGTGGAGGTCCCATCACCTTGGAGTGTTCAAGGCCAGACTGGATGGGGCTTTGAGCAACCTGGTCTAGTGAAACATGTCCTTGCCTATGGTGGGGGATTGGAACTAGACCATCTCTAAGGTCCCTTCCAACCCAAACTGTCCTGTGATTCCAAGATTTCATGATTTACTGTTGTTTTAACCTTTAATAGTGTAGACTCTTAAGCAGGAATTTATATGAAGTGCCATTGTTCAATTTACTAATATGGACAAAACCAAACTGCTTGTTTTCCATCAATACTCAACTAGTATAAAAAGGTAGCATGTAATAGTAAAGGCTACACTGAGTTAGAGGAAGCACAGTTGCAGTAATGCCAGCACACATTTGGGCATTTAGTCACAAATTGTGGTACATGATGCAGTTGGTCAAGCTCAAAGGAAATGTTCTTCCTCATTCTGCAGCTTCAGGTGAAACACTGTGCTGGTTTTTTTGGGACTGGGAAGGATCATTCCTTCTTGAGAACGTGACCTTGAGAATCTGTTAAGCAGTGGCGTCCAGCTGTTCTGTTGATGAACTAGAGCAGCTAACTTGTAAGCACATCCTCCTGCCACACAGCTGCATTTTGTATACCAGAAAATCAAATGAGCATGTGTTTCGGGGATCCCTGCCCCACATTGTGTCTTTTGCTGTAGGTACAATATTCCAGCTTGTGGGACTGGAATCAAATTGTCCTTGACAGTACTAATTTTTACTTTTCTCTGAGGAGCACACTTATAGTGTTATTAAATTTTTTGTTGCATTTTGATATTTACTGTGTGAGGGACACAGTTTGTTTGCTATTCCTGGATTAAAAAAAAAAAAAACCTAGAGAGACATAAAAAGGAAAAACCCCAGTTTTATACACTACCTCAACTTCTGTGTGAGTTACAGATTTGCCTGCTGTACCAGTTCACGTGATGATCTGCCACTTTCATCAGTAACCATGTCCACCTTTCTCTTCCACACACAGCTTCAGTTGCCCAACCTTCAGAAACTGCAGGAAAATGGTCAATTAACATGTAAAGAGGAATTTTACACTATATCCACAAACTTTTGGATCTGCCATTACTGGAAACTGAAATTTTCCATAGGAAGTCCTACCTACACATGGGCATCAGGTTTCATGTCCACATGTAAGCCATAGGTTTCCCATCTAACCCTCCTAGAATTTGATGTGTTTTTTTAAATTTCTCTACTACAGTGAAGAGGTTTTAAAAACCTTACAGAAAAAGAATATCACTGTGCCATACACTGGTTATAATTTGCTTCCAAGAACCACTAAGTTTTTTTACACTTTCTCACTTTCTCCAATTAACACACAAACAGCATTGCTGTTAAAGTACATGTTCCCATCTAAAGTTCAGAGGCAAAGTAATCATGCAGCTAGATTAGAGTTCTGGTAAAAGAGGTTGCGTAAAATACTCTCTCAGTGTCATTTTCATATTATCTTTCATAGTATTATGGGGAGATTTGAGACTATTTAGCTGTACCTTGCAGAGTTCACCTAGATGTGAAAATATCTGGTGTATTATGTGTCTGGGAAATAGTTGTTTATTAGAAATTTAGCTAAGGAAAGATCTGCTCTGAACATGGTTTTATAATGATGTTAATTTAATATTTTATTAATGTACAGTGTAATTCATATTACAATTTAATATTTCAGTCTAGAGTTTTGCCAGCTTTGAAATTCAGAGCTCTGCATGTACTAGATGGAATGTTACTACATGTGTATTTCTTTTCTAAAAGAAAACCAACCCCCAAAGCTGTTTCTAGGACATATGTTTGTGTACTTCAACAAATGAATGATCAGTTCAGTGATATGAGCTACAGCCTACATATAGTAAAAACTGTTAGATTTAATATACATTCTGTCAATAGCTAAGAAGACTAGCAAAGATACATTATGTATTCCACATAAGGTTTTATTTTTCCTTTTCCTTTTAGTTACATCGTAGTATTCGCTACAGGTACACCCAAATTCTAAGTAGATTTGAAGCAGAAAATGCCAGTTTGTAGTTAGAAATATTTAGAGTGGTGCTCTAAAATAGTCTAAAGTGTGTGTGAAAGAATATCTAAAGTATAAAAGTCCATTTGAATGAGATGTAGAAATATGTATAGGTCTGAATGTCTTAACCAGAACCTTTAAGTAGTTCTCTGGAACTATCCAGGGGTTTAAAAACAAAAAAAAAAAAAAAAAAGGAAAAATTAGAAACCTGGAGCATAGCGTGATGGTGTACTGTAATGAATGACAATGGAATAATCCAGTGTGGTTCAAGGGCCTGTTGCCTGTATTAGAAAAAAGTTTTGTGCACTTTATTCACAATATCTATAGTCAATGCAAGTTGTTTAGCCTGCATCCAGTTGTGCTTAGACTTCTCTTTCCATTTTTATTAAATGTGGGTAGGATTTAATATACACAAAATCAGTTCTGCCAGCATAGGTATGTACCAGTAATTTACCACCCAAGCTTAATATTAACTAGTGTCCATAACCCTTATTTAACATTCCTTAACTTGAGATTTGGCTTCCTGTGAGATAACTACCACAGCAGGGAGTCAGATTATGAGATTTTGTCATAATTGAATATAATTATTTTTTGCTGAATATTTTGACATGTGCATGCACACCCACACTTGCATGCACACACTGCTTTTCTTGTTTAATTAATGAAAAAATAGTTTGGAAATACAAGTTTTAATCATAAAATGGATAGCTGTAATGAGAAAAAAACCCTTCATGTTTCTCTCAACATAATAGTTACTTAGCTAGTAATACATTGAGATTAGATGGCAGTGAATCATTGTTTTCTAAAATATTTTCAGGTTTGGTGTTTTTTTCTCTTTTAAGTGGTGTACACATTAACGTTTGGCGTTTTTTTTACCATTAATATTAGATTTTTTTTTTTTTTTTTGTCCAGGTTGACTGGTATGAATCTACCTTCTCCAGTTATCAGCAGTAAGAACTGGTTACGACTCCATTTTACGTCTGACAGCAATCACCGACGAAAGGGCTTTAATGCTCAGTTTCAAGGTAGGAAACCTATAAAAGTGCAGCAAAAAACCCCTTTACCCTAAAGGGTCACTAAAGTGGTGGTGAAATTTGATAATTATGTTTAAATATCACAGTTGTAGTGAAAAGCTGACTCATACTACTACTGCTCTCACACTGAATATCTGTTTTCGTTGTGTGATCAGACATCTCTAGGGATTTACTTTTGGAAGAAGTATGTGTGTTTCTCAATGCAGTTTGCTCTGAGTATGTATTTGCTTGCTCACTTTTTCTATAATAAATTGCTTTGCATTCAGTCTGATCTTTGCTTTAAAATCATGCCTGGAATACAACTTGCAGAAAGTCAATTCCACACAAAGGCAGGCTCCTATCTAAACATTGTCTTCCTTCATTATTCAAAATCTAACTCTTATCCAGAAGCTACATTCATCGTTTGGAAATTTGACTCAACCATAGTATAGTACAAATTGTATTTCAGGCTCCTGCATATATTTGCATATACAACTTTAAAAGAAGACAAGAGGATGTCAGTGTGGCTGTCATTTCTACTTATGTTCACCTAGATACTTTAAAAAAAGCAATTTTTTTGAATGGATTCTTTATTGATTTTTGTACTTCACAAATCATTACTCAAGATGAAAGACATGGTAGTTATATTGAAAATAGAAAAGCTTCTTAATTTATCTGTGCTTTTAAATTCTGCACTTACAGAAGCTGTTTCAACCCTTTTACCATCCACACCATCAAATCCTTTTGGAGTTTAGACATTCCTTTTTTTCCTGAAACTGTGGGACTTCCATGATTTTTGAAATGACAAATATACTGCAACAACTATATGTTTCTGGTGACTATGGCATGTACAACAAAAGCATTTAATATACATAGTTCTTCCAGTTAAAAAAAAAAATAAATATTTTAGTACAAAAAAAAATCCTGAAATTTCATTTCATTTTGGCAACTCAGCACAAGTATGTGATCCTTTGCATTTACAACTTACTTTTTCCAAAGTTTACTGAGAATGCATATATAATACCACTGCTGGGGACTATGAATGTAAAGGCACTGCTTATGTTAACTCTGTGTCTTAAGCCTGTTAGCTGGGGTCCACAAAAACAATGTGACTCGTCCTGCTGATGCACCAGAAGACTATGAATAAACAGAATAACAAGGGGGAGATTTGGGACAAAGTAAAATGCCACAGGAAAATTGCTTTCGTTCTTCTTCAGTATATCTTATCTCTGGACAAATACTCACCAAGGAGTTAAAGCTTTTGGGAAATATCTGGGGAGATCATTACATCTTTCTTGATCTGCATGATACATCAGATATTGGGTATAAGTGTAAATTTCACTGATGTAAAATATACCTTGAATGACAAATGGAAGTATCTTATTGCAATTCAAATTCTTAAAATTACAGACATTTCCTTTCTTAATTTAAATAATTCTTTTGAAGTGCAGATTTATAAAATTTACTGTATTAAATATAAAGATCTCCGGCTTA